>JANAVB010043017.1:245386-845386 GCA_029216955.1 Iris pallida
ATGAAAGTGAAACACACGTAACATGAAGTACCCGATGCTCCGAGGGGGATAACATCTCATGTAATATCCAATAGTACAATCCGTGTTACCAATGTGACAGCATCAATTAAAGAATCTAGAGCGAGAGAAAGCCTGAACAAGTATGAAACGTCAGAGAATGTACTCGCCTGATAACTGATGTCTGAAGAGGATATACTGTCTGAGGCGAGGGTATGGCTCCTAATCAGAGCAATACAAGTCACATGTATCCACAATGTAAAAATAAAGTATACAATACATACTACATGATTAGGTCAATCTGGTCAAAAGTCAACTCTGGTCAACTCAATAGTCAACACTGGGTCACAGGAAGTCATACTAGGTCACAGGGTCAAACTGAGTCAAATAAAGTCAAACAAGGTCAAACAAGTCAAGGTTATCAAATAGGTTAAAGTCAGCTCTTGGTCAACATTCTATCAAACTAGTCAAATACTAGTCAACATGATCAATCTGGGTCAAGTCTAGGTCAAACTTACCAACTAAGGTTTTGGGTCAAACAAACTAGTCAGCAGGTTTGAGTTGGTCATAGGTCAACTATCTAAGTCAATACCACAAGGTTAAGGTAAACCATACCATACAAGTATACCACACATATATATACATATATATATATATATATATTATAATACCAACCTTAATCCTACATTCAAGCTAATCCCATATTCCCATCTCAAGTCATGACTTGACTCTAAGTCTCTAACTTAACCCATACATATCTAATCTACATAAGTCCTTCCACAAAACCCAGTCACAATAGTATAGCCATATATAGTCAACCATAACCACTAGTTATAGCCTAGGGTAGTCAAAACTTAGTCAACAAGTCCTCTTAAGTCTATCCAAGCCATTTCTAGGTTAATTAGGTCAAGGTTTGACCTAAGGTGACTTTGGTCAATCCTTAGTCAACAAGGGTTAACTAGTAGGTGTTTAGGTCCATTAGGTTAATTGGGTTAGCCCCAAAGCTAGGCTAGTCACCTTGGCCATAGGCTAATTGACTTAGATTTCATAGGCAATGGTTTAGGTTTCATCTAACCTATATTTAGA
Organism: Iris pallida; assembly: GCA_029216955.1. NCBI lineage: Eukaryota > Viridiplantae > Streptophyta > Magnoliopsida > Asparagales > Iridaceae > Iris > Iris pallida. The sequence continues at coordinate 246,470 of JANAVB010043017.1, forward strand.
AGTCATATATATATAGATTATTTTTTTTTTTTTTTTTTTTGTTTCATATATATATATATATACTATATATATATATATATATATATATATATATATATATATATATATATATATATATAAAATATATATTATTGTATAATATATATATATATATATTATATAATATAGATAAGATATATAATATATTAGACACTATCTACCTACTACCTATATATCAATATGAACACTTATATACAATACCAAAACCCACACTCACATATATATAAAATGACACAATGATCTAATACAATAATATATCTATATATATATATCTATATATATATATATATAATATATATATATATAATATATATATATAGATAAATATAGATATACAAAACTTATATATATATACACATACACACATAACACCATAGGCCTATAGCCTATGAAATTCCCATTCACCCTAGGATCTATGTATAGAACAATATATATAATGAACTAATATGGAACTACTAAAATATATATATAGATATAGATATATATATATTATATATAATATATATATATATAGACCCACATTTATACCAAAATATATACATATATAGACAACTATAATATATACTATATACATTCCTATATATTTTGTATATAAACCCATATATATTATATATCCTCAACTATATATTCCAATCACCCATATATATATAAAATGACACTAAGATATAATCATATATATATATATATATATATATAATATATATATATATATAGATAATATATATATATAGAATAATAATATATATATAAAACCATTTATATATTACATATATATATAGAGAGGGTGAAAGATTAGAGTGAGAGGAGAGCAGCTGTACACAGTAAGGGGGGAAAGGGTTCCAGAATTCCTGGACAGGAAATGCTCCCAAACACACACACACAATGACATATATACATATATATGTATATACACCACAACTACACATAAACACTACTACAAACCCTCAAAACTCACCCACACTCTCACATACATATATACTACGTATATATATACACTAGAAATACACTAATACATGTATAAATCAGAATCAAAATCGATTTGAAATTCGATTTTGCAAAACTGGAATAAACCCAAAAACTGGAACTGTGCACAGTGCACTCGATACTAGGTAACTCGATTTACACACCCGAAACCGAGCTAAGGCTCGATCCTATTGGTTGGTAACTGGTGCCCCACACATATACGTGTCATGTGTGTCAATGGCAGACCACCACGACACGACACGGCGTATCCAAACACTTAAAAGCCCAATCGGGTAAATACAGTGCACACACTCACAAATACAGTGTCGTGCACGTGCGCAACTAGCTCTAGGACACGACATACACGTCCTCGTGTCTCGTGGTCGTGTCCCTAGGTTCGCCTAGGGTCAGGCTAGGTGTCAGTATGTCTGCACGGTGTCCACCTGTCTCACAAAGTCGACACGAGACCCGTATCAGTCGAGGAAACTCGACTGATATACGCGGTTTAGCACCGCATCGTGCATAGATGCACGTGTCTCATGGACACGACACACACAATATTGTGTCTCGTGCTCGTGTCAGTAGGTAGGGTAGGTCTAGGGGTATGTGTCAGTGTCCTGGTCCAGTGTCCAAGTTGTGTCGTGTCTAAGTTATAAGGTCGTGTCAGTGAGGTCTGTGCACTCGTGCACAGGATGTGCTCGACCAGTGCGAGTGAGTTTTCTCACTCGACACGACACTACTCGACACGAGACTTTGGGGGTGTCTTGTCAGACATTGCCCCTAGGTCTGTGCCAAGTGGCACGTGTCCACGTGCCCAATTCGTGGAGAAATCAGTGTCGTGTAGCAGGGGATTAAAGTGTGCACAGTGAGATGTTTAACAGTGTGTTCGTGTCCAATTTGGACACGGACACAGCACGAAAACGTGCTCAGTAAGTTAGGGTTGTAACCTACTAGTCTAGGGCTAACCAAAAATGTAATTTGTTCTACATTTTAACAAAAACAAATCCCTTGTGGCATTTCATCAAACAAGGGTTTTCAAACACAGATACGTGTCCGATACGGACACCAAACCAACCCTAAATTTTACCAAACTTGACCTACAGTTCCCTAGTACCTAAGAGAAAACACAATATTAACAAGGTTTATGGGTGTTTACCTATTTGTGTGAAAACTCAAGAAAACACCAAGTAGGGGGGGTGTCCACTTCAACTTGGTGATGCCCAAAGCTCACGAAATCCTCGATAGCAGGCCCTAACTAGTACCCTCTAGTGTAGGGGAGTCCAATGCAAGAAACTAGAGTGAATTTGGATCAAAATTGATCAAGTTATCAAGGTTTGAAGAAATGGGATTTTTTTAGGTTAAAATTCATGTAAAATGTTCATGAATGATGTGAGGGGTTAATATAGGATGGTGTAGTGGTAGGGGGGGTACCCCATGGCCGGCCATAGTAAGGGGGGTGTCCTTGACCTTTCTTCTAGGTTAAGGCAAGGACTTTCTTGCCTAGGTTTGGATATTTGGAGTGTTTTATGGAAAATATCCAATAAAGCAATATCAAGATATTTATCCTCCTTTAACCCATGACTAATATCTATCCCCTTATCATTCTAGGTTAGTAGCTAACCTCTAGATTAGGCTAAACTTGGTTAGGGACTATCATGACACTAATCAATAATTAAATAATAATAAAAACACATAATCCAAATAATTCTAAATAAATCCTAGAAATTACCAAAATACCCTTTAGGCTAAAAAGCCCTAATTTGATGTTCTAAGCCTATGGCTAAGCTCACATGGTCATGGTTAGTCTCTAGGTTATGAAATCTCTAGGGTTTACACTAGGGTTATACTAGTAAAGTCACAAGTCATAAGTCATGACTTAGAAAATGGTTTAATTACACTAGAAATTACCAAAAATTATATCATGACTAAAATACCATTAATAAATAATAAATTTTCAAAAATACCCCAATTTCAGAAAACTGGGTGTTACACGATCTTCTTGGGGTATGCCGAGAAGAGTGATGCTCGGAGATTTCTTGATATTGAGTCAAATCATATCATCGAATCTCGCGATACTGAATACTTTGAAGACAAGTTTGCAAAAGACAAAAATATTGTTCTTTCGGACATTCCGGAAAATGATGGAGGTGCAAATGAGACTGAAATCTCATATGAGCCAGTAGTCCAAGAAGAAGCTGTTGTTGAGGAAACAACTCCTGTACCAGAACTCGCTGAGCCGTCAGCTAAGCGAGCGAGGAGGCCGAAAGACTTCGGAGATGACTTTGTCACCTATCATGTGGAAGCAGATCCGCTTACCTATGAGGAGGCGATGAAGACCAGAGATGCTATCTTCTGGAAGGAGGCAGTGAATGGCGAGTTTGACTCTATCACCTCCAATAACACATGGGTGTTGGTAGATCTACCTGAAGGAGAAAAGCCCATCGGATGTAAATGGATCTTCAAGAAGAAGATGAAGGCAGATGGAACTATTGACAAGTTCAAGGCCAGGCTGGTAGTCAAGGGATTTCTCAGAAACAGGGGATAGACTACTTTGATACGTACGCTCCTGTAGCCCGGATGACCACCATCAGGATGTTAATCGCTCTAGCAGCTATACATAAGTTGGTGATACATCAGATGGATGTAAAGACCGCATTCCTGAATGGGGAGCTGACCGAAGAGATTTACATGCAACAGCCAGATGGATTTGTCGTCAAAGGTCTTGAAGACAAAGTCTGCAAGTTGGTGAAATCATTGTATGGTTTTGAAGCAAGCTCCCAAGATGTGGCATGAGAAGTTTGACAAAGTTATTAGGTCAAACGGCTATAGAGTCAGCGAGACGGACAAATGTGTTTACACAAAGTTTACTGATGGAAGAGGAGTCATCGTTTGTCTGTACGTGGACGACATGCTAATCCTAGGTACGGATATAGGCTGTGTCACAGAGACAAAGAAGTTCCTCTCAACCAAGTTCAGTATGAAGGACTTGGGGGATGCAGACGTCATCTTGGGCATAAAGATCATCCGGACAGACACTGGAGTAGCGCTGTCACAATCTCACTACATTGAGAAGATGCTCACACGCTATGGGTATAAGGATCTTCCAGGGATCGATACGCCATACAGGTGTGATCAGAAGCTGAAGCCAAATTCAAGGGAAAGCGTCAGGCAGCTGGAGTATTCTAGCGTTATCGGAAGTTTGATGTACGCAACCACTGCCACAAGGCCTGACATAGCTTTTGTCGTGGGAATGCTGAGTCGGTTCACAAGCAACCCAGGGGTTGAGCACTGGAAAGCTGTGAAGCGGGTGATGAGATATCTCAAGAAAACTCAGACATATGCACTGCACTACAATGGGTATCCGACAGTAGTGGAAGGCTTAAGTGATGCTAGCTGGTGTTCAGAGGTGGAAAGCGAGAGATCCACAGGTGGATATGTCTTTTCCTTGGGTGGAGCTGCTATATCGTGGAAGTCGAAGAAGCAGACTATACTCTCTCGTTCCTCTATGGAATCAGAATTCTATGCACTTGAAACTGCAGCAGATGAAGCAGAATGGCTTCTGGAGCTCATGTATGATCTTTCAGTGGTTGGGGCTCAGATACCGGCGATATCGATATACTGTGACAACCAGGCGACTGCGGCGGTGGCATCAAATGACCTCTTCAAAGGAAAGAAGAGGACTGTGCGGTTGAAGCACAGGGCAGTACACGATCTTATCAAAAGAGGTGTAATTGCAGTGGTTGATGTTCGGAGTCAGGAGAACCTGGCAGATCCGTTCACAAAGGGCCTCTAGCGCCAGTTGGTCGATGACACAGCTTGTAAAATAGGCTTGAAGGCATTCTGATAATGTGTCTTTGTAATCCTACCATAAAGTTTTATGCTATTAGTTCAAAGAAAAATCTACTAGGCATCTAACTTTTGGTTCAAAGGAGGATCACTGACTGGGAAACTATCAGGTAACAGTGGGTACTTGTTCTCTGGAACATGGAAGGGATACGGACCCATAACCACTGTTGTCTACTATGTATTTTTCTGCGGAAAAACAGATCCTGTGGAAGGTTGGCTTAAATGCCTTAATGAGTTCTCAGGCAGAGTGAATGCCTGGTGTGCTTTACAGGAAGCACGGTAGAGCAGCACTACAAGGAGTGAATCTCCATGCTACAGTGGGGTGACTCCACCATGAGGTTCCCAGGTAGGGGTAATGCCTCGGCTTTGCAAGCCAAGTCACAGCGGCGTAGCACCGCAAATAGGCAGGTAGCCTAATGCTGTATGTCGTAATTAAAGAGTTGTAGACAACACTACAAAGGGGAGGATGGCCACATGTTACAGTGGCATGACACCATGATGAGGTACCCAGGTAGGGGTAAAGCCTCGGTATTGCAAGCCATGTCGTTGCGGCGTAACACCGCAAGGAAGCCTTAGGCTTCATGCTGGGTAGTTTGGTACTACAAAGAGGCTTGTGACCTCATGCTACAGTAGTATGACACTACGATGAGGTTCCCAGGTAGGGGCAATGCCTCGGCTTCAGGCCATGTCATAGCGGCGTAGCACCGCAAGGAAGCGCAAGGCTTCATGCCATATCTCTTTAATAAAGAACTCACCTATAGTGTATGGAAAGAGATATCAGGCCATCTCTTGAGGGTAAACTTGTAGACGCCCAAAATTATACACTGAAACCAGGCTGGCACATGGCCTTTAATGTGCAGCCAGAAGCACACGTAACTACACTTTGTGAGTAGGAAGAATTACAATTATGGTAAAAAATTCAAAGCGTAGTCCATTCTTGTATCACATTGTTATTTAACCCATGCGAGAAGATTCAAGTCGTCAGCGACATCTATCCTAATGTAAAATGGACAGTTACTGTGGAAAACGCTCAACCCTGGACACATATATATGTTGTGATATGTGGGGGATTGTTGGTGCTTTCTTTACATGGAGAGAGCTTGCTCTCAACATGCCTTGTAAAATTATAGTCCCACATCGGAAATGCACCATGAGTTATCTCAACATATATACTTGGTTGTGTTGTTGAGAGATGCACATGGGGTGGTGACCCTAAGGAGGGAACCATGTGGGTGATTTTACTAGGAGGTAAGAATAAGGCTCCAAGGATTAAGCATTAATGCTTTTGTCATTCTCTTGGATTAATTCCACTTGGAGCTAAGCCCCAACGGGGCTTAGCGACTCGGACTCGGACTCGGACTCGGGCTCATGGGCTCATGGGCTCATGAGGCGTAATGTGGCATTTTGTTGGCGCACTTTGCACTTAGCACGTCAGCAGTCATGCGGTCTTTATGCGGCTCATATGCGGCCATGCGGTCTTATGCGGCATGCGGCTCATATGCGGCCTCATGCGGCTCATACGGCTCATGCGGTCAATGCGGTCCATGCGGCTCATGCGGCACATGCGGTCCATGCGGCTCATGCGGCTTATGCGGTCTATGCGGTCCATGCGGCTCATGCGGCCATTAGGCTCATGCGGCCAGGCTGCTGCTGCTGCCGCATGGAGAGATCCGCTGACTGTGCAGATTACAAATCAGTTATGGAAAGGCTGAATTAATGCGATTAAATCAGATCCTATCTTTATGGGATTTGAATTAATTCAGATCCTATCTTTGTGGGATTTGAATTAATTTCGTGGGATTTGAATTAAATCTCGTTGCTATCTTTTGGGATTTGATTCAATCTTTCCATAACTGAAGAGACGGTTAGGGTTTCCACCCTCTCTCTATAAATACTCTCTTCTGGCCTCCTTTGTGATTACTACGAAAATTACAAGTAAGAAAAGGAGAAAGAGAGAGAGTAGCTGCCGCCATTGCAAGTCCATCCGAGGAGTCTGAACAGAGGTGACTTCGAGCGTTCCACAAGTTCTTTAACTTGCTGGTTCCTGGAAGCAGATCGTGTGGGGCAAATCTTGCTTTGAGCAACGGTGTTTTGACACCCCCAGCATTGTTCTTCTTCTCATCTCTCTCTAGTTTTATTGTAACTCGTTCTGTCCCAATTGCAACACGTTTGTAAGGAAGAACGAGAGATCTTCTCTTCTCTTTTTTCCTCCTTCAGATTATAATTTGGCTATTTATTTTTTTTGTACCATCGTAGATATTGAGTTTGATCACTGTAAAGTTTTGTGGGACATCTCAGATCTCGATTGCATCTGTTTTTCCATCTTTGATCAAGCCACGGGACTAACAAATCTCATCATGTTTCATTGCTCCATCATATATTATCCTTTCTTATTTGTCCATCTTGTTAATCGTGCAGTTTGATAACCTTGCTCATGCACTATATTTTTCTTGTCTCTCTCATACAACTCTACATCTCTTTCCAAAATGTTTTCTCCTCACTGAGAGGCTTTGAATATAGCTTGCTTTCAAATAGCTCTTATATCTTAATATCACCTCTGCTTTCTCCTTCTTTGTACCATGCATGGGATTCAATTATTGTTTCATCTGTTTTACTCATAGTTTGCAGTATCGGTCGATATCCATCTGATACAGAAGATATCGATACAGTTTGGCATGTTCTAATCCAATACCAGATACTGACCGGATACCGATATTGGAGGTCTATTTTTCAATCAATTCGGTAAAGAAAATTGAACGAAAAAGACTAATCAACAAGAGTGTAAAACCATAACAAGGTTGTAAAAAGCATGTAAAGGAAAAAACATATCTAATATAGGTAAATCACTCGGCACGGATAACTATTATTTTATTCAATTTCAAAACTAATAAGAAACGATACATGAATTACTTAAAATTATGACTAAATATATAAAATATTTTTTCTAAAATGTTAATAATTTATTAATAGTTATTTGATGTCCGATACCAAAAAAAACCAATATTTCGATCCGAAACCGCCGACGATATTGTTGATACCGCCGATCCCGATACTCATAGGAAGGGTCTGACACCGATACTGCGAACCTTGGTTTTACCGTGAAATAGATTTGGCCTATGAAGTAACTCTCTATATCAGTATTAATGGCCATAAAGAAATATACTACTGTTGAAGAAGATATTGGCACCACCTAAGAGCATCTCCAACCCTATTGTTTTGTTAAGTGTTGTGAGTCTTAGGTGGCTCCTATGTGGCATGAGCCACAAGACAATGTCTTGTTTATGTGGCAAAACTATATCTCAAAAGATAATGAGACAGAAAAACTCTCTTCAATGCAAAAGTATTGAGGAGACAACAAAATGTATTTTTTTCAACTTCCAAGGCAACTCCTCCACTTCTTCAACTTTTTTATAAATATTTCTATTCATAATTGATGATGTGGAGACAAAGTCATTGTGAAGTGCATTGTCTAGATCTAGACAACCAACTTCACATTTTTCTTGCCATGTCATTTTCATGTCAACTTCATATTTTATTCTACAATTGCATTGGAGAAGAATTTTTGAAAAGAAAGTTTGTCATTCCTACGTGGCAACCATTTTTTCTAAACTCACAATAGGGTTGGAGATGCTCTAAGTCAGTTAAATCTATTACAAAGCTATTAAAAAGAGATTTTGTCTTAGATCTATCATTATTAGAGTGACATTCCCCAAACCTTGATATTAGCTCAGAACTAGGGATGACAATATCCCCCCAAATCCGACGGGGACCCGATTTTTTTACCCGATGGGAACGGGTTTGAGAATGTAAAAACGGGGATGGGGATTAAAAAAATTCCCGATCGGATTTGGAGACGGGTATGGGTATAGTACTCCCCGCCCCGATAAATCCTCGACCCCGACTACTTTTATCCATATCCATATGTGCAACCCTTTGGAAATGGTATGTTCTCTTGATCTAACTAGTAATATATATATTTATTTTATGAAAACCATTATTAATATGCCATGTAGGTTTTTTGAATGAAAATAATTTTTTAAACTTATATAATGTACATGAAAATTTATTAATCGAACGAGAGACAGAGATGAGAAAATTCGACCCCGAAAGTGCTAACGGGACGGGGACGGAAAATGCATTGTTTAACGGGGATGGGAATGAGGGTAAAAAATAAAATTCGACGGGAAATGGGGACGGAAATGGAGATTCAAACACTACTCGGAGATGGAGATGGGGGATATAGTCCCCGACCCCTACCCGCCCCATTGCCATCCCTACTCCGCACTCTCTCTGATCTTAAATAAATCTCCATCCATTTGTTGGCCCCCTCCATCTCCGTCACCCAAAAATCAACCCATCTCATGGTTAATGGTGTGAAGTACTATTTTCCATCATTACGAACTACCAACTCCTTTTTCATAACTTTTTTTTTTCCTAAAACAACATTTGATATACTCTAATTTGGAACATTTAAACCTAAATCACTTAAATTCCAAAGCTTCTCTGAACGATCTTATATATTGCAATCTTGCTGTATGGCTAGCTTAGTACTAACTCACTACTAGCAAATATTGATGTGGCAGAGAAAGGTAACCAAATTTACAGGTTTAGCTGGTCAACAACTTTTGAAAAATATTCTTTAAACATTTTTTTTATGTTAATTGGCTTCCAAAAATTTTGAGTGATGACATATCTCGTTATGTGGTATCTGACATGAAAAGTGACATGGCAGCTGACATGTCATGTTTTAACCCAAAAAATTAATTATCCAAAAAATTTATTGTTAATATTAATGCTAATGCTAATTTTAATTTAATTTAATATTAAATTTAATGTTAATGTTCAAATTAATATTAATGTTAATATTAATATTCATATTCATGTTAATTTGAAGTTAATATTAATTTTAGTATTAATTTTAAGGTTAATGTTAATGCTAATTTTAATTTAATGTTAATATTAATATTAATTTTAATGTTAATGTTAAAGTTAATATTAATGTTAATTCTAATATTAATGTTAATGTTAATTTTAATATTAATGTTAATGTTAACTGACTAAACCTGTAAACTGTTGGATTTTGGTCTTTGTATTAGAAACTTTAGTCCCACATCGGCTAGGCCAAAGGAGTTGTATTTCCATATATTAGCTATGCTATTTTAGAGATGCACATGTGTTGTGGAGGTGCACATGGGTGTGCCATGTGGGGTTATTTTTCTAATAGAAAAAAGGCTAAATAAACAATTGAAAGCATTCATGCTTTTTGCTCTTGGAAAATTTATTTCCATGGGAGCTAAGCCCTGTAGGGGCTTAGCGACTCGGACTCGGGCTCATGAGGCGTAATGTGGCGTTTTGTTGGCGTACTTTGCACTTAGCACGTCAGGTGCGTGCTCAGTTGCGCGGGTGGCGCAGGGTGCGCAAGTGGCTCAGTGCACGTTCAGCGCGTGGTGTACAAGGCGCGCGGGGTGTGCGAGGTGCGCAACTTGCTACAGATCGTGCCTGTGCATGATCTGAGCGGTTATTGCACGTTCGGAGTGGTTATTACCACGTTCCGAATGTTGTGCTAACCGGACAGTTGCTACTCGGGCATATAAAATGTCTCTTCTCTCTCACAGATAAGTATACAGAGTATATACAGAGAGTTAAGAAAGTTTACAAGTGTTTCTTAACACAAGTAAACAGAGGCTGTGAGAGAGAAGAGAAGCTTTGCACCGGCGTTGCTTTTGCACAGGAGTCCGTGTACGATCCGAGGAGTCAGAAGAGCAGAAGTGTTCCAAAGTTCTCTGACGAACTTGCTGGTTCCTGGAAGCTATTCGTGTGGGCCGAATATATCTTTGAGCAACGGTGATCATTCACCCCAGCAGGATATTCATCCATCAATCGCCTGTCATCTTCTTCGCTGTTGTGGATTACGAAATCTTCTTAGATTCTCGTAATATCGTATGCTGCTGTAACGAGATTTTCTTAGATCTTCGTTAAACTTGCACAACCTTCCTAAAAGTGTTGCGTTGGAATATTGTTTTTACAATTGTTTCATTTTTTCAGTTTTTCATCGAAAAAATTGTGCCCCGACACTAACATAAACTTGGTTACCTCTCTCCGCCACATCAGCATTCGTTAGTAGTGAGCTACTACTAAACTGGACATAGAACAATTTTGTATATATTATATGAAATTTAGCATGACCAAGATGCCACATAATATGTTGACACAAGAAGGGAGTCCTTTTCATACATAACGTTCTCACCCGAATAATGTTATTTAACACCAAAGCACTTCCTATGTAAATTACTTCAAAAGTGTCTTCTTCTTTTCACGTACTTGTGCAGTGTCCAGAACATCCTCGTGCTCCTCGGTGTCAGCAGAGGAATTACTACTATTGGTTCTATTTTGGAAGCTAACCTTTTCCATATGCTCATTAAACAATACAATAGCATCAACAAACCACATTAACCATGAAACCGATACGGTTTGGCATATCCCAATCCGATATCCGATACCGACCGATATCGACATTGGGGGTCTCTTTTCCCGTAAATTCGGCAAAAAAAAATTAAACGAAAAAGACAAATCAACAAGGGTTTAAAGCATAATAAAGTTGTAAAAACATGTAAAAGAAGAAAATCAATCAATTGTATATAAATCAATCGGTAAGGGTGACTACTATTTCATTTAATCTCAAAACTACTAAGAAATAACACTTAAAATACTTAAAATTATGTCTAAATGTATAAAATATGTGTTTTTAAATGTAAATAATTTACTAATAATTATTTGTTTTCTAATACCAAAAAATCTGATACTCCGATCTGAAACCGCCGATACTACCGATATCGCCGATACCAATACTCATAGGAATAGTCCGATACCGATTTCCATACTGTGAACCTTGACCCTACCTTATCACTATCTAGACCCTCATAGAAAATGTAATGACCATCAATGCGATTAGCAGTAGTATATAAATACCAAAACCGTCGCATCAACATTATGCTGCTGTTTAGTAAAGAAATGTCAATAATAAATTGAGAAAAAAAAAAACCCCATAGGGAATACCTTCTGAAAGCTAACCCCAGCTTACAGACTTTATAGACTGCATTTGAACTAGCAATGCAGAAGCAGTTACACCTTACAGTGGCATCAGAGATCGTGCGCAACCCAACTCCACTGGAGGCCTACAAAACCCATTGTTTATAAATACATTTTAAGGGGTAAATGAAAAAAAAATCCTTGTTAGATATTCGATTTTTGTAAACTAAGACCTATTAGTCATTTTAGCAATTCACATCTCCTTAGATTACAAATCCGTTCAATAAGGTCTCTCCAGTCAAAATTAAAATTTGTAATCCCGAAAATGTCTCTGCCCCTCTCTCCCCTCCGGTGGCGATGGCGACCCCCCAGCCCTGTCCGACCTCCCTGCCCTCCCTCCGCCGGCCCTCCCCCCGGCGGTGAGCCCCCAGCTCCGTCCATCCCCCGCGAGCCACCCCCTGATCTCGCACCCCCCCCCACCGCCCGCCCCCCCCGCCCTCCTCCCGCCGGCCCTCCCCCCGGCGGCGAGCCCCCAGCCCCGTCCATTCCCCGCGAGCCTCCCCCCGACCTCGCCGGCCCCTCACGGCCCTCCCCCGCACTCACCGTCCCCCGCGGCCCTCCCCCGCCCTCGTCCCGGCCCCACGCTGCCCTCCCCTTGGCATCGCCGGCCACCCAGCCCCTCCCCCAACGACCGAGGAAGGAGGGGGGGAGGGATAAAATTGTCATTTGAGAGTTTTTTACAACAAAAAATAACTAGTGAAAAATTTAAGAGCATGAGATCTTTTTTTGTGAAAACGATTAATCTAGGGAGGATTTTTTTTGTTATTTACCCCATCTTTAAATCATTCTAGCAGCTATATATTTACAAGTTTACCAAATACGCATTTTTTTTTAAAAAGAAAAAGAAAAAAGAGCTCCCTTGTGTGTATTAACATGGATCACCTTACCTAGAATTTGCATAAAAAGCCAAAAGATTATACATGCACATAAATTCATCTAGGTCAATGAAAAGTGTAGGAGTCGAATATAAAAGAAAGATAAACTATAACATTAAAAAATAAGAGCCTAGATAGATGATAATATATTAAAATATTAAAATAATCCAAACAACAATTGTCTAACAAAAAGTAGAACCAATAAATAACAACTCACCCAGGTTAGAATACTAACATAAAAGATTCTAAGAATTTCAAATATGTATCCTGGTTGTAAGTCCCTACAAGGCTACAACTTCACCAAAATTCAAGAGTGTTAGAGTGTTGCTGAGAGATGAGGGTTATATATTTATAATATTCAACATGTTCGTGCAGATCAAAGAACCATGTTATCGGTTGAGAGCTTGATCCATGTAGGGGTATAACTTCTTTTGTAAAACCAGCTCAAAATGTGCAACAGAGAAATTGAACCTGGGTTGTTGTGGAACCATGTTAAAGTCTCTAACACTACACCAAAACTCTAGAATGTTGGTGTGGGATGACGATTATATTCATATCATTCAACATCATTCCCAAAACTGAAACCACCTGGTGAAAATTGTCACGCCCCAGTCCCAAAATACGTAGGACCAAACCACGTGGCATAAGTCAGCTACGTATTCAACCAGACTCTAGTCCGACTAGAATACGTATAAGCTGTTCGAAATGGTGTAACTAACACTACATCAACTCTATATCTCAATCCAGATAACAGAAACATAAGAAAAGAAATTATGAATACTAGTATGTGTAACACCCAGTTTTTCAGAAGAGGGTAATTTTGAAATTTTGTAATTATAATTATTATTTAATGGTATTTATTTCATGTTATGATTTTTAGTGATTTTTAATTATTTTTAAACTATTTAAACTCACGACTTATGATTTGGTGCCTTGCTAGTGTTCATTTCCAGACTGAGGGGTATTTTAGTCATTTTTGTAATTTTAAGAATTATTTGGGATTATTAATTATTATTTAGATTTAATAGAATTTATTTGAATTTTTAGGATTTATTTTGGATTTATTTGGACTAGTTTGATTTTGGACTAGTTTTGTTCTTGCTTACACGATTCTGGGACACTGAGGTGAGTTTCGTGTCGTGTCGTATCGAAATCGGACCCGTGCACATGCGGGTGACACGCGCGCGCACAGGCTGTGCTTTCCCCTGCTACTCGTGGCCTCGTGCTCGATGCACAGGCCACGTGGCGAGCTGGGATTTGACAGGGGGATGGGGGCAGTGTCTGACATGAGTCCCTCCAACTCTGAGATGATCTCGTGTCGTGTCGGACACGAAATCATGTGTGCACGGGGACACACTGTGTGGTCGACTATTCTGGAATTGTTTTCTTTGATTAATCACTATTAAATATTGTTAGATTATGTTTATATGATGGGTTGGATCCTAAATACCATGTTTAATCCCTGTTTATATAGGGTTACACATTTGTTTGGGTTAAGGTGATGTTAGGCTCGAAAATAGGTTCTTTTGAATGATCACTGATACATGCTGATACTTTAATTCCTGTGAATTTCCAACCCATTAAATCCATTATTCTACTGTGTTTTCTTCAATTAATTTTGATCCCCCATGTTACCTATCATGCTAGATAAGTATGTTCATTCATAAATTGAAATGATATGGTGTGTTTGAGGATTTGGCATGTTGGTTGGAATGCTAATTCCCTAAACCTGAGAACCTGGGTATTACTTTGTTTGGGTTTTAGAGCTCACTATAAATCTTTTCCTGTCACACTGTTATTTAAAAACCTGTTTTGCAATGTATCAAATCCTTTCCTTCTCCTTCATTGATTTGTTAATCCTGTACATTGATTTGGTTAGTTCAGCTACACATTTTGTTCTATGTGGTCTTAACTGTTGTTCACTGTTTTTGATTTCAAATTACTTTTAAATTGATTGATACCATGATTTACACTGTTGGACTGGAAGTTGTTCCTAAGTCCTACACAGTTTGGTTGTAGCAGATTCTATCATATTTTCTAATAGTTCCTGCACTCTTCAATAACCTGGTGTTTTCCTGTCACTGTTTCAAGAACCTGAGAATGAATTGCCATGTTTGATTTGCTAAAACTGAGAACTTATACAATGCAATTTGACAACCTGAGATATTGAAGATAGGTATTAGCTTCTTGCTTTTGAATAACCTGAGTTACCTTGACATTGAATTGCCATGTTGTTTTTCAAAACCTGAGATTCAGTGGCTCACTGATTTCCAGTTTTGGGTTTGCTAACCTGAGTTTGATGGACTGGAAACTAGGATTACAGTTTCAAATTGTTTTGACTGTTTTGATACATGAACTGATTTCCTTTTCTTTCTTCTTAAACCTGTTAATACTTTGAACTGTTTTGGTTTTGGGTTAAGATCTAAACCTGAGAATTTATGTACTGCCTTTGGTTCAGTAGGAACCTATGAGTTGGTTTGATATGTTGAGATCACACACCTCATCACCACTGTCTTTTCCTGCATATTTTGTTTTCCTGTACACTCTCACCTTACCACCCACATTTCAGTTTTGTTTCATAACCTGAACACACACTCTTCACTTTTTAATTCCTGCATATCTCAATGTGATACTCTCTTTACTGTCACCTATGTTCCTGTGCACATGGCAACACACACACTGTCACATTTGTTAGTCCCTGTTTTCTGATACAGGGTTCACCATGGTTTAGTTTTACTTGCACTGATTTCCTGCACATTGCTATGCACCACATCACCACTAATTTTTCCTGCAAACTTTGACACAACACACACATTCCTTCTCTTCACTTTTCCTGTCACATTCCTGCTGCACAGTCCACACATGGACACACCCCTTTCCACACTTTGTCATTGCTTGCATATATTGTTCCTGTACACTGTTGCATTCCTGCACCTTAGTTTCATACACACACATGATATGGTTATTCCTGTCACAGCCCACAAGCACATGCCTCCCCTCTCTTTTATTACACATATATGTATATATATAATGTAATGTATGTAAAATAGGCATATGTATATCTATGTATAATGGAATGCCTAATGTAATGTATCTATATATATATATGTATATTGATATAAGTTAGACATGTGTGAATGTATGCTAGCTATATAGCATATAGCTATGTTGTGATATTGTGATATAGTTGGGATAGGCTTGGTTCAGGCTTGCATAGCCTTGTAGTGGTGTGTACTAGCTAGTATAGGCTTGTGTGTCCTAGTATAGACTAAGCTAGACTTGATTAGACTAATTTAGCCTAGTTTAGACAAGGTTGACCTAGTTTGACTTCTAGGGTTGACCAAAGTTGACCAAGAGTTGACTTTGGCCTAGATTGACTTAGAATCATATAGAATGCATAGTAGGACTCCATTTTGCTATTCTGGACTTGTTGTGACTTGTGCTGTTCTGTTTAGGAGCCAAACACCACTCCTTGGACAGTACGATTCATATCGGACACCCAGATACAGGCGAGTACATTCTCTGATCATTTCATATCCTGCTTAGAATTATTTCCTGCAGTAGATTACTTTACTTGTACTGGTATGTTGGTCACACGGATTGGTACTATATGGATCCCTTCTTGAGATGTTATCCTTAGGGGGAGCATCGGGTACTCTATGTTCTGTGCGTTTTACTTACATAGCGTATCACTATGCTTCGTTGATTCTTCGATCACTTGTGACATATACTCTTATGATCACAGAGTCTTCCTAGAATCCTTATCCCATTTATGGGACTACTATGTATCACCTTCGGGGTCTATCACCTTCGGGGGCTTATCACCTTCGGGGTCTACCACCTTCGGGGTCTGTTACATAGCATCATATAACATAACCTGGCTGGATCCTTGTGTATTGATTGGGGGTACGGGGGAGTATAAATGGACATGTGAATAATACACCAGTAGTGTAGCATCAGAATCATTCCATAGTGTAGCATCAGAATCATTCCATAGTGTAGCATCAGAATCAACCCAGGCCATTTACATGTTCATATTGTACTCTGACTCACTAGCCACATGTTAGCTCTCTATTTATATTAGATATTTCTATTACAGCTTTCTCTCTCTGTTTACATACTGCACTTCTTTTAGTACTTGTATCTTACTTTACTGCATGTCTATATTTTCTAACCTGCTATGATCTGTTGAGATGTACTGTACTCGCTCCTGTCCTGACTGGACCTGTTGAAAATATTACAGAGGACGAGGAGGAGGCTTGCCTGGACACTTACTACGGGACAGCCTTAGATGACACCTGCGAGCTGGACCCTCAGGAGGACCCAGCTCTAGCTGAGGAGATCACCCCGACTGCCTAGACTAGACTAGTTAGGCTTATCTTACTTTCGCAGTCTTGAGACATGTCCTAGTTAGACTTATTTGGAGTTATGAGTTGTATATATTCTTGTATCTGAGACCTTGTTCTGTTGGATATTGCTGGGATTATCTTAGTCTACTTTTATCTATCTCATTTCCTTGAGTTCTATTTCATATCGTGCTATCTCTTCCTTAGTTGTGATTGAGTTTACTATTGCTATTGTCACCCCCATTTCGGGGAGTATAAACTGTTTAGATAGATATTGTTAGATATATGTTGACCTAGGACAGCGTTCTACCGCCGACACTGCGGCGTAGGCTGGGCGTTGTTACGTTCTCGTACCCTCACAGTGGGTGCGGGTCGTGACACGTTTTTAGTGGTAGCCCATGCAGGTCGAGACTAAAAGTGTAGTGGTATTCTAATTAGAGTATCACTACAGCCTGCAGTAGGATATAGGACATTAATTTTAAGGTACTCAATCACTTTAAGAAAATTTCTTTTATTGCCATCTAAATCCTTTTGTCAGCTGATCCTTTGAATTATAATTGTCTGCCCTTGTTATATCGCTTCCTTCTCAGAAATTGATACTCTTGTTTGTCTATCTTCAGGATGGTAGAGACTCGATCGCAGCGTGCCATTCATGAGGATGCTATAGAGGGGACTGCTACCTCTCAGCCAGTACAGCGGGGCCAGGGGACTGCAGCTCCTGCCACCTCTGCTCGTATTGAGACCTCGGCAGTAGCAGCAGGGGGTATGTTTCCACCGGCTCGGAGGCAGGACCCGGTTTTCCCAGAGGACCCTTACCAGCAGCCACCTGTAGGGACAGTTGACGCCGTTCAGCTGTTGGCCTTCTTCAGGCAGTACATGGAGGGTCAGCAGACTCAGCAGCAGAGACAGACGGCAGAGCTCACTCGAGGCATTGAGCTGGCAGTGACAGCAGTGGAGAGAGTCGCGGCTCAGCTAGCAGCAGTCCAGCAGCCGCACCAGCCACGGGAGAAAGGCATCCAGGACTTCCAGGAGATGCACCCGAGAGACTTCTGCGGGACAGAGGGGATCCTGTATGCCGATGAGTGGATCGAGCATATGGAGGAGATCTTCAGGCTGGCTGAGATTTCGACGAGGCTCCAGATAGAGGCAGCGGCCAGCATGATGCAGGATCTGGCCCGGACATGGTACCAGACCGACCCGAGGGTCGGCACAGCAGGACAGACTTGGGCAGCATTCAAGAAGTTGTTCAAGAAGAAGTTCTTTCCAGAGGCAGCGCTAGGAGCCCTCGAGACTCAGTTCGAGGCCCTAGTTCAGGGGAGTCAGTCTGTGGAGGAGTATGCAGGAGAGTTCTGCCGTCTGGGCAGATTTGTAGAGGACTTGTCGGAGGCGACGAAGGCCCGAAGGTTCCGGAAGGGCTTGGTAAAGGAGGTCAAGTCCTACACCAAGAACGCCCGCAGTACTACATTTGAGGAGATACTGGTGGACGCACTAGCTGCAGAGGATGATCTTGAGCTTAGGCTCAAGAGGGGGCGAGACTCCCAGGGAGGCAGCAGCAGCGGAGGACCGGCCAAGAGGCCGCACTTTCAGCACCAGCAGCCGATGCAGTTCCAGCCTCAGCCGATCCAGCAGAGGCCAGTTCATCATCAGCAGCAGCCGAGGCAGCATCAGCAGGGCCAGAGGCAGGTTACCATTTGTGGCTACTGTAGGAGGTCTGGGCATATTACCAGTGAGTGCAGGAAGTGGCTGGGCCTGTACCTAGTGTGTGGTTCAGCAGACCACCAGATGAGGAAGTGCCGCATGGGACGAGCAGTCCAGGAAGGAGGAGTCAGAGCTCCAGCAGGCCAGCAGAGAGGACCAGCATTGCAGACTCAGCAACAGAGGTTCGCACAGCATCAGCAGCAGGCCAGGGAAGGCCAGCAAGGACGAGCTTACGCCATGACACTTGAGGATGCTCAGGCAGTAGGAGGGATGCTAGCAGGTTCTGATCTTCTCGATTCCATTCTACCTTGTCTCATTATACCTATCCTGAAATTCTATTCCATCTATTTCTATCTGTTTCCTCATTGTTGATAAGTTTGATCTGGTGTTTCGTTATGTTTGTTTTTCTTCTGAGAAAATCATATGGGCTAGGTCACCTCAGATATGGGATCTAGAATCTTTGATGGTCGTGTTAGTTGGCATAATGAGGACATATAGTCAGATTTTGGATGTATTTTTCGGGTATGGAAATTTAAGGTTTTTGCCGTCGCATGCGGCAATACGAAAATTTTAAATACCAAGAACCTAAGGATACGTACCTTAGTCAAGGACTCTGTGATTATCGTAGCCATGCTCACTAGCACGACGAAGATTCTGAGTATCATAATTTTGGACAGATGCATATGATTATCTGACGGTATGTTTGAGACTTTGATTGTGGGGTGTATGACCTAGAAGGACTACTACCATTTTAATTTCGAGGACGAAATTTTTGTAAGATGGGTAGGATTGTAACACCCAGTTTTTCAGAAGAGGGTAATTTTGAAATTTTGTAATTATAATTATTATTTAATGGTATTTATTTCATGTTATGATTTTTAGTGATTTTTAATTATTTTTAAACTATTTAAACTCACGACTTATGATTTGGTGCCTTGCTAGTGTTCATTTCCAGACTGAGGGGTATTTTAGTCATTTTTGTAATTTTAAGAATTATTTGGGATTATTAATTATTAGTTAGATTTAATATAATTTATTTGAATTTTTAGGATTTATTTTGGATTTATTTGGACTAATTTGATTTTGGACTAGTTTTGACACTTGTAGACTAACTTAGGAACTAACCATAGTTAGTTGAGCTTGGTTAGGTCAAGTAGATCCTAGTCTAACCTAGTGTGACTCAAGTTAGTGGTTAGTGATTCATTAGAACTTGAATTAGGAATTTAGGAATCAAGTTATTTGTTAAATGGCTTGTGATTACACAAGTCATTTTGTGACTAAACTAGTTAGGACTAGCCAAACCTAGCTCAACCCTAACCCAAAGCCAAGTGGTTAGCCACCCTAGCTGAACCTAGGGATTCCCCCCCTATTTAATCCCTCCTAGTTTTTAGGGCTAGCCTCTTTTTGGGTTCTAGCAAATTTCTAAGGAAGGAGGTGAGTTCCATCTTTCAAAAATCATAAGAAATCCATTTCAAATCCTTTTTCCTTCAAACTAATTCCATTAGGACCTAATTTTCTCCCTCTTGCTGCTGGTATATTTTATTTGTAGGGAAATAACAATTTGTGGAGCTTGGAGGCTTGAGGAGTTTCTTCTATTTGAGGACTTTTCTATTCATTGTGCACCAATAGGTAACTTCCCTATTTCCCAATGGATTTCCATTTTGTCTTCACCAATAGGAAGCCCTAAGGGTCCCCCTAAGGTCTGGATAGATTTCGTGTCCTGTGTCATTGGATTCATGTCCGTTCTGGACACGTATCAGTGACCACAGCTTAGTGTTCGACGAAATGCCTCAAAGGGCATTTCGATCGAATTAATTCTTTGTGTTTGAATAGTAATCTTCGTTTTATTCTTGCTTACACGATTCTGGGACACTGAGGTGAGTTTCGTGTCGTGTCGTGTCGGAATCGGACCCGTGCACATGCGGGTGATACGCGCGCGTACAGGCTGTGCTTTCCGCTGCTACTCGTGGCCTCGTGCTCGATGCACAGGCCACGTGGCAAGCTGGG
Source organism: Iris pallida (assembly GCA_029216955.1). Lineage (NCBI taxonomy): Eukaryota > Viridiplantae > Streptophyta > Magnoliopsida > Asparagales > Iridaceae > Iris > Iris pallida. The sequence continues at coordinate 267,333 of JANAVB010043017.1, forward strand.
ATTTGACAGGGGGATGGGGGCAGTGTCTGACATGAGTCCCTCCAACTCTGAGATGATCTCGTGTCGTGTCGGACACGAAATCATGTGTGCACGGGGACACACTGTGTGGTCGACTATTCTGGAATTGTTTTCTTTGATTAATCACTATTAAATGTTGTTAGATTATGTTTATATGATGGGTTGGATCCTAAATACTATGTTTAATCCCTGTTTATATAGGGTTACACATTTGTTTGGGTTAAGGTGATGTTAGGCTCGAAAATAGGTTCTTTTGAATGATCACTGATACATGCTGATACTTTAATTCCTGTGAATTTCCAACCCATTAAATCTATTATTCTACTGTGTTTTCTTCAATTAATTTCGATCCCCCATGTTACCTATCATGCTAGATAAGTATGTTCATTTATAAATTGAAATGATATGGTGTGTTTGAGGATTTGGCATGTTGGTTGGAATGCTAATTCCCTAAACCTGAGAACCTGGGTATTACTTTGTTTGGGTTTTAGAGCTCACTGTAAATCTTTTCCTGTCACACTGTTATTTAAAAACCTGTTTTGCAATGTATCAAATCCTTTCCTTCTCCTTCATTGATTTGTTAATCCTGTACATTGATTTGGTTAGTTCAGCTACACATTTTGTTCTATGTGGTCTTAACTGTTGTTCACTGTTTTTGATTTCAAATTGCTTTTAAATTGATTGATACCATGATTTACACTGTTGGACTGGAAGTTGTTCCTAAGTCCTACACAGTTTGGTTGTAGCAGATTCTATCATATTTTCTAATAGTTCCTGCACTCTTCAATAACCTGGTGTTTTCCTGTCACTGTTTCAAGAACCTGAGAATGAATTGCCATGTTTGATTTGCTAAAACTGAGAACTTATACAATGCAATTTGACAACCTGAGATATTGAAGATAGGTATTAGCTTCTTGCTTTTGAATAACCTGAGTTACCTTGACATTGAATTGCCATGTTGTTTTTCAAAACCTGAGATTCAGTGGCTCACTGATTTCCAGTTTTGGGTTTGCCAACCTGAGTTTGATGGACTGGAAACTGGGATTACAGTTTCAAATTGTTTTGACTGTTTTGATACATGAACTGATTTCCTTTTCTTTCTTCTTAAACCTGTTAATACTTTGAACTGTTTTGGTTTTGGGTTAAGATCTAAACCTGAGAATTTATGTACTGCCTTTGGTTCAGTAGGAACCTATGAGTTGGTTTGATATGTTGAGATCACACACCTCATCACCACTGTCTTTTCCTGTATATTTTGTTTTCCTGTACACTCTCACCTTACCACCCACATTTCAGTTTTGTTTTATAACCTGAACACACACTCTTCACTTTTTAATTCCTGCATATCTCAATGTGATACTCTCTTTACTGTCACCTATGTTCCTGTGCACATGGCAACACACACACTGTCACATTTGTTAGTCCCTGTTTTCTGATGCAGGGTTCACCATGGTTTAGTTTTACTTGCACTGATTTCCTGCACATTGCTATGCACCACATCACCACTAATTTTTCCTGCAAACTTTGACACAACACACACATTCCTTCTCTTCACTTTTCCTGTCACATTCTTGCTGCACAGTCCACACATGGACACACCCCTTTCCACACTTTGTCATTGCTTGCATATATTGTTCCTGTACACTGTTTTATTCCTGCACCTTAGTTTCATACACACACATGATATGGTTATTCCTGTCACAGCCCACAAGCACATGCCTCCCCTCTCTTTTATTACACATATATGTATATATATAATGTAATGTATGTAAAATAGGTATATGTATATCTATGTATAATGGAATGCCTAATGTAATGTATCTATATATATATATATATGTATATTGATATAAGTTAGACATGTGTGAATGTATGCTAGCTATATAGCATATAGCTATGTTGTGATATTGTGATATAGTTGGGATAGGCTTGGTTCAGGCTTGCATAGCCTTGTAGTGGTGTGTACTAGCTAGTATAGGCTTGTGTGTCCTAGTATAGACTAAGCTAGACTTGATTAGACTAATTTAGCCTAGTTTAGACAAGGTTGACCTAGTTTGACTTCTAGGGTTGACCAAAGTTGACCAAGAGTTGACTTTGGCCTAGATTGACTTAGAATCATGTAGAATGCATAGTAGGACTCCATTTTACTATTTTGGACTTGTTGTGACTTGTGCTGTTCTGTTTAGGAGCCAGACACCACTCCTTGGACAGTACGATTCATATCGGACACTCAGATACAGGCGAGTACATTCTCTGATCATTTCATATCCTGCTTAGAATTATTTCATGTAGTAGATTACTTTACTTGTACTGGCACGTTGGTCACACGGATTGGTACTATATGGATCCCTTCTTGAGATGTTATCCTTAGGGAGCATCTGGTACTCTATGTTCTGTGCGTTTCACTTACATAGCGTATCACTATGCTTCGTTGATTCTTCGATCACTTGTGACATATACTCTTATGATCACAGAGTCTTCCTAGAATTCTTATCCCATTTATGGGACTACTATGTATCACCTTCGGGGTCTATCACCTTCGGGGGCTTATCACCTTCGGGGTCTACCACCTTCGGGGTCTGTTACATAGCATCATATAACATAACCTGGCTGGATCCTTGTGTATTGATTGGGGGTACGGGGGAGTTTAAATGGATATGTGAATAATACACCAATAGTGTAGCATCAAAATCATTCCATAGTGTAGCATCAGAATCATTCCATAGTGTAGCATCAGAATCATCCCAGGCCATTTACATGTTCATATTGTACTCTGACTCACTAGCCACATGTTAGCTCTCTATTTATATTAGATATTTCTATTACAGCTTTCTCTCTCTGTTTACATACTGCACTTCTTTCAGTACTTGTATCTTACTTTACTGCATGTCTATATTTTCTAACCTGCTATGATCTGTTGAGATGTACTGTACTCGCTCCTGTCCTGACTGGACCTGTTGAAAATATTACAGAAGACGAGGAGGAGGCTTGCCTGGACACTTACTACGGGACAGCCTTAGATGACACCTGCGAGCTGGACCCTCAGGAGGACCCAGCTCTAGCTGAGGAGATCACCCCGACTGCCTAGACTAGACTAGTTAGGCTTATCTTACTTTCGCAGTCTTGAGACATGTCCTAGTTAGACTTATTTGGAGTTATGAGTTGTATATATTCTTGTATCTGAGACCTTGTTCTGTTGGATATTGCTGGGATTATCTTAGTCTACTTTTATCTATTTCATTTCCTTGAGTTCTATTTCATATCGTGCTATCTCTTTCTTAGTTGTGATTGAGTTTACTATTGCTATTGTCACCCCCATTTCGGGGAGTATAAACTGTTTAGATAGATATTGTTAGATGTATGTTGACCTAGGACAGCGTTCTACCGCCGACACTGCGGCGTAGGCTGGGCGTTGTTACGTTCTCGTACCCTCACAGTGGGTACGGGTCGTGACAGTATGCAGTCCAATAATCATACTCATCCGAGTAGATTCGAAAAGAATAATATGAGTCTATAAATACTACGCAAATGAACATATATGTAATAGCAGAAGATGAAGTTTCGAAAGAGTATATACCTGAAATGAAACCAACAACAATCCAGCAATGAGCGCTCTACAAACCTACTCAGCCAACCTGAAAGGCAACCAGGTCCTCAGCGGGACGTACCAAGATACATAATATACATGCCGATATGAAGTACAATAAATAACATGTGTAGGTAGAAACATGTGATCTAGGGTAATACACATGTGATCAAGTAACACTACTACTAGGCCAACCGTCTAGTCTGTGTGATATGCAATTGAGGATAACTTTCGACGCGAGGGCTTTCCGAATATAAAATCCGTAGCTCCGATATAGAGACTTCCGGGATGCAAGATCGTAGCTCTGGTATGGAAACTCCCGATAAATATAGTCATAGCTCTGGTATGGAGACTCCCAATAAATATAGTCGTAGCTTCGGTATAGATACTCGCGATAAATATAGTCGTAGCTCTGATATAGAGACTCCCAATAAATAAGAGAGGCCATCGATGAAGCTGAGTAATCCTGATGGTGTCACCTGTAAGATATGATATGCGGTTGAGCATTAATACTTCCAACCCTGTTGTCTTGTTTTGTGTTGTAATTCCTATGTGGCATGAGGCATAAGACAATGTCTTTTCTATGTGGCAAGATTATATTCACACAAGACAATGAGATAATAAAGTGTTCTCCAATGCAAAAGTTTGATAACACAATAAAATTACTTTTTTTTTCCAATTTCCAAGACAACTTTTTCACTTCTTTCTTTTTTTATAAATAATTTTATTCATAATTGATGATGTGGAAGTAAAGCATTGTGAAGTCCGTTGTCTAGATTTAGATCATCTCCAACCCTATTGTCTTGTTAAGTGTTGTGAGTCTTAGGTGACATGAGACACAAGACAATGTGCGTCTTAGGTGGCAAGCAGGGCCGGCCCGAAATATTTTAATGCCCAGGGCGAAATTCAAATTGATGCCCCATATCTAAAGGATATATTGCAATGAAGTTTCAATTTTTTGGGGAAGATTTAATATTTCATTATCATAAACGTAATTTACATTTAGGGTCTCATTAAAACCTTGCTTTCCTCAAGGAAAGAGTACCCTAGCAAAACACAGTATCATCATAATGCTCTACAAAATCAACAAAAAAACTCCTAGAAACAAGAAACCTAATAATGACTTTGTAGCGCAGCACCAATATCTTCGCACTCCAAAATGAGGACCCACATCTGTATAAGAAAACAAACAAACAAGAACTCAGCCACAAAGTATCATCTCAAAAAATGTTTCCTTCTTGAATTTTGAGAAGTAAATTCATCAATGATGTCTGCATATTCAATGGTTTCCAGCATATCGTTTTCAATCCTGTCGCGACCCGCACCCGGATATACGGGTACGAATACGTGGGCCACGTCCAGCCTACGCCGCAGTATCGGCGGTAGAGCGTTGTCAAGTACCCGATACTAACTACAACATCTAAGGATCCATAACTATAAAGGTACTCATATTACATCACAACAACTAAGGAAGATAAGACAAGAAATAATAACAATATCACTAGAACAACTAGAATCTACAAGGATCATATGAGACAAGAATGAAACAGAGGGAAACAATAACAAAACTAAATAACTACCAGACCTAGAACTCCTGAGAGACAACTCACGGTGAAGAATACCGAGAACCACCCTAGCTAGCAACATCCTGTAGTCCAATACTGAGGGCACAACAACTCCTAAAATATTGTCAACATATCCAGTCAGGATGGAACGAACACAAATCTCAAATAACAGTTCTAGTTAGACGATATTGAAAATGTAGCAGTAAATAGAGAGAATATACAAAGTAAAGTGGAAAGTACATGAAAGTAGCATGGCAAGGTTAAAACTGTAAACTACAGCTAGAGAAATGGCAAGAAAATCGATCATATCATGTACAAGAGTCGAGAATTATACCATCTACGTGAGTGAATACTAGCTACGACATGTGGCCGGCTTGGGAACTTACACAATAGTAACAGGCCTGGCTAATCATACGTGGAGTGTATGATCAACACTCACAATCAATCGATACACAATGGGTGCACAATAGGAATTAACCACATATCTATACTAATACTTCCCGTCCCCGACTAGTATAGGGGATCCAACTATGACACATCATAACACACGATTCTCTAAGAGGGTAGCTAGCCTTCGTAGGAATCGTGTCTATACAATGCACAAGGAACAAGAAAGACTTGCACAAGATATACCAAAGAATACAAGGAATAATATCTCATGACGGGATCCGGAGAAATACCAATCCGTGTGAACAATGTGTCAAGAGAACAAGGATATCTACACTAAATACAAGAAACATAGACGATATCATAAAACAAAAATATTATCAGAGAATGTACTCGCCTGAGATCTGGTAGAATATGTCAACTGTGTAATCTGGCTCAGAGTGAAATCACAGACCTAAGATGAGATATATAAGCTAATTAGGGTTTAACACTGTTAGGCATGATTATATAGTATAAGCTATGTAATCTAGGTCAATCTCAGCCCAACTAAGTCAAACTAGGTCAAACTAAGTCAATGGTTGACCTACAATTGACTTTGGTCAACTGGTCAACTCTAAGTCCAATATAGGCCAAACTAAGTCAATGGTTGACCTATAGTTGACTTTGGTCAACTAGTAAACTCTGGTCAAATCTAGTCAAACCTAGGTTAAATGTTGACTCTACTTCGACGTTCAGTCAAAGTAGTCAACCATGGTCTAACAGGGTCAAGGCTAGTCTCTATAAACATCTACAGGGTCAACATATCAATTTCAGTGATTGTAAAATAACTGGAATCGATGGATCTCAAAATACAACAAAAGGAGAAAGATTATAATAATAGGATAAAAATCTACAGATGCTGTCGGATGGTGAAACGACCATCACCAACGTGTCCAGAATGGTCAAATTAGCTAGGATAGTCTATCCATAAGTCCAATTTGGACACATGGACAAGAAGGTAATTTTAGGTCAAAATGGTGTCCGTGTCGGACCCAATTTGTACCGAAAAATGTGCCAAAATTAATGTGCCCTAAACTTAACAAATTATATGTCCACGAATCCAAAATGACGATACGAACTCAACGGTATATCCGAAATTGGATTCCGACGAGCAGATCTCAAATGGCCCGTTGACCCGGATATTGAAATCTGATTTGCACGGAAATACGTATCAAAGCCAATGTCCACAAATCTCAACAAATTATACGTCAATGAGTCCAGAATGACGATACGAACTCAACGGTATATCCATAATTTGATTTCGATGAGCCGATCTCAAAAAGTTCCGTTGACCCGGACCGTGGAGCCCACATTGTACCGAAAGACGTGCCAGGGCCCACGTCCTCCAAACTAAGCAAAATTTATATGAAAACGTGCCAGAACGACGCCATAAGTCTACTGGTGGTGTCAGAAATTGAATCCGGATTCCCGGATTCAAAATTGGAATTTTACAACTTGGAATTTATGAATTCGGACGGCCAACTTTGGCATCGAATTCAACCAACCAAACAAGCTCACAATGAAACAAAACTGAAATGGCAGGAAGAGGGTTATACCAGCTATGCACAGGAACCGACGGCGCATCAAACGGAGCTGCGATGACAAGGATACGAGTCCGCGAAGTGGCTCCACAAAACTGTCCAAAATATATATAATTTAAACGGTCAACTTGGTGACCGATTTTGATGTATCAAACGACAAAATTAACGGACGAAACTGGAGGTGAGTGAAGAGGTATATACCGAGATTGTGACAGGACAAAGAGTTCGTCGATCCAACGGTCGGATTTTTCGAAAAATGCGCACGAAGTTGCTGCAACGAAGCGCACATTCTGTTTTCACAAATCGCGGGTCACGACGGGATTTCGTGCAAAACGCACGAATAGTCTGTTTCTCACGTTATGGACGCTGCTGCCACGTCGAGGTGGCGCGCAGGGGGTCGCCGGAGTTGCCCGGGGCTCGTGGTGGTCACGGGCCAAGGGGGAGATCGAGGACGGGGTCGCGTCGGTGCCGGCGTCGGCACGCGGTGGTGGCGCGACAGCCACTGCTGCTGCTGGCAGCTGCTACGCTGCTGCTGCAGCGCTGCTGGGTCGTGTGCGACGACGTGGGGCTTGGCGGGGGCACGGTGATGTCGGTGGTTGCCGTGGCGGCGTGCGGTAGTGGTGCTCGGGGGGGGAGGGGTGGGTGATGGTGATGGTGGTGTAGTTTGTGGTGAGAATAATGGTGGTGTTGAGAAGAATAGGATGATGGGGAGGTAGCTGTGGGAATTCTCGGCCATGGAGGGGGAGTTGGTGAAGATGTTAAAAAAAAAGTGAAGAAGAAGGAGAATGGAGGGGGTGTTTTCGGCTGATGGAAGAGGGGGTGAGGGGTGTGTGTGTGTGTGTGTAGAATAAAGTGAGAGAGAGAGAGAGATAGAAATATGTTATATTAGAGAGAGAGAGAAAGAAAGAGAAAATTAAGAGAGAGAGAGAGGTCGGCTTGTGAGGGGGGGTTGTGTGCTGGTATGGGGAGAGGGGGTGTGTGTAGGAGTGATTTAAGAAGGAAAGAGAAAGATATATATATATATATATATATATATATATATATATATATATATATATATATATATATATATAAAGAGATAAATGAGATATTTTTGTAAAGTAGAGAGAGGAAGAGAGATATTTTTAAATAGGAAAAAGAGAGAAATTATGTGGGGTGTTTGGATAGTCATGATAGGGATCACATAAAATCTGGTTGGGCGTTGGATCAGGTTCGGTCAAGTTTGGACAAGCTTGGGGCCAAGATTTAATTAAAATAACAATTTAAGCCAATTAAAATTATGGATAAAATGGGAGAACAAGGGAGATCAATTTGGTGGCACGCAAGTGGCACGTGCATAGTAGACTCAAAACAGGCCATGGCCATATATTGGGTCGACTGGATTGGACCGATGTCGGCCCCAAAAATTAAGTTGAAAGTTAAGTCACGAATTACGACAGACGATAAATTGGTCTAAATTGATCCGAAAGTTGCACGAAGCAAAAAGAGCACAAGGGAACAAGTTTGAGTGGGATACGATATATCAACATGAAGATAATCTTGTCTACTACAAATTTAGAGAAGAAAGTTTCCAGAGACTGGCATCCCTGATGCTCTAGAAATCAAAGTTACGGTAAAGAGGATTTAATGATCAAAATTAATTAAATAAAAATAAATTATCAAAAATAATTCATTCAGAAAATTCAAAAATAAATCCCGAAAATTCAGGGGGCTTACAAATGCACATAATTGCTAATCCATTTAGCCTATCTTGAGTCATAGTGGTACGCAAGTAAGATTTTAATAATTTTAATTTAGAGAAACTTCTTTCTGCAGAGGCCACAGTCACAGGTAAAGTCAACAAAATTCTATATGCAATCATCACATTTGGAAAGATATCCATACGCTTCAAATACTCTAGAATTCTAATTGATGTCCATGGCTTATCTGTATCATATGATTCACTATGCAAAGTGACTTGTAATATTTGCATCTCTGAATATAAGTCCTTTAAATCAAAATCAGAAGTGTCCCCATTTTTCAGTGCAAGATGAAGGTTCTCACAAGAATATTTCAATTCATCATCATCCAAGGTTTTTAACTTTGCTGCATCAAATAGAAACCCAAAAATAGATTGAAGAATATGTAATTATTCAAACCTCTCTCTTAATTCAGAAATAGCAATATCAACTATCACAAGAAAATAATCTGTTCTAAATGACTCTTCATCTGATTGTTTTTCTCTATCGGTATTACCAATTTCATCAAAATGTCTTTTTCTACAAGCATGACGATTAACAGGAAAAACAGGCTCAATTTCCATTTTTAATGCCATTTTTTTGCCTCAACCATGGCAGAATTAAACCCATTTTTCTTGTAATTTTCAAAAAAAATTATAAGTCCTTGCAAACATGATACGGCAATATCAGTACTCATATCTTCATATTGTAGTGTCTTACTAACCATATTAATCTCTACAAGAATTTCATACCAAATAACCAAGCTCAAAATAAAATCAAAACTGGACAGCTCTTTATTAGCTAAAATATCAGCATTCCTACTCAGCTCAACATCATCCCTAATCTCTGCTAATTTTCTTAGTGCCTCTCTAATTTCAGAAACTTAAGATTTTATCGCTTTCATGCTTTCTACATGACTTTCTGTCACTTTTCGTTTCCAGAATACGTATTTTAAATACATGTACTGCTGGAATGTATTTATTTAATATTTATCATGTATTATTCTGTATTTAAATTCCTTTAATTTCTCGCTAATTATCTTTCTGCATTTTACTTTCTGCTTTGCTTTTGGGTTTGGCCCGAGTTGGTTTATTTTTCGGCCTTGGATGGTCCAACATGAACCCAACTCCCCACCTACCACCACTCCTTCATTTAAAGCCCCATTCCCTTTCTCTCTCTTCATTACTTCACCATTACTCTTCTTCTTCCTCATAAACTCTCCCCCACCTACCCAGCCGCATAGGCAAGTGCCAACTTGCTTCTTGATGGATCTCCATTTTCGTTGTTCCATTGTCTTCCTCACAAGATTCTTAGATACTTTATTACTTAGCAATTTCAATTTCCATGGCTCATTTCATGTAGTTCTAAGTTTAATGTATTTTCGGATTTCTTAGGTTTTGATCTAGTAACTTTGTTATTTTTCAAGTTTTGATGGTTCCATGTTGTAGAGAATTTCGTTCTACCCCATTTTGACCTATGGAAGTCCAGATTTGGGCTTGGAATGAAGGATTTAGAGAGCCTGGAAGCAACGGCTTCCATGGTTCTGTCCTCAGAAAATTCGGAGGAGAAGAACAGTTCTGGCCGCATGAAGATTTTGGCCGCATGAAGATTTTTGGCCACATGAGATCCTGGCCGTATGACAGTACATGACCGCATGAGTTTTCATGCGGCAAGTCTTCTCGGCCGCATGAGCACTGTCATTTTCAGCCGCATAAGGATCAGTCCCCGAGCCGCATGAAGTCTCCCAGCCGCATGAATAATTTCGAGCCGCATAAACTTTTGGGCCGCATGAACATTACTTTTGCAGCCGCGTGAACTTTGCTTTCCCCAGCCGATTCAGCCGCATGAGCTCGCTTGAACTATTGCCACATAGATCTCGGCAATCCTGGCCGCATGAGACCGGAGCCGCATAGACTTATACCCCTTCAGCCGCATAAGGCTTGTGACTCTGAGCCGCATGGCGCTGATTATCCCAGCCGCATGGACTTAGTTCACCCGCAGCCGCATAGGCGCATGCTATCCCAGCCGCATGAGATTTTGCTGTTCCTGCCGCATGAGTAGTTCCCAGCCGCATAAGGACAAGTTCCTTCGGCTGCATAAGACCTGATGTTTCTCAGCCGCATGAGGACTTGACCCTTGTTATTTCTTAGCCGCATATGCATGTTTTATTCAGCCGTATGAACTCTAGCCTATAATGCCTTGGGCTGATTCTTGTCCTAAATTGACATTGATTGTTATCTTGGCATTAATTAACATTGATGGTAACCTTGACTAATAATTGATCATGCATTCATAGTTGGAATTAAGAGACTGGCTAGTCGTCTTATTGAATCGAATGAATGAGACACGTTCATATTTATTATGGACTATTGTAATTGATTTGGCCGATCCCGAATATTGGCATACAGGCACATATGCAGGCTTTAATTTATTTATTTATTTTACAAAAGCAGCATGCGTACTTTATGATCAGGGCATGATTATTCCGTAGTTAGTTTTGATTGTTGCATTACGCTATGTAAGACCTACAACCTAACCGCACGGGTATCATTGTAGAGTTGGGCATATCGTACTCTGTACGGAAGTACTCATTCTGAATGACCATGATCCATGGCATGGGATTTCACTCAACATAGAGACTATTAAGTTAAATAAAATAATGACTGCATGGAGAGAATGGATTTCCGAGTTCTTACATGGCAGCCCTCTTTGGGACTATTAGTGCCCGACATGTCGGCTGGTCCCCACAGATACTGCAAATCTGCCACACGAGCAGGGAACGGTATCTGTTTTTATTATTAATTATATATTGTATATTGATGACGGGCGTCCCGCTGTGACTCGTCTAATTTATGATTGGCACAATTGATTGACTGGGTAAACTAGCCTTGCTTGCACATAGTAAGAACTGAGGAATCCTTATTGCATAATTCCAGGATAACTTAGAACTCACCATAGCAAGCCGTAATAGTTGCATGGCCATTTAAGTTGACTTGTTTATGGACTGTACCTACTCTGTTGACTAACTGAGATGATCAGAATGTCAGGATATGACGGGCCAACTTCTGTCCTTGTTTGGTTGGGAAGTTGGTTCGAAGTGTCGTGATGTTATGTGAATCCCAGTAGCAAGCAGAGATCTATATATCATATTCTCTTATTACTGGTTCCAATTTCTCATATCGTGCTTCCTTGCGGTACTTGCTGTAACGACCCGCTCCGCCCTAGCGGAACGCCGATTCAAACGGCAAGTGCAACGACTCAAACGAGCCGTCGACCCGAAGAGTTGGCATCGACCTGATGAAGAATCGATGCAAGGCTTACATTGGCCCGTCAAGATGAATCCAGACTTAGACTTTCAAAGGAGCGCTCGAAGTATCGCTCGGCCGATGCGAACATCGCTAAGGTGGGTGGCTCCGATGAATCCGTCTTTGCTTAGCCTAGACACATAACAATACGGACTCTATTGCTAGACTCGCTAGGCGATAACACCGCGCATGCTAATAAATGAATGACTCAACGCACCTAGCTAAGGGAATAATCCCATCTTGTATGCTTGTTTAGAACATGGAAAAGAACTCGGCAAATATAGAAACTCTCGTACCACGCTCTACGCTCGTGCTAAGACACAAGCTTACATACAAGTTTCCTATGCGATCAACAATGAAACAATAAACGATTTACAACAAAGAAACGGAAGACTATCGACATAGTCGTTCCGAGTAGAGTATAGCAACATTGGAAGACTTCGGGACCGATGGGTCGCCAAGGCGACTCCCGCATGGGAAGTTGCATAATGAATGAATAAATGAACGAATAAGTGAATGAATGAATCCACGAATGAATGACATGAATACGTGAAGAATGAATGAATGTACGAATAAGTGAAAGAAAGACATGAAAGAGTGAAAGATAAAAAGAAAAGAATGGTTAGCGACAGGTATGACGGGCACGTGCAACGGGACTCGCTACCCGCGCTGCACGGACGCCAACCTGGTCGATAACGTATTATGGCTCAAAGACAGCCGTTAAGTTAAATGACAAGTCAATACGAAATGATCGTGGACAAAAGGCACGGGCGATGGAGGGAATACCGTGGCCGTCATGAGGAAAGATTCTGCGGCACGGGCGATGGAGGGGAATACCGTGGCCGGCCTAGGCGAAATCAGACATGGGGCTTACGGGCTGCTTTGAGTGGGGGCTCGGCCACTCAAGGAGACGTAAGGCCAGGCATTTCAAGAGACTATCAAGGTGTACCAGCCATCACACTTCGATAGGTGAGAATGCCCACGAGAATGTCCAAAATGGCTTATGATGCCAGCGACCCATGCATGTAGATTAAGTGGGCTATGCTGGAGGCAATCCACGTGCAAGTCCTTGCATTGAAACAAGTAGTCTAAGTTAACTAAATGAAGTGCCTCCGGAACATGCTTGAAATGTAACATCCTGAACATGCTCGAAATGTAACACTCCTGAACATGCTTGAAATGTAACATCCTGAACATGCTCGAAATGTAACACTCCTGAACATGCTCGAAATGTAACACTCCTGAACATGCTCAAAATGTAACACTCCTGAACATGCTCGAAATGTAACACTCCTGAACATGCTTGAAATATAACACTCTGAACATGCCTACGACGTGCTAGAACCTGAGGCAGGGATATGCCCTTAACATTGAATGTTTACATGAATCACGTTAAGTTACTACATGTGAATTGTTGACTAACTTGGTTTACTTTGGACAGGGAAGGCCGGACGGTAAATATGGGTAAGTCGTGCATGCATTTCCATGCAGACACTTGAATTCGGCAACATGAGATAGGTTACGAAATATGCCATGAAACTGATCCTAAGGCAAGATTAGAAAGACAATGAATGATAGACGGTGCACAAAAATAAATGGAACGTGTTTGGTAATGATAGCATTGAAGGCGAGCTAGCCTCCCCACCAGTGCATAATAATGTACTGATAACCCCACAGTCTGCTTGCAGGATGCAGGAGACGTCGCCGGATGCGGAGCTTTCCTCGAACGTGCTAAGGCGCAGAGCTATCTCTGGAGCCTTGGAGCGTTGCAAGAAGCTGAAGCACCCTATACATGACATAATGTATCGGAACATCGCCATGTATCATTCCATCTTGTAAGCCACTTGGCACGTCTTTTATGTTTCAGAGAGAGAGCTTGAGCGATTTGTAATATCGGCCTAGTGCCGCTTGTAAACTTCTTGAATATCAATAAAGAGTTTGAATTCGCTTCAATTTGTGTTCATTTACTTTCCGCTGCAATGGGGACACTCTGTGCGACTCTGTGGCCTAGCTCAAATTGACCGTTTATGGACTTGGCCTTGCACGGGCGCAACCTAGGCCCGTGCGGCATCACGTCTTAGCGAGGACGATCGCTTCTACGAGAGTGGGGCGTGACAGATTGGTATCAGAGCACGGCTTTACGTTCTTGGACTTCACATCGATTTTTGTCACGACCCGCACCCACTGTGAGGGTACGAGTACGTAACAGCGCCCAGCCTATGCCGCAGTGTCGGTGGTAGAACGCTGTTCTAAGTCTCTAACTAACCATCATCTCATGCAGTATATAATGTACTCATCATGATCAACTCCGAACGGAGGACAAGTATAAGATACAGTGTAGCTCAATCACAGCCTAAGCACGATAAGATAACACAGAAATATCACTAAGAAATTGAAGACAACAAACTACTAATATAATAACAACAAACTCAAAATCTCAATACATCTTAAGTCTCAAATCTATATACAACAAGCTCTAAATGAAAAATAAATGCAAGTCTACTAACTAAATCTCGATCACTCCTGAGTGTCGGGGCCATAGGTAGCTAAGCCATCTCCTCAGTAACATGTAGGGCATGTGTCCTCAGGGTAATCATCTGTAAAATTTTCAACAGGTCCAGTCAGGACAGGAACGAGCACAATCTCATCTAGAAAACCCAAGTAAATGACAAAGAACTATAAAGCAGTTATAGACAGTTGTATTGATGAATATGGCAGTTTGTACGAGTAATGATGTAGAGAGCAGTTAAGGTACAAGAAAAGTAAGGTAACTAAACAAGAAGAGAAACATAGCAAAGAAGACTGTAAAATAAAATCTAGCTGAACTAGAGTAATATAATAAGTTCATATGGTACAATATAAGTCGAGTGTAATCCCAATATGAGTCTAATATAAAATGAATCGAATGTAATTCTAATCATTATTCTAATAAGGTGAATCGAATAAGGTGATACGAATAAGGTGATACGAATAAGGTGATTCACATGATGTTCTAATAATGATTCGAATAAATTCTCCAAGTGTGTTTTAAAATACTTAGTTAGACATGTAAACGGCTAAGGATAAATCCGGCACATCACACACCTGGCCGGGTGTGGAATGGCTATCGTTCGAATATATTCACAGGGGGTGGTTCGAATAGTGGAAATATTCACATGTCTAATCAAGTATTTCCCCGCCCATCTAATACAAATGAATCCAAAGTCCGACACATCAATCGAATAAAAGTCCAACCAACATATGAAGATACGAATAGGGTGATTTGAATAGTGATTCGTATGGTGATTCGAATAATAGAGGTAAGACGAGTAAGTATGTGTGTCGTATACATGGATTCAGAAATAGATATACGTGTTTGTAACAGAGAATCACATACAGCTAACTAGAACTGAAGTACAGTAATTGACAAATAAATGAGAGAACTATCAGAGAATGTACTCGCCTGCTACTCTGAAAAGAGTAGTGAAATATCAGATGTCTGCACCGGAGTCACAATGTCCTAAATAGAGCAGTACAGGTTATAATATGCTTAAAATAAGACAAATGAAGTTTATGATGCAATCTACATGATTCTAAGTCAAATCTAGGTCAATTCTAGGATTTGGTCAACTGTTGAGTCAAACCAAGGTTAACTAGGTTCTTTCTAGGTCGTACTAGATCAACATCCTATGTATCAACCTATACCTTACCACAAATGTAAGCTAAATACCTTAGCACTCAATACCCTGTCACATATCACCTAGGTAATCCCATTACCTATACTTAAGACTACCCACATAACCAAATACTTATAAATAGGAATTACATCTATGGCTATATATCTACATACATGTGTATCTTCACATGTTTATTCATACACACATATTACATATATATATCACATACATTATATATAAATAGGCATACAATATTGAGGGTTACATTGTATTCATGCAAGGGAGTTAGTTAACATGTGAGGGGTTAAGTTTAGCGTAAAGGTGAGTGATGTGAGGTATCAACATAGGTTAGTCCATACTAGGCCTAGCCAAACTTCTATTCAAAGACCACATGCCAAAACCAAATCAATACCATTTATATCCTATATCAACCATTCCTATATAGATCAACCTATGTACAATTTAATACATGTGGGTAGAAACTACTCAATGAATGTGTGTATGTGTAAGGTGTGAACAAGTTAGGCATGCATAAAGGGTTAGGGGCTGTGTTTGTTCAGATTTTGTGTGGTGTACATAGGCTAAGGTTGTGTCTCAACAGTGTATACATAATCCAGATTTTTGTGTGTGTTGAGTGCACAGGTGTGTGTGTGAATTTGAGGAATGTGTCATGTGATTCTCAGGTTTACATATATAACTAAAATCAGATGTTGCATACATTTATTTCTACACATAACATACATGCTAACACAAATGTTATACACTAACCTCCATATTAGGATACTAGGAAGTCCTATATCTAACCAAGGCAAATGGCCAAATGGCCAAGTGCCACACTGAAATGCCCTGCTACTGCCTCTACTGTACTGGCAAGTAGCTGCTGCATTGCAAGGCTAGGCCAGCCAAGGCTTCACTGCCTAATGCAGCTGCTAGGCTACAGGGCAAGTGTTGCAAGGCAATCCTAGCCAACATTACCCAACCCCATATCCATTTGAAAACCTAACATCAGTTAGTATCACAAACTTAGTATGATCACTTGACAGTCCAACATTAATATCAGTTATCACAATACAAAATCTTCTTGAAACCTACATCACTAAAATCGAAACCAATCAATTCATGGAACCAAATTTGGAAATGAATCTAAACTCAGGTTGTATCCTGAACCATCTCAGGTTGATATCAATAATATCAATATCAATTATAAGAAGGGAAGAAAGGAGGAAGAAAACAGGGAAAAGTATTATAATGTGTAGACTTCTCAGATATCTCAGGAATATACATATAGATACCTATGTTTAGTTATGTGCAGACAAGTTGACAGTTTTAAAAAGAAGATCAAATTGACAGTTTTAAAATACCAATAAGCTCCAAATTCGAATCCATAAGTCCATACCTATTCAGTTTAAAAGAGGAAAATCTCAGTTCTACTAGAAACCATTTCAGTTAGTATTTGAATCAATAAAAATGACAGGTTTAAAGAAAACAAAACTAGAGGCTATCACATTGAATTCAACATAAATCTCAGCTCAAAAAGAAAAGGAAAACCATTTCAGTTATACTGGACTGTTAACTCATTACAAATTCTCAGTTTTATTCACCCAAAACAATCAAAAACCCATTGGAAAAGCCAAATTCAAATCAAATTATCCATAAACCAATCAACATATGAATATTAAACACTGCTCAAAACTCCAAAACTCCTGATACTGAGAGTATCAGAAATTCGAACCCCCAACTCTCAGGAATTCCTGTTCGAGTGTCTGAAGCCCATTGATCAACTCTAAACTCAACCCAAATCACAAACTCATCTCTAGGAATGTAAATATGTCACATATTAACAATTGAACACTAAATACTTTAATTAACCATTTAATTAATTACTATGTAAGAATAGAACAACAGAACATGTATCAGAGAATTTTCAGGAACCCAAATCACATTCGAATATACCATACAATCCCATTCAGTCACACCCCGAGGTTAGACACACGTGTACGTGTCAAGTGGGGGGTGTTTACGTGTCCAAACAATGGACACGAAGTGTCCAAATCGTGCAAAATAGTTTATGACAGACTGTGTTACAGACAGGCTCGTGCAGCCGTGTCAAGCTCTCTTGGACACGACTCACTACACTAGACACCTCGTGCACGTGTCTACGTGTTCGTCAGGACTAGGAGAGTGTGTCCCACAGCCTGCACAGTGTCCACGTGGATCGTGTCGCGTGCACGAGACGCGTATCCGAGCGTGTCTGTGCACGCGCGTGTGAGTGTGCAAACCCAGTACGGGTCAATTTTCTCCGTGCACACAAAACGAGATCCCCTGAAATTTTACATGTGTCGTGTCAGTCACTAGGGGAACGTACACACCAATTTTGGTGTCACGAAGTGTCGTGTCCTAAGAGAAATTGGACACGAGCAGCAGGGCACCCGACCGAGCCCCCGTGCTGCGTGTCCAGCACAATTTACGACACAGAAAGACACCAAACACGACTCAGTCTTCACAAAAGTTAATACACACACTTAGATCTACCAATTCATATAATTACATTTACAAAAATTGAAAATAAATTCCTTAGTGGCATTTAATCAAACACCTACAAAACAATACGACACGTGTCCGATACGGGCACCAAACGGACACGAATTCCACCCAAATTTTGGGGACACCTAGGGGACTCCTAGATCTAGCCCTACATGCAAAGAAAACTAAAATATAAATCAATTTAGAGGGTTTTACCTATTGGTGCAACTTGCATGGAAAAGCTCCAAATGGGGGGTGTTCTTCTTGATGGCCAAAAGCTCCAAATTGATCCCAAACTGAAATGGCTCTCCACCAACAGTCCATAAACTCAATTTAGAACCCAATGCAAAAGACTAGGATGAAAAAGGAGATCAAATGAATAAAATGGGATTTTTTTGGAAAGGGGAAACTTACCTCTCTTTTCTCCAAGTGTAGGAATGATAAAAAGGAGGCAACCCTAATGAATAAGTGTTTAAATAGGGTGGGGATCCCTATGTGGCTGTTCATAGGTTCATTAATTAGGGTTAGGGTTCACTAAATGGCCCATGGGCTTAAGTAATGATTAATTAAATAGTTAAGCCATAAGTCATTTCATGAAACCTCAAACCATGACTTAAATTCACTAAACCGAATCCCCTCATCCTAAAACTATTCTCTAATGACTAAAATAAGTTAACTCAAGTTAGACTAGAGTCACCATGGCTAGGGTTAGCTTCTAGGCTAGCTCACTAGGTCTCAACAAGTCAAGTCAACCAGAAATTCACCAATTCAACAAATGACCAAATAAATCAAAT
Source organism: Iris pallida (assembly GCA_029216955.1). Classification (NCBI taxonomy): domain Eukaryota; kingdom Viridiplantae; phylum Streptophyta; class Magnoliopsida; order Asparagales; family Iridaceae; genus Iris; species Iris pallida. Next base: position 286,465 of record JANAVB010043017.1, read on the forward strand.
AAGTCAAAATGACCAAAATACCCCTAGACTAAAAATAACAATTAAATCGTCCTAATGACGTGGTTAGGCTCTAGGTCATGCAGTCTCTCAGGTTTCACTAGCAGCACATCAAAATCACAAGTCATGACTTAAAACAGTTTTAAATAGTTTAAAAATTATTAAAAATTACCAAAAATTATAATGTGAAATAAATATCAATGAATAATAATTATAATTACAAAATTTCAAAAATACCCTCATCTGGAAAAATGGGTGTTACAATTTCTCAGTTTTGAAAGCTCGTCGTTGGAAAAAGAAGTGTACGCTCTCTCTCATTGTGCCTTGGGATGTTCCATACAATAAGTCTAATATTTTCAAAAGCTCGTTCAGGCGTTCAATCGAACGCATTGGTAGGCTATCACCAAATGCATCGGTAGGCCTTTGTGCCGAACGGTGTCAACTTGTCTTGAATGAAAACACGTGCTAAAGTTAACATGTCACGTGCAGGCCTAACTAGTCCTACGATGACCCTAGCAATTGAGCGTGCAAACTCGGAATATAGTCCGTACGAGATGGTTATGAGGCACAACTTAGTCCGCGTGTCGCGCACCTCGACTTTTGGTGCAATCGAGTTGCGAGCGATATCAAGTACCGCTCGATCGGGAGCGAAGCTACACATAGAGTGTATATCGATAGAAACGCTATCGAGTTCACGCTTAGGCATGCACGGAAGATTGACTTGGATTTTGAGGAATAGTGCGAACGACTTGGTGCGTCGATACGACCTGAGCGATTACGCTAGAGATTCGTCGAACGAATCTAAAATATGTCTTAGCAAATGATGCGAATGTGATTGTGGATTAAATAGGATGGCTTGAATCTGAGTGGTATATGTGATAGCTTCGAAGAAGGACAAGAGTGAGTGTCGACGACTAGTCGAGTGGCTCGAACCCTGAGTGGTGTATGGACGTTATAGAAATTGTTTGAGCGAGACTAAAGGATTTAAGGATAGAACGAGTATGTCGGCGAGGCGATGCGATCGCGCAGAGCCTAAGAACGCTTCACGCTTAGTTGATCGTGACTTCGTGTGTCCCAAACGAGATGTCGTTCGGACAACCTGTGAATGAGCAACGCGATTTAGAAAATGATTCAGAACGATGAATAAAAGTGAATGTCGTGATCGAGGAAACCTAAAGGATCGTACGTACGATTTCGGATTGATTCAAATAAAATGTGACTTGAGTTTTGAACAACGATCTTGAAACGAGCTTGAGGAATAGCGATCAAACTTTATCTTAAATATCAAAAAAAATTAGAATATCCAACTCGGACAACAAGCATCAATGCACGACTCAAAATTGGTTGCAAAGGAAGATCATCAGGTTACGCATATCGTCGATGGTATTGAGGCGTATCAAAGATCGATATGCGATAACTCGGGGAGACTCTGACTCGATAAATGACGATCGTGCAAATGTCATTGTTTCGGTGGATGCGATACTCGGGATGTTGAAATGTGTCGAAGAAAAGATAAACTTGGCTCGAGGATTTTCCAGTTGAACGAATGATAAATGGACTATCGAACTGGATCTTGACTTGGATGGAAATAAAATATTGGATTTGCTTCGTCGATAACCACAACTTGACGTTCTTGTCTTATGCGAGCGTAACTCCAGCCTCGCACATGCGTCACGCCGATTAGGGTGATCACTCCGCGTGAGCGCTGGTATGATGATTCATACAGCGGGGGTGATTGAACTAGCATGGCGTGGCAATTTGTATGTTTCGACTTGTGGTTTGACGCGAAGGTGGACTCGGGAATGACTTAGCGTGCTTGATGATCGAACTTGAGGATTGAGCAGGTCCAATCCGCGTATCGAGAATGAATTAGTCTAGACGCAAGCAAGAGTTACTCCCCTATGAGAATGATTATTCTGTGGGAGCGTTGCATGGTGATTCATGAACCACCATGGATAATCGGACTCGCGTGAGATTGGGGCGCAACATATTGTCAAGCTAGACGACCTCGTGATCGAATACATGAATTGGTTAGAATTGGTGAGTTGAATGGATTCGAATACGCGCAACGAATGCATTGATGCGAATAGGTGATCGTGCTCGATGTTTAAAAATTTGAGTGACGCGAGCTTGGGTAGAAAATCTGATACTACCGACTTTGGTTTGACCCTAGGATTGGGGTCAGTGTTGGCATTATTGTTGGGGAACTATGATTCCAATCCTGACATTTACTTAGCCTTGAGAAATGGCCTAGCGGTTAGGCGAGACGCCCTGTTTCAAGTGTTTGCAATCAAAAGATTGATCTTGAGGATTGACATGGATGGATTGAATGATACAAGAATAGGAAACCCTGCTCACGAGATTTGGCTGACATGTATATATTTCAGGGACGTCTGAGTATGTGCACGATACGACTCGAATGAGAATGACGAATTCTCTATCATGCGGCTTGGCTGAATACATGTATTTTGGCGACGCCTGGAATGTGTGCACGATCCAGCCAAGTGATACATTGAGTTCAAGCATGACTTGAGGAATGGAAGAGTGTCGAGAACTTGAAATCGTGTTGAAAAAAAGGAATGATACTAGTACAAGCGTGGCTCGGAATCAAAGAAACGTGTAGGCAGAGTGTGCGTGAACGATGACGAAATTAGCCCTAAACAAGTGAATAGTATGGAATCGATATCATGCAAGTAAAAGTTGGTATAACGAATTGGACCATTGATAGAAAGATATACTCGATGATAGTACAATACTTGGTCGTGAATCGGACAAAAATTACTTAGACTTGGTCGACCCCGCTAAGAAGATATCATACTGATTTCGTGGACAAGAACGCTTGAGAAGCGAATCGGGTCATCTCGATGACCGAGATAAACGAAAGTAAGTTTGCCTCAGCCCACGACCGCGCATTTGACGAATTACAACATGCCTCGTACGACCATTTCAGTCCCATGACATGAAGAAATAACAACCAAGACGAAGAAACACTTGAATTGAATAAGTACCATCAACTCTAAAATGAATGAAAAGTTATTCAATAAAATTGACCAAACGTATACGACACGGAACTTAGAAAGGTATCGGATATAGTTCGATGCCATCGTGTGCTAAAGCCATTCGATAGAAATTGTCTAAAATACATACACGACATGGGTTAAGAAACGGTAGGATGACCTGCACTCAGGAAGTCTCGAGGACGAGACTTATTTTGAGTGGTGTATTATGTAACGACCCGCTCCGTCCTAGCGGAACGCCGATTCAAACGACAAGTACAACGACTCAAACGAGCCGTCGACCCGAAGAGTTGGCATCGACCTGATGAAGAATCGATGCAAGGCTTATATTGGCCCGTCAAGATGAATCCAGACTTAGACTTTCAAAGGCGCGCTCGAAGTATCGCTCGGCCGATGCGAACATCGCTAAGGTGGGTGGCTCCGATGAACCCGTCTTTGCTTAGCCTAGACACATAACAATACGGACTCTATTGCTAGAATCGCTAGGCGATAACACCGCGCATGCTAATAAATGAATGACTCAACGCACCTAACTAAGGGAATAATCCCATCTTGTATGCTTGTTTAGAACATGGAAAAGAACTCGACAAATATAAAAACTCTCGTACCGCGCTCTACGCTCGTGCTAAGGCACAAGCTTACATGTAAGTTTCCTATGCGATCAACAATAAAATAATAAATGGTTTACAACAAAGAAACGGAAGACTATCGACATAGTCGTTCCGAGTAGAGTATAGCAACATTGGAATACTTCGGGACCGATGGATCGCCAAGACGACTCTCGTATGGAGAGTTGCATAATGAATGAATAAATGAACGAATAAGTGAATGAATGAATCCACGAATGAATGACATGAATAAGTGAAGAATGAATGAATGTACGAACAAGTGAAAGAAAGACATGAAAGAGTGAAAGATAAGAAAGGAAAGAATGGTTAGCGACAGGTATGACGGGCACGTGCAACGGGGCTCGCTACCCGCGCTGCACGGACGCCAACCTAGTCGATAACGCATTATGGCTCAAAGACAGAGTCATGCCCCACTCCCGTAGGAGCGATCGTCCTCGCTAAGGCGTGATACCGCACGAGCCAAGATTGCGCTCGTGCAAGGCAGGTTCCATAACGGCCGATTACAGCGACGACGACGGGGTCGTCGCACAGAAGTCCCAAGCAGATACATTGAATATGCAGCAGAAATTTGAAACAAGAACACGTGAACACATGTCATTCAAAAGAAACTCTTTTATTGATATTGAATACAAGATTACATTTGTGGGTGCAAGGCCGAATTACAAGTCTCTCGTGCTCACTTTTCCCTCATTTACAATTCACTCTGCTCTCTCTCTCTCTCATCTCTCGATACAATATTTGATGTCAGCGGAAGCTTCGGAAGGCGATGTCCATACATTATGTCCTGTATAAGTCTTCAATCCACGCGGCCGCACGCTTCGAGTCGCCAAGGAACTCCGTGCCTCGACGCATCCAAGCGAGCTCCACGCCACGAGCTTCTACCTGTGCCTGCACATGAACACTGTGTGGGTGTCAGTACTCAACTGTACTGGTGGAGTGAGCTTCTCGCCCACCCATACAAAACTGACACGTTCATTTACTTCGTGCAGCTTAAACCCTTTCGATTGTCTTTCTAGTCTTGCCTTAGAATCAGTTTTAAGACTTGACGTCTAACCAACTCAACGTGCAACGAAATGGTCGTGCTACAATACCAACGTGTATTTCGATCGAGGCAGTGCCTCATCGCCTAGGTACTTGACCAAACTTCAACTCGGGACGGCAGGGTCGTGCCACATTCTATTCACAACTTAGACATATTCAAGACAATGCTATGCCGAGGAGCAACTTACGTAAACTCGGCCGTGCCAAGACCTTTGTTTAAACTCAAGCGCCTCTAGACCAATCCTCATGCCAACGATTCAAGTGCCAAGGATGGCAATGGGACGACTCGTGCAGGCCGTGCCGCTAGACTTGATTCATGCCTTAAGATCTGCTCAGACATGTACATGCTTCAAGATTGAGGGCGTGCCTCACAACTTATCAAGACTTATCCTGCTACTGCCTTGCGGCCTTCATGTTCAACTCATTTGTTAACTTAGATAAGACTTATGAACCGTAGTGACGAATCTATGAATATTTTGACGCCATCTAACGTGCCAAGCACGGTGCCTATGCTGCAGCCCATTCTTAGGCCCAGACCTTGTGTTACCGACTAGACCTGCATTCAAGCTCTAGACCCAAATCCAAAGGCATACACGCGGTGTGCCGCTATCTGCTGACACATCTACATGAGGAGGTCACTAGCAATTTTAAGCTATCTTGGACATGGCTCGTGGGATATCGACCTGTACCTACACGGGTAGCTAGCCCGGTGGGGTCGAACTCTCCCATGCGGTCATCCAGCATCCTACTTTGAGCCACACTCGCTTCCCCCGGGCCGAATGATCCCGGCGCCCCGGTGATCACTCGAGAAGACTACACCTTGTCGACAAGTTGTCCAATGACCATGCATACTCGATCTATCCAGTCTATCCAGTCCTTTCTTAACATGACCATGCATTCCTTCTTCCTATCGAGACTTAACGAGACTCCCAAGCCGCGGGACCGATCTTGTGTGTGGGACATATCAAGACTTAGCGAGACTCCCAAGCCAGGGGACCGATCTTGTGTGCGAGACATATCAAGACTTAGCGAGACTCCCAAGCCAGGGGACCGATCTCGTGTGCGGGACATGTCATGACTTAGCAAGACTCCCAAGCCAGGGGACCGATCTCGTGTGCGGGACATATCAAGACTTAGCGAGACTCTCAAGCCAGGGGACCGATCTCGTGTGCGGGACATATCATGACTTAGTGAGACTCCCAAGTAGCAGGACCGATCTCGGCGACAACCAGTCGCGTGGACTTCCTTTGTTCGTGGCAAGCTTTTCACTAAATATGTAGTGTCCCGCTCCTAGCGGTTCACTATATAAGGCTTGTGGCTTGGCTAACTCGGTCGGAACCGAGTATTGGGGAAACTTACCGTCGGCATCGAATCGATCACGGACAAGTGCATAAGAACCTTTCCAATTAATGGATCGATTTCTCTTGAAATGCGTCCAAGAGTTTTCTCTGAATGTTTTGCTGCTGGTTTTGCTGCTTGGTTTTGATGGATGCTTTTCTGAATAATTTTTGATGATTTGATTCTTGCCCGTTTTCACCGATTTGCATAGCATTCATTCTTGAGAATTCTGAGAGAAGAGAACACAACGAGAAGGATTATTAATCAATCTTTTGGTGCCAATGCAGACTGACGCGTGACGGAAGGCTAAGCGTGCAAGTGTTCCTCTCTCTCTCGACGATTTTCTAATTGGATGAGTGTGGATCTCTGTGGTGGTATTGTCCCTCTCGCTATTCCTTCATGCCAACTAAATAATTGTCTTGCAACATCCGTTGATCGATATCAAGATGCTAATGCCACAAGTCAATACCACTAAGATGCTAGAGATAGAACATTGAAATAAATTGATTACACTGCAATGAACTGAATATTGAAATGATTGAATTGATGCCTAGAATGATGGTTATGAAATGCTAAGAATGATCATGTTGCCTATTACTTCAATATTCTATGCACACTGTGTATATCGAGTCGGACACACATTCGCCTGACCATGGACAACTTGTATACAAGGATTGGGCAATAATTTCTTCGAACGGTACAGGGGCGCCTGTACCGATTCGGCCTAGGAGGAAATAATGAAGTGCTTTGGGGAAACATGAGTAATGCGAGGCATCATAGAGGCTAGCTCCCTACTGTACTGTCATCTCATTATCTTGAAGTCCCAAATGCAAATGAATGAATGAAAAGAGTCTATATGGTTTAACAACACCAGTGGTCACATCGTGGGAATGTATGCTAATCAATGTCTTATGCAGGGGCGGCAAGTATATTATTATTATCCTGTATCTTATACAGGAAAGCTGGATTCGGCCAATGGTAAAGTAAACATGGTTTTATGAACTACCATGTCATTTGAATTATGATTTACTCTAAATGTTGCCTGTCCCTTATAAGTTCATATCTTTAAAATGCTTGTCATTAATAAAATGTTGGTTTAGCTGAGTGGGCCAACGGGGCTCACCAGCGCATTGTTATAATGTGCTGACCCCTCCTCCACAGGTACTGGAGAAGGCTCGGGCGCACATCGCAATTAAAGCTTTCTGAACTGTTGTTTCCTTTCAAGTTGTTTTTCCCTAAAGACGCACAAAGTATTGCGGAGATTTCAAAGATAGCTGCTTATATTTCAAAGTACTAAAGGGGCATGATGTATGGAACGGAAAATTATTTCATGGCAGCCTATCAGTTGTACTTTTTTTCATGAATCAATGTAGCCGACAAGGCATTTCAAATATTATCGAGAAAAGTTGTATTCTGACTACAATTATCAATAAAATGAAGATTTTCTTCCTATTCCGCTTACTCAATGTTTCCGCAACTGTGGCTTATTTTTCAAATGTGATGAATTGATATAAATGTGCATGTTCTAGCCTTGTACAAGTGCAACTCCAGACTTGTACGACATCACGCCTTAGCGAGGACGATCGATTCGGCGTGAATCGAAGTAAAGCGAGCGATTTCCCGAATCGGGGTGTGACAAGTTGGTATCAGAGCACGGTTTCACTTCCTCGGATTTCAAAAATAAATGTTTCAAAAAGGAAGTCTTTATGCAAATTTTCTCGATTGATGGTGTCGATAGCACTGGCATAAAATAATGTTCCATACAATAAGCCCATAAATATTTTATGAGTGCTAATGGAATTATTTTTTTGTTGTAGAATGACCAAGGGTGATAGCTCAAAGACGAATTCATCGTCTGACCCAATTGAGAAACTGATTAAGCAAATGGAGGCTCAGAGGAAGCAGAGCGAAGCTCAACATCGCGCGCTTCAAGAGCAACTGCAGTATCAGTTTCAGGAGCAGCTAGATGCTCAACAAAAACAAGTGGATAGTCTAACTCAGATTGTCACCAAGCTGTCGGCCGATTCTAATTTTTCTGCAAAGGCCGCAGCAACTGAGACCGTGGAGGTGCCGGCAGAGAAATCTGAGACGCCGACACGGAAGAGAACGAGCTTCAAGTTCTCTGAATTTAAGAGTTGCGACCCGCCTGAATTTAATAGAAAAGAGGAGCCAAATGAGGTGATGGGCTTCTTGAACACACTGGAGGGCTATTTCCGAATGTTAGAGATTCAGGGCAGTAAGAGAGTGGAGTGTGCCGCTGTACAACTTCGTCTCAAGGCCCAGGAATGGTGGATTTTGCAGAGACAGGCACTTTGCAAAAATAGTCAGGATATAAAGATGTCTTGGGAGGCCTTCAAGCAGGCTTTCATTACTCAATTCATTCCACCCGCTGTCCGACAACAAAAAGAGAATGAATTCATTGCACTTCGACAAGGCAGTATGTCAGTGCATGACTATGAGACAGAGTTTTTGAAGAGAGTCGCGTTCGCTGGGTATATGGTACCGAATGACGACTCCAAGCGAGAAAGATTTGTGCAAGGCTTGAATGAGGGCCTAGAGCGGGATGTGCTAACTCGAAAATGTACGTCTTACCGGGAGGCGTACGAGACAGCTCTCGAGATGGAGAGATTTCATAAGCCGGCTAGTCGTGAGACAATGAAGAGCAACCAAGGACTCAATAATCATAAACGTCCTTGGTCTGCTAGCAGGAACGACGCACCTAAGCGTCACAATACTGGAGACAATAGGGGGCCTCAACATGCAGAACGTTGTAAATCATGCAACCGTTGGGGACATCGATCCGAAGATTGTCGGGTTAAGTGTTTCAAATGTGGCGAACAGGGCCATAAGGAAGCTGACTGCAGGAATAGAGGAGGGAATCAGTATCCTCCTCATGGGCATAACAATAATCAGTATCGTGGGCATAACAACAATCACAACCGGGGCCAATATAACTAACAGCATCGTGGCGAAGCGCCACCAGCCTTACCGGCTCCAGCTGGGAATGCACCGAATCAACAAGGTGGGCAAGCAAGGGTTTATGCCTTGAGTCAGGCAGAGGCCCGGACCACGGAGAATGTTATAACAAGTACGTTGCTATATAAAAGCACACCTGTAAGAGTACTTTTTGATTCTGGCGCTACTCATTGCTTTATCTCTTCTGATTTTGCAACGAAAAATAAATTTTGTATGACTCAATTAAAGACAGCTTTGTGTGTTAGCACTCCTTCGGGAGTAGATATGCCTACAACTTTGATTTGCAGGGACGGCTACATTAAAATTGGAGGCAAAACTTTATCTCTGGATGCAATTGTACTCGACATCAAAGAGTACGATATCATCTTGGAAATGGACTGGCTCAGCGCCTGTCATGCAACGATTGACTGTGCGGATAAGAGAGTTGTTTTTTGCCTAACCGGAGAAACAGAGTTCTCTTACTCGTGCGGCTCGGCGTTCCAAGGACCTATGGTAATATCGGCAGTTACAGTAAGGCACATGTTGTACTCTGGGTGTGAAGGGTTCCTTGCTTCTGTTTTTGATACTCAAATGAAGGGTGTAGATTCGAATCAGACCGAAATTATGGCAGAGTTCCCCGATGTGTTTTCGGACGAGATACCTGGGATGTCGCCGGATAGAGAAATTGAATTCATAATTGATACATTTTCGGATACTCGTCTGATATCAAAAGCGCCGTACAGGATGGCTTCGGCAGAATTGAAGGAACTAAAGGTGCAGCTACAAGAATTACTAGACCGGGGATACATTCGCCCAAGTGTATCTCCATGGGGAGCTCCAGTACTGTTTGTAAAGAAAAAGGATGGGACGATGCGGCTGTGCATCGATTACAGAGAACTAAACAAGACAACCATCCGTAACAAGTATCCCTTGCCCAGAATAAATGATCTGTTCGATCAGCTACAAGGGGCGACCGTGTTTTCAAAAATCGATCTTCGTTCAGGATACCATCAGTTGAAGATCAGACCCGAAGATGTTCCGAAGTCAGCATTCCGTACAAGATACGGACACTATGAGTTTTTGGTCATGCCATTCGGCTTGACTAATGCTCCAACAGCCTTCATGGATTTAATGAATAGAGTGTTTCGACCGTTCTTAGACAAGTTTGTTGTTGTGTTCATCGATGACATCTTGATCTACTCAAAGGATAGGGAGACTCATGTCGAGCACTTGAGAGAAGTACTTCAGACACTGCGGGACAACCAGCTCTATGCAAAGCTAAGTAAGTGCGAGTTTTGGATGAACAACGTATCGTTCCTAGGACATGTTGTTTCGGCAGAAGGTGTTGCCGTTGACCCAAAGAAGATTGAGGCAGTTGTGGACTGGAAGCAGCCTGCATCAGCTAGTGAGATACGAAGTTTTCTTGGTTTAGCCGGATACTACCGTAGATTTGTGAAAGACTTCTCGAGAATCACGTCGCCTTTGACTCGCCTAACCCAGAAGGGAGTCGTATTTAAGTGGACCGACGACTGTGAGAGTAGTTTCCAAGAACTCAAGTAGCGGCTCGTCACGGCTCCAATTTTAGCACTCCCAGAGGGCTCTGAAGGATTTCAGATCTACAGTGACGCGTTGGGACTTGGTTTGGGATGCGTTCTTATGCAACATGGGAAGACAATATCTTATGCTTCGAGACAACTCAAACAGCATGAGAAGAATTACCCAACACATGATTTGGAACTGGCGGCGATTGTGTTCGCATTGAAATTGTGGCGACACTATCTCTATGGTGTGTCCTGCGAGATCTTCACGGATCACAAAAGCCTGAAATACATATTCACACAGAAAGAATTAAATTTGAGGCAGCGGCGTTGGTTAGAATTGATCAAGGATTATGACTTGACAATCTCCTACACGCCGGGTAAAGGAAATGTGGTAGCTGATGCCTTGAGTCGGCAATTTGTTGGGTCCCTAACAATAGCAAAAGAGGTACTATAGGATCTTGAAGAGATGGGCATCGAATTCAGGATCCGTCCGCAGAATATACAGTTGGCTCAATTGCAGCTTGAGCCAAGTCTCCAGGGAAGGATTAAGATTGCTCAGAAGGATGGCCCGTTTCTGCAGAAGATACGCGAGTTGATTTTAGCAGGAAAGGCGTCAGACTTTACCGTTGAAGATGACACTATTCGTGTCAAGGGGAGATTGTGCGTCCCTAAGGATGAGAATATCAGGAAGGAAATACTGACCGAGGCTCATTTCGCAAAGTATTTCTTGCATCCGGGAAGCACGAAAATGTATAAAGATCTGCGCTCAACATTTTGGTGGCATGGTATGAAGAAGGATGTGGCCATTTTCGTGTCACAATGCATGGATTGTCAGCGTGTGAAGGCCGAACATCAACGGCCAGGCGGAGAATTACAAAATTTGGCTATTCCACTGTGGAAGTGGGATAATATCTGCATAGATTTTATCGTCGGCTTGTCAAGAACTCAGAAGGGAAATGATGCGATTTAGGTTATCGTGGATAGGTTAACCAAGTCAGCACATTTTATTCCAATAAAAGTTACGTGGGGCGTAGAACGGTTGGCTCAGATCTACATAAATGAAATCGTCCGATTGCATGGGGTGCCAGTTTCGATAGTGTCGGATAGAGACGGAAGATTCTTGTCGCGATTTTGGATAGGTCTGTACTCAGCAATGGGCACAAAGTTGAACTTCGGTACGGCTTACCATCCACAAACTGATGGTCAAACAGAGAGAGTAAACCAGATTTTTGAAGATATGTTGTGATTGTGCGTGCTCGATTCGGAGACAAATTGGGACACACATCTCGCATTAGCAGAATTTGCCTATAACAACAATTATCAGGCAAGTATTCAAATGGCCCCGTACGAAGTCTTGTATGGACGGAAATGTCCATCACCGATATGCTGGGATGAAGTCGGTGAACGGCAAGTGCTTGGATCGGAACTTGTGGAGCAGGCCGTCGAGAAAGTTCGCTTAATTCGAGAAAGACTTAGAGTTGCTCAAAGTCGACAGAAGAGTTATGCGGACGTACATCGACGACCTTTGGAATTCACGGCAGGAGATCACGTCTTCTTGAAGGTCACACCCATGCGAGGTGTGATGCGGTTTGGGATAAAAGGAAAGCTAAGCCCGAGATTCGTCGAACCATTCAAGATTTTGGAGAAGGTAGCCTCAGTGGCTTATCGACTTGCACTACCTCCGGCTCTGGCTGATGTGCACGATATCTTCCATGTTTCTCAACTTCGGAAGTACATGCATGATCCAAGTCACGTAGTGAACTTCGACCAGCTGCAGCTGAGCGCTGACCTATCCTACACTGAAGAGCCTGTCCAAATTTTGGACAGGAAAGAGAAAGTTTTGCGGAATCGGACAGTATCCCCGGTCAACGTGCTGTGGCGGAACCATGCTATAGAGGAGTCGACATGGGAATTAGAGGAAGAGATGCGGGTGAAATACCCTTTGCTGTTTGATAATTTTAAGGTAGGACCTTTGCTTTTAAGTTTCGAGGACGAAACTTTTTCTTAGTGGTATATTATGTAGTGTCCCGCTCCTAGCGGTTCACTATGTAAGGCTTGTGGCTTGGCTAACTCGGTCGGAATCGAGTATTGGGGAAACTTACCGTCGGCATCGAATCGATCACGGACAAGTTCATAAGAACCTTTCCAATTAATGGATCGGTTTCTCTTGAAATGCGTCCAAGAGTTTTCTCTGGATGTTTTGCTGCTGGTTTTGCTGCTTGGTTTTGATGGATGCTTTTCTGAATGATTTTCGATGATTTGATTCTTGCCCGTTTTTATCGATTTGCATAGCATTCATTCTTGAGAATTCTGAGAGAAGAGAACACAACGAGACGGATTATTAATCAATCTTTTGGTGCCAATACAGACTGACGCGTGACGGAAGGCTAAGCGTGCAAGTGTTCCTCTCTCTCTCGACGATTTTCTAATTGGGTGAGTGTGGATCTTTGTGGTGGTATTGTCCCTCTCGCTATTCCTTCATGCCAACTAAATAATTGTCTTGCAACATCCGTTGATCGATATCAAGATGCTAATGCCACAAGTCAATACCACTAAGATGCTAGAGATAGAACATTGAAATGAATTGATTACACTGCAATGAACTGAACATTGAAATGATTGAATTGATGCCTAGAATGATGGTTATGAAATGCTAAGAATGATCATATTGCCTATTACTTTAATATTCTATGCACACTGTGTATATCGAGTCGGACACACATTCGCCTGACCATGGACAACTTGTATACAAGGATTGAGCAATAATTTCCTCGAACGGTACAGGGCGCCTGTACCGATTCAGCCTAGGAGGAAATAATGAAGTGCTTTGGGGAAACATGAGTAATGCGAGGCATCATAGAGGCTAGCTCCCTACTGTGCTGTCATCTCATTATCTTGAAGTCCCAAATGCAAATGAATGATTGAAAAGAGTCCATATGGTTTAACAACACCAGTGGTCACATCGTGGGAATGTATGCTAATCAATGTCTTATGCAGGGGCGGTAAGTATATTATTATTATCCTGTATCTTATACAGGAAAGCTGGATTCGGCCAATGGTAAAGTAAACATGGTTTTATGAACTACCATGTCATTTTAATTGTGATTTACTCTAAATGTTGCCTGTCCCTTATAAGTTTATATCTTTAAAATGCTTGTCATTAATAAAATGTTGGTTTAGCTGAGTGGGCCAACGGGGCTCACCAGCGCATTGTTATAATGTGCTGACCCCTCCTCCACATGTACTGGAGAAGGCTCGGGCGCACATCGCAATTAAAGCTTTCTGAACTGCTGTTTCCTTTCAAGTTGTTTTTCCCTAAAGACGCACAAAGTATTGCGGAGATTTCAAAGATAGCTGCTTATATTTTAAAGTACTAAAGGGGCATGATATATGGAACGGGAAATTATTTCATGGCAGCCTATCAGTTGTACTTTTTTTTCATGAATCAATGTAGCCGACAAGGCATTTCAAATATTATCGAGAAAAGTTGTATTCTGACTACAATTATCAATAAAATGAATATTTTCTTCCTATTCCGCTTACTCAATGTTTCCGCAACTGTGGCTTATTTTTCAAATGTGATGAATTGATATAAATGTGCATGTTCTAGCCTTGTACAAGTGCAACTCCAGACTTGTACGGCATCACGCCTTAGCGAGGACGATCGATTCGGCGTAAATCGAAGTAAAGCGAGCGATTTCCCGAATCGGGGCGTGACAAAACCGACCGTAACTCGTGCCTTAGACAGGCCTGTTTCTATAGGCGACACTATCGCTCAAGTCATATACTTATCCAACAAGCCTTGTTCTCAAAGGACTACGCGACTAGACAACCGCAGATAGAGCGGGACAGTGCTAGAAATGGCTTTGATAGCCCAACGCAACTCTTGTCTAACTTATTCCGGCAACGACTCGACGAGCAAAGGCTACGCCGAGCTTCGCATAGAGGGAACGTGCTAGGCACGGGGTCGACTTGGACAACCAACTTTTCGGGTGCCTAGACTTAAGCCAACGAGCCGTACGAGACGACTTAACTTGCGGGACGTGCGAAGGCTATGCCAAGCCTTGCGGGACAGGACTATGCATGCTTTGTTAGGCATTCATGTGGGTGACGCCTATGACTTAGGCTAATTCGAGTGTCGGGACAAATCGACGGGACCGTGCATGCTTTATTAGGCATTCACGCAGGCGACGCCTAAGGCTTAGGCTACTTTGAGTGTCGGGGCAACTTAGAAACTTGAGCCAACTTCCTTCTTTCAAGCCACGGGAATGAAGGATCGAGTGTCATTTGAAAGCACGCTGAGCCGACTTCTATGTTGACCGTGGGACCATTTCCATGTTCTAGGATATTTTCGACGGGTCGGGATTATTCCCTTAGCTATGTGCGTTCGTAGCTTTTAGATTAGCCTACCAGTGCAAGTTGAAAACGTGCGAGTTATTAAGTGAAGGCTAAGATGAGGCAAGTTCACCGAAACTACCCCACCTGTGCGAGGAGTCGCCTCGGACGAGCGAGCCTTTGAGCAGCCGTTGCAAGGCTAAGTTCCAACGCCGTCGGCGTTTCGATTTCCTCCGATTGACTTTGCGGGACGGGGCACTACAGACAGCCGTTAAGTTAAATGACAAGTCAATACGAAATGGTCGTGGACAAACGGTACGGGCGATAGGGGGGAATACCGTGGCCGTCATGAGGAAGGATTCTGCGGCACGGGCGATGGGGGGAATACTGTCACGACCCGCACCCAGTGTAAGGGCACGAGAAGAGACGAACGCCCATCCTATGTCGCAGTGTCGGCGGTAGAACGTTGTCCTGAGTCACCATATCTAACACAGTCTAAATAAGCTCCGAATATAGAGTAAAATAATAAGTAACTTAATCACAATACTAAGATGGAATAGAAGAAAGAATCCCAAGAGAGTCACATATAAAAGTCTAGGTGTAAACCACCAGAATAAATCTCAAGTACAACTCATAAAGTCTCAAACAGAAAATACAAACAAAGTACTAAGTCTTGTAGAAGCATGGAAAATATTGGAATAATGATCCATGCGGCTCTGAGTAAGAAGCTTATGCGGCTCACACAGGAGCGGCCCTATGCGGTTCAAAGAAGACTCTCAATCGCATGCGGCTCGGGAGCGTATGCGGTTCAGCAAGGCATATGCGGCTCGATGGACGCCATGTGTGATCCTTCCCTACAGCTGGTCGTTTGAGTAGTGGCCTCATTTATTGCTCCAGCACGATTCACTGTGGCGGCCCTGACATAAAGTTTCATAATGGCCTTGCCATAATGACTGACTCCTCGGGAAAAGAAGAAAATCTCTGACCAAATCCGTCAGAAGTCCCAGATTGCCACGTGGCAATCAGTCATATGCGGCTCCCTGAGAACCCATTCCATGCGGTTCGATACAACGCTAGCTCATGCGGCTCCCTGGAAACACATTCCCTGCGGCCCAATACAACGCCAGCTCATGCGGCTCACAAAGATTACGCATATGCAGCTCGATGAAGCATCGTCCTATGCGGCTTACAAAGAGTATCTCTCTGCGGTTCGAGGATCGTCAATCCTATGCGGCTCCGACAGGACTCACAATTAAGACACGTGGCATAGGATCAATAAGAGATTTAACCGAATCTCAACAAATATATTTGACATCATCGTCATAATTACTGAGATCAGGGCATATCATTTATCATCAAGCTAATGGGACACGTGGCGAGCAATCAGACATTGGCATAATCAATCACGAGGATTTAAAGCAGCTAGTATTAATTGCTCATGAGATACGATGCTATCCGCATTAATGGCCGAGATTCACTATAATCAGGATCAAGGGTTCAGATAGAATGAAGGAGCGCCGACATTCCAAACAGATAATCATTAGAAAACCCTAATGATCACCCCCCACTCTAATAAATAGCCAACATCATTCCCTTGTAAAAAAAAAAGGGGTCGGCAACAAAAGAATAAAAAAATAAGAAGAGAGAGATCTACACAGAAAGTGCTCCCCCCTTTTTTCTTGATAATCACAGAGAGAGAGAAGCCAGGAGAGCAATCCGAGGAGAGCAAGAAGAGCATTTCTTCATCAACGTCGAGCAGATCTTCCCCGAGCCAAGGCTGCATACTGATCATCCAAGGAGTAAGGCAGAGCGGCCGTCGCTTTCCCGAGCCTCTATCGTCACCCCCCAGAATCAAAAATAAACAAGCGTACTTAGTCTGCTGTACCTACATTTTCGTCCCTAGGCTTTCTTTGTACGAACGAGTTTGTATTGTGAGTCTAAGTTCAGTCCTCCGATAATTGTTCTGTTCTTTTACAATCAATGGCAAACACGATGGCGACTCTGCTGGGGACTAACTTCTCCACGGCTGAGGAGTTGGTGACGCAATCAGATGCAGCCAAACTTGGCTCCACACAAAAGAAGATGGTCGTCCGCTTCGACCAACAGGCGTTCGAAGAGATACTCTCTGAAGGCAGCGCTGGCCCGGCCCAGAAGTGCACCCGCACCATGAAGGCTCGCAAAGAATGGAGACCGAAGTCATTTGCTCCTCCTCAAGCCCTCGATGGGATGCCCTCTGTTGCTCAAGACGGCGAGAAGGATTCTCCTGCGGTCCCACTTCAGATCGTAGACAACTCTGCTGTCCCCAAGTCTGGCAGAAGAAAACATTATGATGCTGGACTTGCAGGGACAAAGAGGGACTCTACGCGGACCGAACTGCAGAAGAGTATTAGCCGCAAGGAGAAAGCCCATGCAGCTACATCCGCCAACTGCATGAAGAAAACTCATGCGGCTACTTCTGTCAGCCGCATAACTTATGCGACTACAGTTACCGACAGCATGGATGAGACTCATGCGGCCAGTAAAGTCAATCGTTTGCAGAAAACCCATGCGGCTACAGATGCCAACCGCATGCGGCCAGCCTGCACGGTCGTGACCCCTAGCCGCATAAGAACTCGTCCGACGACAGGAGACAACCGCATGCAGACAGCCTGCACGGTTTCCGTTCCCAGCCGCATAGCATCTGCTCCATGCTCCTCTCGATCAGTTTTCGACCGTCTTTCGTACGGTCTGAACCCTGATGACTCTCTGGATGATAAGCCAGACTCTGTGATGTTCAACTTGGACTCTTCCTATTATGCACCCACAAGTGCTAGAAAGAAGAAGTTTAGGGCAGCGCGGGCTCATCAAGCCCAGACAGCTGCCCCAACCTCTGACTATCAGGGCGTCCCGTTAATTATCACACGGGCCTCTGATGGGAAGTTGTACAGAACCGCTCAAGTCCAATCCCCGACGGCGAACGGACAGAGTGGTTCCTCTGACCTGCGTGAGGCAATCCTCCACAAACGCAAGGAAAGAGAAGGGGCCTCGGCGTGCAAAGAATCCTCACATGGACGTCACTGCACCCAGATCATCGTCAACTGCTGCTGCAACAACGCGGCAGTGACGGAAGATCGTCCGTCCGTCTTCCACAGACTACAGCACCCGAACTCAGAAGATGAGGCACCTCCTGTTGTCTCCTGCAATTCCGCTCAGAAGGTCCCCGCCGAGGGGAGAGGGAAGAAGACAAGCATCTCCAGTCCAAAGATATCAGCCACTGCAGCTAAGAAATTGTCGGCTAAACGGTTGCCCTCCACCGGAGTATACCAACACACCCGTTCGAAGACAAAATCTGCTGCAACAGGAGACTCATCGTCCCCGACCCTGGGGGTCGTAGGAGCTGGGGGTAGTACTCCTCCGAACGTCCACAATAATCCAACGTTTCAAGGAGACGAACCCCGAGAAACAACCCTCCCATCGGGTACAACAGATGCTGATGTCCCCGAGGACATCCATGATTCTCGAGATGAAGCAAGCTCCGAAGCTGGGGATACTGTCCCTTTCGAGTCCGAACCTGAAGAGAACAGTCCCACATATCCAGATGATTTCTCGACGCATGGGTACGACTCGGAGGGTACAACCTCCACCACTCCCTCCGTCACTCCTCATGTGAAGACGGTATTCATGACAGACAGCAATCAAGGCGGTTCCAGCGATCGCCAGCGCATCGACACTTTGGAGGCCATATTGCATGCCTTGGTCAAGTCTGTAGACGAGATCAAAGCGGCACTTCCTACTCTGCAGGGAGTAACACCTGGCCAGACAAGCACGGGTCCCGCAATCAACGTAGATTCAAATTCAGCGGCACCAAACCAGGGTAATAATCCTCCCGAGATAACGGCCCCTACCGCGACAGATGAGGCCCGAGAAGTAAGAAGAGAGGTTCAGGAGCTCCGAGCAATGTTCCACGCCCGAGAAAACTCTCAAGACCTCAGAATACGGCAACCATATCCTGCTGAATGGAGGGATGTTCCCTTTCCGCCAAGATATAAGCCGTTCAATATCAACCCATATGATGGCAAGACTTCAGCAAGTCGATACATCACTTACTTTGAGGTCACTACCGACCATCTGCCCCATGATGACGCTATCCTCACGCGGTTATTCATTGGGGCATTGGAAGGAGTCGCCTTCGATTGGTACCGCAACCTGCCAGACAATTGCATCCACTCCTTCGCTGGCTTCAAACACTTATTCTTGGAGAGGTTCTATGAGGTAGGGCAGGACGTTACGATGTCTACCCTCATGGACGTCGTTCAAGAAGAGAAAGAACTGACGAGAAATTATATTGAGCGGTTTCGTCAAACCGCAATAAAGTTACCATCTGGCAACCCGGACTCTTCTTTGATTGAAATTTGCCAAAAGAGACTACTTCCAACAATTAGTCTCTGGATGGGCGAAAGTCAGTTCAAGGACTGGAAGGCTTTTATCATCAGTGCTACAAGTGCTGAAGAACGATTGAAGAAGGCTCGCCAACTGGGGTTGCACATCTCGAAGGGAGAGAACTAGAGCAAGCGTCCCAACACCAGCAACGACAATGGGGGTAGCCCCTCCAACAACCGGGACAACAAAGGCAAGCAGGCTATGGTGACCGATACAGCCCAGAAGCCCGAGCCACAGCCGGCAGACAAACAATGGCCTCAAATCACTTATTCCTTTGAAGACGGTCACGTCAAGCCTATCTTGGACATGCTCATACAAGGAGATAGGATTCAGCTTCCTCCACCAAGACGGGAGCCTCGACCGGCTGATCTGGAGAACCCAAAGTTCTGCCATTACCATCGCTACGTCCACCATGCTACACACGACTGCTACCAACTGAAACGGTATATCCAAAACCTCATCGATTCGAACGCCCTGGCCATCGATTTCGAAGAGATAACCGTGGCAGCCAACATGGTGTCCGTACAATTCGACAGCTTCCCTCCAACAGAGACCCAGGACGGGGTTATACCCATCCCTCTGGCAACAATGGAGATTGCTAATCTGCCGCCTGCTCGCGATCAAGCCGTTGGTCTAGTACCCCTCACCACATCACGAGGGGAAATCATGTGGGTCCATCCGGACCTAGTCCACGAGGTAACTCAGCCCTCTCCACCTTCTAAAAGGAAAAGTGAAAAAGTCAGATCCTGCCGCACTGCCTCGGCGGAAGAAGAAGAAGTCTCGGCCGTCACTACTCGATCTGGAACACAAGCCCAACCGGTGACCGAAAACGCGACTGATGATCATCCGCCCACTACCAATGATGCTCCGGGACCGGCTCAGCCTTCGACGACCGACAAGCCTAGGCCGAAGGAGACTCGCTTCGACAAGTCCCTCCGGAAGGAGATACCTCAGGGGCTGGAGAGGCCCTACAACTTCGACATCTTGGCACAACTGGCTAATACACCGGCCAAATTGTCCTTATATAAACTCCTGAGGCTCTCAAAGGATGTCCGCACAGCTTTGAGCGATGCACTTCAAAATGCCGATGCGTACCTGGCTCAGGTCAACCTCACGGGAGAAAATCAGCCCGCAGACCTCCAAGACAGAGCCTGTACGGGAGCAATGCCCAACATCGTCTTCACTCCACAAGACATGCTCATCAAGACTAATCTACACGATCGCCCATTATACTACACAGGCTACATCGGCGACATAAAGGTGGACCGGATGCACATTGACCCTGGGTCTTCCATAAGCATTATTCCAAAAGGACTACTGCATCATCTTCGCATCCCGATGCATCGCCTGACCCCTACAAACACCGCCATCAGCGGGTTCAATTCGGGCAGGAGCTACCCAATCGGGAAGATCCGTCTGAAATGTCAGATTGGCGATCTCCAATCAAAAGTTACTTGCTACGTCATAGATACCGACACTTCATACAACATCCTTTTGGGGCGCCCTTGGATACATGATTACATGATCGTACCTTCCACGCTACACCAATGCTTCAAATATGTCGACAAGCACGGCTTCGTGAGGACAGAATTTGCTGACATCGATCCCTTCAAAGGGGTCGAATCTTATTACTCGGACTCCTGCCTATATGAAAAGTCGAAGAGGCACCTTGAAGGAGGAAATGAACAAACTGATGTTGAAGCAACCACGGGATCAGAAGAACCTCTGACCATCCACCTCCAGGCTCGCAAGCCAGGCAATTCTGCACCCCTTACGGCCACGCTGCGTAAGGACGCGATCAGCCTCTCGGCACAGGAAGAGCAGTTGAGAATCCGGCTGCCAAGGTCCGGCCAGGTACCGAGACCCACGACAGGGCCACTTACCATCAGATTGCCGAGAGTCGGTCAATCCCAAACAGAGAAGCTCAATCCCTCCGATAGACCTCTGACGATACGCCTGCCTAAGAAAGGTCGTCACCCCGATGCGAGGTCTGACACTTCAAGCGAACCAGCCACTCCTCGCTCCACGTCAAGTGCCAAACTGAGGGTCGCTAGTCCGCCAACAACTCCACGATCTACTCCATCAACTGAACCCCTGATGATCAAGTTGCCCAAATCATCCTCTCAGTCTGTATTTACACAGGGGGTGGCTGAAGAAGAGTTGGAGCTGGCCAAGTATGTGGCTGCTCATACTGAGACTTGCTCATATTGCCCATCAACGGCAACTTCCTGAAGAAGTATTATGTCCGAAACGACATCAAAAAAAAATCCCTGATGATTGAGTTATGTACCCCCCGGTACCGCTGAACTCACATTCCGTCTCCAAATTTCCTAGATTGGTGAGTTATGTACCTGCTGGTACCACTGAACTCACATCCATATTCTCTCCAGATCACCGAGTCATGTACCTGCTGGTACCGCTGAACTCATATCCACAATATTCCAGATTTTTGAGTCATGTACCCTCTCGTACCGCTGAACTCACCTCCTCCTTCCACAAAAATCCCAAACTACCAAGTCATGTACCCGCTGGTACCTCTGAATTTATACTTTGATCACAAAATTTATGGATTGTCGCATTATGTACCCGCTGGTACCCTTGAACTTACATCCCGGTCACTCTTTTAGGGAGAACGTTATGTATAAACATACCTCTGAACTTTTTTCCTGGAAGGGATCCTCCCTCATGATCCACTACCTGCACTCCCAGTACACAAAAAGGGTAACAGATCCACAAATTTCCAAAACGGCCATGTCCTCATTACCTTTGAGTCGTTCCATTTCTGCCAAAAACAAATCACTCCTTTACATAGAACTTCCATGTCCTCATTACCTCTGAGTCGTTCTATGTACCCCTCTTCATTGAGCCCACTCCTGCCATGTCCTCATTACCTCTGAGTGGGAAGGCTCCGTCGAAGAAAACTTCATACTTGCCATGTCCTCATTACCTCTGAGTAAGTATGTCGATTCCCTTTCAACCTATTATTTGTACCCACAACCGGAGTACGCCAAAGATAATAGGTCCACAAATATCCTCCGTTGAGTTTTCTCCTGCCATGTCCTCATTACCTCTGAGTAGGAAGATTCTGCGGTGAAACAAAAACCCTCATGCTTGCCATGTCCTCATTACCTCTGAGTAAGTATGTTGGTTCCTTTTCATCCTATTATCCGTATCCTAAGCCAGGGTACGCCAAGGATAATAGGCCCACAAATGTCCTCTGTTGACCACAAATGTCCTCTGTTGACCACAAATGTCCGCTGTTGACCATGAATATCTTTCGTGAAGTCTCCCCTGCCATGTCCTCAGTACCTCTGAGCAGGAAGATTCTACGGTAAAACCCTCATGCTTGCCATGTCCTCATAACCTCTGAGCAAATATGTTGGTTTCCTTTCATCCTATTATCCGTATCCTGAACCAGGGTACGCCAAGGATAATAGGTCCACAAATATCCCTTGCTAAGCTTCTTAGCATAAATCCACCATCTCACCATGCCCCGGGAGCCCAGCTGCTCTACGGCATTCTTTTTTCCAATACCGAGAGCACCCATGACCACTTTGCCATGGCTGTTCCGGATATCCTGACCAAACTTGTTATCCGTACCTAAAACCAAGGTACGCCCAGGGTAACAGGTCCACAAATAATCCCCCAGCAGGTCCAATTCCACAAACACCACAAGTACAAGAAAGAGAAGATGAGTTGAAACATGCTCATTTATTCAAAATTCAAAGTACTACATCATCTGGGATCACATCCCTTGACAAAAAGAAAAGAAAAATAGTGAAAGAAAACAGAAAACTGTTCACTGCTCCATGGTATTCTTTCGCCCGATACCAAGAACCTCCATATCCGCCTTACCGCGGAGTTGTCCTAGGTATCCCTATCAAACTTATTATCCGTACCTAAAACCAAGGTATGCCAAGGATAATAGGCCCACAAATGTCCTCTGCTGACCACAAATGCCGTACTAGGTCCCTTAGCACATCCACATCTTTTCTCATCATCACATGCTCTCGAAGCCCAGCTGTTCCATAGCATTCTTTCATCCAATGCATAGAACTTCCACGTTGATAGCACCTCTGAGTTGTTCTATGTATCCTCATTCGAGCTCACTCCTACCATGTCCATATCACCTCTGAGTAGGAAAGCTCTACCATCAACCTTATATTTACTACGTCCATACCACCTCTGAGTAAATATGATGGTTCCCTCTCTCAACTTATTATCCGTACCTAAAACCAAGGTACGCCAAGGATGATAAGTCCACATAAAATCCCCAGCGGAAGTACCCAAACCTATCACGTCCATGCTACCTCTGATTGGATTGCCACACCTAAACAAATCTATTTTTCATGCTTCTTATTCAAAGTGTTCCAAATTTGCAATTTGGAAACTTTGAAGGGGGTCCTGTAGAAGCATGAAAAATATTAGAATAATGATCCATGCGGCTCTGAGTAAGAAGCTTATGCGGCTCACACAGGAGCGGCCCTATGCGGTTCAAAGAAGACTCTCAATCGCATGCAGCTCGGGAGCGTATGCGGTTCAGCAAGGCATATGCGGCTCGATGGACGCCATGTGTGATCCTTTCCTATAGCTGGTCGTTTGAGTAGTGGCCTCATTTATTGGTCCAGCACGATTCACTGTGGCGGCCCTGACATAAAGTTTCATAATGGCCTTGCCATAATGACTGACTCCTCGAGAAAAGAAGAAAATCTCTGACCAAATCCGTCAGAAGTCCCAGATTACCACGTGGCAATCAGTCATATGCGGCTCCCTGAGAACCCGTTCCATGCGGTTCGATACAACGCTAGCTCATACGGCTCCCTGGGAACACATTCCCTGCGGCCCAATACAACGCCAGCTCATGCGGCTCACAAAGATTACGCATATGCAGCTCGATGAAGCATCGTCCTATGCGGCTTATAAAGAGTATCTCTCTGCGGTTCGACGATCGTCAATCCTATGCGGCTCCGACAGGACTCACAATTAAGACACGTGGCATGGGATCAATAAGAGATTTAACCGAATCTCAACAAATATATTTGACATCATCGTCATAATTACTGAGATCAGGGCATATCATTTATCATCAAGCTAATGGGACACGTGGCGAGCAATTAGACATTGGCATAATCAATCACGCGGATTTAAAGCAGCTAGTATTAATTGCTCATGAGATACGATGCTATCCGCATTAATGGCCGAGATTCACTATAATCAGGATCAAGGGTTCAGATAGAATGAAGGAGCACCGACATTCCAAACAGATAATCATTAGCAAACCCTAATGATCACCCCCCACTCTTATAAATAGCCGGCATCATTTCCTTGTAAAAAAAAAGGGGTCGGCAACAAAAGAATAAAAAAAATAAGAAGAGAGAGATCTACACAGAAAGAGCTCCCCCTTTTTTTTTGATAATCACAGAGAGAGAAGCCAGGAGAGCAATCCGAGGAGAGCAAGAAGAGCATTTCTTCATCAACGTCGAGCAGATCTTCCCCGAGCCAAGGCTGCATACTGATCGTCCAAGGAGTAAGGCAGAGCGGCCGTCGCTTTCCCGAGCCTCTATCGTCACCCCCCAGAATCAAAAATAAACAATCGTACTTAGTCTGCTGTACCTAGGTTTTCGTCCCTAGGCTTTCTTTGTACGAGCGAGTTTGTATTGTGAGTCTAAGTTCAGTCCTCCGATAATTGTTCTGTTCTTTTACAATCAATGGCAAACAAGTCTCAGCTAGACTATAGGCAAGTCCTCAGCGACTGTGGGATCCTCCTGTGGGTCCACGTCGACAGTGTCATCTAAGCCAATGCCATAATAAGTAGGACAATACTCCTCATCATCACCTGTAAAATTTTCAACATGCCCAGTCAGGACGGAACGAGCACATATCTCTCCCAACAGTTCATATCGAGAATAGACATATAAAGCAAGCTATAGAAAACTATACATGAATTGCTGTAAAGAGAAATCAACAAGAGAGAAGATATAATATGATAAATAGAGAATGTAACCTTCTACGTGAATCAGAGCATGAATTGGTTATGTAAACAGCTTGGGTTGTACATGGATACAGCTATGGAATGCACATGGATACCTACTGGGGATAATGATCACATAACCAACTACACTCTCCCTACCCCCAACCAATACACAAGGATCAAAGCATGTTATGTTATTGCACATGGATAACAACTACTGTATACATGGAACTCATATGGTCATGAGTGTACATGAATAACATATGAGTGCACATGGATAAATATGAATACATGGAATACATAATGGCCATGATAAAGTACATGAACATGACATACTCGATGTATCCGAGGGGATAACATCGCATAGAAAGATCCAGAGGGTACTAATCCGTGTGAACATCGTGTCAGCATTAAGTATACTAGTCTATAACAAGAGAACATATCCAAAGATGTATAAAAAGATCAGAGAATGTACTCGCCTGGCAATCCGAACTGCTGATGATAAAAAGTGACGGAACTGGAGTAATAAGATCCTATTTAAAACAATCACATGTCATAATACAGTCTAAATATCATAAGGAAAACCTACAATACAAATTCTACATGATTTGGGTCAATCTAAGTCAAAGTCAACCTTGGGTCAACTTTGGTCAACCAGACTAGTCAACTAGGTCAAAGTTAGGTCAACTAGCCTATAAGTCAAATTTTAGGTCACTACTAGTCCTAGTGTTGATTTTGGGTGTTGAGTTGGTGTTATCTTAGGTTTCCAAGGAGCATAATCCTAACAACCAATGTAATTCACATAACACTACCTTAACTCACAATACCCTATGTCTAATATCCATACCTTAGACTAACATCTACCAAAACTCTAGGCTAGGATATCTCTTAGAAAATTTTCTAGTTTAAACAAGGTAATCTTAAATTCCTAAATCCTCACAACTCGACCCAATGCACCCTCACACTTGAACACATACACTTAGGCATGCTTGCTGCTACTGCCACTGTAGTTGCCTACTATTGAAGCAACTGCTACAATGCAGCATGCTATTGCTGCTGCAGTTGCTGGCCTGAGTACAACTGCCACTGCAGTTGCCTACTACCCTAAACCCTTCATCACAAAACACCCCCATACCAATTCAGCCTACTCTAAACAACCTGTAACTCAACTAATTCTAATACTACCTACTCTTTAAAACCTAACTCGACATTAACTGGGATCAACCTAAAACAGTGATCAACCTACCAACCAAAAAATTGTTATAGGATTTACCCATCTCACATGATACCCTTATCTTGATACATACTTGAATATCCTATGCCAATTCAAACTCGAACACAACCCTCTCTACTATGCAAACCAGTAGGTATCTCTTAGATATGATAATATAGGATCTATAGGTTTGGTTTACACAGAATTCAAATTGGAAAATATGATGGAAACAATACTGAAACAGAAAATTGGAACTCAAATCCCGATACTTAACCCGATATCTAATATGACCCAAAACCATTCGAAAACCTAATGATATTTGATACTAATGGTTGGTAAAGTGTCATATACGTATAACCATGCTACCCAAGTGTTATCGTGTCCAGAGAATAGGACACGACGTGTCCACAGTCTCAGAACACGTGCTCGTACCCGCACAGACTGTGTCTCGTACGGCCAGTCCACGAGTTCGTAGACATGACACAGAGCACGAACGCCCACGTGCTCGTGCATAGGTGTTCGCCACGTGTGTGGCTACACGTCAGCCACCCTGTCACGTGTCTACGACGCGTGTACGTGCGACATGACACCCGTATCAGACGCCAAAACTGGGCGCGCGCGTGACAGTGAAAAACCTGTGCCATGTCGATTTCTCTCGACTCTCCACGAAACCTAACCAAACTTGTTGGGCATCACGACAGACATTGCCTCTACCATAACCCAAAATTCACGTGTCGAGTCGCTGTGTCCAGCGAGAACGGACACGGCAGCAGCAGGGCATCGAGACACAGTCTCATGCTGCGTGTCCAACCCGATTTTAGGATACAAAACGACACAGAAACCCTACATAAAATATATATATATACAATCTACATCTAAAGGCCTACAGGATCATGCAATTAGTTTACCTAAACAACAATATTGAATTCTAAGTAGCAATCATCAAACACCTTAAACCCTACGCCTATCAAACGGACACGAACTCTCACCAAACTACATGGGTGGGTCGAGGGTAACTAGATGCATGCTATCATAAAGAAAAATCAGGAAAAAAAACTATAGTGTTTAGGTGTTTACCTATTGAGAGTTGAAATCTCAATGAAACGGACTCCTCAAGTAATGAGACGACCAGTTTCTACTGAGCAAACGCCTCCAACTCCTTGCTAGCAATGCTCCAGCAAGTTCTCCTCCTTTCCACGATCACAACGCACTTCGTTTGAGGTGAAACGGAGGTCGGATGAGAAAGTTAGGGTTTTGGAGAGTTGGAAACTATGGTTTTGTAAAAGGGGTGTCAAAACCAATGCAAATGTTTATATAGGGAGGGGGTTTCCTGATTTGGCCAGCCATGCTAATCCTTCTAGGGTTAGGGTTGGTTCATGGGCCCCTTTTCTCTATCTAGGTTGAGTTTAAGCCCACTAACAAAAGGCTTAAAAGGCCAATTAATTAAATAGCCTAAAAAAGGTCAATTGGCTTTCTAACTTGGACCAAAGCCTAATATAAATTTCTAATTAGCTAAATGATCATCATATGTCATGGTTAGCCTCTAATATGGATTATCTAAGGTCAAACCAAATGCTAAATCAAACACAAGCCAATAGTATCTAGAAAATCACAAAATGACTAAAATGACTAAAATACCCTTATTTCAAAAAGTGGGTGCTAGAAGTCTACCCTCCTTAAAAATAATTTTATCCTCGAAATTAAAGGCAAGCTGCATAAGTAGGTAGGATAGAAATTATACCTCACGGCTGAAAAAGATAAGGGTACTGCTCGCGCATCTCATCCTCCCTCTCCCAAGTAGACTCACCAGGGGAGTGATGCCT
The DNA here is from genome assembly GCA_029216955.1 of Iris pallida. Taxonomy (NCBI): domain Eukaryota; kingdom Viridiplantae; phylum Streptophyta; class Magnoliopsida; order Asparagales; family Iridaceae; genus Iris; species Iris pallida. Next base: position 314,744 of record JANAVB010043017.1, read on the forward strand.
CGATGCTACGCGAACTAATGGTATCGTCTGGTTCCTCAACACCTTCTCCCGTCGATCCAGAATCTCCACAGGCTGCTCCAGATAACTGAGAGTAGGTCCCACCTCAATCTCAGAATGGTCCAGTACATGGCTAGGATCTGCCACATACCGTCTCAACTGCGATACGTGAAATATATTGTGGACTTCCGCTAAGGAAGAAGGTAATTCCAGTCTGTATGACACGTCACCGACCCTTCTGCTGATAACGAAAGGTCCGACGTAGCGTGGGCTAAGCTTCCCTCCTCCACCAAAACGAATAGTGCCTCGAGTCGGTGAAATCCTCAAGAATACCATATCTCCAACCTAGCACAAGTATGGTCTCAATTAACTAAAAACAATCACACAATCAACAAAACACAAACAACAAGATTCTAATCCTAACTCTAAGCTATACCTCAAACTGCAAAGGTCTTCGGTGGCTGTCGGCCCAATGCCGCTGTCTGTCCTGCGCCACGCGAAGTCAATCCCAGATGAGCTTCACCTTTTCGGCTGTCACGCCCCAGAATCGGAATACCGGAGAGCGGGGGCAGACATAGCCAGCTACGCAATCCCAAAGTACGTTAATACTCTGAAATCACGTATAAGCTGTCAAGACATGGGGGTTACTCTACAAGCCATCGGTCAATCCTATGGTTTAACAATCCTAGGTATCTCAATCACAGGCAATTATACAAGAGCAAGGAGTATGATCATCATACATACAATAGTAAGGCGTCCCGAACCATATATACATGATTGATCACGAAGCCAGTATCACAGAAATGATGACTAGCTAGAGTATTAGTCGTACATGATAAGGACTAGCTATAGTCTAGAATACACATATCATGTTTATGCCCGTAGGCTACATTATCAAGGAAAATACCAAAACACGAGCTAAACACGTGCTCGGGGCTAAACGTTACAAGAGAAGAATTTACATATCAGTGGAAGAATGAAGAAGAATCCTACTGAGGCACTCTGGTGCTCCGGTTGGTCACCGTCGAGTAGATGGTGCGGTAGATCCTTCGGGCTCTTCTATTAGAACCTGGCCATACAAAACTAGTGGGGTCAGACCCCAAATAGCAAGTACCACAAAGGAGGCCGAACTATGAACTTAAAACCAGTAATCATTAGTCATTCAACAAGGAGAGAAAACAATAAGTAAAGGAGGATCGAGATTCGTGCAGTACCAACACACTTATCCCGAACATATGGAGACAATAAGTAAATCATCATTATTTGACATAAAGTAAACTGGAGAACATGTTAAATAAATAGAACTGGGCAGGTGATATACGATGAGATAACCATGGGACTATTCAGATAACCAGGTTACAACCCGTAAACTAAACAAGGACCGGGGTTGTAACCCTTCGTCTGAACAGAACTTGGTTTCTCCCACCATTTATCGGCAGGATAAAATAAAAAATCAGGACATGTAACAATCATGTACAGGACAGGGCGAATATGAACAATCAGGTCATGTGACAATCTTGTGCAGGATCAAGTCAAGACTAGACTGAGTTAGACTCCATTCAATCAATCACGGCCAAGCAATAAGTACGGCTTGATACTTTAACTAACTAGGGTTATCACAGGCCTAGTTACTAGCAAGATGCAACGAGATTCTTCCAAGTCCGGTTACCTGTTTGTTACTACCTGAATGACCCCAGCAAAGAAAAGAAAAAGATAGCATGATATAGCAGACACACTGTAGTAAGATACATGTGTCCTAAGGTACCACACTCGACGGCGGGCTGGAAGTGCGCTCATCTCGACGGATAGCAACAAATCCCATGTATATACATATATGGCCGGGATCAAAGGGGCAACAGGTAACTGGGAAAGTCTCTCCATGAACTACTTGATCAATCTAGTCATTAATCCTAGCCATATTCAGTATGAATCCCTGACCGTGGGAAACCAGGGATTCATGTCCTAGACATGATGCAAGACAAGACGGGTTCATTTGTACAAACACAATCACCCACGGTGTCCAAGCCATTCATACTGGTCATGTCAGGTTAGCCGTCGCAACAGCATTTCAAGGAGTATCATGTCAGGTTTATCATGTCAAGAGTGCGCCACGGCGGGCCACTATCATGTTATTATCATGTCAAGTTTACTGGTCAAGAGTGCGCCACGACGGGCCACTATCAGGTCATGTCAGGTTATTAATCAGGAGTGCACCACTACGGGTCACTGTCGTGTTTAGGGTACATGTGCCGGACAGTATAGTGCAAGCATTCAATCAGAAGACTCAAGTTATGCTGAGGTTACAAGACACAAGTCTTCATTAAAGATCAAATAATAATAGAGAATTAATAATAATAACAATAATTAAATAGCAGGGCAAGGCACAGGAAGGAGCCCTGCGGCTCAGGGTCACTATCAAGTCATGTGTAGCAGGTCAAGTTATCAGGTCAAGTTATCATGCATGTCAGTTCTTGGTCACACCATGCCAGGTACAATTGTCATTTCAATCATGCCAATCAAATCGTGATTTATCAAGTTCAGGACAAAAGGCGTAAGGATATAAAATGGGCATAAAAATATACAATAGGGATAAAGGTGTACTCAAGTTATACTGAAGTTACAAGATAAATATAACATTAATAATCGAATACAATTAATAAAACAAAGCTCGGGAAAGGCTCCATGCGGCTCAGGAATCCGAGTCCATGCGGCTCAGGGAATGAGCAGGGTCCTATGCGGTTCAGGGAGTCCTAGCCTTATGCGGCTGAAGGAGGAATTGGGCTTATGCGGCTGAGACAGCACATCTCATGCGGCTCAGGGTGACAGGTCTCATGCGGCTCAGAGAACGAGCCTCATGCGATTGGGTCCAAGCAAGGGTCATGCGGCTCAGGAATGTGGTGCATATGCGGCCAGCGGGAGACGGATCATATGCGGCTGGGAGAGACTAGTCCTCATGCGGCTGGGAATGAGTAGTTCCATGCGGCTCAGGAAATAAAGGAACTCATGCGGCTCGGGAAAAACAGGTATATGTGGCTCGGGAGTCTCATGCGGATCCGCCAGGGTAGGTCATGCGGCTCAGCCCCACGTAAGGCCATACGGCTCGATCTAATCAGGGTCATGCGGCCCGGGAATCAAAAGTCCATGCGGCTGGATGGATCAAATCTTCATGCGGCTGGGAGTAAGTTCCTGCAGCATAGGCCATGCGGCCAAGTCATGCAGTAAGCTTATGCGGCTAGGAAGGATAACTGGCCGTATAAGAGCTATGCGGCTCAGTTCTTGCGGCTGTGAACTGTTCTTCTTCTCCATTCTTCCGAGAAGAAGAACCACTCAAGCCATGGCTCCCAAGCTCCATGAATCTTTCATCCAGAGTCCAAATCCGAACTTCTTTGGGTCAAAACAGGACAGAATAAAATGCTCTACAATATAGAACCATCAAAACTCGGAAATAACAAGATTAAATAGATCAAAACCCATGAAAACTAAAATTTCTTCAAGCTAGATCTACAACAATCGAACCATCAAAATGGAAAACTCCAAGTTCTAAACATGCTTAGAATTTAACAAGGAAGAGAATGGAACAAACGAAATAGAAATCGTCCAACATTCGACAAGGTGTACTTGCCTCTCTCTAATGGCTTGGGTTTGGTGGAAAAAAAAATGAATGATGGTGAATGAGGAGGGAGAGAGAAAAAGTGGCTTATATAACAAGCCCAAGCAATCTCCACCATTCATTCCTCTCCACTCAATCTAAGCCATACACCTCATCTCATAAAGAACCAACTAACCAAACCAAGTTCAAGCCAAACCAAACCAAGTCAAAGTGGAACCGAACCAAATAAAACCAAATCCAAGTTAAACCAAGTCATGAAATCCTACACTTAGGAAATTTTAAAATATCACACAAATTGAGAAATACGAAATATGGCTCAAATAAATACGTATCCGTATAAAATACCGATACAGTGAGACGGGTCTCACATCGGCTGCATCAACAACCATCTCCGGTCCCAATAAAGCTCGCTCTCCAACGTCATCCCAAGACAAGGGAGTACGACATCTACGTCCGTACAAGGCCTCGAATGGTGACATCTCTATACTGGCTTGGAAGCTGTTATTGTATGCAAACTTCACCAAATACAAATGGTCCTCCCAAGAACCTCCAAAATCTAGGACACAAGTCCGCAGCATGTCCTCGAGAGTCTGAATAGCCCTCTCCGACTGTCCGTCCGTCTGAGGGTGGTATGCAGTACTGAATTTGAGCTGAGTGCCCAAACTAGTCTGCAAACTCCGCCAGAAATGGAAAGTAAAGCGACCATCTCGATCTGAGACAATGCTCATCGAAACACCATGAATCCTGACAATCTACCGCATATACAACTCTGCTAACTTCTCCGTAGACGTCCCCACTTTGAATGGCAAAAAGTGGACCAATTTGGTCAATCTGTCCACGATGACCCAAATTGCGTCTTTTTCTCCTGATGAACGCGGCAATCCAGAAACAAAATCTATCGTGATGTGCTCCCACTTCCACTCCGGAATAGGCAATGGTTGCAACAGTCCTCCTGGCCTCTTTCTCTCCGTCTTAACCTGCTGGCAGACTAGGCACCTGGCTACGAAGCGTGCTACCTCCCGCTTCATCCCATACCACCATACATGCTCCTTCAAGTCACTATACATCTTGTTGGCACTTGGATGCATAGTATACTAAGAGCGATGGGCCTCCTACATAACCTGCTCCCGAAGCTCTCTGCTAGGCACACACAGTCTAGAACCGTGCCTCAATGTGCCGTCCTCCACAATGATGAACTCCACATCTGCCAATCCTGCTCGAACCTGCTCTCGGATACACCGCAGGGTAACATCGTCAAACTGAGCTGACTTGATCCTCTCCATCAAGTTTGACTGAATCTGTAGGCCCTACATCTGCATCTGAACTCCTGGCACGATCACCTTGATCCCCAAACTATCCAAATCTACTAACAGATGACGATCCATCGTCGAGCACATAGCTACCGGATACCTACTCAAGGCATCGGCAACCACATTGGCCTTCTCTGGATGGTACTGCAATGAAATATCAAAGCCCTTCATCAACTCCAACCATCTGCGCTGCCTCATGTTGAGCTCTTTCTTGTAAACACATACTTCAAGCTCTTGTGGTCTGTGAAGATCTTCACACGCTCTCCGTATAGATAGTGCTTCCATAGCTTCAGAGCAAAGATAACCGCTGCCAACTCCAAGTCATGGGTAGGGTAGTTCTTGTCATGCGGACGTAACTGCCTGGATGCATAGGCAATCACCTTTCCATGCTGCTGCAAAACACAACCCAAATCCTTCCTTGAGGTGTCACTGTAGATAGTGAACCCGTCTGATCCTGATGGCAATGTCAAAATCGGGGCTGTCGTCAGTCGCTTCTTCAGCTCATCAAAAGCAACCTGACACTCCTCTGACCAGACAAACTCGACGTCCTTCCGGGTTAGCCTAGTCAATGGCTCTGTAATCCGGGAGAAATCCTGAATAAACCTCCTGTAGTATCCCGCCAATCCCAGAAAGCTCATGATCTCTGCAACTGAACTCGATGTTGTCCACGCCTCAACTGCTCTGATCTTCTTCGGGTCGAATGAGATCCCATCTCCGGTCACCACATGACCTAAGAAATCAACTCGATCCAAAAAGAACTCATACTTCGAGAGCTTGCCGTACAGCTGCTCCTTCCTGAGAGTCTCCAGAACCACTCTCAAATGCTCTTCATGCTCCTCTGGGGTCTTTGAATACACTAAAATGTCATCGATGAACACCACCACGAACTTGTCCAAGTACTGGTGGAACACCTTATTCATTAAGTTCATGAACATCGCCGGGGCGTTAGTTAACCCAAACGGCATCACCATGAACTCAAACTGGCCGTACCGAGTCCTGAAAGCTGTCTTCGGAATATCCTCCTTCTTCACCTTAACATGATGATATCCTGACCTCAGATCAATCTTGGAAAATGCCTTCGCTCCGCTCAGCTGATCGAACATGTCATCGATCCTCGGCAGCGGGTACTTGTTCTTGATCGTGAGCCTGTTGAGTGCCCTGTAGTCGATACACATCCGAACCGACCCATCCTTCTTCGGTACAAAGAGTACTGCGTACCCCATGGTGAAGAACTCGATCGGATGAAGCCCTTATCCTGCAACTCATCCACCTGCTTCTTCAGCTCCACAAGCTCACTATTGTTCACTCTATAGATATGCTGAGATATCGGCTCTGCGTCGGGTATCAAATCTATAGAGAACTCCACATCCCTGTCCGGAGGCAACCCTGACAACTCCTCCGGAAACACATCCATAAACTCAGCTATCAATGGATGTGGCACACTCTGCTCCTCTGCTGAAGCTCCGCAGAAAACTCTGCTGCTCTGCTCTGACTCCTGCCTGGTGAACTCAAACTCTGGCTCTCCTGGCATGCTGAAAAGAACTCTACCCCCGCGACAATCTATACTGGCATGGTGCCTGCTTAACCAATCTATACCGAGTACAATATCGTAGTTCGGTAGTGCCATCACGAGCAGACTCGCATCCAGTTCTCGGCCTCCCAAAACTACTCTCTGATCCTTGCAAACATTACTGATGAGGATAATACCACCCCAGTCATGATCTTACAAGTCCTAGGCAAAGGTTCAGAAGAAAGCTGGTGTCTAATGGCAAAAGATACAGACACGAAGCTATGGGAAGCACCCAAATCAAATAATGCGAATGCGAGAAAAGAGTCGATAAGAACAGAACCTGCTATCAGATCACCTACTGCCTCGGTATCCTCCGCTGCCATGGCGAAAGCTTGCCCCTGCTGGCCTCCTCTAGCCTGCTGCTGATGCTGAACAAACTTCTGCTGCTGAGCCGGTAAGGGTCCCCTCTGCTGCTCCACTGATGCCTTGGTCCCTGCTCCCTGTCCTTTACGCCCGAAAGCCTCAGGACAGTCCCTCAACTGATGCTCTGATGAACCACAGAGTAGGCACTTGCCTAGCCTCTTCCTGCACTCACTCCACCTGTGCCCTGGCTTCTTACAGAAGACACAAGTGGTAGCCTGCTGCTGTTTCGGTACCTGCTGACCCTGTCTCTGCTGGGCTTGCTGGAATAGCCTCTGCTGCTGGAAAGATCTCTGTTGATGCTGCTGCTGAAAATGCTGTTTCTTGGCTGGTCCTCCACTGCCACCGGCTGCATGGAAATTACGACATCTCTTCTGCTTCAGCTCCAGATCATCTTCTGCTGCCATGACTCCCATTAAAATCTCTTCAAATGTAGCATTCCTATTGCTCTTGGTTAAGGACTTGAATTCCTTAACCAAATCCTTCCTGAATCTCCTAGCCTTCGCTGTCTCACTAAGGCCCTCCATAAATCTGCCCAGGCGGCAGAACTCTCTGGCGTACTCCTCTACAGTCTGGTTACCCTGAACCAGGTTCTCAAAATGCGTCTCCAACACGCCAAGTGCAGTATCGGAGAAGAACTTCTCCTTGAAAAGCTTCTTAAAAGCTTCCCAAGTTTGCCCCGTAGTACCAACCCTGGGGTCGGTCTGGTACTAAGTGCGGGCAAGGTCCTGCATCATACTGTCTGCTGCTTCCACCTGGAGTCTAGCCGGTATCTCTACGAGACGAAAAATCTCCTCTATGTGCTCGATCCAATCGTCCGCGTAAAGGATACCCTCCGTACCCTTGAAGTCCTGCGGCCTCATCTTCTGGAACTCCTGAATACCTGGAGTCCTCGGCTGGTATGGCCGAATCTGCCCTCCTTGTGGTGGGGCAGTTGCCCTCTCCACTGCCACCATCGCTAACTGGTGGGCATTATCAATGCCCTGCCTCATGTCATCTGTCTCGCGTCGCTGCATCTCCATCATCTGCTGTATGAGAGCGAAATACTACGCCGCATCAATTGTTCCCTGGGGCGGTAGTGGTAGCATCCCTGCACTCCTGGGGTAGTCCCTGGAACTGGTGAAGGAACACCCCCAAAAGTAGCAGATGGGCCCACCTGAGCTGGAACAAGAGGTACTGTGGTCCCTGGAGCCTGCTGGGTCGGACGAGAAGTAGCCGACCTCTCAGTGGTATCCCTGGAGCCAGAGCGCTGCGATCGTGCCTCCACCATCCTGAAGACAGATCAAACAAGGAATCAAATACTGAAAAAGAAGCGAAATCATCAAAGGAGGACAGTTGTTTTCAAAAGGATACAATTAACAGCAAGAATTGATAAGAGTTTTTCCTAATGTGATTGAGTACCTTAACTTATCCTATATCCTACTGCAGGCTATAATGATACTCTAGTTCGAGTACCACTACGAATCACACTAGTTGTGATTATGACTGACTTGCATGGGCCACCACTAAAAATGTGTCACAACCCGCACCCAGTGTAAGGATACGAGAAGTGACGAACGCCCAGCCTACACCGCAGTGTCAGCGGTAGAACACTGTCCTGAGTCACCATATCTAACACAGTCTAAATAAGCTCCGAATAGAGAGTAAAATAATAAGTAACTCAATCACAATACTAAGATGGAATAGAAGAAAGAATCCCAAGAGATTAACATATAAAAGTCTAGGTGTAAACCACCAGAATAAATCTCAAGTACAACTCATAAAATCTCAAACAGAAAATACAAACAAAGTACTAAGTCTCAGCTAGACTATAGGCAAGTCCTCAGCGACTGTGGAATCCTCCTGTGGGTCCATGTCGACAGTGTCATCTAAGCCAATGCCATAATAAGTAGGAAAATACTCCTCATCATCACCTGTAAAATTTTCAACATGCCCAGTCAGGACGGAACGAGCACATATCTCTCACAACAGTTCATATCGGGAATGGACATATAAAGCAAGCTATAGAAAACTATACATGAATCGCTGTAAAGAGAAATCAACAAGAGAAAAGATATAAGATGAGATATAATATGATAAATAGAGAATGTAACCTTCTACGTGAATCAGAGCATGAATTGGTTATGTAAACAGCTTGGGTTGCACATGGATACAGCTATGGAATGCACATGGATACCTACTGGGGATAATGATCACATAACCAACTACACTCTTCCTGCCCCCAATCAATACACAAGGATCAAAGCATGTTATGTTATTGCACATGGATAACAACTACTGTATACATGGAACTCATATGGTCATGAGTGTACATGAATAACATATGAGTGCACATGGATAAATATGAATACATGGAATACATAATGGCCATGTTAAAGTACATGAATATGACATACTCGATGTATCTGAGGGGATAACATCGCATGGAAAGATCCAGAGGGTACTAATCCGTGTGAACATCGTGTCAGCATCAAGTATACTAGTCTATAACAAGAGAACATATCCAAAGAAGTATGAAAAGATCAGAGAATGTACTCGCCTGGCAATCCAAACTGCTGATGATGAAAGGTGACTGAACTGGAGTAATAAGATCCTATTTAAAACAACCACATGTCATAATACAGTCTAAATATCATAAGGAAAACCTACAATGCAAATTCTACATGATTTGGATCAATCTAAGTCAAAGTCAACCTTGGGTCAACTTTGGTCAACCAGGCTAGTCAACTAGGTCAAAGTTAGGTCAACTAGCATATAAGTCAAATTTTAGGTCACTACTAGTCCTAGTGTTGATTTTGGGTGTTGAGTTGGTGTTATCTTAGGTTTCCAAGGGAGCATAATCCTAACAACCAATGTAATTCACATAACACTACCTTAACTCACAATATCCTATGTCTAATATCCATACCTTAGACTAACATCTACCAAAACTCTAGGCTAGGATATCTTTTAGAAAAGTTTCTAGTTTAAACAAGGTAATCTCAAATTCCCAAATCCTCACAACTCGACCCAATGCACCCTCACACTTGAACACATGCACTTAGGCATGCTTGCTGTAGTTGCCTACTATTGCAGCAACTGCTGCAATGCAGCATGCTATTGCTGCTGCAGTTGCTGGCCTGAGTACAACTGCCACTGCAGTTGCCTACTACCCCAAATCCTTCATCACAAAACACTCCCATACCAATTCAGCCTACTCTAAACAACATGTAACTCAACTAATTCTAATACTACCTACTCTATAAAACCAAACTCGGCATTAACTGGGATCAACCTAAAATAGTGATCAACCTACCAACCAAAAATTTGTTATAGGAATTACCCATCTCACATGATACCCTTATCTTGATACATACTTGAATAACCCTATGCCAATTCAAACTCGAACACAACCCTCTCTACTATGCAAACTAGTAGGTATCTCTTAGATATGATAATATAGGATCTATAGGTTTGGTTTACACAGAATTCACATTCGAAAATATGATGGAAACAATACTAAAACAGGAAATTGGAACTCAAATCCCGATACTTAACCCGATATCTAACATGACCCAAAACCATTCGAAAACCTAATGATATTCGATACTAATGGTTGGTAAAGTGTCATATACGTATAACCATGCTACCCAAGTGTTATCGTGTCCAGAGAATAGGACACGACGTGTCCACAGTCTTAGAACCCGTGCACGCACCCGTACAGACTTTGTCTCGTACGGCCAGTCCACAAGTTCGTGGACACGACACAGAGCACGAACGCCCACGTGCTCGTGCACAGGTGTTCACCACGTGTGTGGCTACACGTCAGCCACCCTGTCACGTATCTACGATGCATGTACGTGCGACACGACACCCGTATCAGATGCCAAAACTGGGTGCGCACGTGACAGTGAAAAACCTGTGCCGTGTCAATTTCTTTCTCGACTCTCCACGAAACCTAACCAAACTTGTTGGGCATCACGACAGACATTGCCCCTACCATAACCCAAAAATTATGTGTCGAGTCGCTGTGTCCAGCGAGAACGGACACAGCAGCAGCAGGGCATCGAGACGCAGTCTCGTGCTGCGTGTCCAATCCGATTTTAGGACACAAAACGACACAGAAACCCTACATAAAATATATATATACAATTTACATCTAAAGGCCTACAAGATCATGCAATTAGTTTACATAAACAACAATATTGAATTCTAAGTGGCAATCATCAAACACCTTAAAACCTACGCCTATCAAACGAACACGAACTCTCACCAAACTACATGGGTGGGTCGAGGGTACCTAGATGCATGCTATCATAAAGAAAAATCAGGAAAAAAACTATAGTGTTTTGGTGTTTACCTATTGAGAGTTGAAATCTCAATAAAACGGACTCCTCAAGCAATGAGACGACCAGTTTCTACTGAGCAAACGCCTCCAACTCCTTGCTAGCAATGCTCCAGCAAGTTCTCCTCCTTCCCACGATCACAACGCACTTCGTTTGAGGTGAAACAGAGGTCGGATGAGAAAGTTAGGGTTTTGGAGAGTTGAAAACTAGGGTTTTGCAAAAGGGGTGTCAAAACCAATACAAATGTTTATATAGGGAGGGGGTTTCCTAATTTGGCCGGCCATGCTAATCCTTCTATGGTTAGGGTTAGTTCATGGGCCCCTTTTCTCTATCTAGGTTGAGTTTAAGCCCACTAACAAAAGGCTTAAAAGGCCAATTAATTAAATAGCCTAAAAAAGGTCAATTGGCTTTCTAACTTGGACCAAAGCCTAATATAAATTTCTAATTAGCTAAATGATCATCATATGTCATGGTCAGCCTTTAATATGGATTATCTAAGGTCAAACCAAATGCTAAATCAAACACAAGCCAATAGTATTTAAAAAATCACAAAATGACTAAAATGACTAAAATACCCTTATTTCAAAAAGTGGGTGCTACCACTACAATAAAAAGACCTATTAATGACGCTTGATAAGTGGATTTCATGACGGCTGATAAAGAAGCGTCATCAAAGTTCGAAAAACCTTTTTTCTATGATGGTTTCGGCTAATTTTGGGCTTTTTATAACGTTTATAAAACAAAGCGTTATTAATATTTTAGAGCGGTGGCAAACTTGTAATATTTTGCAAACTTATTAATATGTTCAAAATACCGTTCGTCGCCTCTCTTCTTAACAGACTTCAACTCTCTTTCTTCCTTTCCCCATCCAAAAAAAATTAGGGTTAGGGTTTTGAGAAGAGAAGGATGAAGAAATCGTGTCCGAGCAAAAATTACTGCGGCGAGCTTTGCGGAGAAGAAGCCTCCCTCTACTGCGACGCCGACTCCGCCTTCCTCTGCTTCCTCTCGGTACTCCCTACCCCCCCTCTCTTAGGGTTTCATCAGCGGAGCTAACGAACTAAGGATGCATAGACGTCGATAAATATGTCTGAGTTAGGTTCTTCTGCTGTGCTCTGATTCGGCAGCTGTAGATCTGGGAGGAACGACGAGAAAATTTTGAACGCTGAGTGGCAATTCCTCACCTTAGTCGACTTAGATTCATAGACACGAAGCACATAGGAACGCACATACACTACAAAAATTAGGGCTGTGTCGTGTCGACACGGATCAGACATGTACTTGACACATCGTGTCATATCCATGTCCGTGCAACATAGCGAAGCTGTAGCTCCCCTTTCCGAAATTTGTGAAATATTTTATTTACTATTTAATTGATTTAAATGGTGAAATCTATATTTTAGAAATAATTAATTAGTTATTATTTTGTGGTGATTAATAAATAGTATTATTATCATAGGTGTATGATTGTGTAAATATAAATATACATATAATGAGTGTATAAGTATTTATATATATAAAGGTATATTAAATGTATAGTTATTTATATATAAAAAATGTATATTATTATTGATAAGTTATATATATATATTAATATTGGTATATCAAGACTGGTAATATATGTATATATTACTATTGATATGTGTATTTTATATAAAATATATACATGTATATATGGATGTAGGGTTGTAGGTGTTTAAAGGTATTCATTATGTTGTATAAAATATATTGGTATATGGTATACTATAAATATTCTAGTATTTTATTATTTTAGAAAGGTGTACGCATATAAGTACATATGTATATAAGGATTTATATATATATATAAAGGATTTATAAGGATGTACATATACATATAGGATTTACATATATATAAAGGACTGTAAGGATTTATTTATATAAAGTGAGTATATATAATATAGATGGCAGGGTGTATACGTACGTATGTATACAATAATTATGTACAAAGAAATATATAGTTATATACTTAACTAATTTATAAAGAGAAAGAGAAGAGAGGCAGTAGCAGCCCAACAGTGGGCCAGTCGAATCCCCCATCGAACAGAGCCCTGCCGAGCCCACACAGCAGCAAATTAACCAGGAGTTTCCCTAAACCCGAGCCCTTGGCTTCACGGGATCAGTTTGCAGTATATATATATACAGTTCTTATCGAGAACACAGCAGAACCGCGTAAGAAACAAACCCTAAACTTTCCCCAACGCCGCCCGACTTTTCCCGACCTCCAGTCCTGGGCGCGCCCCCAGGTGCGCGCGCGGCGCTGACAGCCGCCGCTGCTGGCCGGAGGGTCGTCGCCGACCGGGATGGTCGCGCGCGCGCGAGCCAACGACAGAGCGACAGCAGTAGTTGCTGCGATGAGGGCAACTTCGCGATGGATTTTCCCCCGTGATGCTCGACCATTTTACGAGCCACCTTTTCAGGTAAGACCCCGATCTATACACCTTCTTTTGCCTTCAATTAGATTTAATTTAGAGGAACAGGATCGCCCGCGAAATCGACTCAAAGTCGAGCGTTTATCTGTTCCAAAACAGAGACAAAGTCGGTCCTCGGACCCCCACTTGGAAGGTGGTTTTCGGCGAAACCATCGATAGTTTTGAAAATCCACTAGAAGGGATTTAGAGACAACATAACCAACATCAAAACGCTATTGTTACTTTTATTTTTGAATTACTATGACGTGAGAAAAGTTTGATCGAAAATCAAGAAAAATCTATAAAAACAGTTTTGGAAAAAACTAGAAAAACCATCCACTCGACGTCCGTCCCGCTATTCCGGGTGACGTGGTCACGCACTGAAGACATCGAAAGCTGCGTATCGGCTTCGTGGTCGTGTGGGCTTTGGCGGAATTTAAATTGGTCGCGTGTGCGCGACGAATTTAATACGTATCCGTCGAAATTCCCCGTATCGTGCACTTTGTAAATTTCTCAATTACTTTGTGCACGCTCATCGGATCGAGACGAAACTTGCGCCAACAGGACCGTATCGTTTTTCTGGTCCTGTATGCCAAGTTTGGTCCATTTCTGAGACAGTTGAATCCGACGTCGTTTTGCGGGCCCCACGGTCCCACTCAACGGGCGATTTTGTGCACGGGCCGCCGGAATCCAACTCTGGACATACGGTTGGGTTCGTATCGGAAAACTGGATCCGTAGACATGTAGTTTGACGACTTTAGAGACCGTTGACCCTGGCACGCTTTTTGGTGCAAAGCGGGTCCAACGGCGGATATCGTTTTTGTCCGAAATTATCGTTTTGCCCCTGTGTCCAAAATTGGACGTAAGGACAGGCAATCCTAGCTAATTGGACTATTCTGAGATCATTGGTATTATTTATTTTAGCTTCCGGGGACTGTTGTACGGGTTTTGACTATAGTGGCACATTGAGTAGTTCAGATTGTCGGTTTCTCCAACAAAGGACCACAGGCGAGTACAGTTTATTGTTTGTATTTCGATATTGATCTTTACTATATTTCATTGATTAGTCATTGGTTATGTGATTATTTCCTATTATAAATTGTTGAGTCGGAAATGAGAAGTACCAACGATGTGTGATCTGACCTTAGACCGTGTAGACCGTGTTACATTTATTTCTTGTAGACCGTGTAGACCGTGTTGCATTTATTTCTTGTAGACCGTGTAGACAGTGTTTTATTTACTTCTTGTAGACAGTATAGACAGTGTTTTATTTACTGCATTTAAACTCTATAGACCGTGTAACTGTAGACCGTGTAACTGTAGACCGTGTAACTGTAGATTGTGTAACTTTAGACCGTGTAGACCGTGTCGCATAATTGTCCCGAGACCGATCACATATCAAAGGTACTTCTAACGGTGGAAAAGTATATTGGTCTATTTATTACTACTGATTTTTTCTTACGGCTTTACTGTTTATTTTCAAACCCATGATTGATGTCTAACCTTTGTTTATAGTCATCTTCTTTATTTGAAATTGCATTCAGTGGATTGTGCTCGTTCCATTCCTGACTGGAAACCAACATTTTCAGGTTAGCCGTGGATTCACCTAGCTTGGGGAGTGATGGGAATACTTGCAGACAAAGGCCTAGTGACTAGCTAGATAGATGAGTTGTGGTCATTCCATATTTGTACAAGTTTATATTTTCCTGCAAATGAAAAACTTGTGACCATTGTAAATTAAATTAATTATGTGAATGAGCATCTTTGTGATTATGATCTTCATGGCCGTGACAGCGTACTACCGCCGACACTGCGGCGTAGGCTGGCTTGGACACGTCTCGTATCCGTTTAAAAAAAAACGGGTACGGATCGTGACAAGTTTTTGTGGTGGCCCATGCAGGTCTGTCTTCGCAAATCATACGAACTCGTGATAGTACTTAAGTTAGTTGTACTATTGTGAGCCTGCGACTAGAAATGCTCATTCACAAGTTAGAAATTAATTTAATTTACGAGAATGACTAGGACTAGGAGTCCCTTATACAAATTTTCCGATGGGTAGTCTAGGCCATGGAATTTAGATGAGGAGTAATTAATTATGATAGTTTATCAGATCTCCATAGGTACACTATTACCTCTTGGTATGGCGATATGATCTAAAGTGGATAGATGATTCACTTGGTGAGGCAGAGCTTCCTAGGAGTAATGATCTAACCTTGATAAATTATTTGATTCTTTCTCCTTGCCCCTTTAGATATCATTCTCATATCTTAGTCGAATTGTCTATTTAGTTTCTATTTGTCCTAGGAATTAATATTTTGTATAAATTCTGATTATTGTTATCCCCATGCGGACCTCGAGTTAGTTTCGGTTCAAAGTTTTTCCTCAATGATTGAATACATATGGAATAGACATTAGGATGTTTGTGTATCTTTTGTCTTTAATTACTTCCTTCCCGCTCAATCTTTAATTTTAAGGGTGATAGGGCAAATATTTATGCCTTATTTCATAGTCAACTTGTTTAGAAGCTCAGGGATTTATTTACAGATATAGTTACGAGAATGTTAGTTGACTTATACTGGCAGGACAGCAGCGCACTGTCGCCATTTATTTAAACTTTGGAGACTAGGGATTCACTGCAGCCAGCAGCGCACTGGCAAGACACGACCCTAAAATTAAAATTTTAAGGAAATTATAGGTTATAGAATATTCCTAAAACTATGGCTAGTGGTCCTCTTTGATCATAGTTACCCGGGTGTCGAGATAAGGTAGAGTATCTAAGAATATATCACATCTGAATCACAAAATCAAGAGTTTACCATCGCCCGAGTATACGGACGAGGCATAATCCTCGGTGAAATGATTTCAGACGTGATTACAAGTTTAGAGTACTATAGAGGATAGGACCGTGCCATGTATGTCCCATAAGCTACAAAGCCAATAGTAGTGGAAGTTGTAAGTTTGGTAGCATGTCTTCCAACCTAGCACTCCGTATGATCCTCGTGATCTATTGATGAGGAAATAGACTGACGCTAATAGTTTTACCTAGAATATAGAGTTTAGAGGTCATAACCCATTAGTCGACCAAGGCTTTATGGATAAGAAGATAGTAGGAAGACTGTGTAATCAAGAACACCAGATAAGTTTTTGATTCTCCCTAAATTCGAATTACTTGTGCCTCTTTTCAAAAATCTCGCGTATTTGTATATTGACTATCTTGACCAACGCCACTATTACAGCCTAGTTTTGCAAGCTTACTCTATTCTCGAGCTTGATTCAAGACATATGTTTAGTGGGGACGCCTGCTAACTTATTGTCTAATCAGAATCAGTGTATTATGGTCTGATCAGCCATGATGCATTTGGTTCGCTCTTTGTTTAATTATACTGCGTGGATTGAGATATAGATGTCTCTAGGGTCTCACCCACGACTGCATTGACAAGTCCTCTTGAATTATATGTTCGTCCTTGAATCACGAAATTGTATTCAGTAACATCTCCCTTGAATTCTTTATTGTTTTTATCTTTCCCCAATTTGGAAAGCCGAAAGCTCGTGATGGTAGAGAGATACAGGGTATTCCCATGGCTATGATAATGGTAGGCACAAGTGTAGCTACCAACGGCCAGTCCTGTGATTGAGTTACTCGTTCTCCTCTCGACCCCAAACTGTTATCTGGACTTTCAAGCCATCTGAATTTGAGAATGATTAGGACTTCACCCTTAGTCAAATGCCAACCTAGGAGACTACCTATTCTCAAGAAACCAAATGTCGTGATTATTAGCTTGAAGCTTGCCTTTACTAGCAACCCTTTAAGCCTTGAACCAACCCTTCATCGACCGAAGCCCACAGTTAGACGTGAGATGAGTGGACAATAGGGTAATCATTTACCGTGACACTCACCCCGAGATTGGTTTCCAACAAATATTACTCTAGTTATGTAAATTTTATTAATTAGACCTAACTAGTGTTGGAACACCACAGTCACTAGCCTAGCCACTACCATAGCTTTAATACCCTGTCTACCAGTTGTCAAACAGCAATACACGATCACTACGACTCTTGTGACGATAGTCTGGCAGGATGACACAAATGGAAATTCACGACTCAGTTGTAGAAATCTTGTGCCCTAGAGTTGGTTACCCCATCGATAACTCTTGTATACGGTGAACGAGTAGGTCATTCTATTTTATCGACCCTGTGTCATTGCACACGTACTCGTTTCCCATTTATTGAGGAACGACCCTTGACTTGACCTATACCTATCGTCTTCCGTTACGTTGTGCCTTGTCGTTTATTGACCAGAGTTGAGGTACAACATCCGAACTTTAAAATCTTTCTAACCTCATTATTCCTAAAACCATATCCTAGCCTCTAAGGTGGGTAGACGGTAAGACTTCTAGAATCTTGAGATGAGCGAGGATTACCGATTGATTAGAATAATTTTCCACTAGGATGAGAAATAGTGCCCATGGACTCCCACCTTCCATTTAGATCACCTTGTGTTCCCGATCGTGCCATTAATATTCAGAGCACGAGACCAGCTGTTACCCCTCAACAAATTTCATATGCAAGATCTAGACGAGTCCACCTTCATCTAGGTATATCATGTCCTACTCAAACACGTTCCCATGTACTATATTTTTATAGTACGACTTTTTGGTCAAAAAGACCGGCTATAAACCCTTACCATAATACCGGTAAACTTCCCGGTTCCAATTAAAGACTCAACCTTGACCCAAACCGTTCGACCCAATTTATGGTTGCGATCTACTCGAAGCCCACTACGCATATGCCACTAGTGTGCCACCCAATTAAGGCCTCATGTGCTACTTAAACACCAAGGTCACGGAAGGCGCACCTACAGGGCTTACAGAACCTATTTAACCAATCCGACTGCCCAACTAGCTCAACCATTTGGGTAGAAGGCTATCCTAGGTTACCTTAACCTAGTAGAAATAATTTTATCATGGAGAATCTTGTCTAGTCCATGTGGATTGAAATCCAAGATTTATTCGACCAACGATTGATGTTCAATCAGGAAACCCAATAGGACCCAGTAAGATCCATCCATGCATACCATCCTATTTGGACTATAAAACCGAACTATTTAAAAAAAAATAAGTCCCTACACCTACTATGTAATTCTCTACCTTTTAGAATGTGAAGTCATTCGTAACCATATTCCATTTACTTGGAAGTCGCAATATGATTTTGTATTGCATTTGCATCCCTTGCCCGTGTGTTTAAATAACCATGGGAAAGATCACGATCTGGATATCTCAAATCCAGTCCTATTTGGGAATGTTGTTTAGGATTTCGAGAACAAAATTTTTGTATTACATGGATTGCAAGCCCCTCTAAGAAACGAAGGGTTCTTAGACTTAGCAAGTAACTGAGCTAGAGTAACCAATCTAGAGAATAAGACTATAGGTTCATGAATACTCTTTCTATCTGTATTATTGTATATTCTCTACCGTTCTTGAAATTTCTTTTGCTCTTAATTATTCTTCCTTATCTTTTCTGTCCTTCCCATTTCGGATGGCGAATGATCGTGCTGTCTAGAATTCATCAGAGATTCTTAGGTTATATTAGAATATTGTCTGATTTTGAATACTTGATTGTTTGATAGATATGTGGGAATATAGATGTCATATGTTTTAGATATCTAAGGATAATGACTCTAGCAACTTGATGAAAGGTTATAAAGATTTTAGTGACATAGCTTTGAGGGAGTAATGTGACCAAAGGTGGGTAGAAGTCCTCGAGATTTTTGTATTTTGCCGAAATGGCTAAGAGGGGATATAAACTATTTTTGAGGAATAAAAATTCGAGGAGATTACGGTAATAGTAGATTTCCTCTTTAAATTTAAGGAATAATATGAGATAGAATTTCGAGGACGAAATTATTTTTAAGGTGGGTAGATTTGTAGCTCCCCTTCCCGAAATTTGTGAAATATTTTATTTACTATTTAATTGATTTAAATGGTGAAATCTATATTTTAGAAATAATTAATTAGTTATTATTTTGTGGTGATTAATAAATAGTATTATTATCATAGGTGTATGATTGTGTAAATATAAATATACGTATAATGAGTGTATAAGTATTTATATATATAAAGGTATATTAAATGTATAGTTATTTATATATAAAAAATGTATATTATTATTGATAAGTTATATATATATATTAATATTGGTATATCAAGACTGGTAATATATGTATATATATTACTATTGATATGTGTATTTTATATAAAATATATACATGTATATATGGATGTAGGGTTGTAGGTGTTTAAAGGTATTCATTATGTTGTATAAAATATATTGGTATATGGTATACTATAAATATTCTAGTATTTTATTATTTTAGAAAGGTGTACGCATATAAGTACATATGTATATAAGGATTTATATATATATAAAGGATTTATAAGGATGTACATATACATATAGGATTTACATATATATAAAGGACTGTAAGGATTTATTTATATAAAGTGAGTATATATAATATAGATGGCAGGGTGTATACGTACGTATGTATACAATAATTATGTACAAAGAAATATATAGTTATATACTTAACTAATTTATAAAGAGAAAGAGAAGAGAGGCAGTAGCAGCCCAACAGTGGGCCAGTCGAATCCCCCATCGAACAGAGCCCTGCCGAGCCCACACAGCAGCAAATTAACCAGGAGTTTCCCTAAACCCGAGCCCTTGGCTTCACGGGATCAGTTTGCAGTATATATATATACAGTTCTTATCGAGAACACAGCAGAACCGCGTAAGAAACAAACCCTAAACTTTCCCCAACGCCGCCCGACTTTTCCCGACCTCCAGTCCTGGGCGCGCCCCCAGGTGCGCGCGCGGCGCTGACAGCCGCCGCTGCTGGCCGGAGGGCCGCCGCCGACCGGGATGGTCGCGCGCGCGCGCGAGCCAACGACAGAGCGACAGCAGTAGTTGCTGCGATGAGGGCAACTTCGCGATGGATTTTCCCCCGTGATGCTCGACCATTTTACGAGCCACCTTTTCAGGTAAGACCCCGATCTATACACCTTCTTTTACCTTCAATTAGATTTAATTTAGAGGAACTGGATCGCCCGCGAAATCGACTCAAAGTCGAGCGTTTATCTGTTCCAAAACAGAGACAAAGTCGGTCCTCGGACCCCCACTTGGAAGGTGGTTTCCGGCGAAACCATCGATAGTTTTGAAAATCCACTAGAAGGGATTTAGAGACAACATAACCAACATCAAAATGCTATTGTTACTTTTATTTTTGAATTACTATGACGTGAGAAAAGTTTGATCGAAAATCAAGAAAAATCTATAAAAACAGTTTTAGAAAAAACTAGAAAAACCATCCACTCGACGTCCGTCCCGCCATTCTGGGCGACGTGGTCGCGCACCGAAGACATCGAAAGCTGCGTATCGGCTTCGTGGTCGTGTGGGCTTTGGCGGAATTTAAATTGGTCGCGTGTGCGCGACGAATTTGATACGTATCCGTCAAAATTCCCCGTATCGTGCACTTTGCAAATTTCTCAATTACTTTGTGCACGCTCATCGGATCGAGACGAAACTTGTGCCAACAGGACCGTATCGTTTTTCTGGTCCTGTATGCCAAGTTTGGTCCATTTCTGAGACAGTTGAATCCGACGTCGTTTTGCGGGCCCCACGGTCCCACTCAACGGGCGATTTTGTGCACGGGCCGCCGGAATCCAACTCTGGACATACGGTTGGGTTCGTATCGGAAAACTGGATCCGTAGACATGTAGTTTGATGACTTTAGAGACCGTTGACCCTGGCACGCTTTTCGGTGCAAAGCGGGTCCAACGGCGGATATCGTTTTTGTCCAAAATTATCGTTTTGCCCCTGTGTCCAGAATTGGACGTAAGGACAGGCAATCCTAGCTAATTGGACTATTCTGAGATCATTGGTATTGTTTATTTCAGCTTCCGGGGACTGTTGTACGGGTTTTGACTATAGTGGCACATTGAGTAGTTCAGATTGTCGGTTTCTCCAACAAAGGACCACAGGCGAGTACAGTTTATTGTTTGCATTTCGATATTGATCTTTACTATATTTCATTGATTAGTCATTGGTTATGTGATTATTTCCTATTATAAATTGTTGAGTCGGGAATGAGAAGTACCAACGATGTGTGATCTGACCTTAGACCGTGTAGACCGTGTTACATTTATTTCTTGTAGACCGTGTAGACCGTGTTGCATTTATTTCTTGTAGACCGTGTAGACAGTGTTTTATTTACTTCTTGTACACAGTGTAGACAGTGTTTTATTTACTGCATTTAAACTCTGTAGACCGTGTAACTGTAGACCGTGTAACTGTAGACCGTGTAACTGTAGATCGTATAACTTTAGACCGTGTAGACCGTGTCGCATAATTGTCCCGAGACCGATCACATATCAAAGGTACTTCTAACGGTGGAAAAGTATATTGGTCTATTTATTACTACTGATTTTTTCTTACGACTTTACTGTTTATTTTCAAACCCATGATTGATGTCTAACC
Source organism: Iris pallida (assembly GCA_029216955.1). Taxonomy (NCBI): domain Eukaryota; kingdom Viridiplantae; phylum Streptophyta; class Magnoliopsida; order Asparagales; family Iridaceae; genus Iris; species Iris pallida. The sequence goes on from JANAVB010043017.1 coordinate 336,874, forward strand.
TTTGTTTATAGTCATCTTCTTTATTTGAAATTGCATTCAGTGGATTGTGCTCGTTCCATTCCTGACTGGAAACCAACATTTTCAGGTTAGCCGTGGATTCACCTAGCTTGGGGAGTGATGGGAATACTTGCAGACAAAGGCCTAGTGACTAGCTAGATAGATGAGTTGTGGTCATTCCATATTTGTACAAGTTTATATTTTCCTGCAAATGAAAAACTTGTGACCATTGTAAATTAAATTAATTATGTGAATGAGCATCTTTGTGATTATGATCTTCATGGCCGTGACAGCGTACTACCGCCGACACTGCGGCGTAGGCTGGCTTGGACACGTCTCGTATCCGTTTTAAAAAAAACGGGTGCGGGTCGTGACAGAAGCACAAGCACATGCAGTATGAAAATAGGTACTTGTGTCCATGTCATGCCACGTTGTGCTGGACCTGTAAATGACACGACATGTACACTAAAAAAACACTAGGTTATGTTAAAATCATCATGTCTCTGTGTTCGTAATGTGTCACTATCATATTTCTGTCTGTGCAACTTAGGTTTACAATGATATTTCAATTTTGATGTTAAAGATACAGATGCGTAAGTTTTAGATTTTGTCTAGAATGTTGACAACTAGGAAGCATAGACTTTACAAACGCATGGTGTCGGACAAGACGCACTCTGGAAGATACTAGGATACAACAAAAATCAATACTTTGTTTAACATGGTGTCGTAGTTGTGTCCGTGCAATGCAGATTTACAATGATCTGTTTGGCTTTGAAGTTAGAGAGGCTGACATGCTAGTTGAAGGTTTGGTCGAGAAGGGTGATAGTTGGAGGAAAGTCTTGTGGAGGAATATGGATGTTGCAATTACGTTGATAATATTTTATTTATTGCAAGAAATGAATGGAATATGGATTTTGCGGATGCTTGCTCCACTTCTGGTTTAAAAGTTGGATTCATCAGTTTCACCTTAAGTAGTCCATCTGCTCGGAAGCTATGGAGCACAGGCGCTCCATAAATGGGGTCATATTGTGTTTTGTTGGACAAGTATTGGACACAACACTCACAAACTCCTATATTCATTAGGTCATGCCCAAATTTGGTGCCATATTCGTGCTACGGTGTCCATTATGTGTCGTATCGTGTTTTTGTACATGCAACATTGCTTCTATATCAGAGTGATGTTTAGGTTTGTGAAAAATCTAAGGAGATCAGATAATGAAAGTGAAACATACCATTTAATCTCAACAATATCTAAGGAGAGAGGAACATAGAAAGTGAATATTTATAGTTTTTTAGTACTACAAAATATAGATTGCATTAATTGTTGAAGAGCTTTAGAACTAAGAGTCTGGTGCTTTGCTTTTGATTTGACAAGTTGAAACCTTATTAGCTGGATGGATTCCTTGACTTAAAAAAGTTATGGCTGCAAATGAAATAAACTTAGGGAAATAGTTAGTTCTGAAATATTCCAATGGTATGTATTTTCATCACTGGAGGGTGAATTTAAGTACTACTTCAAAGTTTGTTCACTAGTTTGAAGGTTCAGCTACGCACCTCTACTGTAGGATGGGTTCATTCGAGGAAAGGATATTGCCCGCTTACTTGAATGAATAATTATTTAGATAACAAGACAAGTGCCTCATATATCTGATTTCATCTGCCTCATTGTTGGTCGGGTGCCTAGCCTCTTTCGTTCATTGGCCTTTTCTGTAACAGGTTTTTAACTGAATCTCCAGTGTAACAGTACCGTTTCGTAACAAAAAAGAGTGATGTACGAAGTAACTGAAAGAAGAAACAAATGCATTTATTTTGGCATTGAGTAAAAACTTCAAACTGTATCTATTTCATTACCAAATATGACTCTTTCTTAGAAAAATCTGTAAGAAAGCCCATCGGCTAGTATTGTGTCTGAAATTCAGAAGAGTATGAGGATGGAAAAGTAAATGCAATTTTATTTTTAGAATGAGTTAGAAGTATTTGGACTCCGCTACTGCCATTGTGTTTTTTTCAGATATGAATAGTTGGTTGTCCACATTCTTGGTAGTGGTGTTCATGATCTAGCATAAATATACTTGCTGTAGTAAGTTGTTGATTGCATCGAATAGGTAAGAACTTCTGAATATTTGATATTGATAATTTGGAGAAGTATGTTGGATGTCCAATCACTTATTGTGTATACAAAGGATCTTAAGCTTTCAATGCAAATATTCCAGACAGGGTTTAGGATTACTCTCTCAACCTCTCTTTCGCTCTGTGTTAGCGTGCCTATGCATGTCTTTGTGTTTATATCATGCTTTATGCTTATGTTTTATTTATGAACAAACATATTCTGTAGTGTTTAATTGTAAGGAAAACAGGAAAGCCTTTCAAATTTCTGGATTTGGGCTACATTTCTTTTCTACCATATTCTGCAATGTGTTTCATCTAATATATTTTTCTCTATTTGTGTTTTAGGATATGTTCTGCAGCTTCTTCATCATAATTGGGTATGCTTCTCTGATTCAGTGAAAGGATAATTGTCTAACTTGGAGGTTCCTCTTAACATCCTCAAATTTTTTATTTAATGGAGAGGAACATTTTGGTAGGGCCTGTTGTATTCTTGCTTATGTTAAACAACAAGGAGTATTAAAGCTGACAGCAAGCATCTTCTTATGTTAGAACAAATGATCGAAGGATATGAATTATTTACAATCTTCAGCTTGTGAATGAGAAGAACCAATCATAGGGCCAGCTACTATAAAATAGATCAAAGAATAGTGATGCAATCGTAGGAATGGGGCTACTGGGAGACTTACTTTAAATTTACTTGGATGATCCTAAACACAAGAAAATAATGCTACTTCTTCCATAAGGTGATAGATTCATAGATCATAGCTGACAAGAAAGCGATTCAAAGTAACTGTTCTCCTCGTACTCAAGTTATGTGTCCTAGAACTGATAAACCATGGAGCTAGTTTAGCAATCAATAGCTCTTGTATAGTTACCCCATGTATATGTAGAATTTCAAGAATATTTCACATCTTACCCGGCCTCGCCTACCCGGCCTCATGTTTCCTATTGTTTTATATGTACTCATGTTACTTGTTTTTTTTTAATTAGGAAGACTAATTTTTTTTTCTTCTAATGGTCCAAACCATGAAGCTGATATGAGGACGGGAAGAGCTACCTACTGGGAACTTACAAGTCTTCAAACCATCTGGCCTGGACTTCAGGTGGTTGTTTAGACAAATAGGTATGATTTTATAGGTATGGTTTCTATGGAGATGTTATCAAGGAAAGTGATATATGTTAATAGTAACTTTTTTATGTCATGTGTATAAATAGGACATTTGATTGCATTCTTTGAGTGGCTTGTCTCTTTCACATTTGATTGCATTCTTTGAGTGGCCTGTTTCTTTCACTCTTTGAGTGGACTATTTATTACTACAGGTAGGTATTTTAATGCATTCTTAGATTCAATGTATATGAAAGTATTTTATTACATGATCCTCAATTGCTAGTTTCTTGTTGGAAACTTGGTACCAACCCTTAAGACATGAGGTGGTCTTTTGGTAATATTTTTTTTTATCTTTTTCAGGATTTTGCTACGTGATGCCGACAGTTTTGATGTGCTCAAAGTTGAAGCCAATGTACTAATAGTTTTGAGGGTCTACTTACTAGTAGTAGTTGTAAATATATGTATTTGGATGTCCTATTTTGAAAAAATGTAATGAAGATGGTGATATATATTATGTATATATTTGTAAATGGATTAAATGGTACTCTATAACATTTAGATGTTTTCTTGTGAATATGGTTCAAAATGAATGTTTTGAAATTGAATTGAGCAACATTGAGCATTGATCTATAATTTTTTGGAAAGTAATATATAAATGTGCAGAATTGAGCGTTATAAATGTGCTGAATTGAGTCTATACAGATTATCTATTCATAATGCTTTCAAACTACGCTGAAAATAAGTGTAGCAGAAATTCATCATATTCATGACGTTTTTATTTATGACGCTTTTAAAAAACATTTATAACACCCGTTTTCATCACGCTTGCTTTGGAAAAAAAAGCGTCATGGTGTACCAGCCATCACGCTTCGATAGGTAAGAATGCCCACGAGAATGTCCAAAATAGCTTGTGATGCCAGCTACCCATGCATGTAGATTAAGTAGGCTATGTTGGTGTCAATCCACGTGCAAGTCCTTGTATTGAAACAAGTAGTCTAAGCTAACTAAATGAAGTGCCTCCGGAACATGCTTGAAATGTAACATCCTGAACATGCTCGAAATATAACACTCCTGAATATGCTTGAAATGTAACATCCTGAACATGCTCGAAATGTAACACTCCTAAACATGCTCGAAATGTAACACTCCTGAACATGCTCGAAATGTAACACTCCTGAACATGCTCAAAATGTAACACTCCTGAACATGCTGGAAATGTAACACTCTGAACATGCCTACGACGTGCTAGAACGTGCATACGACGTGCTAGAACCTGAGGCAGGGACACGCCCTTAACATTGAATGTTTAAATGAATCACGTTAAGTTACTACATGTGAATTGTTGACTAACTTGGTTTACTTTGGACAGGGAAGGCCGGACGATAAGTATGGGTAAGTCGTGCATGCATTTCCATGCAGACACTTGAATTCGACAACATAAGATAGGTTACAAAATATGCCATGAAACTGATCCTAAGGCAAGATTAGAAAGACAATGAATGATAAACGGTGCACAAAAGTAAATAGAACGTGTTTGGTAATGATAGCATTGTGGGTGAGCTAGCCTCCCCACCAGTGTATAATAATGTACTGATAACCCCACAGTCTGCTTGCAGGATGCAGGAGACGTCGCCGGTGCGGAGCTTTCCTCGAACGTGCTAAGGCGCGGAGCTATCTCTGGAGCCTTGGAGCATTGCAAGAAGCTGAAGCACCCTATACAGGACATAATGTATCGGAACATCGCCATGTATCATTCCATCTTGTAAGCCACTTGGCACGTCTTTTATGTTTCAGAGAGAGAGCTTGAGCGATTTGTAATATCGGCCTAGTGCCGCTTGTAAACTTCTTGAATATCAATAAAGAGTTTAAATTCGCTTTAATTTGTGTTCATTTACTTTCCGCTACAATGGGGACACTCTGTGCGACTCTGTGGCCTAGCTCAAATCGGCCGTTTCTGGACTTGGCCTTGGACGGGCGCAACCTAGGCCCGTGTGGCATCACGCCTTAGCGAGGACGATCGCTCCTACGGGAGCGGGGCGTGACAGTTGCTATTAGAGGTCTAACCTCTCTGGTTTTGCATGGCCAAATTTAGAGCCGGTTTCCGAGGACTCAGCTTACTTCCACCTCCAAGATGGTCAATACTAGAGGAATGATCGCTGGAGGACTCGAGTGGGTTCCTTACTTCCCCGCTCATTTTGTTAATTACTTTATACTTGCCGTTTGGCACCGACATGTTAGTCGGATTGTCTTGTAATTACTTTTGCATAATTGTAACTAAGTCAGGCTGCAGCTGATAAACAATTGTATATACCTTACTTCATCATCTGGCTATGTTTTGTAAAGCCAGATATCAAAAATATTTTGACTGAGCGTTTGGGACACCTTACTGCTTTATCTTACATGTTCTCTATTACTGTTTTCTTATTTGAATGATTGAGACAATAGATGTGAAGCGACCATAGCGAGACTTTCATGTAGTATGCACCCCCTCGTCTTTTAGACAGCATTGATCGTATTATACGGTATTCCTCTACCCGTAATACGTAGCTGGCTGAGTCATTCCCCCGCTCTCCAGTATTCTGGTTCTGGGGCATGGCACTTTCCCAGCGTGTAGTAGACAATGATTTTAATGTTAAACCATCTACATAATCACGCAAAATAGCCCAACGTTTTGTAGAATTGGCAAATATAGTATATAGGCATCGACAAGCTCCAAAAAAAGATTTTGATTTAACATACAAGGATGCCATATCACAAAGAACTAAATTAAGAGAATGACAACCACAAGGCATGTAAAAAGCTCTAGGATTAATGTCAAGTAATCTTTTTTGCATGCCCTGATTTTTTTTCTTTCATATTATATCCATTGTCATAACCTTGACCCCTCACATTATCAATGTCAAGTTCAAGAGACTTTATGGCATCTAACATTACATTTAAAAGTCCTAATCCAGTTGTTTCTTCTACGACCAAAAATTCTAAGAAATATTCTTCTACTTTTGCTGGAGTACTTGACACATCTACATATCTCAAAATCAAAGTCATTTGTTCAGTTTTACTTGCATCAGGAGTACAGTCAAGAATCACAGAAAATTACTTAGATTCTTTTATTTTTTCAATGATTGCACTCTTTACTTTCGATCCAATATTTGCTATCAACTCATTTTGAATTTATGACTAAGATAGTGACAATGAATTTGTTTATCTTGAATGAGTCGAAAATGTTTTTTCATTACCGGATCAAACTCTGCAATCATTTCAAACAAACCGAAAAAGTTACCATTAGAATTTTGATAAACTTTTTCATGTGTTTCACGAAATGCCAAATTATGTACAGCAACACACTTCACAACAGCAACTAGTCTAAACAATACTTGTCTCCAATGTTATTTATCCTTTTTAATTAGCGTCTGCATTTATTTATCAATTGTTTCATTTTTGTACAATCTCTCTCTTGACTCAACCCATGCAATAAAATTAAGAGCGTGTTCTCTACTCCTTTCATGTTGTGCAAGTTTCTCACTAAGATGTTTCCCATCATTAATTCCTTCTCCTGCTAGATGACTTCTAGAATGCATTACTTTGAATAACTTACAACAAAAGCAAAAGACCTTATCTTTCAACTTTGAGTAGACTAGCCAACTTCGATTATGAGTTTGTCCATTATTTAACCCCCTCTTATAATAAGTTGCAGAAAAATGCCTAGAGTGTTCATCCAAAGGGAAGTTTAAATTATCTTTTCTAATAGGACCCTTTTCTACAAGTAAATATCTTAATTTGTCATCAATATGATCCCAAACTCCTAGATCATATATTCAACATGTTTTTAGTAGTATCATGCTCATCTTCTCCTACGTTTTTATCGTCCTCTATATGTTCTTGTGAGTTGTGAATGCATGTATAATTTTCATTTTCTCCTACATCATTGACAACATTCTCATTTTCCACCACTTCAATCAAATTAACCAATTCTCAGACTCGTTGGTTTGATTTAGATTTTTTTTCTGAAACGATATTTTTGCAAAAATATTTATTTAGAGATCCTCTTAGAGAAAGAGCAATCTCTTCATCCTTTTTTTGTTTTTTTCTTTTCGAACAACCAGATGGCTGCTTCCTTGGAAACATTATAAACAAAGCAACAAAGCACCTCAAAGACAAAGTAAATGATAATATGAAGCAAAGAACAACAAAACCTAGATCCTTAGTTCTGATACTTCAATTCAAAGCTTCCAATTCAAATAGCAACCTTCCAATTTGAAACTTCCAACGATCCAATGAACTTCTAATAAACTGTAGAATTTACACATAAAACATGCATTAGAAATTACATCTTTTGATTCTATAAACTGCAAAATATACATAAATGATAAATAAGTTTTAGTTTGTTGTTGATTTTGTAAAAAATGTTCAACAAGGAACCAATCATATAATTAGAAACATATCTACTATTTATGGATTATTCATGAAGTTTTGTTACAAGTGAAGTCCCTGGTATCGGTTGTGTTTGCTGCTAATGGATAGAGGCTTAGTTTGACAATATTTCATATGAAGGCCCTGATATTTGTTACATGTGAAAGAAAACTAGCTGCTAATGAAAAATTAACAAATACTAGGGTCTTCACAACTAGGGTCTTCACAAACAATATTTGCTGCTAATGGACAACCAATACCAGGGTCTTCACAACCAATATTTGCTGTTACTATGAAAGAAAAATTAACAAATACCAGGGTCTTCACAACCAATATTTCAGCAAACCCACCAGTCCCCAAATTGGTTGTGTTTGCTGCTAATGGACAGAGGCTTGGTTTGACAATATTTTCCTTTTAGGAAAAAAATTAACAACAATTATTTAAATGTCTCAAAATTGAACTTTTTTTTCATAAACAACTTTGATCAAACAAACAATTCTTGGAACCACTTTTGAAAAAAAACACAAAAAATATCATAAGCAATCCCAAACACGAATTGAGTCAGCGTTGACAGATTAGATCAAATGCAATTGACAATTGTGTATCAATGATTCAATGTATGAATATTATGTAATAATAATAATAATAATAATAATAATAATAATAATAATAATAATAATAATAATAATAATAATAATAATAATAATAATAATTTGCAGCTAAAACAAACTTAGGTCGTATGTTAATTTCAAGAACATTAGAACAATATCTCAAATAGAAGGAAGATAGAAACATACAAAATTGCAGGAGGGATGATCAAATTAAACCGGTCAAGGCTCAAGCAAAGCCAGAGAGAGTTCTGCCATGGCTCTCTTTGCGTAATCTAACATCGCCGAGTCCATATGAAGGAGTCTAGGAGAGAGTAGAAAAATTAAAGAAAATTAGAAATTTGTGGCTCAATTATAAGCAAAAGAAAGAAGAAAAAGAGAATTAAATCAACAATTTCAAAAAAAATCTTACCGTCGGCCATTTGGAAACGAAACGACCGGAAGAAATTTTTTTCCTTTGATTTGGTAGAGGAATCGAAGCGGTGCTTTGAGCTTTCTTTCTCCTATGGAAGAATGCCTTTTCTCTGGAAGAGAGAGAAATATGCGGCTACAATTGCCAATTGGCAAAGCACATGGAAAGAGGGGTCGGGCTGGTGGGTTTGGAGAGGGGTTGGGCCTGGTGGGTTAGAATAAAAACCATAGAATTTTATTATTTAGGGCATTAGTCTTACTACTAAGCATTAAAAAATTCGGGGCCCCTTAGACTTTAGGGCCCCGGGCCCATGCCCTGTTTGCCCCACCCTTGGGCCGTCCCTGGTGGCAAGTTTATACTCACAAAAGCCATTGAGATAGAAAAGACTTCTCCATTGCAAAAGTATTGAGGAGACAATAAAAAGTACTTTTTCTAACTTCCAAGATAAGTCCTCCACGTCTTCATTTTTTAATAAATATTTATACAACAGCGCCTAACAGACCGCAGGATAAACCGCAGTGTAAACCGCGTGACATGTGTCCGGACCTGATTGGTCCGAACTTTATTGCCTACGTTAGCAGGGGGTGGGTGACATCAGCATTTTTAGTCCGGCAAAACAGGGCCGGACACGTGGCATTTTTTTTGCGGTTTCGGTTTTTTGAGCAGTCTGTTGAGTATTATTGATATTATATTCATAGTTGATGAAGTGGATACAAAGTCATTGTGAAGTGCATTGTCTAGATGTAGACAACCAACTTCACATTGTCCTTGCCATGTCATTGTCATGTAAACTTCATGATCTATTCTACATTTGCATTGGAGAAGGATGTTTAAAATGAAAGCTTGTCATTCCTATGTGACAACCATTTTTTTCTAAACTCACAATAGGTTTGGAGATGCTCTTAGACAACCAACTTCACATTGTCTTTGACATGTCATTACCATGTCAACTTCACAATTTATTTCACATTTGCATTGGAGAAGAAATTTTGAAATAAAAAGTGGTGAATCCTATGTGGCAACCATTTTTTTCCAAACTCGCAATGGGTTGGAGATGCTCTAAGAGGGGAATTTTTTTTTTTAGCAAATGCCCCCATTTCAAATATTTAAACTAACATATACCTACTTTTTTAAAACTAGTAAATGTCGCAATTCCTTTGTATGGAACAAATAATATTTTAAAATATATCCCAGCTATTTAATTAAAATTTTGGTTGATCTACAAAGGAAGGTGGGCAGTTGTTAGTTTTTTTTAAAAAAATGGAGGTATATGCTCATTTATATATTTTTAATGAGAACATTTGATAAAATATCCCAAAATAAATTGTGTACCACCATTTGTTCATGAGTTATTTGTCCAGGGGAGTGGTTTTATACATCGGCTTTTTGCAGACAAATATATCCATCCTGTCACGATGCTGTTGGTGAACTTAACGGCAGAACTGCAGCATGTTTTATTTTTTCCTATCCTCGATTTTGGATCTGATCATGGATGGATTATTTTGGCAGTCATGTTAAAAAAAATATCAAAAATTTTGACAAGTCAGAAATCGTTTAGTTGCAATGTGCTGGCATTTTTTTTTACAAAATTGAAATATTCGACGAACCGATTATTTTGTTCGTCATCATCTCTTCTACGTTGTTGTGAGCCATTTTTGTCGGAGAAAGACCAAAAACTTAAAAAATTTAGTCAAAAAACTTTGGAAAAGACATCACAAGATATTCACTAAAGATTCGTCGGAGGTTATCAAAATGTTAGGATTTTAGGACCACAAAATCAACATTAATAATTGACTTTTGTTTCAAAATAATCTTAAAAAAGGTTTTTATCATGCGTAATTTATTCCTACATAATAGATATTCAGATATTCAAGGATACTCATAATAAATACATCGTTAGTATATATATATATATATATATATATATATATATATATATATGATGCCGATCGAGTTAAATTTATATGTCATACTAATAATCATTTCTATAATGAAAATCAATAGAGATAGAAATCCATATAGAAAACCACATTCACAGTTTTAGATGGTAATACATCCAAAAGAAAACCTAAAACAAGAATATTTTAACCGAAAATAATGATTGGCACGCAAGGACCGCTTGCTCCGCGTGCGTGTTCGTGCCCGTCAGAGCAGAGCGAGGAGGGGGGGTCGGGGAGGCTAGAGGGTGGAGCCGGAGGATGGGGAGGGGAGATGAGTACTGTGCCTCCTTGTCACGTCCCGATTCCGTCGAATCGATAGTCGTCCCCTGGGCGTGATGCCGTACGAACCTAATTTGCGATCGCACAAGGCATAGTCATAAGGTAATCCGAGACACGATATCTAAGAGAGTACGCAGACAAATTGATTCACACAATAAGTAAAGGAAACTCGATCTTTATTGATAATGAACATCTTTTACAGACTCGGATACAAGACTCATTGTCGCACGGGCTACAACATGACTCGATTACAAAAGAGTGCCGATGAGATTGTCGTTCCATACATTGCACACATCCCTCAATATACAATAAAGTACTCCAGTGACCTGGATGGGAGGGACGCTGAGTCATCTTCCTTGGACTGTCGAGAGCCTTCAAAGTAGAGTCGCAGAAAAGTCTTCGACGCACGGCTGAAGCATCAAAATCACGAACGTTGCCGAGCTAGTTGGCGCATCCTTCTTGGTTCGTGGGACCTGCAAAGAGCGAGGATCAGCACGAACACATGTACTGGCGAATGGCTAATTAAAATCCAAGCTCTGTATTTGATTTAAGAAGTTTCGTAAACATGTTAGCTAGCTATTTTAATAATTTTTCTAACCATCCTGTTCGATTTGCATGTTAACTTGTTTTGAGGCAAGCATATGAAATTGTATAACATTAAGCAACTATCATATTCATCCCGTGTCCCGTGCATTTGTTAAGCCGTGGAAGGGTGTAAAGGCCACTGGCAATGTTAAGCCATCGCGGACTATAGCTGGGTTAGACGGCGACCCTTTCGCGTCGGGTAGCGAGCCCTATGCGAAAGTTCCCACATAACTCGCGCCGATGAAGGGCTGGCGCTTGCTATACACTTGTTCCTCCCGGGTCCAATCGGTCCCTTGGCCTAGGCAGCCGTTCGAGAAAACTACACCTTGTCGACAAGTTGTCCAATGATCGTTTTGCTTACTTAGCCGTATCGTTGCGATAAACGTTAATCGATTCATTCATTGCTTTGCATAGGCTAGGTGGATTTGCATAGGGAACATGTTTTCTATTTCCAATACCAGCAGTCGATAACAAGTGTTTCGTGAAGAATCGTGCTACGATTTCTTTGATTGTACACTATTATGACAAGTATTCATTTTACTTCACATATTGAGTTTTGAAGTAGAGGGACGAGACGAAGGAGGTCAGCCACTCGCCTTAGGCTTGCTTCAAGCGAGCGACCGGTTGGCTGCGCTGATGTCGCCTATGCGATCACCTGCAATCGCATAAGCAACTGATTAGAATACTGTATAATTCAAGAATATTCGATATGAATGCGAAGCTCGAAAACACGTTACGAAATTCCATCGAAAACTTTCATGAAAAATGCATTCACGAAAACCAAAGCCAAAGCCAAATCTAGTGCGGCATGAAAACCAGAGCAACAGGAGGTCTCTACCGACTCAGCCGTAGAGCCAATCCTCGAGGCGCAACCCGCTGAATATGGGACTTGGTTCCGAAGAAGCCATTCCATAACGTGGAATTGATCTTAATTCAACCGTTCCCGTTCGATCGACTCGGCCGATTCCGACCTATCGGTTCCGACCGAATCGATAGCAACAGTGTTCCTTTCTCGCACATCCCGTGGACGAAAACGGGGCACGATGTAGGGACGGGGTACTACACCATAACCAACTAATAAAAAATTTTGTCCTCGAAACTTAAGGATAGAACCTACCTCTACGAGAACAATAAAGGAAATTTCTCCTTCATTTCTGATTCAAGCTCCCACGTCGACTCTTCGACCGAATGGTTCCTCCAGAGGATGCGGACGAGAGGGATCGCTCGATTTTGCAGCAGCTTATCCTTGCGTTCTATGATTTGAACTGGCTCTTAAACGTAGGATAAGTCGGAATTTAGCTCCAGCTGGCCAAAATCTACCACGTGGCTCGGGTCGTACACGTACTTCCCCAGTTGAAAGACATGAAAGATATTGTGTACACCTTCAAGCGCCAACAGTAGGGCAATTTTATAGGCCACTGGGTGACCCGTTCGAGTATTTCGAACGGCCCAACGAATCTCGGGCTCAACTTACCTTTCGTGCCGAACCGAGTAACTCCCTGCATGGGCGACACTTTGAGAAATACGTGATCGCCTTCTTACAACTCGAGGGGTCGACGATGAACGTCCGCATAGCTTTTATGACGACTCTGTGCGGTCTTTAATCTTTTCCGAATGAGCCAAATTTTCTGCACGGTCTGTTCTACCAGTTCCGGACCGAGAATCTGCCGCTCTCCGACTTCGTCCCAGCAAATAGGTGATCGGCACTTGTTGTCACCCCCAGTTTTCAGAAATAGGAGTATTTTTGTTATTTTTTATTTTAGAATATTTTTGAAATTATCTATTTATTTATGATATTATTTCGGGGTTATTTGAGTCGGGTTCGAATTTCAACTCAATCCGACTTGTATCGGAGACCCGAGGTAGTGTTGACTCTAGTGGGGCCCACACACTAGTTAGCCATGGCCCACATGTTAATTATTTTAGTTAGTGGTTAGATTAATTAGTTTATGGTGGAATTAGTTAGATTAGTGTGTTAGAATGACTAAACTAGCCCCCGACTTAAACCCCTTTCCAATGTATTAATAAATAGATTAGTATAGGGGCTTTCTTAACTTTCCACAAAGTGACACCTAGCCCCCTCTTTGGCCGGCCACTATGGGTGGATAGGCTTTAGCCATTTCATCATTATCCCTCTTATTTTCTCTCTCTTGTTCTTTCCCAAATTTCTAGAGAGCAATCCCAATCATTTTCTCCACCAAATCCTTCCATTTTTCCACCCAACCTTCTTCTTTCCTTCTCTACTCAAGCCAAGGAGGAAGGTAGCCAAGTTTGGGAGGATTCGGAGCTCGTTCGTGTTCGTTTGGGATTCCTACGTGTCGGTGGCGTATCGGAAAGCTTTTTCTTCGATCCGATCTACCAGGAGGTATAAATCCCTTTCTCCTTCTCATTTTTCTCATGCATTTAGGTTGATTTTGACCCATAGGAATGGCCCCCATGGTTGTGTCTCCAATTGTGTCCATTTCGTGTCCATTTGGAGACTTGTAGATGTGTCCTATGTGTAGGATCGTGTCCTAGTGGGAAAATCCTTATTTGGACACATGTAGATTTATTAGATATTATTGAAATGTTGTTTTAATATTAATCCCAGATTTCTTTGGCTTTGGGATGTGTTTTTCTATGTATCATATTGTATCTTATTACTTATCTATATATGTATATATATATATGGTTGATATATATATATATATATATATATATATATATATATATATTGTGGCATATGTATATATATGTGATATTGTATATTCATTTGAATGGGGGATGAGGGTTCGGCGAAGGGGAGAGAAGTTAGAGTGTTTGTTGTGTTAGAGTTGATGTGTATGTGTGGTGTTTGAGAGAATGTTAGTGAGAGTTTGAGTGTAGAGAGTTTGAGAGGAGTGTGAGAGAGTGGGAGGTTAGAGAGTGGTTTATGAGATGAGGGGGAGAGGACTAGCTGCTGCCTGTTGACTGTCCCAAAACAGTCCAATTGTAGCCCCCAACTGTCCCCTTGCTGCCCAGATTTTTCAGCCCATGTACACCCCAAATAGCCCCCCACATTTCAGTCCAAATAACCCCATAGCAGTCCCCTTTAAACCATCCTTTTGGCTGTCCTTAAAACCCCTGAATCCTGTCCATTTACACCCCACTAAACAGTCCTAAATCAGTCCATAGTTGCCACATATTAGCCCCCATGGCTGTCACATATGCAGCCCTTCAAACACCCCCTAAACCTGTCATTAACCAACATGTTGGCTGTCCCAAAATAGTCCAACTTTAGTCCATATTACTGTCCAGATTTCAGCTCTATTGCTCTCCCCTTAACAGTCAAATTCATGCTCCTAAACACCCATAACAGCCACCCTTAACAGCCCTTTAACTGTCCAATATCAGCCCATCAAACCACCACCAAAACCATCCCATTTTAGTCCAATGACAGTCCCCTTAAACCACTCTAAACCAGTCCCTAAACACTCTATATGGCTGTCCCCAACTGTGTAAAACCTGTCTAATAGATGCCCCAAAACCTGTCCTAATATTATCCACAAATCAGTCCACCATAGCCACCCTTGGCAGTCCATTAACTGTCCACAAAAACCAGTCCTTAACTACCTATTTACTGTCCCTAAAACAGTCCACACTGTTGCCCATTAGGCCCCCATATTCAGTCCCCAAACCGCCTAAAATCAGCCCTGTGTAAGCCCATAAATCAGCCTTAACTCAGTCCACTTTAATGCCTTGTGTGTGTGTGTTTATGAGCTATTTGTGTGTGTGTGTGTGAGACTAAATGAGTATGGCATGTGCCTATAGGTGTTAGCCTATGTGTAAGCCTAGGTGAGAGCCTATGAGTGTGGTATCATGAGTGATATATGTGAGTGAGTGAGTTGTGTGGGTGAGTGCTAGAATGATGTGAGAATGGGGTATGATATCATGGTAGGGTAATGAGGGTAAACCAATAAATGTTATAAGATAGGCTAGATACCTAGGATACCTATATTTCTTGGTAGGTAAACCTTAGATAGGATAGTATCTAACTACCCTAAGGAGCCTAGGCTAGTATCTTGGGTATTAGCGGGATTTTCTTTGTATTGGGCAAGGTATCGGGATTTACCTTGGTAAGGGTAATGAAGGTTTTACCTAGAGCTGAGGTATTTGAGTTTAGAGTCTAAGACATGGTTAGAACTTGGTTCCCTTGGTTGGTAATGATCAAATATAGTGCTCCTAGACTAGTTTTGACTTCGGTTGACCATTTTGACCAAAAGTCAACAAAAGTCAATCGAGAGTCAAACTTAGCCTTTAAGCGACTAGATTTGACCATAACCAAACCAGAGTTGACCAGTTGACTGAAAGTCAACAGTTGGTCAACATTAGACTAGTTTGACCTAGAGTTGACCAGAGTTGATCAGAGTTGACCAGGGTTGAGCAGTTGACCAAAAGTCAACTGTAAGTCAACCTTTGATCCCGTTTGACCTAGTTTGACTTGGATTGACTCCCAGTGACCTGGTAAGATCCAGTATGATCCAGTATAACCTAGTATGACTCAGTTTGACCTAGATTGACCTAGTTTGACTTAGACTTGCATTCATGACTTAAATCAGTTTTCTTTTTCTGTATTAAAACCCTGTTCGACTCATAGTATCTTATTTTAGGTCTGTGATTACTCTAAGCATCTGTTCACCTTATCAGCTCAGGACTACAGGCGAGTACATTCACTGATAGTTTTTATTGTCTTGATATCTGCTATATTCGATTCAGTTGTAGTGTCTTACTCGATTTTTAGTCACGATAGTTCACGGACTAGTATACGTTGGATCATGACATGGGATGTTGTTCCTAGATTTTGATGGTATATTGGTACATATTCTGTCTTATTTCCATGTATTGGTATAGACACCGATTTCAAAAGGGGACTTGCTACCCTCTTATGGAATCCCGTGTCATGACGTGTCATGTCCAGATCCATTATACTATTCGAGGATGGGGGAGTTATTAGTAGTTGTGTGATCAAAATTCCAACATTTTTTATAGCTATACCCTCGCCTCACGACGGGTAAAGCCTTATCCTACATCGTTCATAGCTTTCCATGGTGACCGGCCTTACCGCTCTATTGTACACATTATTCATAGCCGGTCAGATGGAAAGCCTGATCATATTTTCCCAAGCCGATCACATAACGTACTAATAATTCAAGGCACCTTTTATATTTATTATCGTTGGAGACTAAGTTCTGTTCGAGAGAAGGGTTACAGCCCCGGTCCTTGTTTGGTTTAGGGGTTGTAACTCGGCTTCCGAATAGTTCCCAAGTCGTCCTATATATATATATATTGTCGTCCTATTCAGTACTCACATCTCGATATATATTTTCTGTTGATTTTGCTCTGAAGATTAACTTCAAGGGTTTCTTTTCCCTTGCGAGCATTGGATTTAGCATTATTGTTAGTACCTTGACCTGTTTCTTTGGGAGTCATCTGCACTCCTAAACCTTTAAAGGTTTCAGCACTAATTTCTGCGGCCTTGGCACTAACTATGAAGGAAGGCCAGTCTTGAAATTGAGTAGATCCTGTCCACATGCTGATGATTGGTAATAAGTTTGATTTGCATGTGTCGATGGTGACAGCATCAGGAGTTCCAAGAGGCATCTTCAGAGCTTCTCTTCGAAACCGTTCAATGAAATCCTCTGTAGTTTCATTATTTTTCTGCTTGATTCTAATAAGAGCAGACATAGTCATGTCATTGAGCCCTTCATAGAACCGTTCAAGAAATATTTGTTTGAAACCGGCAAATGAGGTAATACACCCATCTGGGAGACTTCTATACCATTCATAAGACGTTCCCTTGAGACATCCAACAAACACCCGAGTAAGGAGGGCGTCGCTTGGTTGCAATTGGTCAGTCATCACTTCAAAGTGATTAATAAACTGACTCGGAGAGGTGGTTCCATCATAGAATGAGATAGTAGAAGGCTTGCATTTAGGAGGATACGATACTTGCTTCCATTCTATCGGATAAGGTTGTTTGATGCCTAACCTTTGTAAACCATCTTTCTGTTTGAATGCCTCGAATTCAGTTTTGAGATTCTTCAATTCTTCAGAGACAACTCCGGAAGATTGTGGAGTTGTAGCTTGTAGAGAATAGTTGGAAGAAGGAACAGCATTGTAAGCACTACCTCCAGCTCCGGAGAGACTAGGATTTGGTTGAGCTAGTCCAGGAGTATTGGATTGTACTGCTGGAGGAACTTGTACTGGACTTACACCAGGGTCAATTGGTATAGCATCTGGTACAGTCTGTTGATTTTGTAACTGAGCTGCCATGAGTTCATACATCGACTTCATAGTGTCAGCCATAGACTTCATTTGCTGCTCCAAAGAAGCAATTCTTTGTTCTTGAGGAGTCAAGGAAGAAGAAGGTTCATCAGTATTCCCATCAACCATATAAGTCGTGACTGTACGAGGGATTATTGATGAACTGGTGGATGTTGTTTGTTCTGAATTATTGCTTTGTGCATCAAAGTCAATTATAGGAGAACTACCCCCAGTAGGAAGAGGTGGGAAGTTAGATTCTTCCAGAAATTCAGAATCATCTTCAGAGATCAAAGTCCTTTGACTAGAAGCCAGGACTCTTGCTCTTGTGCCTCTATATACTCCATCTGGACTATCATCTCTACCCCCAGTATTCCGAGAGGTCATGTTGACAGAAGCAAACAAAGGCTCATCTTCATCAGGCATAGGTTCACACTGAATCCGATTGAAGACAGATTGTCGTTTTATTTGACATCTGCATTGTATTGTGACTCTCGGCTGGAAGTCACATTCATGATCAACACAGTCCTGAACCATTGATTGACATCTGCATTGAATTATGACTCTTGGCTGGAAGTCACATTCAGCATGATCCATTGTCATAGAATTATTCCTTCTCTTCTGTTGAAGATGTTCTCGTAAATCTGTTTGTGATGACTGAGGTACATCAGAGAACACTCTTTGTGTATTTTTAGGAATATATTTCTGGTTCTTGGGTCTTGATGGCTCTTGATTATATAAGGAGCGATTAATATGAGCCACATAATTTCTAGCATACTCTGCATCTGGATCCTTTAATTTTGTTCCCGATTGGTGTGGTTTCTTAACACCAGAAGTGCTTCCCAAACGAGTTTGATTGAGTTTTGCTCTTAGATCAGTTGGAGGAAACACATTGGTTTTTGAAACTTTGAGTTTTCCTTCCATTGATCTGGATATTTGCAGAGAATGAAGAGTTGAACCACCCCCTTGATTAGGAGTTGGTAACAGACCTTTTCTAGACAAATTTTGTGCCCAATTTGAAAAAGTCGTAGAAGAAGACATTAAAGAATGTTTCTTCTTAGACTTATTCAAGTTTTGAGACACAGAATGTCCAGAAGGAAGAGTAGTCAAAAGACCATCTCCTTTTCTTTGACTAACAAAATTGTCAGTCAAAGCTGTTCCTGAAGTAAAAACTACAGGAGCAGAATAAACAACTAAAGAGTTATTTCTTTTCGAAGGGACTGTGTGGAAGACCACCCCCAGTTCTAGTAGAACTTGGCAATGAAGAAGAAACAGCTAAAGAGCTATTCTTCTTAGATGATGTATATGGAATACACGCTGGAACAGATTTGGCTAAGGAGCCAGTGCTGTCAGCGTGATTTTTGACTTTAGAAATACACGCTGGAACAGATTTGGCTAATGAGCCAGTACTGTCAGCGTGATTTTTGACTTTAGAAATACATGCTGGAACAGATTTGGCTAATAAGCCAGTACTGTCAGCGTGACATTTGAATGTGAGATTGCACACTGGAACAGACTTAGCTAAGGAGCCAGTGCTGCCAGCATAACTTTTGACTGTGAGATTGCACACTGGAACAGACTTGGCTAAGGAGCCAGTACTGTCAGCATGACTTTTGAATGCTGTCATCTTTGAGTGAACAAGAGTGTGCGTGCTTGCAGTAGAGTCTTTGCCAGTGTTAGAAGTAGACACTATGGCAGAGACTTCACCATTGGCTGTCAACAGATTCTTAGGGACATAGACAGAGCGTCCCTTCGACTTGGCAGTGGTGATAGAGGCTGAAATGGGCTTGCCACCCTTAGCCCGCTGCATTTCTTCGTATGCGAGTTGATCAAATTGGATCGATATCACCTTCTTCTTCGAGCCGACTGACGAAGTGTCGCATTGAGTTGTTGCCATCTCAGAAGAGGAGATGGTTTTCTCCAGCAGAGTCGCCAATTTGTTTTCCATAAATAAATTCACTTTATTTATTGTGTATCTGGAAAAATTACAACTGTAGAAATCCGATCTAGAAGACGATCGCTTTATCCCTTGGACTATGCGAAGAAGAAAAGCTCTCAAAATTTTGACAGTAAGTTAGACAACTATGTGTCTGTACAATGAATGAGAAAAAGAACTCTATTTATAGAGTCAAAAATAACTGAAAGGATAACTGTCTTCACAACCTGTGCCTAGTTGAAAATCACGCAGGATTTAACATACGCAAGGTTATGAGCAGTTACTGGACGTGGCCTGTAACTGTTGGACACATGGCAATCATGCATGAGTCGTGTGCAAGTTATAGGACACGCAGGTGAGAGATCAGTGGCATGGCTGCCACGTACTCCAATTTGATGAAATCCATGCAGACTTGTTGAAGACGAAATCCACGCAGACTTGGGTCAGAAAGCTTCAATAATCTACGCAAACTTGGGGCAAGAAGCTTCGGAATCCACGCAGGCTTGGGGCAAAAAGCTTTACAATCCACGCAGACTTGGGGCAGAAAGCTTCAAAATCCACGCAAACTTGGGGCAAGAAGCTTCAGAATCCACGCAAACTTAAGGTAAAAAGCTCAAAATACACGCAGTCTTGAGGAAGGAACATATAAGTTCAAAATACACGCAGACTTGAGCCAGAAGGCTCAAAATATACGTAAGATTGAGGCAGAACTGCCAGCTGTCTTGATTCGACGTGCCTCGACTGACACAAAATCTTTGACAGTGATTGCTTTGTCAGTCGCATTAAATGACAAGAAGCTCTTTTGGTATGCCAACTTGGTGAAGACTGAGTCTTGCTGAAGAATATTTCAAAAGTCACGCAATAGTCGGCTGTGATCTCTCGAGTTCCGTGCATACGTGGCATACGAGAAGACATTCTTCGACTGTCGTGCTGTCAGTCATAATGACACTCTGACAAAATGATGAGCTGTCTCTCAGCACGATTTTTTAATATTGTCCTGATCAACTCAGCGTGACTTTTGGACCTTGTTCTGATCAACTCAGCGTGACCTTCATTTTTAAGGCCTACAAAACCCCCTTCAAAGTTTTCGAAAGTTGAAAAGACTTCAAAATTTCGAAATACTTTGAAAATATCCAAATGAACTTATTAAATGTCATGATGACTCTACAGTTTTCGAGACTGATTGAATCCAATTTATGGTAGAATATGAACCGCCGACGAGCTCGTTTATATAAACGGAGAGAAAATTCAGCTTTGATATTCATCTTACGTCAACATGACTCCGAAGGAAGAAGCTGAAGAAGAAGCAAGAAAGTTGGGTTTCTGTGCACATGGCGACCCTACTCTCGGGGGTAAGGAACCGGAGCCTTTAGTTTTCGAGTTCAAAGATGACCCTACACAACTAGCCAAGAACTTCCTGAGCCACTTTGGTCTGGACGGCTCGTCTTCTTCCAATGGACGCAGCCTTGCAGAGCAGCGTGAAACGCTTAATGTTCTGTTACATCGTATGGGAGTCACTAGTGTAGAGGAATTGGGCGCCAAGCTCAGTTGCTTCACAAAATAGAGCATGTCTTTTATGCTTCTGTTTTCTTTTTGAAAAATTTTGTACTTCTTTTCCTATGTAAGGTCATCAGTACCTGCTTTGAAAAATGTAGTACAACTTTTGTGCTGAAAACTAGTTTTACACCGAACAGCGTGTACTAATGAAGAATATTAAGTGGCACTCTTTGAATGTTTCAAATATTGTGCTATTTTCCAAAGCACACGTGACACTCATTCCATGGTTTATGAGCACTTTTTACTCGGATCTTTTCCAAGAATAGGCCTGCACTTTGTCCTTTAAATAGATAGGTGAGTTTCATGCATACTCATTCCTTCATTCTTCTTCTTCTTCTCTGAGAATGACCTTTTTGCAAGATTCCATTCTCAACAAGAAATTAATGATAGCAATGCTTTCTGATCTAGATCTCGATGGTGAGTCTAACATAGTATGCGTACCACTTTTCACTGTTGAAGATGAGTTTTTTGTTTCTGACTAAACAAGGTGCGCCTGACTGGCCAGTGCATGTCTCATGATAATGACACTTCTGTTAATTAATTTCTTTTTCTTTGCTGCTTTCTGCAGAAGCTTGGCTACAAAATTTTTTTAGAACTGGCATTGGCGATTTGAATGCTGTGGGGAGCGTTCTTCTGACACCAACATCAGGGAGCTCATGCACTTTTGACGCGCAAATCAGACAACTCAGAACTCTTCGTGGGATAGAAGGGTCTTCCTCCAATGGCAGGAAGAGCCTTTATACACGGAGAGTTGGACGGTGGAGTCAACTCTATCCCGAGAAATCGGGTAGTAGAGTTCCTTTCACGGCAGAACTAGGAATTGTATCACAATGTTGGATACATTCCTATCTCCTTTGAAAGGTCGCTCCCAATCCACCAGTTGTATTGGCAGCAACACGCCTTCGGGCTGCCATACTCTGGGGTTCTCCTCTTTTCTGAGAGAGAAGACCAGAGTTTGATTCCTGCTGGACAATCAGGAATTGCCACCAACAACGAATCCGCCAGAGAAGATCAAAGAAGAAATAGATCTCCATTAGATTATTGTTGTGTACATAGAATGAAAATCCAAAATTATAATAGATTTCCATTATGATTTGTAAGAAAGTCTAAAAAAATGTAATAGACTTTTTATGATGAAATAAGAGTGGAAATGATAATTCTTCTATGCTCAATGATTTAAATTTATTTGCATGAATTGTGGACATGATAGATAATGAAATCTTCTTTTCTGATTTAGAGTACATAATATTATCAGAGGTAATATGGACATGATAATATGTAGAAACTCAAAAGAAAATAGATTGATTTCTATGCAGAGGTCAAAAATAGAAAATGACAAATGAGCAAGTAGATTCGGCATTTATCCAGAAGTTATGAAAACGTGATAAGTAACGAATCCCTTCTTTTTGATAGATTGATAGAAGATTATGAACGGACGAATCGTCAGATGAATGTAATAAATGAACGAATGAACCGTCGGATGAATGTAATAAATGAACGAATGAACCGTCAAGCATTAATGAATGTGTGAACCGTCGGATGAATGTGACGCTTCATTATTTGAAGAACTTCTGCCTATAAATATAGCAGAATTCTGACAAGAACGAACACTTCTATTCTTCAACATAAAAATGTCATCTGAAGAAGCATCCAAGAAAGCTGGAATCGCCCTGAAGGTTCAGAAAGGCACTGAAGAACACCCTGCTGATTCAGTTCAGCCGAAGGAAGTAAAAGCAGGCAAAGGTCCGTCTGCACCCAAGCTACCAAGGGACATTCTGGACTTCCTGCTCGAACCAGGAAGGACTGAAGAAGAAGAAGCCATGAGGATGGCCGCTTGCAGGGTCCTCGTGGGTTCTAGCAAGGAGGTTCTCGGCTCTTTTGCTGACCGCGTTTTCGAGAAGGACGGCAGTAGCCCGCGTCCAAATGTAGAGAAGGATGATAATGATCTTCCTTAAAATCATGTACTATCATTCATGATTAAAATAAAATAAAAATTTTATTTCTGAGCATGAACTTACATTTATACATAATACTTTTTAAGGAATTTGCCATTAATAGGCATCATAACTTTTCGAACATTCCAGTTCTGAGAGTTGATAGGCTCCATTTGAGAAAACTCTGCTTACGACATAGGGACCTTCCCACTTTGCGTCAAATTTGCCCTTGCTCATATGAGTCATAGTCATAGGACGTCTGACTGTTAGAACAAGTTCTCCTTTTTGATACGCTTGAACTCTGACTTTCTTGTTAAAAGCTCTTGAGATTCTAGCTTGATAGAATTTAATATTCTGTTGAGCAGATAATCATTTCTCATCCAAAGCTTCTAATTCTTGAAGTCGAAGACGATCATTATTTTCGACAGTGAGTTCATTAGCGATTGCTATCCTTAAAGAAGGAATTTGAATCTCTAATGGAAGAACGGCTTCGCAACCATACACCAGAGAGAAAGGTGTACATTTAGTAGCATTACGAACTATAGTACGGTAAGCCCACAAGCATTCGCCAAGTTTCTCACTCCAATTACGTTTGTTAGTAGAGACAAACTTCTTTAGGATTTTGATGATAGTCTTGTTGAAAGCTTCTGCTAATCCATTAGCTACCGGATTATATGCGGTAGAAGCCACATTGTTGATCCGATGATCGTCACAGAATCGAGTAAATTTTTGACTGACGAACTGTGGTCCGTTATCATGAATAATGCGTCGAGGAACACCAAATCTGTAGATGACATGATGTTTGATAAAGCTGATAACATTGAAAGTCTTGACTTCAGATAAAGGAATGGCTTCGGCCCATTTGGAGAAATAATCGGTTATTGCGAGAATAAACCGATAACCTTTTGATGAAGGCGGATTGATCGGACCAATAATATCCATGCCCAAAGCTTCGAAGGGCCATGATGCTGCTGTTGGATGTAGAAATTCTGAGGGTTGATGAATAAAATCCGTATGGATTTGACAAGCTTTACACTTCTTTGCATATTCGATGGCATCTGATACCATAGTGGGCCAATAATAACCCATACGTCGAATACGGTCCTGAAGTTTTGGTCCAGGCTGATGTGCTCCACAAATTCCATCATGTGCTTCACGAATGATTTGTTGAGCCTCATCACCGGCAACACATCGAAGAAGTAGACCGTCATAAGCTCGACGATATAAGGTTTTTGTAGTATGATTGTAATAGAATCTGAGTGACCGTCGTCTGATAGATGCTGCCTCACTCGGATTATCTGGAAGAATGTCATACAATACAAAATCTAAGAAAGGAAGTCTCCAATCTTTATCTGTATTTTGATTCTCGGCTGAATTACTGAAGATGAATTCCATACTAGAATCAGATAAAGATGATATAGATTTACGACTAAATCCAAATTCTCTTGTTGCATTGACATCATGAGATGTTGATTCTTCAATATCGACTGGAAGTCCTAGAGTCAGATTGTTTTCAAGATAAAATAATTCTCGATTGCGAACAACAATCATTTGCTAACGTCTGATTGGAATAGCTAATACCACCACAAGATTAGCAAGAGCATCAGCTTCGGTGTTACACGCTCGCCTAACATGCTCAATGAAGAACTCTTCAAATAAAGAAGCCATAGATATAGCCGATCTATGATAGGGAACCAGATCTTGATGGCGAACCTCATAAATGCCCCTTATCTGATTGACAATGAGTTTAGAGTCTCCGTACGCCTCCAAATATTAAATATTCAGATGTTTAGCGAGTTGAAGACCAATAAGCAGTGTATTGTACTCAGCTACATTATTTGAACATGGCTGATCGAGAGAATAAGCTCTTTGGATAGCAAGGCCTTCTGGTGACACAAGAACAATTCTAACTCCAGCGACAATATCACCATTAGGACCTATTCTTGATGCTCCATCAAAGAATAAATGCCAGGTAGGATCTTCTTCAGCAATTTGGTTTGAATCTAGAACTTCATCTGGGATTTCATCATAGAGTTTTGAATTTTCTGGAATTGAATGAGCAGCCAGAAAATCAGCTAAAGCTTGTCCTTTGACTGACTTCTGAGGAATATAGTGCATATCATACTGAGCAAGTAAGATTCCCCAATTAGCCAATCGAGAATTCAAAATACTGAGTTTTTTCATTATGACCCGTATAAGATTGATCCTAGAGATGACATGAATGGTCTGGCCAATGATATAATGTCGTGTCTTTTGAATAGCGAACATCAGGGCTAGACATTCTTTTTCGACCGGTGAATATCGAGGTTCAGCTCCGGTCATAGTACGACTGAGATAGTAAATGGCTTGTTCATAACCATTTTTATTCTTTTGAGCAAGCAATGCACCCAATGAATGACTCATTGCTCGGGTAAATAGGAGGAATGGAATTCCTGAGACGGGAGGTACCAATACTGGAGGGCTCATCAAATATTGTTTTATATTATCGAATGCTTTCTGACATTCGTCATTCCAGACGAAAGAAACACCTTTCTTCATGAGTTTATTGAATGGTCTGCAGCGTCCTGAAAGATTAGAGATGAATCTCCTGATATAAGCGATCCTTCCTTGAAATCCTCGAAGCTCTTTTAAGGTGCGTGGAGGACACATCTCTTGGATGGCTTTGATCTTCTCGGGATCCACGTGTATACCTTTAAAGGTAATGACGAAGCCGAGAAATTTACCACTAGAGACACCTAAGAAGGACTTAGTAGGGTTCATCTTTAATTGATGCTTACGCATTAGATCAAATATAGTCTTCAAATCTTGGATATGATCCTCCTTTTGTCGACTTTTGACTGCAATATCATCAACGTAGCATTCGACTGTTTTTCGCAAATGTTCATGGAATATAATGCTCATAGCTCGTTGATAAGTTGGTCCTGCATTCTTGAGACCAAATGGCATAACTGTATAACAGTATGTACCAATCGACGTTCTGAAAGAAGTGTGCTTCTCATCATCTGGAAACATTTTAATCTGATTGCACCCAGAATACCCGTCCATGAATAACATCCGTTCAAACCCACAAGTATTATCGATCATGACATCAGTGATTGGTAGAGGGAATTCGTCTTTAGGACATGCCGCATTGAGATCGCGGAAGTCTATGCATACTCTGATCTTGCCAGTCTTTTTAAGAACAAGAACTATATTAGCCACCCAATCGGGACGTTGTTCCTCTCTAATAAACCCAGAGGCCATGAGTTTATTAACTTCAGCTTCAATTGCATCCATGATGTCTGGACGAAATCGTCGCTGTTGTTGTTTGACCGGTTTAGCATTCGGCAAGATATTGAGCTTGTGAGTTGCGATTTGTGGATCAAGTCCTGGCATATCTTCATAACTCCAAGCGAAGACATCGATGTAGTCACGAATGAGTTTAATCATGTCTTGCTTATCAGTTTCTGAAAGACTTTCACTGATGAATATTGGTTTGGGACATCCCTCTTCACCAACATCTATTTGAACAAGTTTATCTTCAGTCGGAGGTTCCTTTTGCTCGAATCGGAACTCCCATTGATTATCTAACCTTTGGGCCCATTGTTCTGATTCAGGTGAGATTTCAAACTCATCTTCGTCTTCACCACTTTCTTCAGAACGATCAATGGACACCATGTTGGAAGACAGAATGTTGCAGTAGAAATCACCGATACTCGTATCGGAGTCCCAAGAGGTAGTACTAGAAGAATCAGACCTCTTATCTTCGTCAGATTCGGGATCTTCATGAACAATATTGATAAAAGAAATAGGAGCAGTATAGCCCAATCCGTATTTCGTTCTCCCATATTTCAGAGGATGAATACGAACTGGCATTTTTCTTCCTTTTCCACTATTGAGGCCAGTCCTGAAGTCATAGCCCATATTTTTAATGATGTCTTTAGATTGCTGACTATAACGACGTAGTTGTAATCTTCCAGTATCATCGTTTTTGTCCTCGTCTTCAGGGTTAGAAGGATTTTGGGGCCCTTTGTAAAAGACTATTGGGATGTCTCCTGACTTTCTGCTGGGAACTAGGAAGTATGAAGATTGTACTGATTCTAGGGATACATCTGTATGAACAGTCTGTACAACTCCTATGGTTATTGTGCTCAAGTCATCTAACAAATATAAATAACTATGAACATAATTACACACATCAACGTACTGCAAAGATGGAGACTTCTCATTAAATATAAAAGCAGCAATATTTACATTGGGAGAAGGCTGAGCCTTAGAGATCTTAGCCAAATCAATGACTAAAGGGGGAGAAGAAGAACGAGAAGGAATTTTGTTTCGATTAAGATCGATAACAAATGGCTCAGAAGAGGTGAGCTCCCTTGAAACTTGAGATGGAAGAGTAATCCGCCCTCCAACTGGAATTAGCAGAGTATCCTGTTTCACATGTGAAGATACAGGAACTGTAGTACGCCCACTGACAGGAATGATCAGTGTATCTTGAGTAGACGACTGAGGCAATGGAGAAATCCGTCCACTCCCTGGAATGGTGAAAGGACCTTCTCCAGAGGGTTTGGAAGATTGTTGCTGAGTAATTCGACCTTTAACAGGGATTATTAAAGTCTCACTTTGTTAATCCTCTTTCTCCATAGCTTGTATCACCCTTGTATACTCTTCTTTATACATCCGGGAATCATTGAAATAGGCTTCAACCCCATGGAAAGGGTTTATGTCAGCCACTTCCTTTTGTACTCTTCCATTGCTGTCAATATATTTGAAACACTCATAAAGAGTAGAAGGCACCACATTATTTTCATGAAGAAAGGGCCTTCCCAGAAGAAGATTATAGGATCCCACAATCTCGATCACATAGAAAGTGACTTTGGATCTGAAATCGCCTATCTGAAGTTTCAGATGAATCTTTCCCAAAGGCTCGCTTCTGCTTTGATTGAATCCCAGGATAGTAGTAACTGTCTTGGAAAGCTTGTGAAGAGGGATTTTTAGTTCATCCAACAAACTCTTTGGCATTATGCTTATGGCAGACCCTGGGTCAATGAAGATACGATCTATCTTCATCGTATCGATATAACCGATATAGTAGAGAGGCCGATCATGTCGATTATCCTCCAGTAGCATATCGTCTTGTGTAAAAGTGATATTTGGGATTATCTCCAGTACACAGTTGCAATGTAAGCAAGTGGCAGGTTCTGCATCTGGCTTCTTTAACTGTGCAAGACAAGAGTTAGCATGAAGAAGTGCTTCACTTAAAGTCTCCCGAGTCTCTTTAGAAAGACGTAAAAGTTCAAAGAGGGACATTCTAGCTGGAGTATTAGCAAGTTGAGCTAAAATGTCGAAGTTATAAGTCTTCTGAAGCCCAAGAGGAGAGGACTTCTTGATTGGTTTATCAAACCGAGCCTGTTGTTTGACTTTCTCAAGAGCTGTGGGCTTGGAAGGAGCAGGTTCAACCGGTGCAGTTGAAGGAACAGGTGCAGTGGATGATTCTTCTTCAGGACGAATATTAGGAGCATCTTTATCAGTAGGAGGGATATCAGAAGTATCCTCAGGACTCTTGGAATAATCCTTTAAATAAGATTTCCCTGTTCTAGTAGCACCAGCAAGTGCTTCTTCTTTATCTTTTGGCTCTGTGTCAGAAGTAGACCCAAGAGAAGTCATATGACATGACTTAATTTTTCCAGTCTTCTTGGACTTTCGAGAAGTAGTCTTTTGAAGAGGAGGAGATTCAAAATCTGCCACTAGATCAGGATGAATCCACATGATTTCTCCTGTTTCTATAGTAATTGGCACCAATCCTTCAGATTGTGGAGGAGGAATATTCACTATATCAAGAGTCACCTTGGGAATAGGAACGATCCCACTTTCAAGAAGTTGAGGAGGGAAGTCTCCAAATTGCATAGAGACGACCTTGGAGGTGACGGTCTTCTCTTTTGGAGTAAGGGAGATAGCTCCAGATTTAATCATTTCTTGGATCTTTCCTTTCAGTACATAACATGTATGAATTGTATGACCCAGCATTCTGTGGTATGGACAGTATTTAGGATGATCCGTCTTCCCAGTTTCATCAGGTTTCTTGATTTCAGGTAATTGTATTTTATTACCATTCAACAGACATTCAAAGATACCAAGGACATCGTCGTCATCAAAAGAGTATTCTTCTTTAGGGCGAGGTGCTCTTGATTGTTGAGTTGTAGAGGTAGGAGAAGTTTGAACATTTGATGCATCTTTGCTCTGAAGATTAACTTCAAGGATTTCTTTTTCCTTGCGAGCATTGGATTTAGCATTATTGTTAGTACCTTGACCTGTTTCTTTGGGAGTCATCTGCACTCCTAAACCTTTAAAGGTTTCAGCACTAATTTCTGCGGCCTTGGCACTAACTATGAAGGAAGGCCAGTCTTGAAATTGAGTAGATCCTGTCCACATGCTGATGATTGGTAACAAGTTTGATTTGCATGTGTCGATGGTGACAGCATCAGGAGTTCCAAGAGGCATCTTCAGAGCTTCTCTTCGAAATCGTTCAATGAAATCCTCTGTAGTTTCATTATTTTTCTGCTTGATTCTAATAAGAGCATACATAGTCATGTCATTGAGCCCTTCATAGAACCGTTCAAGAAACATTTGTTTGAAACCGACAAATGAGGTAATACACCCATCTGGGAGACTTCTATACCATTCATAAGCCGTTCCCTTGAGACATCCAACAAACACCCGAGTAAGGAGGGCGTCGCTTGGTTGCAATTGGTCAGTCATCACTTCAAAGTGATTAATAAACTGACTCGGAGAGGTGGTTCCATCATAGAATGAGATAGTAGGAGGCTTGTATTTAGGAGGATACGATACTTGCTTCCATTCTATCGGATAAGGTTGTTTGATGCCTAACCTTTGTAAACCATCTTTCTGTTTGAATGCCTCGAATTGAGTTTTGAGATTCTTCAATTCTTCAGAGACAACTCCGGAAGATTGTGGAGTTGTAGCTTATAGAGAATAGTTGGGAGGAGGAACAGCATTGTAAGCACTACCCCCAGCTCCGGAGAGACTAGGATTTGGTTGAGCTGGTCCAGGAGTATTGGATTGTACTGCTGGAGGAACTTGTACTGGACTTACACCAGTGTCAATTGGTATAGCATCTGGTACAGTCTGTTGATTTTGCAACTGAGCTGCCATGAGTTCATACATCGACTTCATAGTGTCAGCCATAGACTTCATTTGCTGCTCCAAAGAAGCAATTCTTTGTTCTTGAGGAGTCAAGGAAAAAGAAGGTTCATCAGTATTCCCATCAACCATATAAGTCGTGACTGTACGAGGGATTATTGATGAACTGGTGGATGTTGTTTGTTCTGAATCATTGCTTTGTGCATCAAAGTCAACTATAGGAGAACTACCCCCAGTAGGAAGAGGTGGGAAGTTAGATTCTTCCAGAAATTCAGAATCATCTTCAGAGATCAAAGTCCTTTGACTAGAAGCCAGGACTCTTGCTCTTGTGCCTCTATATACTCCATCTGGACTATCATCTCTACCCCCAGTATTCCGAGAGGTCATGTTGACAGAAGCAAACAAAGGCTCATCTTCATCAGGCAAAGGTTCACACTGAATCCGATTGAAGATAGATTGTCGTTTTGTTTGACATCTGCATTACATTGTGACTCTCGGCTGGAAGTCACATTCATGATCAACACAGTCCTGAACCATTGATTGACATCTGCATTAAATTATGACTCTTGGCTGGAAGTCACATTCAGCATGATCCATTGTCATAGAATTATTCCTTCTCTTCTGTTGAAGATGTTCTCGTAAATCTGTTTGTGATGACTGAGGTACATCAGAGAACACTCTTTGTGTATTTTTAGGAATATATTTCTGGTTCTTGGGTCTTGATGGCTCTTGATTATATAAGGAGTGATTAATATGAGCCACATAATTTCTAGCATACTCTGCATCTGGATCCTTTAATTTTATTCCCGATTGGTGTGCTTTCTTAACACCAGAAGTGCTTCCCAAACGGGTTTGATTGAGTTTTGCTCTTAGATCAGTTGGAGGAAACACATTAGTTTTTGAAACTTTGAGTTTTCCTTCCATTGAACTGGATATTTGCAGAGAAGGAAGAGTTGAACCACCCCCTTGATTAGGAGTTGGTAACAGACCTTTTCTAGACAAATTCTGTGCCCAATTTGAAGAAGTCGTAGAAGAAGACATTAAAGAATGTTTCTTCTTAGACTTATTCAAGTTTTGAGACACAGAATGTCCAGAAGGATGAGTAGTCAAAAGACTATCTCCTTTTCTTTGACTAACAAAATTGTCAGTCAAAGCTGTTCCTGAAGTAAAAACTACAGGAGCAGAAGAAACAACTAAAGAGTTATTTCTTTTCGAAGGGACTTTGTGTGGAAGACCACCCCCAGTTCTAGTAGAACTTGGCAAAGAAGAAGAAACAGCTAAAGAGCTATTCTTCTTAGATGATGTATATGGAATACATGCTGGAACAGATTTGGCTAAGGAGCCAGTGCTGTCAGCGTGATTTTTGACTTTAGAAATACACGCTGGAACAGATTTGACTAATGAGCCAGTACTGTCAGCGTGATTTTTGACTTTAGAAATACATGCTGGAACAGATTTGGCTAATGAGCCAGAACTGTCAGCGTGACATTTGAATGTGAGATTGCACGCTGGAACAGACTTGGCTAAGGAGCCAGTGCTGCCAGCGTGACTTTTGACTGTGAGATTGCACACTGGAACAGACTTGGCTAAGGAGCCAGTACTGTCAGCATGACTTTTGAATGCTGTCATCTTTAAGTGAACAAGAGTGTGCGTGCTTGCAGTAGAGTCTTTGCCAGTGTTAGGAGTAGACACTGTGGCAGAGACTTCACCATTGGCTGCCAACAGATTCTTAGGGACATAGACAGAGCGTCCCTTCGACTTGGCAGTGGTGATGGAGGCTGAAGTGGGCTTGCCACCCTTAGCCCGCTGCATTTCTTCGTAGGCGAGTTGATCAAATTGGATCGATATCACCTTCTTCGTCGAGCCGACTGACGAAGTGTCGCATTGAGTTGTTGCCATCTCAGAAGAGGAGATAGTTTTCTCCAGCAGAGTCGCCAATTTGTTTTCCATAAATAAATTCACTTTATTTATTGTGTATCTGGGAAAATTACAACTGTAGGAATCCGATCTAGAAGACGATCGCTTTATCCCTTGGACTATGCGAAGAAGAAAAGCTCTCAAAATTTTGACAATAAGTTAGACAACTATGTGTCTGTACAATGAATGAGAAAAAGAACTCTATTTATAGAGTCAAAAATAACTGAAAGGATAACTGTCTTCACAACCTGTGCCTAGTTGAAAATCACGCAGGATTTAACATACGCAAAGTTGTGAGCAGTTACTGGACGTGGCCTGTAACTGTTGGACACATGGCAATCATGCATGAGTCGTGTGCAAGTTACAGGACACGCAGGCGAGAGATCAGTGGCATGGCTGCCACGTACTCCAATTTGATGAAATCTACGCAGACTTGTTGAAGACGAAATCCACGCAGACTTGGGTCAGAAAGCTTCAATAATCCACGCAAACTTGGGACAAGAAGCTTCGGAATCCACGCAGACTTGGGGCAAAAAGCTTCACAATCCACGCAGACTTGGGGCAGAAAGCTTCAAAATCCACGCAAACTTGGGGCAAGAAGCTTCAGAATCCACGCAAACTTGAGGTAAAAAGCTCAAAATACACGCAGTCTTGAGGAAGGAACATATAAGTTCAAAATACACGCAGACTTGAGCCAGAAGGCTCAAAATATACGCAAGATTGAGGCAGAACTGCCAGCTGTCTTGATTCGACGTGCCTCGACTGACACAAAATCTCTGACAGTGATTGCTTTGTCAGTCGCATTAAATGACAAGAAGCTCTTTTGGTACGCCAACTTGGTGAAGGCTGAGTCTTGCTGAAGAAGATTTCAAAAGTCATGCAATAGTCGGCTGTGATCTCTCGAGTTCCGTGCATACGTGGCATACGAGAAGACATTCTTCGACTGTCGTGCTGTCAGTCGTAATGACACTCTGACAAAATGATGAGCAGTCTCTCAGCGTGATTTTTTAATATTGTCCTGATCAACTCAGCGTGACTTTTGGACCTTGTTCTGATCAACTCAGCGTGACCTTCATTTTTAAGGCCTACACTCTTGTGATCGGTATAGATCGTGCATGCCACGCCATAGAGATAGTGACGCCACAATTTAAATACGAACACAATCCCCGCTAACTCCAGGTCATGAGTAGGGTAGTTCTTCTCGTGCGACTTTAGCTGTCGGGAAGTAAAAGATATCACCTTGTTCCGCTGCATCAGCACACACCCCAAGTCCTGACCGGACGCGTCGCTAAATATCTGGAAACCCTCAGTCCCTTCTGAAAGTGCGAGTATCGGGGCCGAGATGAGCCGTTGCTTTAATTCTTGGAATGAAGCTTCACAGTCGTCTGACCAGTCAAATGCGACTCCTTTCTGGGTGAGGCGAGTCAGGGGCGATGCGATCTTCGCGAAGTCTTCACGAAACGTCGATAGTATCCCGCTAAGCCAAGGAAATTTTGAATCCCGCCGATGGACGTTGGCCGCTTCCAATCGACAACGGCTTCAACTTTCTTTCGGTCGACCGCAATGCCTTCAGCTGAAATAATGTGTCCGAGGAATACGATGCTGCTAACCAGAATTCACATTTTCTTCGCTTCGCATATAGTTGATTTTCTCGAAGGGTCTGAAGCACGGTCCGTAAATGCTCAGTGTGTTGCTGCTTGCTCTTCGAGTAGACGAGTATGTCGTCGATGAAAACTACTACGAACTTGTCGAAGAATGGTTGGAACACCCGATTCATCAAATCCATGAAAGCAGCAGGGGCATTCATTAGGCCGAACGGCATTACCAGGAACTCGTAATGGGCGTATCGAGTACGGAAGGCAGACTTCGGCACATCGTCCGGCTTGATCATGAGTTGACGGTAACCCGAACGCAGATCAATTTTAGAGAACATCGTGGCTCCTAGAAGCTGATCAAACAGATCATCTATGCGGGACATGTGGTATTTGTTTCGGACGGTGGCTTTATTCAGCTCGCGTTAGTCTTTACAAAGATGCATAGAGCCATCCTTCTTCTTGACAAACAGTAAGGGCGCTCCCCATGGCGAGACGCTGGGTCGGATGAATCCCTTGTCGAACAACTCTTGTAACTGCACCTTGAGTTCTTTAAGCTCTGCAGGGGCTATTCTGTATGGGGCTTTCGAGATTGGTCGAGTGTCGGGGAATGTATCGATAGTGAACTCAATCTCTCGATCGAACGACATGCCGGGCAACTCGTCCGGGAATACATCGGGGAATTCTGCCACAACGTCGGTCTGATCCGCGTTTGCACCATCCTGTCGCATGTCTCGAACGGAAGCTAGATAGCCTTCGCACCCGGAATACAGCATCCGTCGAGCCGATATTGCAAAGATCACCATGCAGGTCGGCGACGCCTCACCACACGAGTAGCAGAATTCAGGCACTCCAGGTATACGGAATGTGACCCTCTTTTCAGTGCAGTCTATTGTTGCGTTGTACGGACCAAGCCAATCCATCCCCAGAATGATGTCATAGTCCTTAATATCTAGAACTATCGCATCGAGACTGATCTTTTGACCACCTATACAGATGATTCCGTCTCTGCAGACTAAATTTGCAAGTAATAGCATGCCCGACGGTACATTAACAGTGAGATCGAGGCCAGTAGTGTCAAGAAAAATTTATGCTCGGCGGCAAAGTCCGCCGATATAAAACTATACATGACACCTGAATCAAACAATACACGAGCAGGTTTATTATTGAATTGCAGTATACCTGTCACGACTGTATCAGATGCGAACGCTTCGTCACGAGTCATGGTGTAGACGCGGCCCTGAGCATTGGGACGACGGTCTTGGCCATTCTGTTGTGCGGTCGGTGGAGCCCGAGGTGCTTGGTCTCAGTTTTGTTGGTATTGCTGGGGGCACTGGTTTGACTTCTCCGGACAGTTGCGTAAGATATGGTCGGTTCGGCCGCACCCGAGGCACGTACCGTTCTTCAATCGGCACTCGCTGATCAAGTGCCCCTCCTTGTGGCAGAAAGTACAGACTACTCGATCCTTCGTCTGGTTGTCGCCTCCGTTGCCGCAGTTTTGACGCTTGTGTGCGTTGTTGCCTCCCGTATTACTATGACATTTGTTATTAAAGTGAACAGCGCCGGTAATAGTAGGAGGATATTCGGACTCCAGACGGAGGGCATGGTTGAGTGCCTCGCCCATGGTTTTGTATTCGGGCACCGAGACATGAGCACGGATGGTGGAACGCAGACCCACTTCGAATCATCGAGCTCGACTTGCAGTGGTAGGAAGGTAGTCTCCAGCAAACTTGGCCAGTTTGTTGAATTCGACCACATACTGTCGTACAGTCATGTTCCCTTGCCTCAATTGTATAAATTTATTTTTTTTTCCTGTCGCACGGCTGCAGAAAGATATTCGGTCTCGAACGCATTTCTGAATGTAGCCCAGGAGATCGCCACCGTCCCGTCTTCACGTCGAATAGCCCGCTTCTGCACAGCCCACCAATCGTGCGCGTTCATTCGAAGTAGAAGTTGAGCACATACGACTTTCTTCGAGTCCTCAACACCCAGAAGCTCGAACTTGTCTTCCAGCTCCTCCAACCAGTCGGTCGCCACGGAGGGATCTTCTGTGCCGTTGAAGGAAGTGCGACAGCTTTTTGTGAATTTTGACACGTCGAAGTTGGAACTTCTCGGTACCGCAGGTGAGAGCACGGGCGCCTCTGGTTCGGCTTCGTTGGATCGAACCGCAGGCTGGGTCACGGCAGGCGTCATCGTTGAATTGTTGTTGTTGTTGCCCACGACCGACTGTACGATTTGCTGGAGGGTATTCAGCTGCTGCTGCTGCAGCTTGAATTGAGCCTCGAACCGATTCTCAAATTGAGTCTGACGAGCCTCCGCTTGCTGACGATGGAGCTCGTTTTGACGTTGCTGCATTTCAAGCATTTGCAGCATACGATGTATCGGGTCGTCGGAAGGTCCGGCTACGGTAGGCGTCATTCCCGTTGGGTTGACGGAATGCTCGGGTCTAGAAGCACACGAGCCGCTTGAGGCGCTCGTCTCGTCCTCCTCCCGAGCTCCCTTAACTGCAGGGAAAAAGGAAAGGCAATTCTCTTTAGTTTCAGAAAATGTCCTGGGTTCAGCGTATGGAACAACTCTTCTCATCGACACGAGGTCAACGGTTGGAGACTAGAACTCGACATTGGAGGCCAAGGACGTAAAGCCGTGCTCTGATACCATTATGTCACGTCCCGATTTCGTCGAATCGATAGTCGTCCCCTGGGCGTGATGCCGTGCGAACCTAATTTGCGATCGCACAAGGCATAGTCATACGATAATCCGAGACACGAGATCTAAGAGAGTACGCAGACAAATTGATTCACACAATAAGTAAAGGAAACTCGATCTTTATTGATAATGAACATCTTTTACAAACTCCGATACAAGACTCATTGCCGCACAGGCTACAACATGACTCGATTACAAAAGAGTGCCGATGAGATAGTCGTTCCATACATTGCACACATCCTTCAATATACAATAAAGTACTCCAGTGACCTGGATGGGAGGGACGCTGAGTTATCTTCCTTGGACTGTCGAGAGCCTTCAAAAGTTGAGTCGCGAGAAAAGTCTTCGACGCACGGCCAAAACTTCAAAATCACGAATGTCGCCAAGCTAGTTGGCGCGTCCTTCCTGGTTCGTGGGACCTGCAAAGAGCGAGGATCAGCACGAACACATGTACTGGCGAATGGCTAATTAAAATCCAAGCTCTGCATTTGATTCAAGAAGTTTCGAAAACATGTTAGCTAGCTATTTCAATGATCTTTCTAACCATCCTGTTCGATTTGCATGTTAACATATTTTGAAGCAAGCATATAAAATCGTATAACATTAAGCAACTATCATATTCATCCCGTGTCCCGTGCATTTGTTAAGCCGTGGAAGGGTGTGAAGGCCACTGGCAATGTCAAGCCATCGCGGACTATAGCTGGGTTAGACGGCGACCCTTTCGCGTCGGGTAGCGAGCCCTGTGCAAAAGTTCCCGCATAACTCGTGCCGATAAAGGGCTGGCGCTTGCTATACACTTGTTCCTCCCGGGCCGAATCGATCCCTTGGTCTAGGCAACCGTTCGAGAAAACTACACCTTGTCGACAAGTTGTCCAATGACCGTTTTGCTTACTTAGCCGTATCGTTGCGATAAACGTTAATCGATTCATTCATTGCTTTGCATAGGCTAGGTGGATTTGCATAAGGAACATGTTTTCTATTTCCAATACCAGCAGTCGATAACAAGTGTTTCGTGAAGAATCGTGCTACGATTTCTTTGATTCTACACTATTATGACAAGTATTCATTTTACTTCACATATTGAGTTTTGAAGTAGAGGGACGAGACGAAGGAGGTCAGCCACTCGCCTTAGGCTTGCTTCAAGCGAGCGACCGGTTGGCTGCGCTGACGTCGCCTACGCGATTACCTGCAATGGCATAAGCAACTGATTAGAACACTGTATAATTCAAGGATATTCTATATGAATGGAAGCTCGAAAACTTCATCACGAAAACTCATCGAAAACATTCACGAAAAACGCATTCACGAAAACCAAAGTCAAATCAAATGCGGCATGAAAACCAGACCAACGGGAGGTCTCTCCCGACTCAGCCGCAGAGCCAATCCTCGAGGCGCAACCCGCTGAATATGGAACTTGGTTCCGAAGAAGCCATTCCATAACGTGGAATGGATCTTAATTCAACCGTTACCGTTCGATCGACTCAGCCGATTCCGACCTATCGGTTTCGACCGAATCGATAGCGACAGTGTTTCGAGCCTTTCTCACGCACCCCGTGGACGAAAACGGGGCACGATGTAGGGTAGGGGCACTACACTCCTCCTCCTCCTCCCCTGTCGCCGTCGCCTCCTCCCCCTTCCTTCCCTCCTGCTCTGTTGTCGCCTTCCTCTCCCCCACTTCCTCTGCTGCCGCGTCTCTCCTCCTCCTACACCGTCGTCGTTTCCTCCTCCTCCCCCCTCCCCCATATTCCTCC
This sequence comes from Iris pallida, assembly GCA_029216955.1. Classification (NCBI taxonomy): domain Eukaryota; kingdom Viridiplantae; phylum Streptophyta; class Magnoliopsida; order Asparagales; family Iridaceae; genus Iris; species Iris pallida. Next base: position 375,137 of record JANAVB010043017.1, read on the forward strand.
TCCTCTCTGTCGATACGAGCATGTGTGCACGTGCCAAATAGCACGGTTGTATTTGGTCTTCCTACAATGTTCACAAGACCCAATTCTTGACATGGTCATGTGCAGGTTAGAATTCTTTGAAACTTGGGTACCAAGTTTTTTCGCACGTAAGCAACACATTTCAAACAAATTAAAACAAAGAGGAGAAAATTTGCACACTTTTGAATTGTTTGTTACTTCTGAGCAACTTCTCCTACTCGTTGTTATTGACTTGCTCGACTCAAACTCAAGTCAAGCCCCCTCCTCCTCCTCTCTACTTATATAGCTCCCTTTGCTCGCTATTGTTTCATCACCATCGGCAATGGCCACCACAAGCAAGTCATCAGCACTGGCCACCGTTGCCTCCCTCGCCACCTCCGCGGTCCTCCTCCGCACCGTTGCCTCCGATCTCTGTTAGAAATTGATTGAACTTCACTGACCAGTTCTGCAAAATTGAATACGTCGTCGAGGCTTGAATCGTGCATTAGCAGCACTTTCCTTAAAGTGTTTCGGGCACTCCTCTAACGTCTTGGAGTCAGCACGCCAGAACACCCAGGATAAGACAGCCTTCTGCCGGAGGTTCACTAGACGCTGTGAGACACCGGCGTAGGGAAGAACACCTTTCTGGAAAGTTTGGAAGAGAGAAGTAAGAGGAATGAATGCTTGAATTCTATGTCTTTGGACTCAAAATTCTGTTGTATTTATAGATGAATTGGTGTTGTTTCGTGAAGTCGCGACCCTTCCGAAACAACATTCATTCATCTTTTCACATATTCATTCACCCTTTCGTTGAGTGGGCTGCTGCAAAAAATAGGAATTCTCGGGGCGAGAATCGCCGCGAGGAGCCCGAGGCCCGTGGGCCGAGCCTACGCCGCTCGCCCGATGCCACGTTGCCTAAGTGCACAAGTGCGTCTACAATGCGCCACTATCGCCTCTACGCCCGAGCCCGTGCCCGAGCCCGAGCCCGAGCCCGAGCCGGAGCCGGAGCCGGAGCCGGAGCCGGAGCCGGAGCCGGAGCCGGTGTTGCCGGTGGCAACACCGGCTACATTTTCATGAAGAGGCTAAAACAACACTTGTCACCCACTAACAACCCTTTGGTTGTTTCACACTCCTCATAGGTGCACCTTCCTATTTAAGCATTCTTAAATCCTTTCTCATTTTCCGATGTGGGACTAAAGTCCCTTTACTTCCTTTTCATCTTTTAGAAACAACTAAGGAATTAATTCCAACAATCCCCCACTTGTTTCATAAATGATGGAAAGGAATTTCCAGAATATATCACTTAAAGAATGTTAATACAGTTAGGTATCTTTCGATTTGAACCTAACCTTAGTAGATACAACACAAGATTTTATCGAAATCTCTGGTAGCTGGGCTTTGAACCAGTTATTCCTTGTGATAAAATCGGTGTCACTTTACACACATTCTTTTGTAGTTCTTCGCCTACATCTCTTGCTTAGCACTATTAATGGCCATGTGCTGATCCTGTCTCGTGAATTTTTATAAGATAAACTCCAGATCTTTACTGAGACGGCACCATCTCTAAATTCACATAGGTGAAGTTCTTTCAGTATCTCTGTTGCTTTACAGATACATGTCAACATTACTGAACTTCATTAAGAGTTTTATTAACTCAACCCTCAAATTGCAACAGTCGACATTATCATGTCGTATACATCCAAATCAACAGTTTGTTGTTACCCATTGAATCTAAGGTTAAGGTTTTCTTAACATTAGATTGGGTTGCCGCTGTTGTTGGAACTCTTACTCAAGGAGTTTCAATCCCATACCTCTCGAGGTAGACTTTACCAAATCCCTAGCTAGTGGTTTAGTAAAGGGATCAGCTAAGTTATAGCTGGTACGCACATACGTAAGAGAAATGATTCCATCTTTGATCAATTTTCTTACGTAATTATGTCTTAGACTTATATGTCTAGACTTTCCATTATACACTTCGTTGTAGGCTCTTGCTAGAGTGGCTTGACTATCGCAATGTATTGACACTTTTGATACATTGTCTTTAGCCAGCGGAACTTCTAATAGAAGATCCCTCAACCATTCAGCTTCTTGTCCTGCAGAAGCTAGAGCCACAAACTCTGACTCCATGGTCGAATGGGTAATACACGTTTGTTTCTTGCTCTTCCAAGAAACTGCCCCTCCGGCAAGCATAAATACCCATCCTGTCGTAGATTTGTTATCTCCGACACTTGATATCCAACTAGCGTCGGTATATCCTTCTAATACGGCAGAAAATCTGCCATATTGTAATCCAAGATTCTTGGTTTTCAAAAGATAACCAAAAATTCTTCCGATAGCCCTCCAATGCTCGTTATTAGGGTTGCTAGTAAATCTACTCATTTTACTAACTGCAAATGCTATATCAGGTCTTGTGCATTGCATTAAATACATAAGACATCCAATAGCACTTGTATATTCTAATTGAGCGATGGCTCTTCCAGAATTCTTTTCTAGTTTAACACTTGGATCAAATGGGGTGTTCACTTCTTTGAACTTTAGGTGTTTGAACTTGTCTAGCACTTTCTCAACATAGTGTGACTGTGTAAGTTCAAAACCCCCACTGTTTTGAATTACCTTGATCCCCAAAATAGTGTCAACTATTCCAAGATCTTTCATCTTGAATGTGGAAGTTAGAAACCTCTTCGTTTCTGTAATTCCACTCATCTCGTTGCTAATGATCAACATATCATCAACGTAGAGACAAAGAAATATCACAATATTTCCATATACTTTAGTGTATAAACACTTATCACAAACATTGTGAACAAAGCCATTAGAAATTATGGCTGAGTCAAACTTCTGATGCCACTGCTTTGGTGCTTGTTTTAATCCGTACAAGGATTTAACAAGTTTGCATACCTTTTGTTCATTTCCCGGGAGCACGAACCCTTCCGGTTGCTCCATGTAAATCTCCTCATCGAGATCTCTATTTAAGAATGCTGTTTTGACATCCATCTGATGAACATTAAGATGATGCAATGAAGCTAACGCAAACAATATTCTAATTGTAGTCGTTCTTGCTACTGGTGCATATGTGTCAAAATAATCAATTCCTTCTTTTTGTCGAAATCCTTTGGCTACTAATCTAGCCTTGTAGGTGTTTAAAGTACCATCACTATGATACTTTCTCCTGAACACCCACTTACATCCAATAGGTCTTGACCCTTTGGGAAGATCGACAATTTCCCAAGTGTGGTTAGACATTATAGAATCCATTTCATCTTGGATAGCATCTTTCCAAAAAGATGAGTCTCGCGAAGCTATTGCTTCCTTAAAGGTTTTAGGATCATCTTCCACCTGAAGAACGATAGGAATCTTTCGAATAAATTTCTCTGTATTTCCTTCCACTAAATAAAAGGAAATAAGTTGAGAATCTATTTCGTCAGGTCCTAGATCCTTAGCCTTTCGAACTCTCTTGCTGATCCGAAGCTCGGGTTGTTTTTCAACTAACCGTGAAGAGCTCTCCTCACGAGACTCTTCATTAGCAGGAATTTCTGGATCCTTATTCTTAGTAATAAGGTTCTCAAAAAATTCCACATCTCTGGATTCGACAATAATGTTAGACTCTAAGTTTAAAAGTCTATATGCCTTACTATTGGCAGCATAACCTACAAAAGCACTTTTGATTCCACGAGGACCTAATTTGGTCCTTTTAGGATCCATATTTTTGTAATAAGCTATGCAACCCCACACTCTAAAATAACTGATATTAGGCTTACGGCCTTTCCATATTTCATATGGTGAAATACCAGTTTTCTTCAAAGGAATTCGGTTCATTATATGACATGCAGTAAGTAAAGCTTCTCCCCACAAATTAAATGATAATTCGGAATGCATTAACATTGCATTTATCATTTCTTGATAAGTTCTATTTTTTCTTTCTGCTAATCCGTTCTGTTGAGGTGTCCGTGGTGCAGAACATTCATGAATAATACCGTTTTCTTCACAGAAGGTATTAAATTCAAAAGAAAAATATTCACCACCTCTATCACTTCTTAGTGTTTTAATCTTTCTACCAAGTTGATTTTCAACCTCTGATTTATATATTTTAAAAGCATTAAAAGCTTCATCTTTATGCTTTAATAAATATACATATGTAAATCTAGAGCAATCATCAATAAAGGTAATAAAGTATTTATTACCTCCTCGAGATAATGTGCCATTAAATTCACATAAATCAGAGTGAACTAAATCTAGTAGATTGGTATTACGCTCTACACTGTGAAAAGGTTTCTTAATCATTTTGGATTTTGCACAAATTTCACATTTATCTAAATCTTCAGAATTGCATGAAATTAATCCATATTTAATTAATCTTTTCATAGTGCTAGTACCTATATGCGCTAATCTACTATGCCATAAAGAAGAAGACTCAATCATGTAAGCAGAAGTAGAAACTTTATTGATATTATTCTCAATGATACAAAGCTTTATCATACCCTCATCGGTATAACCCTTTCCAACAAATACACCATTACGGGTCAAAATTAATTTGCCCGACTCAAAGACAGATTTTATTCCTGGTTTACCCAACAAGACTCCACTGACGAGGTTCCTACTCATATCCGGGACGTGAAGCACGTTAGTCAGAGTTACTTTCTTCCCGGAAGTGAATTGGATTTCCACATCACCTGTTCCCACGACCGATGAATGTCCTTCATTTCCCATCTGAACTTCTTGTCCATCATTGACTTCAGAGTAGGTCTTGAAAGCTGCTTTGTCGTATGAAACATGAACGGTAGCACAAGTATCGTACCACCATCCTGGAGCCTTCCCTTTGACCGTCATAAGTTTGCTCACCGTAGCAATTATGTCATCTGTTTCAGTGAGATTTACCTCGCTGTTTTGGGTCTTTCGAACCCGACAGTCTCTGGCATAATGTCCTGCTTTGCCACATACAAAACAGCCGGTCTTGGGTCCTTTAGCGGTGCTGGAATTCTTGAACTTTTGTTGGTCCTTCTTAGGACCGAGAAAGTTCTTCTTTCCTGCAGGTTTCTTGCCTTTTGCGCTCACCGCGTTGGCTTTGGAAACTCCGCTGTTATCAGATTTCTGTCTTTCCTTCGATTCCTCTTCGATTCGAAGGTGTTTTTGAATCTGTTCTAGTGAGAAATCCTCAGAGCTGTGAAGTAGTTTCTTCCGATAACTATTCCAAGATGATGGTAATTTAGTAATTATAGCACCAACTTGGAATGGTTCCGGAAGTTCTATTTTCACTGCCCTGAGTTTGTTTACCAGAACTTGTAGTTCATGTACTTGGGCCAGTATTGGCTTTGTATCAACCATTTTATAATCAAAATATTTTGATATTAGAAATTTCTTTGTACCTTCTTCTTCTGCTTTGAATTTGAATTCCAGAGCCTTCCATATGTCAATTGCAGACGGATTTTCTGTGTATAGATCATACAGTCTGTCTGACAGGGTGTTCAGAATGTGACCACGGCACAGCAGTTCGTCCTCTTTTCTCTTTTTGCGTTCTGCCTTGACCGCATCTGTATCTTCTGCAGTGGGTTCTGTAATGGGTGGCAGATCTGGATCAAGGACGTAGTAGATCTTCAGTGCTGTCAGAAGGAAGATCATCTTGTCCTGCCAGCGTGTGAAGTTTGTCCCGTCGAAGCGATCTAGTTTGACTAGATCCTGATTCATGACCTTGATGCTCGAAATCGCAGCCTCGGACGCCATTATTTGCATCACTTTAAGATTGTTAGAAATTGATTGAACTTCACTGACCAGTTCTGCAAAATTGAATACGTCGTCGAGGCTTGAATCGTGCATTAGCAGCACTTTCCTTAAAGTGTTTCGGGCACTCCTCTAACGTCTTGGAGTCAGCACGCCAGAACACCCAGGATAAGACAGCCTTCTGCCGGAGGTTCACTAGACGCTGTGAGACACCGGCGTAGGGAAGAACACCTTTCTGGAAAGTTTGGAAGAGAGAAGTAAGAGGAATGAATGCTTGAATTCTATGTCTTTGGACTCAAAATTCTGTTGTATTTATAGATGAATTGGTGTTGTTTCGTGAAGTCGCGACCCTTCCGAAACAACATTCATTCATCTTTTCACATATTCATTCACCCTTTCGTTGAGTGGGCTGCTGCAAAAAATAGGAATTCTCGGGGCGAGAATCGCCGCGAGGAGCCCGAGGCCCGTGGGCCGAGCCTACGCCGCTCGCCCGATGCCACGTTGCCTAAGTGCGTCTACAATGCGCCACTATCGCCTCTACGCCCGAGCCCGAGCCCGAGCCGGAGCCGGAGCCGGAGCCGGAGCCGGAGCCGGTGTTGCCGGTGGCAACACCGGCTACATTTTCATGAAGAGGCTAAAACAACACTTGTCACCCACTAACAACCCTTTGGTTGTTTCACACTCCTCATAGGTGCACCTTCCTATTTAAGCATTCTTAAATCCTTTCTCATTTTCCGATGTGGGACTAAAGTCCCTTTACTTCCTTTTCATCTTTTAGAAACAACTAAGGAATTAATTCCAACAATCTCGTCCCTTCGAGGCTCCAGGACTACCTCTCCGACTCCCTCACCGCGCTCCTCGCCCGCCTCTCCTCGCAGCTCACGGTCACCATCGACGAGTTCGACGGCCCGCTGGCCAACCTCATGTACCGCGCCGCGGCGACGTACCTCGCCACCAAGCTCGGCCCCTCCTCGCGCCGCATCCGCGTCGCCAAGCAGGGGGAGGACGACGACGACGGCGGCGCGCTCGACATCACCATCGACCGGGGGGAGGAGGTCGTCGACGTGTACGACGGGGTCCGGTTCACGTGGCGCCTCAAGGCCAGGGAGACCCCGCCGCGCAGGCGGCACCAGTGGCAGCGCAACGTGTTCACGGACTCGACGTCGCACGAGACGAGGTTCTTCGAGCTGAGCTTCCACAGGAGGCACAGGGACGCCGCGCTCGGGCCCTACCTGCGGTTCGTGCTCGCACGGTCGAGGTCGATAAGGGACGAGGCGAAGACGCTGAAGATGTACACGAACAACGAGGACGGGGAGTGGAGCTGCGCGAACATGCGGCACCCGTCGACGTTCGAGACGGTGGCGATGGACGGGGGGCTGAAGAGGGAGCTGACGGAGGACCTGGAGAGGTTCGTGGGGCGGAAGGAGTACTACAAGAGGGTGGGGAAGGCCTGGAAGCGGGGGTACTTGCTCTACGGGCCCCCCGGGACCGGCAAGTCCAGCCTGGTCGCGGCCATGGCCAACTTTCTCCGGTTCGACGTCTACGACCTCGAGCTGACGGAGGTCCGGAGCAACTCCGAGCTCCGGTCGCTGCTGACGAGCACCGCGAACCGCTCCATTCTTGTCGTGGAGGACATCGACTGCTCCGTCGAGCTCGGGGCCGGCGTCGGGCCGAGGGAAGGATCGAAAAGCCGGGAATCGGATTCCGATTCCGGCAACGACAAAAAGGTGCGTATCAGCTAAATTCATACACGACACGACATGACACGAACACAGCAACAGCAACAACAACAACAACAACAACAAACATAATGCTATCTTATTACACAACAGGTGACACTATCCGGCCTGCTCAACTCGGTCGACGGGCTGTGGTCGAGCTGCGGGGACGAGCGGATCATCGTGTTCACGACGAACCACAAGGACCGGCTCGACCCGGCGCTGCTGCGTCCGGGCCGCATGGACGTGCACGTCCACATGGGCTACTGCACCCCGTCTGCGTTCGGAGTCCTGGCCTCCAACTACCACTCCGTCCGCGGCCACCGCCTCTTCCCGGAGATCGAGAGGCTCATCACCGAGGTGGACGTGACACCGGCGGAGGTCGCGGAGGAGCTGATGAAGAGCGACGACGTCGAAGTGGCGCTGCGAGGGCTCATCGCGGTCCTGAATGGAAAGAGAACAAATGCAGCCCATGAGTCCATTAAGAATCTCGACGAGGAGCCGAGAGAAGCAAATGGAACCGAGTAAACAAATTAAAACTTTAGGCCTGGTTTGGATCACGAATTTAAGCCAATAAAAAAAAGTTTTTTTTTTTTTTTTTTTTTGTAGCCATAAATTTGAAAATTAATTAGCTATGACAAAGGAAAAAATTAGTGGGAATATGATTCCACTCAAGATCCATGTAATTGATTTTTCCTCCTCCTTTCTCAACATTTATTACAAAAGTTATGACAAAAGTAATCATGTGTCATTACTTATTTTACCATTAATATTATTTTTTATAATATTATTTTTTATTTTAAAAGGTAAAGATATTATTGGAACATTGTTATATTTTGTTTTCCTTTTCTAGGTAGTTTTCTCGTTTTACCAAACAACGAAAAAAAAATGTGATAGGAATCCTACTATTTCATTTCTATGGAAAATATAAGGAAATTCATTTCCTTTCCGTGAACCAAACAAGGCCTTAGTATATATACAAGGGTAAAGTACATTTAAACCCTCCTTAGATTTGCCTCGTTAGCAAAATAAGACCTTTTAGAAAACTTAAGCATTTTGTATCTCATTAGATTGTCCGCGTGAGCGAAAAGACCTCTACTGCTTACTAGCCGTTAGAAATGGTCGTTAATGACGTTTAAAAACAAAAACCTAAACTATCTTTTCCCCTTCCGTACCAGCCCCCTCTTCCCATACCAGCCCCCCTCCAATTTCCACCACCGGCCAGCCCCACCGCCCGACCCCCCCCCCCCCCCCCTCCAACCTCCGTCGGCCAGCCCCCGCCCCCCTCCCCCTCCCCCTCCCCCTCCCTCCCCCCCCCCCCCCCTCCCTCCGCCGACCAGCCCCTCCGTCGGCCAGTCCTCACCCCCCGACCCACCCCCCTCCCTCCCCTCCTCCCTCCCCGGCCAGTCCCCTCGACCCGCTCCCACCACGAAGAGAGAGAAGGGGGGGGGGGGGGGGGGAGAGTTTAGAGGGGAGGGACAAAATTGTTTTTTAGACGATTTTTAACGGTTATTAACAGCGGGAGGCTGAATTGAGCAAAAATATAAAAAGTAGGATTTTTTTTTCAAAGTATGAGTCTTTAATTACATTTTCATCACATCTAAGAAGGGTTTAAATGCACTTTACCCTATATATAACAAAGTAATCTACGATTTTACTCAGGTTACATGGAACAAAGCCTTCATGCCGAATTTACTCTGAAATGCTAATTTTGGTAGATGGCCATTGTTGATTTAAGATTACTTATACATGGATTGAGAAGCAGCAAAATCAAATGTTCCGACGAAGTGCATCATTGATTCATTTGCAATGTCTACTGCGTTCTGATGCAATTGACAGGATTCCTCCTGCTAAATCTCTATTAAATATAAGATAAAATTCAAGTAATATAGTGCAAAAGCTATTAGGCAATCTCCAATCAATCCTTCTTCTTTTTTTCTTCTTCTCAATTTTGAGGACTCAAAACGAAATATTTTCATATTATTCATATTGGACAAACGCCACGAGCTCCACATGCGACGCCAATGAACCTCCAATCAATCCTTCATTTTTTTTTTCTTCTCATTGTGTTGATAAAGTTACTTTAAGGTGAATTTTTTTTCATTTGTACCAGTGAACTTGTGTTTAAATTGAGGTCATAGTATTTGAGGACAAAGTAGTCAATTCATACATTTATAATTCACTTTAAACTATGGGAAAAAAAAATTAACAAGAGCACTTTAAAGTGCATTATATAGTTATAAAACAAACAAACAACATTTGTACTTTAAAGTGCTAGTATCTTATTTTGATAGTGGATTCCAAATTTGAAAGGGAACATCTTACCGTCGTACCGATTTGGATTCGTTTCGAATCTTCATCCTCGCCTTGGTGTGATTCGACTATTATATATGAAATTAGCCCGTATTAATTATGGGAATGCCGCTCAAAATTGATGAGACCACTACGAGTCTACGACGACATTAGTCCGACTTTCATATGCACGAGTCTTTATGTAAGGAATAGATTTCTTTTTTACGTTTTTTTAGTCATGTGGCCGACTGCTTGGAGTTCTATTTTTTTTTTACAGAAACTTTCATATACAGTAAAGAAGTTTAACTCAATTAAAAAAAAGAGAAAAAGTTTAGAAAAATTACAGATTGGGTGGTAAAACGACAATAGGGTTGGCGCGCTGCGGGGGAAGCGGTGAGGCAGGGAGAGAGCGCGCCGTCGGACTTGGCGTGTGAAGGCAGACGCGCCATCAGAGTTGACGCGTAGTTACGCGTGGCAGGACCCAGCGGGTGACGCGCCATCAATGCTGGCACACGTGGATGCTTGGGTGCGGACGCGCCATCAATCGGGGTAGTTCCGTCATTTCTCCTCCCACAGCACTGCACTGCTCCTGCTGTTATAACTGCGGCGGACACTACAACGTTCCCAAGGCTAAGGCTAGTGTTCATAAAGCAACCAAAGCAATTCACTCCCCTGCAGAAATAAAAATCACTCCTTTCCTCCATCATCATCATCAACAGCAGCAGCAACCCAAAAAAAAAATTCGTTCTTTCCTCCGTCATCATCAGCAGCAGATGGATCTCAAGCTGTAGAGAACTGAACCAGTAACCACCACCACACGATCATCAATGCGTCGCCAAATTGATGAGACAGAAGTCGTCGGCGCCTCCAGAGCCTCCGTTAGCTCGAAGAGCAGTCGACGAGTGAACCCGCTCGAGGCGCCGGCGGCCGTCGAGCGGCTCCTCCCCAACGGGGACCTCTACATCGGCTCCTTCTCCCATAGCCGCCCCCACGGTCGGGGCAAGTACTGTCACGCTCCGATCCCGCAGAGTCCTTTCGTCCTCGCTTCGGACTCTGTGAGACCGACCGTCCTCGCTAAGGCGTGATGCCGTGCAAGCCTAAGTTGTACTTGCACAAGGCCAAGACCTGAAGCAAGACAAGATAGACAAGATTGACAATACGCAGCGGAACGTATCCCAGATAATTGAAGCGGCAGCAGACATATTTCAGAATACATACATTGAACACAATGGTAACAAGAAACAATTCTCTTTATTGATTTCATTTGAACAGGTTACAAGCTCTCATTTCTCTCTGATACAATGTTACATTCTCTCATAACTTTACAGATTACAATGATCCCGTTCCCATATATTACATCCCTTTATATACAAAACTAAACTCTTGCAACAGATGTCATCTCTTGGCATCTCTTCTGATTTCTGGCCCCTGAGGATGAGGCACGGACTATCGCTTCGGACTATCCTTCTCGATGCATAGTATACCTGCATACAGACTGATGGTGGGTCAGTATCAGCATACTGGTGATTGTGAACAAAGAGCTACATTTGTCTGAAATGATCACTGTTCATTTAGTGAGAAAACGTTTCTTATGATGTGATCTTGCTACTTTTTACCTATGTACGATTCATGCATACAAAGTCAGTTTACAATCTTTTGAAAACATCTTTGAAAAGCCACAGTTCATTTTATTTCATTTCATTTCAAGCATACAAGGGACTATTCAATTGAAACACGATGACTATTCATTCGTGCAGTGCGCAGCGTATTTTATGAGCATATTCATTTCATTTGGGACAACATCATTAGTATTCCTTTCTCTTGTTCAAGTCATTCTTAGGGTCAGATTACGAGCATGATATTACATCTTTTTTTTAGTGGAACATAGCACTTCTTGGTAACAGATTAATCTTTGCAAGCAATTCATATAGCAAACTCAAACAATACATGTGTATCACTTTTCAGTGATTCTTATCATAGTCGACCGTCCATCCCTGCACAAGACAAGGATTAGCATAAATATTATAAAACCAACATTTCTTTCATGTTCGTCTCTGCATTGTTATCTCTTAGCAAAACATTCTTTCGACACTTATCTATATGCTTGACAATAACTCTTGTGGTCCATGGGCATTATCCATATTAGCAGTTGGGACGTTCTAGCCCATCTCACTAATAGACTGACACCCCCTCTTACTGTGGGGACTTCTAGCCCCAGGTGTCATGTTCTCTCCTAGGCCGATCGACTCCAGGTGCCCCCAGAATCGTCGAGAGACTACCATTTGTGCACAAGCCGTCTAGACCAATTCAAATGCAGCTATCATATAAAACTATCATGCATCAATCAAGCAACTTGCAAACATATTCACCTTCTTCTTTTTCATGTATAGAGCCAAAAGCTCTACTCTTTTCTCTATACGGACAAGCCGTATCATCTCTTTTAACAGTACAATGTGCTTTCTCTGTATATCTCTTTCTTTATAGCAACAATCGGGGAACAATAAACAATTTCTGTTTAAGCAAGCACGATAACGACAAGCATGAACTCTACTCTTGATAATCATACTCTATGCAGGGACATGTAAACATTTCTCTTTTATTATGAAGCATGGCAACAGTTCTTTTGATTAAAGGCAACATCTCAACTTTAGCATAAAGGCATCAGTTCGCTTCTTATTAGCAGGCAAGAATTCTTCTTAGCATACAGGTTAACTCTTTTCTTGTTCTAAGCATGGCAGCATGTGGATTCTCTTAGAAGCATATGTAGGCCTCAAAAATGAAGTCACGCTGAGTTGATCAGAACAAGTCACGCAGAGTGATCCGAGAAGCAGCACAAAAGATACGCTAAGTTCTGCCTATCCATCTCCTTTAGAAATCGCGCAGAGACAGCTCAGCCATACGTCAGAATCATAATAACTGACAACACAGCAGTCGAGAAACGTCTCCTCGTATGCCACGTATGCACAGAACTCGAGAGATCATCGCCGTCTTTTGCGTGATTTTTGAAATCTTCCTTAGCAAGACTCACTCTTCACCAAGTTGGCGTGACTTTGGATCTTATCTTCATTTAATGCGGCTGACAATATAATCAATGTCAGAGATTTTGTGTCAGACGAAGCGTGCCAAATCAAGACAGCTGGCGGTTTGCGTGGATTCTGAACCTTCTCCTTCCTCAAGTTTGCGTGGATTTTTGAGTTATTCTTCTCAAAGCCTGCGTGAATTATGAAGTATTCTTCTTCAAAGCTTGCGTGGATTTTGCCTTCAACGAGTCTGCGTCAACGAAACTGCGTGGATTTTTGCCTTCAGCAAGACAGCGTGGATTTTATTTCAACTGGAGTACATGGCAGCCATGCCACCGATCTCTCTCTCGCGTGTCCAGTAACTTGCACACGACCCATGCACTAATGCCATGTGTCCAACAGTTACGGGCCACGTCCAGTAACTACTCGCTAACCCTGCGTGTATTTAGAGTCTGCGTGACTTTTCAAATGCACCAGTGGTGAGGTAGTTATCTTTTCAGTTACTGTTTTGACTCTATAAATAGAGTTCTTTTTTCTCATTCATTGTACAGATACATTGATATCTACTGTCAAAATTTTGAGAGCTTTTCTTCTTCGCATAGTCCAAGGGATAAAGCGATCGTCTTCTAGATCGGATTCCTACAGTTGTAATTTTCCCAGAAACACAATAAATAAAGAGAATTTCTTTATGGAAAACAAATTGGCGACTCTGCTGGGGAAAACCATCTCCTCTTCTGAGATGGTAACAACTCAATGCGACACTTCGTCAATCGGCTCGACGAAGAAGGTGATGACGATCAAATTCGATCAACTCGCCTATGAAGAAATACAGCGGGCTAAGGGTGGCAAGCCCATTCCAGCCTCCATCATCACTGCCAAGTCGAAGGGACACTCTGTCTATGTCCCTAAGAATCAGTTGGCAGTCAATGGTGAAGTCTCTGCCACAGTGTCTACTCCTAACACTGGCAAGAACTCCACTGCAAGCACGCACACTCTTGTGCGCTCGAAGATGACAGTAACTAAAAGTCACGTTGACAGTACTGGCTCCTTAGCCGAATCTGTTCCAGCGTGCAAATTCAATTCTAAAAGTCACGTTGACAGTACTGGCTCCTTAGCCGAATCTGTTCCAGCGTGCAAATTCAATTCTAAAAGTCACGCTGACAGTACTGGCTCCTTAGCCGAATCTGTTCCAGTGTGCAAATTTAACTCTAAAAGTCACGCTGATAGTACTGGCTCCTTAGCCAAATCTATTCCAGTGTGCAATCCCACATTCAAAAGTCACGCTGACAGTACTGGCTTCTTAGCCAAATCTGTTCCAGCGTGTAATTCTAAAATCAAAAGTCACGCTAACAGCTCTGGTTCTTTAACCAAGTCTGTTTCAGCGTGTATTTCATCAGAGAAGAATAACTCCTTAGTTATCTCTTCTTCTTCACCGAGTTCTACTAGAACTGGGGGTGGTCTTCCACACAAAGTCCCTTCGAAAAGGAATAACTCTTTAGTTGTTTCTTCTGCTCCTGTAGTTTTTACTCCAGGAACAGCTTTGACTGATACTTTTGTTAGTCAAAGGAAAGGAGATGGTCTTTTGACTACTCTTCCTTCTGGACATTCTATGTCTCAACATCTGAATGAGTCTAAGAAAAAATATTCCTTAATGTCTTCTTCTTTGATTTCTTCAAATTGGGCACAGAATCTGTCCATTAAAGAGGGTCTGTTACCAACTCCTAATCAAGGGAGTGGTTTAACTCTTCCTTCTCTGCAAATATCCAGATCAATGGAAGGAAAACTCCATGTTTCCAAAATTAATATGTTACCTTCCACTGATTTAAGAACAAAACTCAGCACTTCTGGTGTTAAGAAACCATACCAATTGGATATGAAGATAAAAGATCCAGATGCAGAGTATGCAAGAAATTATGTGGCTCACATTAATCACTCTTTGAATAATCAAGAGCCATCAAGACCCAAGAACAGGAAGTATATTCCTCAATCTTCACAAACAGATTTACGGGAATATCTTCAACAGAAGAGAAGGAGTAATTCTATATCAAAGGAACATGCTGAATGTGACTTCTATCCAAGAGTCATAATTCAGTGCAGATCTGAATCAACAGTTCAAGACCATGGTGATCATGAATGTTACTTCCAGCCAAGAGTCACAATGCAATGCAGATGTCAAAATAAACGACAGTCTGTCTTTAATAGGATTCAGTATGAACCTATGCCTGATGAAGATGAGCCTTTGTTTGCCTCTGTCAACATGACTTCTCGGGACACCGGGGGTAGAGTTGATAGTCCAGATGGAGTATATAGAAACACCAGAGCAAGAGTCCTGGCTTCTAGTCAAAGAAATTTGATCCCTGAAATTGATTCTGAATTTCTTGGAGAATCTAACTTCCCACCTCTTCCTACTGGAGGTAATTCTCCTATAGTTGACTTTGATACACGAAGCAATGATTCAAAGCATACAACATCTACTAGTTCATCAATAATCCCTCATACAGTCACGACTTACATGGTTGATGGGAATACTGATGAACCTTCTTCTTCCCTGACTCCTCAAGATCAAAGAATTGCTTCTTTGGAACAGCAAATGAAGTCTATGACTGACACAATGAAGTCAATGTATGAACTCATGACAGCTCAGTTGCAAAATCGACAGACTGTATCAGATGCCATACCAGTTGATACTGATATAAGTCCAGTACAAGTTCCTCCAGCAGTACAATCCAATACTCCTGGACCTGCTCAACCAAATCCTAGTCACTCTGGAGCTGGGGGTAGTGCTTACAATGCTGTTCCTCCTCCTAACTATTCTCTACAAGCCACAACTCCACAATCTTCGGGAGTTGTCTCTGAAGAATTGAAAAATCTCAAAACTCAATTCGAGGCATTCAAACAGAAGGATGGTTTACAAAGGTTAGGCATCAAGCAGCCTTCTCCGATAGAATGGAAGCAAGTATCATATCCTCCTAAATACAAGCCTCATACTATCTCATTCTATGATGGAACCACTTCACCAAGTCAGTTTATCAATCACTTTGAAGTGATGACTGATCAACTACAACCAAGTGATGCCCTCCTTACTCGGGTATTTATTGGATGTCTCAAGGGAACGGCTTATGAATGGTATAGAAGTCTCCCAGATGGGAGTATTACCTCATTTGCTGGTTTCAAACAGATGTTTCTTGAAAGGTTCTATGAAGGGCTTAATGACATGACTATGTCTGCTCTTATTAGAATCAAGCAGAAAAATAATGAATCTACAGAGGAATACATTGAACGGTTTCGAAGAGAAGCTCTGAAGATGCCTCTTGGAACTCCTGATGCTGTCACCATTGACACGTGCAAATCAAACTTGTTGCCAATCATCAGTATGTGGATAGGGTCCACTCAATTTCAAGATTGGCCTTCCTTCATAGTCAGTGCTAAAGCTACAGAAATCAGTGCTGAAATCTTCAAAGGTTTAGGAGTGCAGATGACTCCTAAAGAAACAGGACAAGGTGCTAACAATAAAAATAATGCTCGCAAAGGAAAAGAAACTCTTGAAGTTAATCTTCAGAGCAAAGATGCATCAAATGTTCAAACTCCTGCCTCTACAACTCAACAATCAAGAACACCTCGTCCCAGAGAAGAATATTCTTTTGATGACGACGATGTCCTTGGTATCTTTGAATGTCTGCTGAAAGGTAATAAAATACAATTACCAGAGATCAAGAAACCTGATGAAGCTGGTAAGACAGATCATCATAAATACTGTCCATATCATAGAATGCTGGGTCATACAATTCGTACATGTTATGTATTGAAAGGAAAGATCCAAGAAATGATTAAATCTGGAGCTATCTCTCTTACTCCAAAAGAGAAGACCGTCACCTCCAACGTCGTCTCTATGCAAATTGGAAATTTTCCTCCTCAACTCCTTGAAAGTGGGATTGTTCCTATTCCCAAGGCAACTCTTGACATAGTGAATCTTCCTCCTCCACAGTCTGAAGGATTAGTGCCAATCACTTTGGAAACAGGAGAAATCATGTGGATCCATCCTGATCTAGTGGAAGATTTTGAATCGCCTTCTCCTCAAAAGATTTCTTCTCAAAAATCCAAGAAGGCTGGAAAGATCAAGTCATGTCATATGACTTCTCTTGGGTCTACCTCTGACACAGAGCCAAAAGACAAAGAAGAAGCACTTGTTAGTGCTACTCGAACGGGGAAACCTTACCTAAAGGATTATTCTAAAAATCCTGAAGATCCTACTGATATCCCTTCAGATGCTAAAGATGCTCCTAATATTCCTCCCGAAGAAGAACCATCTACTGAACCTGTTCCTCCCAAGCCTACGGCTCGGGAGAAAGGCAAACAACAGGCTCGGTTTGATAAGCCAATCAAGAAGTCTTCTCCTCTTGGACTTCAGAAGCCTTACAACTTCGACATTTTGGCTCAGCTTGCTAATACTCCCGCTAGAATGTCCCTTTTTGAACTTCTACGTCTTTCCAAAGAGACTCGGAAGACGTTAAGTGAAGCACTTCTACAAGCTGACTCTTGTCTTGCACAATTAAAGAAGCCAGATGCGGAACCTGCCACTTGCTTACATTACAACAGTGTACTGGAGATTATCCCAAATATCACCTTTACATAAGACGACATGTTACTGGAGGATAATCGACATGACCGACCTCTCTACTACACTGGTTATATTGATACGATGAAGATAGATCGTATCCTCATTGACCCAGGGTCTGCTATAAGCATAATGCCAAAGAGTTTATTGGATGAACTAAAAATCCCTCTTCACAAGCTCTCCAAGACGGTTACTACTATCTTGGGATTCAATCAAAGCCGAAGTGAGCCTTTGGGAAAGATTCATCTGAAGCTTCAGATAAGTGATTTCAGATCTAAAGTCACTTTCTATGTGATCGAGATCGCGGGATCCTATAATCTTCTTCTGGGGAGGCCCTTTCTTCATGAAAATAATATGGTGCCCTCTACTCTTCATCAATGTTTTAAATACATTGATAGCAATGGAAGAGTACAAAAAGAAGTTGCTGATATAAATCCCTTCCATGGGGTTGAAGCTTATTTCAATGATTCCCGAATGTACAAAGAAGAGTATACAAGGATCATACAAGCTATGGAGAAAGAAGATGCACAAAGTGAGACTTTAATAATCCCTGTTAAATGTCGAACTACTCAGCAACAATCTCCTAAACCCTCTGGAGAAGATTCTTTCATCATTCCAGTGAGTGGACGGATCTCTCCGTTACCTCAGTCATCTACTCAGAATATACTGATCATTCCTGTCAGTGGGCGTACTACAGTTCCTGTACCTTCACAAAATACTCTGCTAATTCCAGTTGGAGGGCGGACTACTCTTCCTACTCAAACTTCAAGGGAGCTCACCTCTTCTGAGCCATTTGTTATCGATCTTAATCGAAACACTTCTTCTCCCCCTTTAGTCATTGACTTGGCTAAAATCTCTAAGGCTCAGCCTTCTCCCAATGTAAATATTGCTGCTTTTACATTTAATGAAAAGTCTCCACCTTTGCAGTACGTTGATGTGTGTAATTATGTTCATAGTTATTTACATCTGTTAGATGACTTGAACACAATAACCATAGGAGTTGTACAGACTGTTCATACAGATGTATCTCTAGAACCTGTACAATCTTCATACTTTCTAGTTCCCAGTAGAAAGCCAGGAGACATTCCAATATTCTTCTACAAAGGGCCTCAAAATCCTTCTGATCTTGAAGATGATGACAAAAATAATAATACTGGAAGATTACAACTACGTCGTTATAGTCAGCAATCTAGAGACATCATCAAAAATATGGGCTATGACTTCAGGACTGGCCTTAATAATGGAAAAGGAAGAAAAATGCCTGTCCGGATTCCTCCTTTGAAATATGGAAGGACGAAATGCGGATTGGGTTATACTGCTCCTACTCCTTTCATCAACATTATCCATGAAGATCTTGAGTCTGACGAAGATAAGAGATCTGATTCTTCTAGTACCACTTCTTGGGATTTCGATACGAGTATCGGTGACTTCTATTGCAACCTTCTGACTTCCAATATGGTTTCTATTGACTGTTTTGAAAAATAATTCATATTTGACGGTTCATCCGTTCATCTGACGGTTTGACCGTTCATCAATACCTGACGGCTCGTCCGTTCATCTATCCGACGGTTCGTCCGTTCATTATAATCTGACGGTTAATCCGTTCATTCATTTAGTCTTTTGATTTCCGAGTCTAAAGATCATGAAAAATTGAATTTAAAGATATTTTTATGTCTGAATTCTATTTTTTCCAATCAGTATTAAACTAAGATCATTTCTAGTTAAATATCATTTGATAGAATTATCGTTTGTATATTCTATTCTACTGAAATATGTCATGTATTATTTACCTCTGAACATATTTTCTATGAATCTATCATTTTCAAAACAGCAAAACCAAAAGTCAGATCAAGGATTTTCATTTACTCTCATTCCAGAATCAAAACATGAGATACAAGTGAAAGTGAAAATAAAAGAAGTTCACTCATTTGGAGTTATCAGCTCCCTAATACGATCTAGAACAGCAGTCAGTTTCTCTTCATGAGTTTTTCTAACTCGTTCTGCTGCTACAATTGAAACATTATGTTCATCAAAAGTAATGATGGTAGACTGGCGACGGCTGACTTCTTCAATCTGTTCCGCCTGCATCCGTTCTCGTTCCTTCCGAAGAGTCTCATAGTGTTCAACTTCAGAGATATAAGTAGTAGTAACCTCAGCTTGATCTGCTTCCATGACAGTAATGCGCTCTTGAAGACGAGCTAGTTCCTCTTTTAATTTTTTCAGTTCTTCAGCCTTGGACACTTTATCCTTCTCCAGAAGCTCTACTCTTTGACGAATAGCTAATATTTCTTCACCCTTTTCTACTAATTTCTCAGTAGAAGAGGCAAGGAATGCTTCAAGAGCTGCTTGTTGGGATTGTGCTTCATGCTCTAGTTGACTAATTTCAGTTGCAGTTAAAGATTGAAGATCTTCCTTCTTAGTCTCCCAGTACTTTCGGATAGTTACTTCTAATTCATCCAGGAGATGTTTGAAGAAAATGCACTGAGATTCACAACCAGCATGATGCAGCGCCATGAGAGGGAACTTAACCATAGTTCGAAGATCAGAAAATGGCATAGCTTCATCCTTCAAGAAACGTTTGGAAAATGTATCTAGATATGAGTAAATGATATCTGAATACATTCCTAGAGTTCTTGTTAATCCAGTCTCAAATCCAGGAGTCGCTGTTATCATGGAAGAAGAAGCTTGAATATTTTCTATCCTCGGAACAGAAGTATGTGCCATCGGAGAAGTTAAGTGTGAATTCCCTTCATCGGCATCAGCCTGGATAAGCGGAGCATGAGTCGAACTCATTGCTGCAGCAGTTCCTACAGTTAAAGAGAAATGTAATCGGCATTTAAAGAAAGAAAGAAGCAGCGGAAACAGAATTTGAAATAAAGT
This sequence comes from Iris pallida, assembly GCA_029216955.1. Taxonomy (NCBI): domain Eukaryota; kingdom Viridiplantae; phylum Streptophyta; class Magnoliopsida; order Asparagales; family Iridaceae; genus Iris; species Iris pallida. Next base: position 395,374 of record JANAVB010043017.1, read on the forward strand.
TCTACCTGGCTGAGGTTCATACTCGGTATGTGGAGGGAGCTTTGCTTCCTCTCGCAACCGGTCCATGATTGTATCCGATACCTGCTTTATATGGCTGCTTCCAGCTCCAGAATTACTGGGTGCTAGAGCGTTGTTCGGTGATTGAGCAGGTTCAGGGCTAAGTTCCATTTTGTTTCCCTTGACTTTGTCTTTATCGTAAGGAGTAGAGGTGCCAGCATGCCAGTCTTCTCCTCCTTCAGCTTCTTCTTCTTCTTCGTCTTCAGGATGAGCTTCTGATTCAGAATCAATGATATTTACATCTTCATGAGTCTCTGGAACAATGACGATAGCAAGCTCAGTATTGGCTGACGGTTCAGTTGTCTCTAGAATATCGGTTCGAAGAATGATATCTTGACAAACATTCTTTAACAGATCATCAGCAGCTGATAGCTCAGACGCCGGCATGTCTTCGTCGCCTCTGGCCAAAGAAATGTTTTCTTCAGCTTGAATTTCAGGAACTTCTGATTGTTTGGTAGTTTCTTCCGGAGCTGTTGCTTCTTCAGAGTAATCAATCTGGTCATCCAGTGCTTGAATGACACCTTCTGTCCCATGCTCAAATGGGATTACCCTCGTCTCCGAGGGTTCAATAGCTACTCCACTTGTGGTCGGAGCAGTTATTTCCTGAACTTGAACAGACTCTACTTCAGTCTGTTCAGTTGAAGCTATTGCAGGGTGAATATCATCAGATTCGGTCTTCTCAGTAGAAGCTGCTTCACTGATTTCTGGCAAAACTCCTCCACTCATGATCGTTTCTAAGAGTTTGTTGCCCTTAATTTTGCTGGCAGACTTCTTGACATATCTGCCTCTTGACCTCCTTATCAAAGGAGCATCGTCTTCATCAGTCTCTTCGTCTTTATCAGCGGCATCGTCCTCATCAACCGAGATACCGCCTAAAGATGATGTAGCAGTCACTGAGACTCCTTTCTTCTTTTTTCTAGATGTTGGAGACTTAGTACTCCTCTTGGAGATGGTCTCAGATTCGTCACTTCTCTTCCTCTTAGAAAGAGATATAAATATAGGAGGAAGGACCTCATCAGAAAAATTTCCTTTCTGGAATAATTCATAGGGAGACTCAACTTCTGTTGTCTCATCTTCGGGTTCTGAAGGAAAGTGCTGAATAAAAATTTTTTTCTTTGACCTCTTCGATGGAGCTGGATCATCCTCTGCAACAAAGGTCTTCAGATTGAAACTCGGTCTGAAAGTGCTCGACGACACATAGAAACGTGCATACGTATAAAGCATCTTTGGCCCCGAGCTAGACAAAGGATTAGGCATAGAGAATACGACCTTTGTATCTCTAGCTGCAAAATATCTCCAAGCTCGAGCTCCGTCAATGAGTCCTCCGCGAGCAGATAAACAAGTAGTGGCGTTCCCAACATGGAGTTGGTCATACCTAAATTGTCTGGCAAATCTGCTTGGTAAATATGGTTCCAGATATGCCATTTCTTCGTGACGATATACTAGATGAGAAGGCCGGATCCTCTGTAACCATTGGAAGGCTACATCATCTAGTCGGTTTCCCATATCTCCGTCCATTATATTTTAGGGCATACTCTCATAGCCCGATGGTGGAGGGACACATTGGATCAACCAATGTGATGCCCTATTCAAAACATTTCTACATTCTGGGAGGGTGTGAACCTTCCAGAACGTCTCTCCAGAGTACCTCTCCAGAAAAAGACTGCTACTTTCTCCTGGCCCTGGAGGTATCAGACCATCATGATGAAGGAGAAGCCAACCATAAAGATACGTGAAGGGCATCTCTATTCTTGGGAATTCTTCAGTCATCATCCTCTGAGCAGACAACATATTTGTGACAAAATTTCGGAGACCTGCATTTAGCCTACAGGTCATCGCCGATAACAAATCCAGCTTGTAACCATACACAAGGCGCACTGCTGTAAAGATAACACCTCTGTGTATCCTGTCCAAAGAGCTGGAGCCAGGAATGATGAATCTTCTTAACCACAGGGATAGGAATCCGGCCAGATGACCATTCCTTGACAGGCTCTTTCCGTTCTGTCTAACATAAGAGCTGAAAGTGGTTCCGGCTTTGAACTCGTACCAGTCTTCAGTAATCGTGAAATCTTTGCAATCATATTTCTCCAGCAAATGAGTGATTTCACTTTCAGAAAGAGGTTTGAAGTTGCTGATCCGATACCACCTCTTCTCATTTATTTTCTTTTCATCCTTCTCACGGTTCATGAAAAGGTAGGACATCCACTTCTGAATGTGGTTGCCAGCTTCATCCTTGGAACCCTTGTAATATAGAGTGCATGTGCCAAAATGGCACATCATCTCTTCAAATAGATGGACCATCTCTGGGTTCTTCTCTGACAGAAAGTTCAGTTCCTCTGTTGTAGGAACATATTCCTCATACGGTAGCGAGCCTGAAGGCAGGTGTGAGATGTATTCCATCTCATGAAGGGCGAAGCCCATCTCTCCTTTCGGAGTCATAAAGGTCCCCGTCCTGTGATTATATCTCTCAACCAAAGCTAAGAATAGGAAAGGGTTAGGCTTGAAACCGTAGGATGAATTGACGACGGCATCATAGAGATTTATCTTCTTCAGCTCAGTCGCAAAATTCTCCAAAGCCCAGTTGACCAAAGTCTTCCATCTCACATTCTCCTGATTCATTAGGCCGTTCATCCTCGGTGTCGAGTCGGTGGGATAGAATGCATTCTTGTTAGACATGAATTCATTTATGAAAATGGACATCCTGAATGGCATCAATATGGCTGAGTGTTCAGGTGGTATGCATCCAGGCTTCAAACCCCGAAATACTGATACATGATCCTCCGGGGCACTGAAAAATCCCTCCTTCCTGTAAATAATACGGCTTGCCTTCGCCTGCTGATATTCTGTCAAATACCAAGACATCTTTCTCGAATAGCTGGCATGCATAAGTCTCATGATTGATAAACCCCGGGAAACCTTTGGCCAGTACATAGGTTGTTTCACATCCCCCTCAAAGCAGAAACACACCTTTTCCCTGATGTCCTTCGGCTGAGATTTTTGTGCTATAGCATCTTCGAATAAGAATGCTGGTTTCTTGTGGGATACCAGATCCAGACTCTGAAAAGGTTGTCCATTCATCAAGCAGAGTAAGGTTGTGTGGTCTTGATTGGCCAACAATGATAGTCTTGCTTCAGGAAGATCAAATTGAGGGAATATTACATGAGATAAATCATGCTTAAATGAGATACTCAAGCACCCTTCAAAATCTGCTTCTTCGCTTCGGATGTTCACTACAAGAAATGGCAGAAGACAAAGTCAGATATAGACTCTATATGGATATACTACCATGACATACTGAGTGAGTTATTCACGCAAAGTCCAGACAGATTAGGATGAAGACTAATCTATCCAGAAGATGACTCTCAGAAGTCTGCGTGAATAATTCAACATTGATATCTCTGTCAACATAAAAAGTCACGCAGAATCATGAGAGTCATGCTCCTTTTGCGTGGAACACAGAACTTCGTAAACACGAAGATGTGAAGTATGGCCGACCCTAAAGAGGGAGGCATACTTTATTAATATCCTTTGCCCTAAGAAGGGGGGATATATTTCTGAAGTTTATTATTTTAAAGATCCTAAAAAGTTCTATGTGGAGTTCATCTTCATCAAACTCGTCTTCAACAGATCATGTTCTTCCATCACTTACGATGCATAGGAGCTTGCGGAACTTCCTGTCGAGGAAGTCTGTCAGTAGTGGCACACGAAGAAGTTGCAGGGGCTTTCCCCTTGGCCTGAGCATCAGCTTTCTTGGGAGCCATTTCGACTGAGAAAGGAGAAAAGGAAGTCAGGGAAGAAGGAGTTCGTCAGCGAAGATGAAGTTCTCTTCTGAGGGTTCTCTCTTTCAAAAGCAAGTAAAGAAGGAAAGAAGTAATCTATGGCTTATTTATAGGTTCATTCTAAACGGCCTATCATGATTCGTCTCGATTTAGGAGCTTGATACGGGATCCTAACTGCACAGAATCCCAACAGTCCAATCATTTAGGGATAAATATCTCTTTGGAGTCATCTCAGCGTGACTTTAACTTATTTCATCATCTTTATTTTCAAAGTATTTCGAAAATATTTTATCATTTTTCGAAAACTTTGAAGGGGGTTTTGTAGGCCTCAAAAATGAAGTCACGCTGAGTTGATCAGAACAAGTCACACAGAGTGATCCGAGAAGCAGCACAAAAGATACGCTAAGTTCTGCCTGTCCATCTCCTTTAGAAATCATGCAGAGACAGCTCAGCCATACGTCAGAATCATAATAACTGACAACACAGCAGTCGAGAAACGTCTCCTCGTATGCCACGTATGCACAGAACTCGAGAGATCATCGCCGTCTTTTGCGTAATTTTCGAAATCTTCCTTAGCAAGACTCACTCTTCACCAAGTTGGCGTGACTTTGGGTCTTATCTTCATTTAATGCGGCTGACAATATAATCAATGTCAGAGATTTTGTGTCAGACGAAGCGTGCCAAATCAAGACAGCTGGCGGTTTGCGTAGATTCTGAACCTTCTCCTTCCTCAAGTTTGCGTGGATTTTTGAGTTATTCTTCTCAAAGCCTGCGTGAATTCTGAAGTATTCTTCTTCAAAGCTTGCGTGGATTTCGCCTTCAACGAGTCTGCGTCAACGAAACTGCGTGGATTTTTGCCTTCAGCAAGACAGCGTGGATTTCATTTCAACTGGAGTACGTGGCAGCCATGCCACCGATCTCTCTCTCGCGTGCCCAGTAACTTGCACACGACCCATGCACTAATGCCATGTGTCCAACAGTTACGGGCCACGTCCAGTAACTACTCGCTAACCCTGCGTGTATTTAGAGTCTGCGTGACTTTTCAAATACACCAGTGGTGAGGTAGTTATCTTTTCAGTTACTGTTTTGACTCTATAAATAGAGTTCTTTTTTCTCATTCATTGTACAGATATATTGATATCTACTGTCAAAATTTTGAGAGCTTTTCTTCTTCGCATAGTCCAAGGGATAAAGCGATCGTCTTCTAGATCGGATTCCTACAGTTGTAATTTTCCCAGAAACACAACAAATAAAGAGAATTTCTTTATGGAAAACAGCATACTCAATGATTTACTGTCTTGTTATTAACCATAACATTCAATCAAAAACTCAGATTCTTATTAGGCGTAAGCGAATCAGCAAATGAGACTTCGTCCACTCACCCAGATCAATCGTCTTCTGTTGCAGAGCCAGCAATTCGATCTTTCTGTCTATCTAGTGCCATCGCGGAGCGGGGTACTACAAGTACCTCTGGCGCGATGGCTGCATATACGAGGGCCAGTGGCAGCACGGGAGGGCCGACGGCTCCGGCAAGTTCTCCTGGCCCTCCGGCGCAACCTTCGAGGGGGACTTCCGCGTCGGAAGGATGGAGGGCCTCGGCACCTTCACCGGCCCTGACGGCGACACCTACCGTGGCTCCTAGTCCGCCGACCGCAAGCACGGCCTCGACTCCAAGTCTTACGCCAACGACGACTTCTACGAGGGCACGAGGCGCCGCAACCTCCAGGACGACCGCGGCGCCTCGTGCCCTCGTAGCGGGAACCAGTACGTCGGGGAGTGGCGGGGCGGCACCATCACCGGCCGCCAACAGCACATGCTGTCACGCCCCACTCCCGTAGGAGCGATCGTCCTCGCTAAGGCGTGATGCCGTACGAGCCTAGATTGCGCTCGTGCAAGGCGGGTTCCATAACGGCCGATTTCAGCGGCTGCGACGGGGTCGTCGCACAAAAGTCCCAAGCAGAAACATTGAATAACAGCAGCAGAATTTAGAATAAAACACAAGTCATTCAAAGAAGCTCTTTATTGATATTGAAACAACGGTTACATTGGGGGCGCAAGGCCAATATTACAATCACTCAAGCTCACTCTTCTCACATTTTACAAGTTCACTCAGCTCTCTCGCATCTCTCAATTACAAGTCTTGATCCAGCGGAAGCTTCATAAGGCGATGTCCATACGTTATGTCCCGTATAAGTCTGACTCCATACGGACGCACGCTTCGAATCGCCAAGGAACTCCGTGCCTCGACGCATCCAAGCGAGCTCCGCGCCACGAGCTTCTACCTGTGCCTGCACATGTAAATTATGTGGGTGTCAGTACTCAACTGTACTGGTGGAATGAGCTCCTCGCCTACCCATACAAAACCAACACGTTTACTTTACTTTGTGCAACATAGTCCCCTTTTGTATTGTCTTTCTACTCTTGCCTTAGGATCAGTTTTATGACCGACGCCTTGCCTATTTGTGTCTAGGACCATCCCGTGCTTGCACAACAATGTCGACTCAAACAACGTTAACCTATCAAGTCGTGCTTGCCTTTCGGCCAAAATCAGAGACGCATTACGTGATAGTACCCAATTCCTTGTGACCGTGCTACAAATCCACCGTGCCGTGCCTCGCAATTATATGCTACTCAACCATATCGCCGCCTCGCGGCCCTTGCTACTTTGATTACCAACTGACCCAATCAAGACTTATGAATGTTAGTGTCACTCGACCAACTTTGCCTTGCGGCCTTTCCTGACTTAGACTCAGGACCACTCACATCCAAACTATGCAACTTGTATGCTAACAACATTAGACTCGACGCCACATCTCGTGCCGAAGCACGTCGCCTATGTTGATGCCACATCTTAGGGCCAAACATTGTATTCCAACTATACACACATTCAATAACTCAACTCAATCCAAAGGCACACACGCGGATTTGCCGCCATGCCGACTCATCAATATGATTTGGTCACTGACTCCCAGAGCCATCCTGGACTCCTTCAGCTTGTTAGGCGGCCGCCCTTGCCAGGTGGGTAGCTAGCCCCGCTGGCAAGCCTCTGCGCTAACTTGTGCGGTCATCCAGCACGTGCTAATGATGCTTCTCAAGAACCGGTCCCCTTCCGTCGGGCTACCGTTCGAGGAAACTCTACCTTGTCGACAAGTTGTCCATGACCATGCAAGACTCGTCTCAACTGACGTCTCACACAGTCATTCTACCTCTTGTGTTATCATCTCTTTCAGGGCCTAGTTCAATACGTCTCACCTCTGAGATCTTGCCTCAACGACCCATAGTCGCGAGCATTCTTCTTTCTTGCCCTATCATTTTACTCAACTCAAGAACAACTATTCATAACACTTTCCAAACTCAATGAATCAACCGTGGCCCGTGCCTTAAAACTCTAGGACCGTGCCATCGTGTCTCAAACCGACTTCCGATCTACGCGACGCTATCGCCCAAGTCATATTTCATATGACGGGCCTTGGGATCGTAGGACTATTTAACTTGACAACCGCAGAAAGAGCGGGACAGCACTAGAAATGACTTAGGTCGATTGGCGTAACTTTGCCTAACTTAATCGAGCCTATAACTTGACTCAAGGGACGAGCAAAGGCTATGCCAAGCCTTGTATTATGGAAACGTGCATGCTTTGTCGAGCATTTACGCGGGCAACGCCTATGACTTAGGCCAAACTCAAGTGTCGGGACAATTCGACAGGACCGTGCATGCTTTAACAAGCATTCACGCAGGCGACGCCTATGACTTAGGCTATTTCATAACTTTGTGTCGAAGACCAACTTTCCTTCTCCCAAGCCACGGGACGAAGGACCGAGTGTCATTTTCAAAGCACGCCGTGCACCAACTCTAAGCCGACCGTGGGACATTTTTCCATGTTCTAACTCATTTTGACCCGTCGGGATTATTCCCTTAGCTATGTGGATTCATCTCTTTTATTATTAAGCCTACTTGTGCAAGTTGAAAACACGATTTATTATGTGATGGCAAAGATGAGGCAAGTTCACCGAAACTACCCCACCTGAGCGATGTCTTCGAGTCGTCGTTGTAAGGCTAAGTCCGAACGCCGTCGGCGTTTCGATTCCACCGATTGACTGAGCGGGACAGGGCACTACATCATACACCACTCAGAAAAAGTTTCATCCTCGAAACTAACTGAGTACACTTATTGACTTATCACTTTTACTCAACGTTCAAGAACTCTCGCACACACTACGCCTATGCGTTTCCTCAATCCGAGCCACGCTCGCACTATCCTCAATCATTTCTTCAAAACTCACTATCTCAAAATCCTTGACACTTTTCCGTTCCTCAAGTCTCACTTGATTCAACGTATCACTTAGTATGGATCGTGCACATATCTTAGGCGTCCCCAAAATACATGCATTTCAACCAAGCCTCGTGATAGAGAATCCACCGTCACTGTCACGACCCGCTACCCAAATTGTTGGGCCAGGCCGAGTCATGCCCAGCCTACGTTGAGATAAAACGTAGTAAGCTGTTCTAAAGACAACAGGATAAGACTAAATGTACTAACAGTTCTATAAGTGAAGAAGAATCATAAATGCTCCAAACACAAAAGTCATCGTATATAGTAAACGTCCAAGTACAAGCAAACTGAAATGTAAAACTGGATACATGTCCAGTTATAAAATGATATAGTCTAATACATGTCTACTCTCAAAAGTCTAAGTAAACAAAAGACAACTAGGCGAGGTTCCCCGCAGGAACATCCTCGTAAAGCAGAGCCGGGTCCTCGGCAGTAACTCCATAATACGAATCACAGAGCAACTCCTCCTCAGTAAGGACACCTACAACGTTATCCTGTCAGGACGGGAGCAAGTACTAAATCTAGCAAACTAGCATATGAAACATGGAAATGAACATGAGAGGAATAACTGGAAAGTATGGCATCACATAGTCTATCATGGCAAGGACACATATGTCATAGAGACAGATGTATATGTAATGTTTAAAACTGTAGCAGGTACGTGATCGGTCAATAGGTGTACAATGTACTGAGGCACATGTAAATAAAATGTACTTCCGTACAAGTGTAAAGGCGATATATGTACACACGTACAAATACAGCTTTGAGAGTAAGGCCTACGGCACAGAATCATATAAAATAAAACTTTGCTCGGTACTGAAGAGGGGGGGGTATGATCACGTACTCTACTATCAGTTTCCCCATAACCCATATTCTAATCATGTGAGAGATACATCAAGACTGTTCTAAGCATGGTAGTAACTGAAAGTACAACATGTAGAGATCTAACTTGCTACCCCATGGATCAGCATTTAACATGGTGGAGTTTGCAGTTCATTTTATGTGACAATATGTAAAGTTCGTAGAAAGTACTTGTCTCTAGCAAAGCAAAACAAAACAAGCTGCGATAACAGTGCTATGGATGTCCGGTAACTCGTCGCTGTAGAAGTAAATACAATAACTTAGTTTTTACACTAAGCTAAAACACTAGGACACTAATTGGTGAAACACGACTTGTGATAGGGCACCTAGCCAAAATAATGACTTTGGCATAGGAGACCAATGTGGGGTGACACACTATGTTAACTAACTTTCTAGGGCCTTTATACTAGTGAGGGATGGGGTTCAACATGACTAAAACTCCAAATAACACAAAAAGCTACAAGTCGTAATTAATCAATAAATAAATCAAAAGATCATTGTGTTCTAACAATTTTAGAGATAGACAAAAAGCCTAGTTTTTCTTAAAGTAAAGTACCAAGGTGATCCTTGTTAATCATAGAAATTTATTATAATTTTTCTGGAATTTATTAACCAGTACAAATATTTTATAAAAATCAGTTTTCCTAAGTATACAGAAAATGAGTTTTGGTTTTATATGCCAAACTAGGGGCAAAATAGTAAATTAAATACTACAAAATTTATACTAAATTAGCTAACTTAACATAGTATCTAAAAACTATTTTTCCATAATTTTAGCAATAATTTAAGTATTTTTAGAAAATCAAAAACAGCAATGCACACAATAATTAATTATCTGCGTATTTTGTCCATGTATATAATTTGAACCAAAGTTCAAATACAGGACCCAAGGCCATGAATCAAGTCCAATATGACTTGTACAGGTCTTGAATGTGTGAAAACACATTTGAGCCCAAATACCCATGCTAGGCTTGGACACCAAATGGTTGCAGTAAATTAAACACAATGAAAATACAATTTGGTAATAGTCAAAATAAATATTATTATTTTAATAAGGCAAATTTATACCAAAAGAATATATACATACCTATGCTAAAAGGATATATATAGATATATAAGGAAAAATACTTAATTTATAAAGTATATATATATATATATATATATATATATATATATATATATATATATATATATATATATATATATATATATATATATATATAAGAATACACTTAATAATATAGTATATATATATAATATATATATATACATAGGAAAATATATATATATAAACATATATATATAAAATTTACTAACTATAAAATATATACATATATATTAAATACTGTTAAAATACAGTATATACATATATATATATATATATATTAATATATATATATACATATATATATATAAATACAAAACAAAAAGAAAAAGAAAAGAAAATAGAAAATAAAAGAAAAAGGAAACAGAAAGAAGAAGGGCTCGAACTCGGTCTAACAGAGCGGGGGGGGTTTTAATTACTGCGCGCTGGCCAGTGGGCCAGTTGGCCCGTCTGTTAGGAATAGGGTTTTGTTTATTTTATTTAGTTTTAGGTTAGACATTATATAAAAAAAATATAAACACGAGCCTGTGTCCGGACAGTTTGGGACACAGGGATCCTCGTGTCTGTGCTATGCACGACACGCACGAGCTCAGCCTCGCGTGTCCGAGCACAGCACCATGCTCGTTGTGTCCTGGCGAGTCTCGTGCGTGAAGGCGAGACACGCACGACACGATTTAAGTCGTGTTACCTACGTGTCCGGCGGTTGGAGGGTGATTCGAAGGTCGGGGACGGCGGAGGAGGCGTCGGGGTCGGGGCGCTCCAGTGGCGCTGCCTCCAGCTCGGCAAGGCGAAGCGGATGACGGTGGTGGCGGCTGTCGACGACGAGTGGTGAGGCTGGACAGGGGCTCGCCGTAGCTAGGGTTCCGATGGAGTGTTTTGGGGAAGGGAGTGGGCTGTGGTGGTCGATGAGGGTGTAGAGCTAGGGTTTTAGGTCTGGGGGAGAGAGGGGGGTGTTTTATAGGGAAAGAGGGCGGTTGATAAGTCGGTCGGGCAGCCGAAAATGGCGGGGGCTTCCCGTCGGCGTGGCGGTCGTCGTTCGGGGGAGGGGTAGGTTTAGGATTTTGCACTTAGGTCCTTAGGTTTTAGGATTTTGCATAATAGGTCCCCACAGAAGTAATATGCAAATATAATTTGCATTCCTTAATTAAAAACAAATTTCTAATTACAAACTGATATAAAAGTAATTTGAATAATTACAAAACAGTATTAAAACAATTCTAATAATTGCAAATTGATATTAAAACATTTTAGAAAATTACAAATCAATATTTTTGTATTTGAAAACTCATTTAAAATCATTTAAAAATTCTAGAAAAATTCTTAAAAATTTCTAATAATTATTTAAGGCTATAAATGGCATTAAAATTTAATTAACACTAATTAAAAATGAATTTGAAAATCAGGGGCTTACAAGTCTTCCCTCCTTGAAAAATTTCGTCCTCGAAATTCACAAGGATTGAAGACCCGACAATATTCTAACATAGCAAGCAATGCAACAAAATGACTAAGGCTGCGATCGAAACTAACCTCTAGGGTATCAAGCGGGAACGGATGGTTCCCTCGCAGCGGTTGGATCGAACAAGTAAGGGTATCTCTCCCTCATGTCCGACTCCCTCTCCCAAGTAGATTCACCTGGGGAGTGACGGCTCCAAGCTACTCGTACTAGGGGTATAACCTTGTTCCTCAGCCTTTTCTCTCTCCGGTCTAATATCTCCACTGGCTGCTCAAAAACTGTAAGGCTCGGTCCGACCTCCAACTCTGAATGATCTAGCATATGACTGGGGTCTGGAACATATCTCCTCAGCTGAGATACGTGAAAGACGTCGTGAACTCCTGCTAGGTTGGGTGGAAGTGCAACCCTGTAAGCTACCTCTCCGATCCTGCCAAGTACCTCGAACGACCCGATGTATCTGGGGCTCAGCTTCCCTCCTCGTCCGAACCGGATCGTCCCTCGAGTAGGTGATATCTTCACTAGCACCATATCACCGTCTGCGAACTCCATCGGCCTGCGACTAGCATCAGCCCAGTGTTTCTGCCTATCCTGAGCTACTCTGAGCCTGTCTCTGATCATCCCGACTTTCTCTGCTGCATCCGTGATCATCTCTGGCCCAAGCATAACTCTGTCTCCGACATCATCCCAAAAGAGCGGTGTGCGGCATCGTCGTCCATATAGCACCTCGAAAGGAGATATACCAATACTGGCCTGGTAGCTGTTGTTGTATGAAAACTCTACCAAGTGCAGATGGCTCTCCCATGATCCTCCGAAGTCCAGCACGCAAGTCCTCAGCATATCCTCCAGCGTCTGTATTGTCCTCTCGGACTGCCCATCTGTCTGTGGGTGGTACGCCGTACTGAACTTGAGCCTACTGCCCAACTCCTCCTGCAAGCTCCTCCAGTAGTGGGATGTAAATCTACTGTCTCTGTCTGACACGATGCTCACCGGCACTCCGTGTAGGCGAACTATCTGCTGTATGTATAGCTCCGCCAACTTCTCGGTGGAAAGCCCCACCTTGAAGGGTATGAAGTACGCACACTTTGTCAGCCTGTCTACGATGACCCAGATGGCATCCTTCCCTCCTTGGGAACGAGGAAGCCCTGAAACGAAGTCCATCGTAATATGTTCCCACTTCCACTCGGGAATGGATAACGGCTGCAACAAACCAGCTGGCCTCTGGCGCTCATCCTTGACTGCTGGCAAACTAGGCATCTCGAGATAAAACGTGATACATCCCTCTTCATTCCGTGCCACCAAAGATGTTCCCGCAAGTCACGGTACATCTTGTTAGCACCAGGGTGAATAGAATATCTCGATCGGTGTGCCTCCTACAAGACTGCCTCTACCAGCTCTCCCTTCGGTACGCACAATCGGCTGCCATGCCTCAGGGATCCATCCTCTGCTATAGTGAAGTCATCCAGTAATCCAGCTAAAGCCTGGGGTCGAAGTCTGCGAAGGCTCTCATCTGTAGACTGTGCCTCCCGGATCTGCTCCATCAAACCTGACTGAATGTCAAGCGCCATCATCTGTATCACTGATCCTGGCCGAACTAGCTCAATACCGAGCTTCTTCAGATCCTCCCGCAAATGCCGATCAATCATCAGATACCATGCCATCGGATTCCTGCTCAGCGCATCCGCCACCACATTTGCCTTCCCGGGATGATACTGTAAATCGATGTCGAAGTCCTTCATCAACTCCAACCATCGTCTTTGCCTTATGTTCAGCTCTTTCTGCGTGAACACATACTTCAAGCTTTTGTGGTCAGTAAAGATTTCTACACGCTCTCCGTATAAGTAATGTTTCCATAACTTGAGTGCAAAGATTACCGCAGCTAACTTGAGGTCATGGGTAGGATAATTCCTCTCATGAGTCCGCAATTGTCTAGATACATAAGCAATTACTTTCCCATGCTGCTGTAGGACACATCCTAGCCCCTTCCTAGAAGCATCACTGTAAATGCTGAAACCTCCAGAACCTGAAGGTAAAGTCAGAACTGGAGCGGTCGTCAGCCTCCTCTTCAGCTCCTCAAATACCGCCTGGCAGTCCTCTGACCAGATGTACTCTGCGTCCTTCCGCGTCAGCTTCGTCATGGGCTCAGCTATCCTAGCAAAGTCCTGGACGAACTTTCTATAATAGCCTGCTAAACCCAGAAAACTCCTGATCTCTGAAACTGATGTCGGAGCCTTCCACGTCTCAACTGCAGTAATCTTCCTGGGATCTACCGAGATTCCATCTCCAGTGACTACATGGCCGAGAAACTCCACTCGGTCTAAAAAGAACTCGTACTTCGGCAATTTGACAAACAATCTCTCCTGCCTCAGAATCCCCAAAACTATCCGCAAGTGCTCTGCATGCTCCTCCGGCGTCTTCGAGTATATCAGGATGTCGTCGATAAACACCACGACGAACTTATCCAGATACTGGTGAAATGTCTTATTCATCAAGTTCATAAAGACAGCTGGCACATTTGTGAGACCAAATAGCATCACCAGAAACTCGTACTGCCCGTACTTCGTGTTGAACGCCGTCTTCTGGATGTCTGCTGGCCTAACCTTCACCTGGTGGTACCCGGATCTCAAGTCTATCCTGGAAAACACCTTCGCCCCGCTCAATTGGTCGAACAAATCATCTATCCTGGGCAGAGGATATTTGTTCTTGATGGTGATGGCATTCAAGGCCCGATAGTCAATACACAACCGGACTGTACCATCCTTCTTGGGCACAAAGAGCACTGGTGCTCCCCATGGAGAAGCACTGGATCGAATGAAACCCTTTTTCAACAGGTCATCAATCTGCTCTTTCATCTCTATGGCCTCCTTGGGATTCACTCTATAGCAAGCCCGGGATACTGGTGATGAACCCGGCACTAAATCTATGGTGAACTCCACATCTCTGTCAGGCGGAAGTCCTGGAAGATCCTCTGGGAATACATCCATAAACTCCCTAATGATAGGGTGTGGCAGTACTGCGTCCCCGACTGTAGCACAACAGTTCGGCTCTAGGCTGATCTCCGGCCCTGTCCTCCTGACACTGAATGGTGCTGTGCCTGGGGGACTGAACAAAATACTACCCTCATGGCAATCTATAGATGCATGGGCATAGCTAAGCCAGTCCATCCCCAATATGATATCATAACCGGGGAGTGGCATCACAAAGAATCGCCCCCTGAACTCTCTCCCGGCTATAAAAATAGAACATCTATAGATAGATCTAATAGGCACTGGTCCTCCTCCCGTCATCACTCTACTAATCTCCGCAGTAGGTGTAGCTACTAGATGATGTTTATGCATAAACTCTAATGATAGAAAGCTATGAGATGCACCAGAATCAAACAAACATACAGCTAAAAAAGTATGTAAATAAACATGACCTGTAATGACGTCAGCTAAGTAATCCGGCTCCGAAACCTGCTCCAGCTTCGGCTCAATGGCTAGACTATAAACCTTCTCCTGAGGTCCCTTCTGCTGCTGCAGATGCTGTCCAAACCTCTGCTGCTGAGTCGGGAGTGGTCCTCTAGGCTTCGTCGCTGGGCAGTTCCGAAGCTGATGGGTGGCAGACCCACAAGCCAAACACTGACCCAACCTCTTCCTGCAGACTGCGAAGTCATGACCTGGTCTTCCGCAGAAAGAACATATAGCTCCCTTCTGCTGCTGCTGCTGTCGGGGTCCCGGGGCTCGAACTGGCGGGGTCTGATGATGTGGTGTAGGGGGACGGTAAGTCTGCTGGGGTGGCGTCGACGCTCTCTGCTGGAAAGCCTGACGCTTGGACGGTCCCTCATGATGTACAGGAGCCGGCCTTTTGCTAGACAGAAGACGCTCCTCAATGCTTCGGGCCAACTCTAGGCTCTGGTAGTAGTCAGTCGTACCGTTCGCCACTATAAGAATGCCAATGTCTGGAACTAGACCATGGCAAAACCTACGGGTCATCTCCTCTGGATCAGCAACCAGACTAGGAGCGAAACGGCTCAGGCGACTAAACTCTCCCGTATAGTCATCAACAGAACGGTTCCCCTGCTGGATGTTCTGGAATCGTAGCCCCATGGCTACTCTAGCAGTGGTCGAGAAGAATTTCTTCTTGAACTGGGTCTTGAACTGATCCCAGGTGGCTCTACCTCTCGCGAATAACGGCTCATTCCTGAACCAGACTCCTGCTAAGTCTATCAGCAGAAATCCTGCTGCCTCGACCTGAAGGTCATCCTAACTCCCAGAAGCTTCCTCTCTACAGAATCTAGCCAGTCATCTGCTACTACTATGCCATCAGTCCCTGAGAACTCCTTGGGATTCAGACCCATGAAGTCCTTGATCGTCCCCGCTCTCTGTCGCGGCTCTACATATGGTGGGACCATGGGACGTCCCTCAGAACGCTCCATGCTCTGGCGGAGTAGGATAGTCTGCTCATGATGGGTTGTTAGGAACCCCTGGATCAGTGTGAGCAGCTGGTTCCCGTCGAGTGTGACGGAAGCCTGGGTGGGTATAGTGATAGGGGGTGGTGGAAGTATTGGGGCCTGCTGGGACTGGGATGTGGAAGGTGGTATCTGGGTCTGTAGATCTGTGGAGTGGGGGAATGTGGTAGGTGGAGGTGTATCAGTCAACTGGTCAGCTGACTGGATATGAAGGGCCCCATTCTCGGGGGTAACATACTGGGATGAACGAGTAAGCACCATTTAAATTACATAAAAAGACTTATAAGGACTTGTTTAAAGTAAGAAATCATATGTAAGAAAATCTAATTATAATAGCAAACATGTGATGTATTTCCTATGTTGCAATCCTAGCATTCCTCTAAGTGTTCTAAGCGTCTTTCCTAATGTTGTCTAATTACCTTAAGTTCCTAATTGCAGGCTGTTTTCCATAAAGAAATTCTCTTTATTTGTTGTGTTTCTGGGAAAATTACAACTGTAGGAATCCGATCTAGAAGACGATCGCTTTATCCCTTGGACTATGCGAAGAAGAAAAGCTCTCAAAATTTTGACAGTAGATATCAATGTATCTGTACCATGAATGAGAAAAAGAACTCTATTTATAGAGTCAAAAATAATAACTGAAATGATAACTGTCTTCACAGCCTGTGCTTAGTTGAAAATCATGCAGGATTTAACATACGCAAGGTTGTGAGCAGTTACTGGACGTGGCCTGTAACTGTTGGACACATGGCAATCATGCATAAGTCGTGTGCAAGTTACAGGACACGCAGGCGAGAGATCAGTGGCATGGCTGCCACGTACTCCAATTTGATTAAATCTACGCAGACTTGTTGAAGACGAAATCTACGCGAACTCGGTGTAGAAAGCTTCAAAATCCACGCAAACTTGGGGCAGGAAGCTTCAGGATCCACGCAGACTTCGAGGCAAAGAATTCGAAAATCCATGCAAACTTGAGGAAGAAAACTTCAGAATCCACGCAAACTTGAGATGAAGATCACAAATACACGCAGACTTGAAATAGAACTGCCAGCTGTCTTGATTCGGCGTGTCTCGACTAACACAAAATCTCTGACAGTGATTGCTTTGTCAGTCGCATTAAATGACAAGAAACCCTTTTGGTATGCCAACTCGACGAAGGCTGAGTCTTGCTGAAGAAGATTTCGAAAATCACGCAATAGACGGCGATGATCTCTCGAAGTCTGTGCATACGTGGCATACGAAGAGACATTCTTCGACTGTTGTACTGTCAGTCATAATTACTCTCTGATAAATGATGAGCTGTCTCCCCAGTGTAATTTGTAAATATTGTCTGGATCAACTGAGCGTGACTTTTGACTCTGTCTTGATCAACTCAGCGTGACTTTCATTTTTGAGGCCTACAAAACCCCCTTCAAAGTTTTCGAAAAATGATAAATTATTTCGAAATACTTTGAAAATAGAGATAAAAAAATGGATTTAGTCACGCTGAGATGACTTCAAAATTTTTCGGAAGTCGAAAAGACTTCAAAGTTCTTTGAAAACATCCAAATAAACTTATTAAATGTCATAATGACTCTTCGTTCTCCGAGACTGATTGTATCCAATTTATGGTGGAATGTGAACCGTCGGCAAAACTCAGTTATATAAACAGGAAGAAGTTTCATTTTTAATCTTCATCTTACGTCAATATGACACTAAAGGAGAAAGCTGAGGAAGAAGCACGCAAGTTGGGCTTTTGTTTTCATGGTGACCCCACTTTTGGGGGTGAAGAGCCAGAGCCCCTTGTCTTCGAGCTCAAAGATGATCCCTTGCAACTAGCCAAGAATTTCTTGAGCTATTTTGGCTTGGATGGCTCGTCCTCTTCTGATGGGCGCAGCCTCATAGAG
Source organism: Iris pallida (assembly GCA_029216955.1). Lineage (NCBI taxonomy): Eukaryota > Viridiplantae > Streptophyta > Magnoliopsida > Asparagales > Iridaceae > Iris > Iris pallida. Next base: position 413,295 of record JANAVB010043017.1, read on the forward strand.
CAGCGTGAAATGTTTAAAGCTCTGTTGCACTGTCTGGGAGTTAGGAGCGTAGAAGAACTAGGCACCAAGCTCAGTCGCTCTGGAAAATAGGGCGTGACTTTTATGCTTTTGTTGCACTCTTTTTGTTTTGTCTTTTGTAAGGCCATCAGTGCCTTTGAAAAATGAAGTACAACTTTTGTATTTGATCTGCGTGCCTTAATGAGAAATATTAATCAGCAGTCTTTGATTGTTTCCAATGTTGCTCTGTCTTCCAAAGCACACGTGACACTTATTCCACAATTTACGAGCGCTATTTATGCGGATCTTTTCCAAGAATAGACTTGTACTTTGCCCTTTAAATAGATGGAAGAGTTTCGCAGATACTCATCTCCCATTCCTCTTCTCCTTCTCTGAGAATGAAATTTTTGGGAGATTTCACTCTCAAATAGGAAAGCAATGTTTTCTAATGCTCGACTTCTGCGCACTGTATCAAACATGAGTTTGTCGATCCTTAGCACCAAACTTGAAGGTAAGTCAGTGTAATACGTGTATTATTTTTGCTGTTGAAGATAGTCTTTCTGTTTCTTGTTTCTGATTTGAAAAATACACGCCTGTCTCTGTTTGATAAATGCACACTGAATGATTTCTGTTGATCTTTCTGCAGAAACTTGGCTGAAAATTTTCTTCAGAACTGGCATTGGGGATGTGGATGCTGTGGAGAATATCCTGCTGACATCTACATCAGGGAGCTCATACGCTTTTGACGTATAAATCAGACAACTCAGAACTCTTCGTGGGATAGAAGGGTCTTCCATAGATGGTAGGAAGAGCCTTTATACACGAGAGTTGGATGGTGGAGTCAACTCTACTACCGAGAAATCGGGTAGTAGAGTTCCTTTCGCGGGAGAACTAGAAATTGTATCCCAAGGTTGGATACATTCCTGTCTCCTCTGAAAGGTCGCTCCTAATCCACCAGTTGTATCGGCAGCACCACGACTTCGGGCTGCCACACTCTGTGGTTCTCCTCTCGTCTGAGAGAGAAGACCATAGTTTGATTCCTGCTGATCTGGTCGTGACTGGGACCCAGACAGTCAGGAACTGCAACCAACAACGAACCTGACGGAGAAGGTCCGACGGAGAAGATCCAAAGAAGAAGATAGATCTCTATTAGGTTATCGTTGTGGTGTAGAATGAAAATCCAAGATTTTGTAATAGATTTCCATTATGATTTGTAAGAAAGTCTAAGAAAATGTAATAGACTTTTTGTGGTGAAATGAGAATGGAAATGATAATTCTTCTATGCTCAATGATTTATATTTATGGATGAATTGTGGACATGATAGATAATAAAATCATCTTTTCTGTTTTAGAGTATATGATATTATCAGAGGTATTATGGACGTGATAATATGTAGGAACTCAAAAGAAAATAGATTGATTTCTATGCAGAGGTCAAAACATGACAAATGAGTAAGTAGATTCGGAATTGATTCAGAGGTTATAAAAATATGATAGATAACGAATCCCCACTTAATAAAATTGATAGAAGATTATTAACGGATGAACCGTTAGGAAATAATGAACAGATGAACTGTCGAGTGAATGTAATAAATGAACGGATGAACCGTCAAGTATTAATGAATATGTGAAACGTCGGATGAATGTGAGAAATGAATGGATGAACCGTTAAGCATTAATGAATATGTAAAACGTCGGATGAATGAGGAACTTCTGCCTATAAATATAGCAAAAATCTGGCGAGAACGAATACTTCTAGTCCTCAACATAAAAATGTCATCTGGAGAAGCATCCAAGAAGACTGAGATAGCCTCAAAGGTTCAGAAAGGCACTGAAGAACGCCCTGCTGGTCCAGTCAAAACGAAGAAGACGGAAGCAGGCGAAGGTTCGTCTGCACCCAAGCCACCAAGGGACATTCTGGATTTTCTGCTCGAACCAGGAAGGACTGAAGAAGAGGAAGCCATGAGGATGGCCGCTTGCAAATTCCTCGTAGCTTCTAGCAAGGAGGTTCTCGGCTCTTTTGCTGATCACGTCTTCGAGAAGGACGGTAGTGGCCCACGTCCAAAAGTAGAGAAGGATGATAGTGATCTTCCTTAATATCATGTATCATCATTCATGAAAATAAAATAAAAATTTTATTTTTTAAACATGAATTTGTCTGATGATTACAAGTATTTACATTTATACATAGTACTTTTTAAGGAATTTGTCATTAATAGGCATCAAAACTTTTCGACCATCCAATTCTGAGAGTTGATAAGCTCCATTTGAGAAAACTTTGCTTACAATATAGGGACCTTTCCACTTTGCGTCAAATTTGCCCTTACTCATATGAGTCATAGTCATAGGACGTCTGACTGTTAGAACAAGTTCTCCTTTTTGATATGCCCGAATTCTGACTTTCTTATTAAAAGCTCTTGAAATTCTAGCTTGATAGAATTCAATATTCTGTTGAGCAGATAATCGCTTTTCATCCAGAGCTTCTAATTCCTGAAGTCGAAGACGATCGTTATTTTCAGCAGTGAGTTCATTAGCGATTGCTATCCTTAAAGAAGGAATTTGAATCTCTAATGGAAGAACAGCTTCGCAACCATACACCAGAGAGAAAGGTGTACATTTGGTAGCATTACGAACTGTAGTGCGATAAGCCCACAAACATTTCCCGAACTTGTCACCCCAATTACGTTTGTTAGTGGAGACAAACTTTTTTAGGAGTTTGATGATAGTCTTGTTGAAAGCTTCTGCTAATCTGTTAGCTGCTGGATTATATGCGGTATAAGCCACATTATTGATCCGGTGATCGTCACAGAATCGAGTAAATTTCTGGCTGACGAACTGTGGTCCGTTATCATGAACAATGCGTCGAGGAACACCAAATCTGTAGATGACGTGGTACTTAATAAAGCTGATGACATTAGACGTCTTAACTTCAGATAAAGGAATGACTTCGGCCCATTTGGAGAAGTAATCGGTTATTGCGAGAATGAACCGATGACCTTTAGATGACGGTGGATTGATCGGGCCGACAATGTCCATGCCCCAAGCTTCGAAGGGCCATGATGCTGCCGTCGGATGTAGAAATTCCGAGGGTTGATGAATAAAATCCGCATGGATTTGACAAGCTTTACACTTCTTTGCATATTCGATGGCATCAGATACCATGGTGGGCCAATAATAACCCATACGTCGAATACGGTCTTGAAGTTTTGGTCCTGGCTGATGTGCTCCACAAATTCCATCATGTGCTTCACGAATGATTTGTTGAGCCTCGTCACCGGCAACACATCGAAGGAGTAAACCATCATAAGCTCGACGATATAAGGTCTTTGTTGTATGATTGTAGTAGAATCTGAGTGATCGTCGTCTGATAGATGCTACCTCACTCGGATCATCCGGAAGAATATCATATAATACGAGATCTAAGAAAGAAAGTCTCCAATCTTTATCCGTATTCTGATTCTCAGTCGAGTTACTGAAGATGAATTCTATGCTGGAATCGGATGAAGATGACATCGATTTACGACTGAATCCAAATCCTCTTGTTGTGTTGACGTCATGAGATGTTGATTCTTCAATGTCAACTGGAAGTCCTAGAGTCAAGTTATTTTCAAGATGAAATAATTCTCGATTACGAACAACAATCATTTGTTGCCATCTGATTGGAATAGTCAGCACCGCTGCAAGATTAGCAAGGGCATCAGCTTCTGTGTTACATGCTCGCCTAACATGTTCAATGAAGAATTCTTCAAACGAAGAAGCCATAGATATAGCTGTTTTATGATAAGAAACCAGATCTTGATGGCGAACTTCATAAGTACCCCTGATCTGATTGACAATGAGTTTAGAGTCTCCATACGCCTCCAAATGTTGAATATTCAGATGTTTAGCAAGTTGAAGACCAATAAGTAATGCGTTGTACTCAGCTACATTATTTGAACACGGCTGATCGAGAGAATAAGCTCTTTGGATAGCAAGACCTTCTGGCGATACAAGAACAATTCCAACTCCAGCGACAATATCGCCATTAGGACCAATTCTTGATGCTCCATCAAAGAATAGACGCCAAGTAGGATCTTCTTCAGCAATTTGATTTGAATCTAGGACTTCATCTGGGATTTCATCATAGAGTTTTGAATTTTCTGGAATTGAGTGAGCAGCCAGAAAATCAGCTAAAGCTTGTCCTTTGACTGATTTCTGAGGAATATAGTGCATGTCATACTGAGCAAGTAGGATTCCCCAGTTAGCCAATCGAGAATTCAAAACACTGGGTTTCTTCATCATGATCCATATAGGATTGATCCTGGAGATGACATGAATAGTCTGGCCAATAATATAATGACGTGTCTTTTGGACAGCAAACATCAAGACTAGACATTCTTTTTCAACCGGTGAATATCGAGGTTCAGCTCCGGTCATAGTGCGGCTGAGATAATAAATGGCTTGTTCATGGCCATTTTGATTCTTTTGAGCGAGTAATGCACCCAATGAATGACTCATTGCTCGAGTATAGAGGAGGAACGGTATTCCTGAGACGGGAGGTACCAATACTGGAGGGTTCATTAGATATTGTTTTATATCATCGAATGCTTTCTGACATTCATCATTCCAGACAAAAGAGACACCTTTCTTCATAAGTTTGTTGAATGGTCTGCAGCGTCCTGATAAATTAGAGATGAATCTCCTGATATAAGCGATTCTTTCTTGAAATCCTCGTAGCTCTTTTAAGGTGCGTGGAGGACGCATCTCTTGGATGGCTTTGATCTTCTCGGGATCCACGTGTATACCTTTAGAGGTAATGACGAAGCCGAGAAATTTACCACTAGAGATGCCTAAGAAGGACTTAGTAGGGTTCATCTTTAATTGATGCTTACGCATTAGATCAAATATAGTCTTCAAATCTTGGATATGATCCTCCTTTTGTCGACTTTTGACTGCAATATCATCAACATAGCATTCGACTGTTTTCCGCAAATGTTCACGGAATATAGTGCTCATAGCTCGTTGATAAGTTGCTCCTGCATTCTTGAGACCGAATGGCATAACTGTATAACAGTATGTACCAATCGGCGTTCTGAAAGAAGTGTGCTTCTCGTCCTCTGGAAACATTTTGATCTGATTGTACCCAGAATACCCATCCATGAATGACATTCGTTCAAATCCACAGGTATTATCACCCATGACATCAGTGATTGGTAGAGGGAATTCGTCTTTAGGACATGCCGCATTGAGATCGCGGAAGTCTATGCATACTCTGATCTTGCCAGTCTTTTTAAGAACAGGAACAATATTAGCCACCCAATCGGGATGTTGTTCCTCTCTAATAAACCCAGAGGTAATGAGATTATTGACTTCAGCTTCAATTGCATCCATGATGTCTGGACGAAATCGTCGCTGTTGTTGTTTGACCGGTTTAGCATTCGGCAAGATATTGAGCTTGTGAGTTGCAATTTGAGGATCAAGCCCTGGCATATCTTCATAACTCCAAGCAAAGACATCGATGTAATCACGAATGAGTTTGATCATGTCTTTCTTATCAGTTTCTGAAAGACTTTCACTGATGAATATTGGTTTGGGAGATCCCTCTTCACCAACATCTATTTGAACAAGTTTATCTTCAGTTGGAGGTTCTTTTTGCTCGAAACGGAACTCCCATTGATTATCTAATCTTTGGGCCCACTGTTCTGATTCAGGTGAGATTTCAAACTCTTCTTCGTCTTCATCACTTTCTTCAGAATGGTCAATGGAAACCATGTTGGAAGACAAAATGTTGCAGTAGAAGTCCCCGATACTTGTATCGGAATCCCAAGAAGTAGTACTAGAAGAATCAGATCTCTTATCTTCGTCAGACTCGGGATCTTCATGGATAATATTGATGAAAGGAGTAGGAGCAGTATAACCCAATCCGCATTTCGTCCTTCCATATTTCAAAAGAGGAATCCGGACAGGTATTTTTCTTCCTTTTCCATCATTGAGGCCAGTCCTGAAGTCATAGCCCATATTTTTGATGATGTCTCTAGATTGCTGACTATAACGACGTAGTTGTAATCTTCCAGTATCATCATTTTTGTCATCATCTTCAAGATCAGAAGGATTTTGAGGCCCTTTGTAGAAGAATATTGGAATGTCTCCTGGCTTTCTGTTGGGAACTAGAAAGTATGAAGATTGTACAGGTTCTAAAGATACATCTGTATGAACAGTCTGTACAACTCCTATGGTTATTGTGTTCAAGTCATCTAACAGATGTAAATAACTATGAACATAATTACACACATCAACATACTGCAAAGGTGGAGACTTTTCATTAAATGTAAAAGCAGCAATATTTACATTGGGAGAAGGCTGAGCCTTAGAGATTTTAGCCAAGTCAATGACTAAAGGGGGATAAGAAAAAGAAGCTTTGTTTCGATTAAGATCGATAACAAATGGCTCAGAAGAGGTGAGCTCCCTTGAAGTTTGAAATAGGAAGAGTAGTCCGCCCTCCAACTGGAATTAGCAGAGTATCTTGTGAAGATACAGGAACTGTAGTACGCCCACTGACAGGAATGATCAGTGTATTTTGAGTAGATGACTGAGGTAACGGAGAGATCCGTCCACTCACTGGAATGATGAAAGAATCTTCTCCAGAGGGTTTAGGAGATTGTTGCTGAGTAGTTCGACCTTTAACAGGGATTATTAAAGTCTCACTTTGTGCATCTTCTTTCTCCATAGCTTGTATGATCCTTGTATACTCTGCTTTGTACATTCGGGAATCATTGAAATAAGCTTCAACCCCATGGAAGGGATTTATATCAGCAATTTTTTTTTGTACTCTTCCATTGCTATCAATGTATTTAAAACATTGATGAAGAGTAGAAGGCACCACATTATTTTCATGATGAAAGGGCCTCCCCAGAAGAAGATTATAGGATCCCGCGATCTCGATCACATAGAAAGTGACTTTAGATCTGAAATTGCCTATCTGAAGCTTCAGATGAATCTTTCCCAAAGGCTCACTTCGGCTTTGATTGAATTCCAAGATAGTAGTAACCGTCTTGGAGAGCTTGTGAAGAGGGATTTTTAGTTCATCTAACAAACTCTTTGACATTATGCTTATAGCAGACCCTGGGTCAATGAGGATACGATCTATCTTCATCGTATCAATATAACCAGTGTAGTAGAGAGGTCGGTCATGTCGATTATCCTCCAGTAGCATGTCGTCTTGTGTAAAGGTGATATTTGGGATAATCTCTAGTACACTGTTGCAATGTAAGCAAGTGGCAGGTTCCGCATCTGGCTTTTTCAATTGTGCAAGACAAGAGTCAGCTTGTAGAAGTGCTTCACTTAACGTCTCCCGAGTTTCTTTAGAAAGACGTAGGAGTTCAAAGAGGGACATTCTAGCTGGAGTATTAGCAAGTTGAGCCAAAATGTCGAAGTTGTAAGGCTTCTGAAGTCCAAGAGGAAGAGACTTCTTGATTGGTTTATCAAACTGAGCTTGTTGCTTGCCTTTCTCAAGAGTTGTGGGTTTGGGAGGAACAGGTTCAACTGGTGTAGTTGAAGGAACAGGTGCAGTAGATGATTCTTCTTCATGAGGAACATTAGGAGCATCTTTAGCAGCTGAAGGGATATCAAGAGGATCTTCAGGATTTTTAGAATAATCCTTTAGGTAAGGTTTCCCCGTTCGAGTAGCACTAACAAGTGCTTCTTCTTTGTCTTTTGGCTCTGTGTCAGAGGTAGACCCAAGAGAAGTCATATGACATGACTTGATCTTTCCAGCCTTCTTGGACTTTCGAGAAGAAATCTTTTGAGGAGAAGGAGATTCAAAGTCTGTTATTAGATCAGGATGAATCCACATGATTTCTCCAGTCTCCAAAGTGATTGGTGCTAATCCTTCAGACTGTGGAGGAGGAATATTTACTATTTCAAGAGTTGCCTTGGGAATAGGAACGATTCCGCTTTCAAGAAATTGAGGAGGGAAGTCTCCAAATTGCATAGAGACGACATTAGAAGTGACAGTCTTCTCTTTTGGAGTAAGAGAGATAGCTCCAGACTTAATCATTTCTTGGATCTTTCCTTTCAGTACATAACATGTACGAATTGTGTGACCCAGCATTCTGTGGTATGGACAGTATTTAGGATGATCTGTCTTACCAGCTTCATCAGGTTTCTTGATCTCAGGTAATTGTATTTTATTACCTTTCAGCAGACATTCAAAGATACCAAGGACATCGTCGTCATCAAAAGAATATTCTTTTTTGGGGCGAGGTGTTCTTGATTGTTGAGTTATAGAGGCAGGAGTTTGAACATTTGATGCATCTTTGCTCTGAAGATTAACTTCAAGAGTTTCTTTTCCTTTGCGAGCATTATTTTTATTGTTAGCACCTTGTCCTGTTTCTTTAGGAGTCATCTGCACTCCTAAACCTTTGAAGGTTTCAGCACTGATTTCTGCAGCTTTTGTAACGACCCGCTCCGCCCTAGCGGAACGCCGATTCCAAACGGCAAGTGCAACGACTCAAACGAGCCGTCGACCCGAAGAATTGCCTCGACCCGATGAAGTAACAATGCAAATCGATGCAAGGCTTGCATTGGCCCGACAAGATGAATCCAGACTTAGACTATCGAAGGCGTGCTCGGAGGATCGCTCGGCCGATGCGAACATCGCTAAGGTGGGTGGCTCCGATGAACCCGTCTGTGCTTAGCCTAGACACATAACAATGCGGACACTATCACGAGAATCGCTAGGCGACAACACCATGCATGTTAATAAATGATTCAACGCACCTAGCTGAGGGAATAATCCTATCTTGCATGCTTGTTTAGAACATGGAAAAGAACTTGGCAATTATAGAAACGCTCGCACCACGCTCTACGCTCGTGCTACGGCACAAGCTCACGTTCATGTCCCGTATACGTTCAAACAATGAAACAATGAATGGTTTACAACAATGAAACGGGAAGGCTATCAACATAGTCGCTCCGAGTAGAGTTTAGCAACATTGGAAGGCTATGGGACCGATGGGTCGCCAAGGCGACTCCCACACTGGGAGTTGCGTAATGCATGAATGAATGAATCAACGAATGAATGAACAAACACATGAATGACTCTATGAACATACGAACAAGTGAAAGAATAACATGAAAAGAAAGAATACATGAAAGATAAGACATGGAAGACGCTAGCGACAGGTATGACGGGCACGTGCAACGGGGCTCGCTACCCGCGCTGTACGGACGCCAACCTGGTCGTTAACGCATTATGGCATGAAAGATAAGACATGGAAGACGCTAGCGACAGGTATGACGGGCACGTGCAACGGGGCTTGCTACCCGCGCTGTACGGACGCCAACCTGGTCGTTAACGCATTATGGCTAAGGGTTAGCCTACGGCTCGGAGATAGCCGCTAAGTTAAAATGACAAGACAATACGAAATGGTCGTGGACAAACGGCACGGGCGATGGGGGGGAATATCGTGGCCGTCGTGTGGAAGGATTCTGCGGCACGGGCGTTGGGGGGGTAAACCGTGGCCGGCCTAGGCAGAATCAATTCGGCGCTTACGGGCTGCTTGGGTGCGGGCTTGGGCACCAAGAGACGTAAGTAGGAGGGTATATTCAAGAGACTTAACGGGGTGTACCAGCCATCACCCTACGCTAAGTTGAGAATTGCCACAGGGGAATGTCCTAAATGGCTTGCAAAGCCAGCGACCCGTGCATGTAGATTAAGTGGACTATGCTGGTGGCAATCCACGTGCAAGTTCTTGCATTGAAATCAAAGTAGTCTAAGTAAACTAAATGAAGTGTCTCCAGAACATGCTTGAAGTGTAATATCCTGAACATGAACATGCCCGAAATATAACACTCTTGAACATGCTTGAAATATAACATCCTGAACATGAACATGCTCGATATGTAACACTCCTGAACATGCTTGAATGAAATACTCGAAACATGCTTGAATTGTAACACTCTAAAAACGTGCCTACGACGTGCTAGAACATGCCTCCGACGTGCTAGAATCCCGAGACATGGACACACACTCGATATTGAATGCGTGCATGAATCGTGTTATGTTATTATTCATGAATTGTGGTTTAACTTGGTTTACCTTGAACAGGGAAGGCCGGACGGTAAGTATGGGTAAGTCGTACATGTATTTCCATGCGACACTCGAGTTCGGTAACACGAGATAGGCTATGCAATATGCCATAAAATTGATCCTAAGGCAAGATTAGAAAGACAATGAATGATAGAGATGCACAAAAGATTATAGAACGTGTTTGGTAATGATGGCATTGTGGGCGAGCCAGCCTCCCCACCAGTGCATAACAATGTACTGATAACCCCACAGTATGCTTGCAGGATAGCAGGAGGCGCCGGCGGGTGCGGAGCTTCCGTCGAACGTGTCAAGGCGCGGAGCCAACTCTGGGGGCCTTGGAACGTTGCAAGAAGCTGAAGCACCCTATACAGGACATAATGTATCGGAACATCGCCATGTATCCTTCCATGTTGTAAGCCATTTGGCACGCCTTTTATGTTTCAGAGAGAGAGAGAGCTTGAGCGACTTGTAATATCGGCCTAGCGCCGCTTGTAAACTTGTTGAATATCAATAAAGAATTTGGTTTCGCTTCAATTGTGTTCATTTATATTCCACTGCAAATGGGGACACTCTGTGCGACTCTGTGGCCTAGAACTCAAATCGGCCATTTCTGGACTTGGCCTTGCACGGGCGCAACCTAGGCCCGTGCGGCATCACGCCTTAGCGAGGACGATCGCTCCTACGGGAGCGGGGCGTGACAGCTTTGGCACTGACTATGAAGGAAGGCCAATCTTTAAATTGAGTGGACCCTGTCCACATACTGATGATTGGCAACAAGTTTGATTTGCACGTGTCAATGGTGACAGCATCAGGAGTTCCAAGAGGCATCTTCAGAGCTTCTCTTCGAAACCGTTCAATGTATTCCTCTGTGGATTCATTATTTTTCTGCTTGATTCTAATAAGAGCAGACATAGTCATGTCATTCAGCCCTTCATAGAACCTTTCAAGAAACATCTGTTTGAAACCAGCAAATGAGGTAATGCTCCCATCTGGGAGACTCCTATACCATTCATAAGCCGTTCCTTTGAGACATCCAATAAATACCCGAGTAAGAAGGGCATCACTTGGTTGCAATTGATCAGTCATCACTTCAAAGTGATTAATAAACTGACTTGGAGAAGTGGTTCCATCATAGAATGAAATAGTAGAAGGCTTGTATTTAGGAGGATATGATACTTGCTTCCATTCTATCGGATAAGGCTGCTTGATGCCTAACCTTTGTAAACCATCCTTCTGTTTGAATGCCTCGAATTGAGTTTTGAGATTCTTCAATTCTTCAGAGACAACTCCCGAAGATTGTGGAGTTGTGGCTTGTAGAGAATAGTTGGGAGGAGGAACAGCATTGTAATCACTACCCCCAGCTCCAGAGAGACTAGGATTTAGTTGAGCTGGTCCAGGAGTATTGGATTGTACTGCTGGAGGAACTTGTACTGGACTTATATCAGTATCAACTGGTATGGCATCTGGTACAGTCTGTCGATTTTGTATCTGTGTTGCCATGAGTTCATACATCGATTTCATAGTGTCAGCCATAGACTTCATTTGTTGTTCCAAAGAAGCAATTCTTTGATCTTGAGGAGTCAAGGAAGAAGAAGGTTCATCAGTATTCCCATCAACCATGTAAGTCGTGACTGTATGAGGGATTATTGATGAACTAGTGGATGTTGTATGTTCTGAATCATTGCTTCGTGCATCAAAGTCAACTATAGGAGAATTACCCCCAGTAGGAAGAGGTGGGAAGTTAGATTCTCCAAGGAATTCAGAATCAATTTCAGGGATCAAATTTCTTTGACTAGAAGCCAGAACTCTTGCTCTGGTGTTTCTATATACTCCATCTGGACTATCAACTCTACCCCCGATATCCCGAGAAGTCATGTTGACAGAGGCAAACAAAGGCTCATCTTCATCAGGCATAGGTTCATACTGAATCCTATTGAAGACAGACTGTCGTTTAATTTGACATCTGCATTGCATTGTGGCTCTTGGCTGGAAGTCACATTCATGATCACCATGGTCTTGAACCGTTGATTGACATCTGCACTGAATTATGACTCTTGGATAGAAGTCACATTCAGCATGTTCCTTTGACATAGAATTACTCCTTCTCTTCTGTTGAAGATATTCCCGTAAATCTGTTTGTGAAGATTGAGGAGTATACTTCCTGTTCTTGGGTCTTAATGGCTCTTGATTATATAGAGAATGATTAATATGAGCCACATAGTTTCTTGCATACTCTGCATCTGGATCTTTTATCTTCATATCCAATTGGTATGGTTTCTTAACACCAGAAGTGCTGAGTTTTGTTCTTAAATCAGTGGAAGGTAACACATTAATTTTGGAAACATGGAGTTTTCCTTCCATTGACCTGGATATTTGCAGAGAAGGAAGAGTTGAACCACTCCTTTGATTAGGAGTTGGTAACAGACCCTCTTTAATGGACAGATTCTGTGCCCAATTTGAAGAAGTCAAAGAAGAAGATATTAAGGAATATTTCTTCTTAGACTCATTCAAGTTTTGAGACATAGAATGTCCAGAAGGAAGAGTAGTCAAAAGACCATCTCCTTTTCTTTGACTAACAAAAGTATCAGTCAAAGCTGTTCCTGAAGTAAAAACTACAGGAGCAGAAGAAACAACTAAAGAGTTATTCCTTTTCGAAGGGACTTTGTGTGGAAGACCACCCCCAGTTCTAGTAGAACTCGGTAAAGAAGAAGAGATAACTAAGGAGTTATTCTTCTCTGATGAAATATACGCTGAAACAGACTTGGTTAAAGAACCAGAGCTGTTAGCGTGACTTTTGATTTTAGAATTACACGCTGGAACAGATTTGGCTAAAGAACCAGTACTGTCAGCGTGACTGTTGAATGTGGGATTGCACACTGGAATAGATTTGGCTAAGGAGCTAGTACTATCAGCGTGACTTTTAGAGTTGAATTTGCACGCTGGAACAGATTTGGCTAAGGAGCCAGTACTGTCAGCGTGACTTTTAGAGTTGAATTTGCACGCTGGAACAGATTTGGCTAAGGAGCCAGTACTGTCAGCGTGACTTTTGGTTACTGTCATCTTCGAGCGCACAAGAGTGTGCGTGCTTGCAGTGGAATTCTTGCCAGTGTTAGGAGTAGACACTGTGGCAGAGACTTCACCATTGACTGCCAACTGATTCTTAGGGACATAGACAGAGTGTCCCTTCGACTTGGCAGTGATGATGGAGGCTGGAGTGGGCTTGCCACCCTTAGCCCGCTGCATTTCTTCATAGGCGAGTTGATCGAATTTGATCGTCATCACCTTCTTCGTCGAGCCGATTGACGAAGTGTCGCATTGAGTTGTTGCCATCTCAGAAGAGGAGATGGTATTCCCCAGCAGAGTCGCCAATTTGTTTTCCATAAAGAAATTCTCTTTATTTGTTGTGTTTCTGGGAAAATTACAACTGTAGGAATCCGACCTAGAAGACGATCGCTTTATCCCTTGGACTATGCGAAGAAGAAAAGCTCTCAAAATTTTGACAGTAGATATCAATGTATTTGTACCATGAATGAGAAAAAGAACTCTATTTATAGAGTCAAAAATAATAACTGAAAAGATAACTGTCTTCATAGCCTGTGCTTAGTTGAAAATCACGCAGGATTTAACATACGCAAGGTTGTGAGCAGTTACTGGACGTGGCCTGTAACTGTTAGACACATGGCAATCATGCATGAGTCGTGTGCAAGTTACAGGACACGCAGGCGAGAGATCAGTGGCATGGCTGCCACGTACTCCAATTTGATAAAATCCACGCAGACTTGTTGAAGACGAAATCCACGCGAACTCGGTGTAGAAAGCTTCAAAATCCACGCAAACTTGGGGTAGGAAGCTTCAGGATCCACGCAGATTTCAAGGCAAAGAATTCAAAAATCCACGCAAACTTGAGGAAGAAAACTTCAGAATCCACGCAAACTTGAGATGAAGATCACAAATACACGCAGACTTGAAATAGAACTGTCAGCTGTCTTGATTCGGCGTGTCTCGACTGACACAAAATCTCTGACAGTGATTGCTTTGTCAGTCGCATTAAATGACAAGAAACCCTTTTGGTATGCCAACTCGACGAAGGCTGAGTCTTGCTGAAGAAGATTTCAAAAATTACGCAATAGACGGCGATGATCTCTCGAAGTCTGTGCATTCGTGGCATATGAAGAGACATTCTTCGACTGTTGTGCTGTCAGTCATAATTACTCTCTGACAAATGATGAGCTGTCTCCCCAGTGTGATTTGTAAATATTGTCTGGATCAACTGAGCGTGACTTTTGACTCTGTCTTGATCAACTCAGCGTGACTTTCATTTTTGAGGCCTACACAGGCATGCTTGGTACAATAACGTAACCAAACAGTTTAGTCAGGACCTGCGTGGGCCACCACTAAAAACATGTCACGACCCGCTACCCAAATTGTTGGGCCAGGCCGAGTCATGCCCAGCCTACGTTGAGATAAAACGTAGTAAGCTGTTCTAAAGACAACAGGATAAGACTAAATATACTAACAGTTCTATAAGTGAAAAAGAATCATAAATGCTCCAAACGCAAAAGTCATCGTATATAGTAAACGTCCAAGTACAAGTAAACTGAAATGTAGAACTGGATACATGTCCAGTTACAAAATGATATAGTCTAATACATGTCTACTCTCAAAAGTCTAAGTAAACAAAAGACAACTAGGCGAGGTTCCCCGCAGGAACATCCTCGTAAAGCAGAGCCGGGTCCTCGGCAGTAACTCCATAATACGAATCACAGAGCAACTCCTCCTCAGTAAGGACACCTACAACGTTATCCTGTCAGGACGGGAGCAAGTACTAAATCTAGCAAACTAGCATTTGAAACATGGAAATGAACATGAGAGGAATAACTGGAAAGCATGGCATCACATAGTCTATCATGGCAAGGACACATATGTCATAGAGACAGATGTATATGTAATGTTTAAAACTGTAGCAGGTACGTGATCGGTCAATAGGTGTACAATGTACTGAGGCACATGTAAATAAAATATACTTTCGTACAAGTGTAAAGGCGATATATGTACACACGTACAAATACAGCTTTGAGAGTAAGGCCTACGGCGCAGAATCATATAAAATAAAACTTTGCTCGGTACTGAAGAGGGGGGGTATGATCACGTACTCTACTATCAGTTTTCCCATAACCCATATTCTAATCATGTGAGAGATACATCAAGACTGTTCTAAGCATGGTAGTAACTGAAAGTACAACATGTAGAGATCTAACTTGCTACCCCAAGGATCAGCATTTAACATGGTGGGGTTTGCAGTTTATTTTATGTGACAATATGTAAAGTTCGTAGAAAGTACTTGCCTCTAGCAAAGAAAAACAAAACAAGCTGCGATAACAGTGCTATGGATGTATGGTAACTCGTCGCTGTAGAAGTAAATATAATAACTTAGTTTTTACACTAAGCTAAAATACTAGGACACTAATTGGTGAAACACGACTTGTGATTGGGCACTAGCCAAAATAATGACTTTGGCATAGCAGACCAATGTGGGGTGACACACTATGTTAACTAACTTTCTAGGGCCTTTATACTAGTGAGGGATGGGGTTCAACATGACTAAAACTCCAAATAACACAAAAAGCTACAAGTCGTAATTAATCAATAAATAAATCAAAAGATCATTGTGTTCTAACAATTTTAGAGATAGACAAAAAGCCTAGTTTTTCTTAAAGTAAAGTACCAAGGTGATCCTTGTTAATCATAGAAATTTATTATAATTTTTCTGGAATTTATTAACCAGTACAAATATTTTATAAAAATCAGTTTTCCTAAGTATACAGAAAATGAGTTTTGGTTTTATATGCCAAACTAGTGGCAAAACAATAAATTAAATACTACAAAATTTATACTAAATTAGCTAACTTAACATAGTATCTAAAAACTATTTTTCCATAATTTTAGCAATACTTTAAGTATTTTTAGAAAATCAAAAACAGCAATGCACACAATAATTAATTATCTGCGTATTTTGTCCATGTATATAATTTGAACCAAAGTTCAAATACAGGACCCAAGGCCATGAATCAAGTCCAATATGACTTGTACAGGTCTTGAATGTGTGAAAACACATTTGAGCCCAAATACCCATGCTAGGCTTGGACACCAAATGGTTGCAGTAAATTAAACACAATGAAAATACAATTTGGTAATAGTCAAAATAAATATTATTATTTTAATAAGGCAAATTTATACTAAAAGAATATATACATACCTATGCTAAAAGGATATATATAGATATATAAGGAAAAATACTTAATTTATAAAGTATATATATATATATATATACAAATATATATATATAAGAATACACTTAATAATATAGTGTATATATATATATAATATATATATACATAGGAAAATATATATATAAACATATATATATAAAATTTACTAACTTTAAAATATATACATATATATTAAATACTGTTAAAATACAGTATATACATATATATATATATATATATATAAAAATAATAAATAAATAAAATAAAAAAAAAATATATATATATATATATACATATATATATATAAAAATACAAAACAAAAAGAAAAAGAAAAGAAAACAGAAAAGAAAAGAAAAAGGAAACAGAAAGAAGAAGGGGGGGCTCGAACTCGGTCTAACAGAGCGGGGGGGGGTTTTAATTACTGCGCGCTGGCCAGTGGGCCAGTTGGCCCGTCTGTTAGGAATAGGGTTTTGTTTATTTTATTTAGTTTTAGGTTAGACATTATATAAAAAAAATATAAACACGAGCCTGTGTCCGGACAGTTTGGGACACAGGGATCCTCGTGTCTGTGCTATGCACGACACGCACGAGCTCAGCCTCGCGTGTCCGAGCACAGCACCATGCTCCTTGTGTCCGGGCGAGTCTCGTGCGTGAAGGCGAGACACGCACGACACGATTTAAGTCGTGTTACCTACGTGTCCGGCGGTTGGAGGGTGATTCGAAGGTCGGGGACGGCGGAGGAGGCGTCGGGGTCGGGGCGCTCCAGTGGCGCTGCCTCCAGCTCGGCAAGGCGAAGCAGATGACGGTGGTGGCGGCTGTCGACGACGAGTGGTGAGGCTGGACAGGGGCTCGCCGTAGCTAGGGTTCCGGTGGAGTGTTTTGGGGAAGGGAGTGGGCTGTGGTGGTCGATGAGGGTGTAGAGCTAGGGTTTTAGGTTTGGGGGAGAGAGGGGGGTATTTTATAGGGAAAGTGGGCGGTTGATAAGTCGGTCGGGCAGCCGGAAATGGCGGGGGTTGCCCGTCGGCGTGGCGGTCGTCGGTCGGGGGGGGAGGGGGTAGGTTTAGGATTTTGCACTTAGGTCCTTAGGTTTTAGGATTTTGCATAATAGGTCCCCACAGAAGTAATATGCAAATATAATTTGCATTCCTTAATTAAAAACAAATTCCTAATTACAAACTGATATAAAAGTAATTTGAATAATTACAAAACAGTATTAAAACAATTCTAATAATTGCAAATTGATATTAAAACATTTTAGAAAATTACAAATCAATATTTTTGTATTTTAAAACTCATTTAAAATCATTTAAAAATTCTAGAAAAATTCCTAAAAATTTCTAATAATTATTTAAGGCTATAAATGACATTAAAATTTAATTAACACTAATTAAAAATGAATTTGAAAATCAGGGGCTTACAGTCACCACCCGAGTCGGATCGTGCACATATTCAGGCGCCCATGATATACGTGTATGTCAACCGAGACTCGCGAGTGGTACCTTCGTAACTTCTATCGCTTCGCGCTCGGACGTCTGCCTAATCGCTAGGCTATGTCTTTTGACTAAGGTTATTCGTCAGCATTGGAATCATAGTTCCTAAACAATAATATCAATACTGACCCCATCCTAAGGTCAAACCAAGTTGATAGTACGGGGTTTTTTCTACCCAAGCTCGCATGACTCCGATTTCTAAACATCGAGCATCGATTCCCTACGCACATCCCAACATTCGTCGCACGGGGTCTGAGTCATTCAGCAAAGCCATCCTACTTCAACTTACGTTCAACCAAATTTCAAGACGTATCAATATCGCTCGTACAACAAACCATCTTGTATAGACTATCTCTTCGAACACGTTCGACATAATTTGCCTATCAATCCTTCCAAGTTAAGCACGCTAAGATACGATTCATCTCTAAACCGTAATTCATATTTCATATTTCCTAAGTCATTCATCCCAATTCACGTATTCGATCACGAGGTCATCTGACTTAACAATACGTTGCGCCCCGATCTCACGCGAGTCAGATTATCCACGGTGGGCACGAATCACCATGCACGCTCCCGCGAGATAATCATTCTCATCGGGACGTAACTCTTGTTTTGTGTCTAGACTAATTCGTTCTCGATGCGCGGATTGGACTTACTCCATCCTCAAGTTTATTCAATCATCAATCACATGTCCTACTAATCCTCGAATTTACCTTCGCGTCAAGCCAACAAGTCGAGAAAATCAACGTTGCCGTGTCCTGATTTTTCGAGTTCGATCATTCCTGCGACATGAATCACCATGTCAACGCTCACGCGGAACGATCGCCCCAAATCTGACGCAATGCATGTGCGAGGCTAGAGTTGCGCTCGCGCAAGACAAGATCGTCGACGTTGTGGTTATCCGCGTAACCATCAAAACACAATCATTTTCATCCAACATTTATCTCGATCAAAATTCTAAGTATTGCATCCAACCAAACAATAACACTTGCACGATCGTCATTTGTCGAGTCAGAGTACCCCCGAGTTATCGCATATCATCTTTGATACGCCTCAATACCATCGACGATATACGTAACTTGACGATCTTCGTTTGCAATGAATTCTGAATCGTGCGAATAATGCTATCGTCTGACTGGATAATCTCCTCGACATTCAATTCAAGATCGATCATTATCCCTCGAATCATTCACAACATTAATTTCCTTAATCAATCGATCGACATCCCTGAGGCTATCGCATACACCACTCAGGGATGAAGTCATTCAACAAATCCTCAACTTATCATTCGAATCAAAATCGACTTCTTCAAATTTTTTGTTCGAACCATTCCTCAATTTCCAAGCACGCTCATCTATATCGCACCGACGATATCGCCGTTTGATAGCACCCCTATCGATAGTCATCTCAATTTTACTCAATCGAGTTCAACTCATTCTCGTTCGACACTATTCAATTCCTGCACTCGACTTTTCTAAGGTCGATGCAACTTTGGTGTATATGCCCAGCCCGACTTAGCCAACCATGCTTACGCGAACCATCTTTTTATTTTGTTATCAAAAACTGTTCTCCTACGTTTTGCAAAATAGATAGACTTATTGTATGGACATCCCGTGGAACAATTGAGAGAGAGCGCACCAACGATATCAACTTACGGAAGCAACAGAGTTTGCGGAAACAACGAGTTAAAGAATTCAATCGGTTATCCAAGGACGTAAAGCCGTGCTCTGATACCATTATGTCACGCCCCGCTCCCGTAGGAGCGATCGTCCTCGCTAAGGCGTGATGTCGCACGAGCCTAGATTGCGCTCATGCAAGGCGGGTTCCATAACGGCCGATTTCAGCGGCTGCGACGGGGTCGTCGCACAGAAGTTCCAAGCAGAGACATTGAATAACAGCAGCGGAATTTAGAACAGAACACAAGTCATTCAAAGAAGCTCTTTATTGATATTGAAACAACGGTTACATTGGGGGCGCAAGGCCAATATTACAATCATTCAAGCTCACTCTTCTCATATTTTACAAGTTCACTCAGCTCTCTCTCATCTCTCAATTACAAGTCTTGATCCAGCGGAAGCTTCGGAAGGCGATGTCCATACATTATGTCCCGTATAAGTCTGACTCCATGTGGCCGCACGCTTCGAATCGCCAAGGAACTCCGTGCCTCGACGCATCCAAGCGAGCTCCGCGCCACGAGCTTCTACCTGTGCCTGCACATGTAAACTATGTGGGTGTCAGTACTCAACTGTACTGGTGGAATGAGCTCCTCGCCCACCCATACAAAACCAACACATTTACTTTACTTTGTGCAACATAGTCCCCTTTTGTATTGTCTTTCTACTCTTGCCTTAGGATCAGTTTTATGACCGACGCCTTGCCTATTTGTGTCTAGGACCATCACGTGCTTGCACAACAATGTCGACTCAAACAACGTTAACCTATCAAGTCGTGCTTGCCTTTCGGCCAAAATCAGAGACGCACTACGCGATAGTACCCAATTCCTTGTGACCGTGCTACAAATCTACCGTGTCGTGCCTCGCAATTATGTGCTACTCAACCATATCATCGCCTCGCGGCCCTTGCTACTTTGATTACCAACTGACCCAATCAAGACTTGTGAATGTTAGTGTCACTCGACCAACTTTGCCTTTTGGCCTTTCCTGACTTAGACTCAGGACCACTCACATCCAAACTATGCAACTTATATGCTGACAACATTAGACTCGATGCCACATCTCGTGCCGAAGCACGTCGCCTATGTTGATGCAACATCTTAGGGCCAAACATTGTATTCCAACTATACACACATTCAACAACTCAACTCAATCCAAAGGCACACACGCGGATTTGTCGCCATGCCGACTCATCAATATGATTTGGTTACTGACTCCCAGAGCCATCCTGGATTCCTTCAGCTTGTTAGGCGGTCGCCCTTGCCAGGTGGGTAGCTAGCCCCGCTGGCAAGCCTCTGCGCTAACTTGTGCGGTCATCCAGCACGTGCTAATGATGCTTCTCAAGAACCGGTCCCCTTCCGTCGGGCTACCGTTCGAAGAAACTCTACCTTATCGACAAGTTGTCCATGACCATGCAAGACTCGACTCAACTGACGTCTCACACGGTCATTCCACCTCTTGTGTTATCATCTCTTTCAGGGCCTAGTTCAATATGTCTCACCTCTGAGATCTTGCCTCGACGACCCATAGTCGCGAGCATTCTTCTTTCTTGCCCTATCATTTTACTCAACTCAAGAACAACTATTCACAATACTTTTCAAACTCAATGAATCAACCGTGGCCCGTGCCTTAAAACTCTAAGACCGTGCCATCGTGTCTCAAACCGACTTCCGATCTACGCGACGCTATCGCCCAAGTCATATTTCATATGACGGGCCTTGGGATCGTGGGACTATTTAACTTGACAATCGCAGAAAGAGCGGGACAGCACTAGAAATGACTTAGGTCGATCGGCGTAACTTTGCCTAACTTAATCGAGCCTATAACTTGACTCAAGGGACGAGCAAAGGCTATGCCAAGCCTTGCATTATGGAAACGTGCATGCTTTGTCGAGCATTTACGCGGGCAACGCCTATGACTTAGGCCAAACTCAAGTGTCGGGATAATTCGACGGGACCGTGCATGCTTTAACAAGCATTCACGCAGGCGACGCCTATGACTTAGGCTATTTCATAACTTTGTGTCGAAGACCAACTTTCCTTCTCCCAAGCCACGGGACGAAGGACCGAGTGTCATTTTCAAAGCACGCCGTGCACCAACTCTAAGTCGACCGTGGGACGTTTTTCTATGTTCTAACTCATTTTGACCCGTCGGGATTATTCCCTTAGCTATGTGGATTCATCTCTTTTATTATTAAGCCTACTTGTGCAAGTTGAAAACACGATTCATTATGTGATGGCAAAGATGAGGCAAGTTCACCGAAACTACCCCACCTGAGCGATGTCTTCGAGTCGCCGTTGTAAGACTAAGTCCGAACGCCGTCGGCGTTTCGATTCCACCGATTGACTGAGCGGGACGGGGCACTACACGCGCCATTGGAGATGGCGTGCCAACAGCGTATCTCTGTACACGCACCAACTGTGATGGCACGTCTGTCATGTCGTGCCAACTCCGATGGCGCTCCCCCCTCTCTCCCCGCTTCTCCCCACAGAGCGTCAAGCCTATTGTCGTTCCGCTACCCAATCTACAATTTTCCTAAACTTCTCCTCTTTTTTTGTTATTGAGTTAAACTTCTTTGCTGTATATAAAAATTTCTGTTTTTTTATTCTAATATTTTAAGTCTCACATATTGGCGATCGACTCCTGAAGTTCCTTTTTAAAAGCAAAGAATCCTCCCTCCCTTTCCTCTCCACGAGTGTCTTTCATTTTTTTTTTACATAATAATATAAATTGTTGTAAGCTTTATAATTTATTAATATATTTTTTAGGTGAGATTTATAATTTATTAATATATTTTTTGTAATCTTGATAATCTAGGTCTATTGTATTTTTTTAATTTATTAATATATTTTTCCTACACAGGTATGTTTTAATTTTTTTTTTTAGGTTTTTTATAGAGAGAACTCCTATGGTCGGCTCCTTGAGTTCCTAAAAGACCTACTGGAATCACCCTCTCTATTAGGTGAGCTTTATAATTTATTAATATATTTTTGTATAAATTGTTGTTGATTATCTTTATTTGTGGTTGACTAATTTATTAAAAAGATATATGTTTTTGCAATTTGATTGCAGAGTTATTTTTATTGAGATTGAAATCAACTGATACAAAAACTGAGAAAGAAAATATTTTTATATTTATTGTTGATTGTTTATTTGTCATTAATTATTATTATTATTATTTGTTGGAAAATTATGATAATGTCATTTGATTGTATAGTATTTGTATCTATATTATCCAATTGAAATGTCATGTGATATATTTTTGTATTAAATTTCATTTTTTTGCAATAGCAACAAAAAGAATAATTTTTTATAACATATATTCTTTGGGATATTAAATATTACTTTATTGCTTTATTTCTTGAATTTTGGGTTGAAAATAATATTGTATCATTATCGATGAAAATAATAATATAATAAACTTTGAGGGAACTGCTTTTAGAATTCTCCTCAGGGTCTCAAAATCTAAATTCCTGATGGTCAAGTTATTGAGCAGCCAATTGAATATAAGAAATTACGGTTATTTGACATATTTTGTAATAATTAAATAGGTTGAAGATTACAATGATCTTTTTTGCACTTAACCGCATCAGTATATAGCGATGAGCACTTTAAAATACAAGGAATAGACTGTTGTAGCTGTTGCTACTATTTACAAAAATAAATTTCCTCATCATTTATTTTCAATCGTTACAATTTATTTATTCTATAACTTTTAAATGTTTGAATCATGTCCAGATTCAATGTATCACATTTTTATCATGTGCTACAATTTTTGTAACGTTAAAATTTAATAGGCTATTTTAATATCCTCATTATTCCATCCTTTGGCAATAGCCTATATAATGAGGTTTCCTCCTCCTCTCTTTGACATGGAAAAAAGATCATTGCGAAAGCTCTCTCTCTCTCTCTCAAATTCTCTTCCCTCTTGAAATATTGTTCTTCATTTGTTGCTCTGGGCTGAGCTAAGTCGGGGTCATTCTCTCGACGTCGTGTGCGGCAACGAGATTCCGGTAGAGCGGAGATTTTACCACTAGGGGCGTTCGGATTCAGTCTGCACATAGACCCGAACTAACTCTTAGGGCAGTGCTTCGTGCGCGACTTCCCCGGAGGCCGGTGACTTTAATTTAATTTATTTTCTTGCAGATTTTAATCCGAAGTTTTGAAGAAAATTTCCAACAATCTAAGAGTTAATCCATTGTCCCTAACAAAATTTGTTATAGCTATCACTGTTAACGAATTTCTTCAATTCTTGCCACTGTTACAAATATCTCTACGGAAAAAAATTTGTTATAGCAGCTATCAATGCTTACTGTTATATTTGTCTTCATTATACTAATAAATAATTATTACCATCTTTTGTAGACAAATTTTTTTTACACAAGTAACATTTTTCTATTGTTACCAAAAGTAAATAATTATTGTCTACTGTACATGCTTAGAAAATTGCCAACCAAAAGTTTGTTGATATTTTTAAGTTTGTGAAGCAAAAGTTTGCTAGCAAAAGTAACATTTTTCGATTACCAACCAAAAGTAAATATTTATTGTCTTACGTAAGCAAAACGTTTCATTATACTTGCTTACTTTAGACACAAAAGTTGCACTACTACATTAACAAGTTTGTGAACGTTTGTTAACGTTTGACTTCTGTGAACGTTTCACTACTATATTTACAAAAGTTTGTGAACGTTAAGAATTGGTACTTGTTAACATTTTTCATAAAACTATTTTACTGTTAAATTAATTGCTCATATTAAGACAAAAATTGTTAAAATATTCTCTTACCTACTGTAGCAACATATTTTCTTGCCTACTGTCGCAACATTTTTTCTTCCCTAAGTCTATTCATACTTAATAATTGGTCACACACACATTTTTTTTTTGCTATTATGAACCTTTTCACAACTCTCTCTGTTTAATTATTTGCTACTACTAACAAAGATTCTATTTGTTACTGTCAATGTAGTTAACAAATTTTCTTACCAAAAATTGGCTTATACTTGCCTACATTTGCTACTGTCAAATCTGCCATTTTCTACTGTTAAATATTTGGCTAACGTTAGTTCTTCACATATAACGTAGTGATAAATTACCATTTATTATTATTGCTATTCATATTGTTATTTCTTTCAATATAATAATTTATTACATTGCCATGATCGCATATTTTAATAGCAATTGTCTATTTGTTAAATGATTGTAATATCAGTAACATATATATATATATATATATATATATTGTTATTAGTTATATAACAATTGCTGCTTCATAAGCCTGTTTCTAGGAATTGACATCTTCCATAAAAAAAAAGATTATATTAGTACAATTTTGTCAATTCTAGTTTTCTTTACTCAATATTTCAATTTAGGCTAAAGAAAACAGTTTATTGATTTAGTAAATTCCTTTAAATTTTAAAGTTCTAAAGTAGAGATTTGTTTGGGAACAAGCCGAAAGGGCCCTTCTGTCAATAAGGCAAAACATCGTCTAAGCGACCGGTACTTAAGTGTTCCTAGTGAACCTCCGCTTGCTGGGATCCTGCCCCTACAGCTAAGAAAAACTTATCAAAACTTGAAAAACTAAAATTTTAAAGGTCTATTACTAAAATTATATGAATTGTTAATTTTTAGCTTAAACCACCTTTATTGAGTGAATAAATTTTTATAGCCTTTTGGAATCATATTCTCAAGTTCTATAGAGACTTAAAACAGAAAACAAATTAGGTTAAAGTCCATAGCTAGATATGATTTTAGAGCCAGGGTAAACCTGATAGAATTTTATGGCAAACCCAAGCCTTCTCACCAAGGAGACCTCCTTCAAAGGGAAAGGCTCTAACGAGCCAGAGGCTAACATGATTCTGAATGGATCATCTAGCCCCTTCAGGTCTGTAAGCTATCAACCTATAAAAAACATTTCTTACCATTCGAATGATTGGTGGTTGGACTCTGGAGCAAATGTTCATGTCTCCTTTGATCGCTCATATTTTACAAACTATCAAGAATCGAGTGGAGGAGGTGTGACCCTAGGTGATGGCTCAATGGCACAGATTGTAGGAAGAGGAAGAATAGATCTGAAGATGACATCAGAGAAAATTCTACCACCCCATGATGTGCTTCATGTGCCGTGTAGCTCCCCTTCCCGAAATTTTGGAATATTTTTTTTATTTATTTATTTGATTTAAATGGTAAATTTAGATTTTTGTAAATAATTATTTAATTAATTATTACGGTAGATGACTTTAGCCATAGTGGAGTTTTGGAGTACAAGGTGACTAGGAACCATGGTACGGATAGTGCAGTGGCGTGCTTTAACCAGTGTGTTAATCCTGGTAGGAAAGACCCAGCCATAGTGATGTTCTAACTAGGAAAACCAGGCCAAGTTGCGACATGACCACTATAGGTGATTTAATTATTTATTTTAGGGATTATTGATTTTAGTAGACCCGGTTGTATTCAACTAGTCCGAAATAGACTCGAACCAAGCCCAAGCCGTGTAGGCTTATAGTGAGTCCTAAGACGTCCATGTTGATATTTATCTTGAGTGTATACTTCGTATCTTAATCTAATTGGTCAATAAATTATTTCTTCTAATTAATTGTTATATATCTATATAATATCAATTTATTGATTTAATTGAATATTATTCTTGGAAATATGATAACTAGTTTACTGAGACGTACCTGTGTATCTTCGAGATTCTAGAACTATACGTATTTTGGATTTACAACAATTGTTCATTTTATTGTACATTATCATTATTATGGTTATTACTATTGTTACGAAATTATTAAATATTACTGAGTATTTTGGGATTATTCATGAAACAAGTATTAATTGTACGTACATATTTTGTATGTAAAATCTCTAGATTGGAACATGTGTTACTAAGCTTTTATTAGGATTTAGTATTATCATAGTCATGTATGTCTATATAATGATGTATAGAGATATATATGATAACTTGGTATCACATATATATATATGCCAACAATAGGAGTAATAAAACCCCTCAATAACTTCCCCTCCCATGCTCGAACAAGAGTTCAGCTCCCAGCTGGCCCAGAGCTCCCCAGCCCGAGCAATACCCCAGCCAGGCCTGAGCTAACCCCTCGGCCCATTCAGCCCTGAGCAAACCCAACAGAGCCAACCGAGCTCTAAACAACAGCATCTTACTCTATATATATACACGTTTGTGTATATATCGCGAGAAACTCGAAACCCTAGCCGTACCATCGCGTCGCCACCCTCGCACGTTCGCCAGGAGCGCCTGCGCGGCCACCCGCCGCCCTGGCAACCGCCGTGCGCGGCCGAGGCCGCCGGAGAAGCGCGCTCGCGGTCAGAAGCAACAGCAGCGCGCGCGGATTGCAGAACGACAGCAGCCCTGCGAGGTCGATTTCGTGAGGAGGAAACGACCTCCACACTTGACCGTTTTCCGAAAAGATTGCACAGGTACATCCCCAACCTATCCACCTATGACTCCTAATAATTAGTTTGAATTAAATCAAAGTATATTTCGAGATATATCGAACCAAAATCGACGAAAATCTTGTCCCGAAACAGGGCCAAGAACAGTTCAAATAACCAACTTGGCGTCGATTTTCCCGCCAAACCATCACCAGTTTCAAAATTGTGTTTAAAGAGAATTAAAGACGACATATAGGAGATCACAACCTACTTTTTAGATTGGAATTTTGTTAATTATTCACAGAGAAATCACTTCCTAAAAATCAAGAAAAACCTGTTTTAAAAAAACTTAAAAATTCATCCACACGACGTGCGTCCCGCCAAACCGGGCGACGTGGTCGCGAACCGAAGGCATCGAAAGCTGCGTAACGGCTTCGTGGTCGTGTGGGCTTTGACGGAATTCAAATTGATCGCGTGTGCGCGACGAATTTGATGCGTATCCGTCGAAATTTACCGTATCGTACACGTTGCAAATTTCTCAATTTCTTTGTGCACGCTCGTCAGATCGAGACGAAACTTACGCCAACAGAACCATATCGTTTTTCTGGTCCTGCATGCCAAGTTTGGTCCAATTCTGAGACAGTTGAATCGTACGTCGTTTTGCGGGTCCCACGGTCCGACTCAACGGACGATTTTGTGCACGGCCCGCCGAAATCCAACTTAGGACGTACGGTTGGGTTCGTATCAGAAAACCGAATCCGTAGACATGTAGTTTGATGACTTTAGAGACCATTGACTCTGGCATGCTTTTTGGTGCAAAGCGGGTCCAACGGTGGATATCGTTTTGGCCCGAAATTACCGTTTTGTCCCTGTGTCCAGAATTGGACTTAAGGACAGGCAATCCTAGCTAATTTGACTATTCTGAAAACATTGGTAATATTTATTTCAGCTTTCGGGGACTGTTATACGGGTTTTGACTATTGTGGCACATTGAGTAGTTTAGACTGTCAGTTTCACCAGCAGAGGACCACAGGCGAGTACAGTTTATTGTCTGCATTTCGATATTGATCTTTACTATATTTCATTGATTGGCCATTGGTTATGTGATTTTTGTACTCTATTATAAATTGTTGAGTCGGGAATGAGAAGTACCAAGGATGTGTGATCCGACCGTAGACCGTGTTTATTTTCATGCAGTAGACCTCGTAGACATTATTTATTTTCTGCAAGTAGACCTTGTAGATATTGTTTATTTTCTGCAAGTAGACCTCGTAGACATTGTTTATTTTCTGCAAGTAGACCTCGTAGACATTGTTTAATTTCTGCAAGTAGACCTCGTGAACCGTGCGGTGTAGTACCCCAGATCGATCACATATCAAAGGTACTTCTAACAGTTGGGGAAAGTATTTTGTGTCTATTTATTTGCTATTGGTTTTCTGTATTTCCTGTTTATTTTCAAAACTCATGATTGATGTCTAACCTTTGTTTTATAGTCATTTTCTTTATTTGAAATTGCATTCAGTGAATTGTGCTCGTTCCATTCCTGACTGGAAACCAACATTTTCAGGTTAGCCGTGGATTCACTTAGCTTGGGGAGTGACGAAAATACTTGCAGACAAAGTCTAGAGACTAGCTAGATAGTTGAGTTGTAGACATTCATTGAATTATACAAGTTTATATTCTTCTACAAATGTAAAACTTGTGATCTTTGTAAGTTAAATTAGTTTCTGTGAATGAGCATTGGATTATTTGTGATTTTGATCTTCATGGCCGTGACAGCATTCTACCGCCGACACTGCGGCGTAGGCTGGCTTGGACACGTCTCGTATCCGTTTAAAAAAAAACGGGTGCGGGTCGTGACAACTTTTTTTGGTGGCCCATGCAGGTCAGTCTTTGCAAATCATACGAACTCGTGATAGTACTTAAGTTAGTCGTACTATTGCGAGCCTGCGACTAGAAATGCTCATTCACGAATTAGAAATTAATTTAATTTAAGAGAATGACCAGGACTAGGAGTCCCTTATACAAAATTTACCGATGGGTAGTCTAGGCCATGCAATGTAGATGAGGGTTATTGATTTTGATAGTTGTCATATCTCCATAAGTACACTATTACCTCTTGGTATGACGATATGATCCAATGTGGATGGATTATTCACTTGGTGAGACCGGACTTCCTAGGATTAATGATCTAACATTGATAAATTATTCAGCTCCTTCTCCTTACCCCTTAGATATTACCCCATATCCTAGTCTGAATCGTCTATTTAGTTGCCCTAAGAATCATTATTTTATAAAATATCTGAATTTTGTTATTTATATACGGACCTCGAGTTAGTTTCGATTCAGGATTTTTTTTCTCAATGGTTTGAATGCACATAGAATAGATACTAGAATATTTGTAATCCTTTGTTTTTAGTTATTTCCTCTATGATTAAATCTTTTATTTTAAAGATTGTGACTGATAGGACAAATATTTATGCCTTATTACATAGTCGACTTGTTTGAGTCTCTATAAGCCCAGGAATTCTTACAGATTTTTGTTAAAGGAATGTTAGTTAACTCATAATGGCAGGACAGTAGCGCATTGTCGCCAATTATTTGAATTATGGAGACTATGGATTCACCGCAACCAGCAGCGCACTGGCGAGGCACGACCCCTAGAGTTGAAATTGGTTTAAGAAAATATAGGTTATAGAATATTATTATGGCTAGTGGTCCTCTTTGATCGCCGTTACCCTTGAGTCAATATTGGATAGGGTTAAGAAGTGTTTGACTTTGTATCATATTTGAGTTACGGAACCAAGAGTTTACCATCGCCCGAGTATACGAACGAGGCATAATCCTCGGTGAAATGACTTCAGACATGATTACCAGTTAGGATACTATAGAGGACATAAAATACCCTGTGTGTTCCATAAGACCTAAAACCAATACTAGTGAAAGTTCTGTGAGTTGGGTAGCGTGTCCCCCAACCTAGCACCTTGTGGTTTTGTGACCTATTGACGAGGTAATTGACTGGAGCTAATAAGTTTCCCTAGAATATAGAACGTAGAGGTCATAACCCATTAGTTGACCAAGGCCATGGATAAGAAGATAGTAGGATGACAGTATAAGCCAGAACACCAGGTGAATTTTGATTCTCACAAATTCGAACTACTTGTGCCTTCTTCAAAAAAAAAAAAATTTGTATACTTGTATTTTGACTATCCTAACCAATACTGCTATACAGCCTAGTTTTGCAAGCTCACTCTATTCTCGAGCTTGATTCAAGACATATGTTTAGTGGGGACGCCTGCTAACTTATTGTCTAATCAGAATCAGTGTATTATGGTCTGATCAACCATAATGCATTTGGTTCGCTCTTCGTTTAATTACACTACGTGGATGGAGATATATAGGTATCTAGGATCTCATCCGCGACTGCTTGACAACTCCTCTTGAATTATATGTTCGCCCTTGAATCAAGAAATTGTATTCAGTAATATCTTCCTTGAATTCTTTATTATTTTTGTCTTTCACCGATTTGGAAGGACGAAAGCTCATGATGGTAGAGAGATACAGAGTATTCCCGTGGCTATGATAATGGTAGGCACAAATGTAGCTACCATCGGCCAGTCATGTGATTGAGTTACTCGTTCTCCCATTGACCCACAAACTACAGTTGAGACTTTCAAGCCATCTGAAATTAAGAATGATTAGGGTTTTACACTTAGTCGTAATGCCAACCCAGGAGACTATCTATTCTCAAAAACCCAAATGTCATGAGTCTCTAATTATTTGCTGGAAGCTCGTCGTAACTAGCAACCCTTAAGCTTGAACCAACCCTTCCTCGACCGAAGTCCACAGTTAGACATGAGATGAGTGGACAATAGGGTAATCATTTACCGTCACACTCATCCCGAGATTGGTTTCCAACAAATATTACTCTAGTTATGAAAATTTTATTATTAAGACCTAACTAGTGTTGGAACACCACAGTCACTAGCTTAGCCAATACCATAGCTTAAATACCCTGTCATATTATGATCTACCAGTTGTCAACAGCAATACACGATCACTACGACTCTTGTGACGATAGTCTGGCAGGTTGACACAAATAGAAATTCATGACCCAGTTGTTAGAAATCTTGTGCCTTGGAGTTGGTTACCCCGTCGATAACTCTAATATACTATAGACGAGTAGATCATCCTATTTTATCGACCATACGTTATTATACACACTCGTTCTCCATTTATTGAGAAACGATCCTTGACTTGACTTATAACCATTGTACCCCGTTACGCCATGCTTGATTCTTTATTAACAAGAGTCGAGGTACAATACCTGAATTTTAGAATTCTTCTGACCTCATATTCCTAAGACCATGTCCTAGCTTCTAAGGTGGATAGACCGTAAGCCTTCTAAAATTTTAGGATATACAAAGATTTTTGAGTAATTGGAATAATCCCCATTAGCATGATAGTTAGTGCCCCATGGACTCCCACTTTCCATTTAGATCATTTTGTGTCCCCGGCCGTGCCATTAATATTCGGAGCACGAGACCAGCCATTACCTTCCAACAAACTTCACATGCAAGATCTGGACGAGTCCACCTTCATCTAGGTATATCATGTCCCACTCAAACTCGTCCTCTTGTACTCTATTTTTATGGTACGACTTTCAGGACAGAAGGGCTAGTTATAACCCTTACCATAGCACCGGTGTACTATCTGATTTCCACTAGAGCCTCAACCCTGACTCAGTTCATTCGATCCAATATATGATTGCAATCTACTCGAAGCCCACTACGCACATGCGACTAGTGTGCCACTCGATAGAGGCCTCTTGTGCTACTTAAACACAAAAGTCACTGAAGGCGCATTTCAGGCTTATGGACCTAGCTAACCAACCCGGCTAGCAACTAGCTCAACCACTTGGAAGGAACCCTATTCTAGGTTACCCTAATCTAGTAGGAAGAGTTTTATCGTTGGAATCTTGTCTAGTCCATATAGATTGAAATCCAATATTCATCCAACCAATGACTATGCCCAAATAGAGAACCCATTAAGACCACAATCTTGATTTCCCAAATTCCGTTCCATTATGGAATCTTGTTTGAATTAGAATTTTGAGAACGAGACTTCTGTATTGCATGGGTTGTAAGCCCTCGAGGAAATGAGGAGTCCTTCGATTTAGCAAGTGACTAGACTAGAGTCGCTTAATCTAGCAAATAGGTAAATGGTTCGTAAACTTCTTTCTACCTGCATCATTAGAAATTTTTCTACCGTCTTTGAAACTTCGTATTCGTTCTCGGGTATTCTCCCTTGCCTTCTTGTACCATTAATTCTCGTTCCTCCCTATTCCGAGGTGACGAATGATCGTGCTGTCTAGGATTCATTAGAAATTCTTAAATTATAGTATAATACTGCTTAACTATTGAATGTTTGGTTGTTTATAGATATGAGAGATTATAGATACCATATATCCTAGATATTTTTGGTAGAACTATTAGTCACTAGTTAGGAGATTATATGATTTTAGTGACCTGTGTTCTAAGGGAGTAGTGTGCCAAAGGTGGGTAGAAGTCCTCGAGATTTCGTAAATACCAATCATAGAAATATTTTGAGAAATTAAATTTGAGGAGATTAAGGGAATACTAGATTTTGAAATTAAGAATAGTTATGAATTAGAATTTCGATGACGAAATTATTTTAAGGTGGGTAGATTTGTAGCTCCCCTTCCCGAAATTTTAGAATATTTTATTTATTTATTTATTTGATTTAAATGGTAAATTTAGATTTTTGTAAATAATTATTTAATTAATTATTACGGTAGATGACTTTAGCCATAGTGGAGTTTTGGAGTACAAGGTGACTAGGAACCATGGTACGGATAGTGCAGTGGCGTGCTTTAACCAGTGTGTTAATCCTGGTAGGGAAGACCCAGCCATAGTGATGTTCTAACTAGGAAAACCAGGCCAAGTTGCGACATGACCACTATAGGTGATTTAATTATTTATTTTAGGGATTATTGATTTTAGTAGACCCGGTTGTACTCAACTAGTCCGAAATAGACTCGAACCAAGCCCAAGCCGTGTAGGCTTATAGTGAGTCCTAAGACGTCCATGTTGATATTTATCTTGAGTGTATACTTCGTATCTTAATCTAATTGGTCAATAAATTATTTCTTCTAATTAATTGTTATATATCTATATAATATCAATTTATTTATTTAATTGAATATTATTCTTAGAAATATGATAACTAGTTTACTGAGACGTACTTGTGTATCTTCGAGATTCTAGAACTATACGTATTTTGGATTTACAACAATTGTTCATTTTCTTGTACATTATCATTATTATGGTTATTACTATTGTTACGAAATTATTAAATATTACTGAGTATTTTGGGATTATTCATGAAACAAGTATTAATTGTACGTACATATTTTGTATGTAAAATCTCTAGATTGGAACATGTGTTACTAAACTTTTATTAGGATTTAGTATTATCATAGTCATGTATGTCTATATAATGATGTATAGAGATATATATGATAACTTGGTATCACATATATATATATATATATATATGCCAACAATAGGAGTAATAAAACCCCTCAATAACTTCCCCTCCCATGCTCGAACAAGAGTTCAGCTTCCAGCTGGCCCAGAGCTCCCCAGCCCGAGCAACACCCCAGCCAGGCCTGAGCTAACCCCTCGGCCCATTCAGCCCTGAGCAAACCCAACAGAGCCAACCGAGCTCTAAACAATAGCAGCTTACTCTATATATATACACGTTTGTGTATATATCGCGAGAAACTCGAAACCCTAGCCGTACCATCGCGTCGCCACCCTCGCACATTCGCCAGGAGCGCCTGCGCGGCCACCCGCCGCCCTGGCAACCGCCGCGCGCGGCCGAGGCCGCCGGAGGAGCGCGCTCGCGGTCAGAAGCAACAGCAGCGCGCGCGGACTGCAGAACGGCAGCAGCCCTGCGAGGTTGATTTCGTGAGGAGAAAACGACCTCCACACTTGACCATTTTCCAAAACGATTGCACAGGTACATCCCCAACCTATCCACCTATGACTCCTAATAATTAGTTTGAATTAAATCAAAGTATATTTCGAGATATATCGAACCAAAATCGACGAAAATCCTATCCCGAAACAGGGCCAAGAACAGTTCAAATAACCAACTTGGCGTCGATTTTCCCGCCAAACCATCACCAGTTTCGAAATTGCATTTAAAGAGAATTAAAGAAGACTTATAGGAGATCACAACCTACTTTTTAGATTAGAATTTTGTTAATTATTCACAGAGAAATCACTTCCTAAAAATCAAGAAAAACCTGTTTTAAAAAAACTTAAAAATTCATCCACACGACGTGCGTCCCGCCAAACCGGGCGACGTGGTCGCGAACCGAAGGCATCAAAAGCTGCGTAACGGCTTCGTGGTCGTGTGGGCTTTGACGGAATTCAAATTGGTCGCGTGTGCGCAACGAATTTGATGTGTATCCGTCGAAATTCACCGTATCGTGCACATTGTAAATTTCTCAATTACTTTGTGCACGCTCGTCAGATCGAGACGAAACTTGCGCCAACAGAATCGTATTGTTTTTCTGGTCCTGCATGCCAAGTTTGGTCCAATTCTGAGACAGTTGAATCGTACGTCGTTTTGCAGGCCCCACAGTCCGACTCAACGGACGATTTTGTGCACGGCCTGCCAAAATCCAACTTAGGACGTACGGTTGGGTTCGTATCGGAAAACCGGATCCGTAGACATATAGTTTGACGACTTTAGAGACCATTGACTCTAGCACGCTTTTCGGTGCAAAGCGGGTCCAACGGTGGACATCGTTTTGGTCCGAAATTACCGTTTTTCCCCTGTGTCCAGAATTGGACTTAAGGACAGGCAATCCTAGCTAATTTGACTATTCTGAAAACATTGGTAATGTTTATTTCAGCTTTCGGGGACTGTTGTACGGGTTTTGACTATTGTGGCACATTGAGTAGTTCAGACTGTCAGTTTCACCAACAGAGGACCACAGGCGAGTACAGTTTATTGTCTGCATTTCGATATTGATCTTTACTATATTTCATTGATTGGCCATTGGTTATGTGATTTTTATACTCTATTATAAATTGTTGAGTCGGGAATGAGAAGTACCAAGGATGTGTGATCCGACCGTAGACCGTGTTTATTTTCATGCAGTAGACCTCGTAGACATTGTTTATTTTCTACAAGTAGACCTCGTAGACATTGTTTATTTTCTGCAAGTAGACCTCGTAGACATTGTTTATTTTCTGCAAGTAGACCTCGTAGACATTGTTTATTTTCTGCAAGTAGACCTCGTAGACATTGTTTATTTTCTGCAAGTAGACCTCGTAGACATTGTTTATTTTCTGCAAGTAGACTTCGTAGACATTGTTTATTTTCTGCAAGTAGACCTCGTAGACATTGTTTAATTTCTGCAAGTAGACCTCGTAGACCGTGCGGTGTAGTACCCCAGACCGATCACATATCAAAGGTACTTCTAACAGTTGGGGAAAGTATTTTGTGTCTATTTATTTGCTATTGATTTTCTGTATTTCCTGTTTATTTTCAAAACTCATGATTGATGTCTAACCTTTGTTTTATAATCATTTTCTTTATTTGAAATTGCATTCAGTGAATTGTGCTCGTTCCATTTCTGACTGGAAACCAACATTTTCAGGTTAGCCGTGGATTCACTTAGCTTGGGGAGTGACGGGAATACTTACAGACAAAGCCTAGAGACTAGCTAGATAGTTGAGTTGTAGACATTCATTGAATTGTACAAGTTTATATTCTTCTACAAATGTAAAACTTGTGATCTTTGTAAGTTAAATTAGTTTCTGTGAATGAGCATTGGATTATTTGTGATTTTGATCTTCATGGCCGTGACAGCATTCTACCGCCGACACTGCGGCGTAGGCTGGCTTGGACACGTCTCGTATCCGTTTTAAAAAAAAAAAGGGTACGGGTCGTGACATGCCATCTGTTAGAAGAAACCTAGTTAATGGATCACTACTTGTAGCCTCAGGATGCAAAATTGTAATGGAGGCCAATAAAGTAGTTTTCTTTTTGTTTTTCTAAGAATGAATTATTTGTGGGGAAAGGATTTGTAAAAGATAGACTCTTTATTTTGAGCACAATGAATAAATTTTTAAATCCTTCTTTTGTTGCAAATGTTGAATCATCAAATGTTTGGCATGGTAGATCAGGTCATGTGAACTTAGGATCTATCAAAAGGATGATGAACTTAGATCTCATCCCTAAGACTCCTATAGATGATGAACACAAATGTGAGATTTGTGTTCAAGCCAAACACACTAGATTACCTTTCAAATCTGTCTATAGAGATTCTGAACTCCTAGAACTTATCCATAGTGATGTTTGTGATTCCAATAGGGTCTTGACCCGAGACGGTAGAAAATACTTTGTTACTTTTATAAATGACCATTCAAAGTATTGTTACACCTACCTCCTTAGACCAAAGATGAAGTCCTAGACAGATTCAAGGTCTATAAGTCCGAAGCTGAGAACCAGCTAGATAGAAAGATTAAGATCCTTAGATCAGATCGTGGTGGAGAGTACACCTCAAATGATATGACTAACTTCTGTGAAGAACATGGAATTATTCATGAGGTAACTGCTCCGTATTCACCACAGTCTAACGGAGTTGCTGAAAGAAAGAATCGCACTCTGTTAGACATGGTCAATGCCATGCTTCTCAGCTCAGGTGCTCCTGATAATCTTTGGGGAGAAGCCTTATTGTCAGCCTGTTATATCCTTAATAGGATACCCAGTAGGACTAACGATAAGACACCATATGAGTTATGGAAAGGTCAACCCCTAGGATTAATTACCTCAAAGTTTGAGGATGTCTAGCTAAGGTAGGAATTCCTGAACCCAAAAAGATGAAGATAGGACCTAAGACTGTAGATGCTGTATTCATAGGATATGCCCTAGATAGTAATGCCAATAGATTTCTTGTAACCCATTCTGAAGTAAATGAAATCTCTAATAACACAATTATTGAAGCTAGAGATGCAGTTTACTTTGAGAACATTTTTTCCTTCAAGGATAGAACCCCTTCATCTTCCTCTAACCCTTCTCTTACTCCATCTACTAGTTCTCATGATCAAATACCTAGTTCTCAACCTGAACAAGTCATAGAACCTAAAAAGAGTAAAAGAGAAAGGATTGAAAAGAACTTAGGAGAAGGATTCTTCACATTTTTGATAGAGGGTGATCCCTCAACTTATGAAGAATTCATATCCTCTCCTGATGCCCCTTTCTGGAAAGAAGCTATTAACAATGAGTACAACTCCATCATGGAGAACAATGCTTGGTTTTTAGCAGACCTTCCTTTAGGTAGCAAACCTATAGGTTGTAAGTGGATTTTCAAAAAGAAACTTAGAGCCGATGGTACCATAGAAAAATATAAGGCTAGATTAGTAGCCAAAGGTTTTACCCAGAAAAAGGAATAAGATTATTTTGATAGCTATTCTTCTGTTGCTAGGATTTCTTCTATTAGAACCCTCCTAGCCTAAGCTTCCATTCATGACTTGCTGATCCATCAAATGGATGTAAAGACAGCATTTCTAAATGGAGATTTAGAGGAAGAAATTTATATGGAGCAACCTGAAGGTTTTATTGCTAAAGGCCAAGAAAACAAGGTTTGTAGATTAGTAAAATCTCTTTATGGCCTAAAGCAAGCTCCCAAGCAATGGCACAACAAATTTGACAAAGTCATTATAGAATTTGGTTTTGTACCAAATGAATATGACAAATGTTTGTATTCTAAAAATACAAATAAAAGTTGTGTTATTTTATGCTTGTATGTTGATGATATCCTTATTCTAGGATCTTCACTGGAACTGATAAATAACACTAAGAATTATTTATCTAACCAGTTTGACATGAAAGACCTAGGTGAAGCAAACCTGATCCTAGGAATGCAAGTGTCCAAATGCAAAGAGGGTTATACTCTATCTTTAGCACATTCAATTGAGAAAATGCTAAGTATTTTGATAAGAAACCTGCCCTTACCCCTTATGACAGTAATGTTGTTCTCAAGAAAAATGAAGGATCACCTATAGAACAACATAGATATTCACAAATGATTGGGTCCCCTATGTACATAACAAATAGGACCAGACCTGATATTGCATTTGCTATGGGAGACTAAGTAAATATACCAGTAACCCAAATCAGACGCACTGGACTGCATTAGACAGAGTATTTAGATATCTTACGGGTACTCTAAATTATAAACTTCATTATTCTAGACACCCTGATATCATAGAAGGTTACTCAAATGCTAATTGGGTAAATGATTCACATGATGTGAAATCCATAACTGGATATACTTTTACCCTAGCAGGAGCTGCGATCTCCTGGGGATCATGTAAACAGACTATCATTGCCAGAAGTACTATGGACTCTGAAATAATAACTTTGGACACTACCTGTACAGAAGTCGAATGGCTTAGAAATCTTATTGTCCATATATATGATATACATATTTCTGTACCTTTTTTTTTAATTATGCTAAAGAACTCCTAAAAGCATGATCTTGTGAATTCTAAGATGAATAGGTACCTGCAGCTGCGTTTCAAGAAATTAAAAGAGCCTAAATGGCAAAAATATTGTTCTTGACTATAAAAGTCATAAAAGAACTTACAGATCTCTTGACGAAGAGTCCGTTTACTCTTGACGAAGAGTTTGTCTAGGACATTGATCCTAGAATCATCGAGGGGGATGGGGTTAAGCCCATAGTATAGTCACCAGCAGTGGCAACCCAACCGAGTCTGACAGGAGATCCCAAGAAGCCGGTTCAATGGGTAGAAACAAGCTGGACTAGGTGACTATTATGGAACACTGACCTTGAAATTAAGTTCTCTTTAAAATAAAAGCCCAGGAGGCTGTACATGTGTACATTGATATCCCATCTCTATGGTGACAGTGTTCCTTTTGTGATATGGATAGGGTGAGTTTTAAAACTCTTAATAAGTCCAAGCATGATATGCAAGGTTGATTCCTATCACCAACACTTGAGGACTTACCTATATGAGAGGTCGTGATGGCCGCGACTATAGGACAGGGCGATCCTAGACAACTCTCATGAATGTGTAAAAGTGCGCATGGCCAATCAAACGCGCCACCCGATAGACCCAAGTACCTCTAGCGTACTATGTGTGCTAATTTCTGAGTCTGGTTCAAGAAGACTGATTCAAGGCGTAGTCCATCAAGTTCTTCTTCAGACAAAGACAATAGTCACTACGTGAGATTCAAGGCTGTAGTCCATCTCATTTATGCATAGT
The DNA here is from genome assembly GCA_029216955.1 of Iris pallida. Lineage (NCBI taxonomy): Eukaryota > Viridiplantae > Streptophyta > Magnoliopsida > Asparagales > Iridaceae > Iris > Iris pallida. Next base: position 452,526 of record JANAVB010043017.1, read on the forward strand.
ATTCAACTGTCCAGAAATCTTTCTCACCTTTAACTTTCCACTTTCGTTTCTTTCCTTTATTATTTCGGAACTTGGTTTTTTTTTTGGGGGGGGGGGATTGTTGTAGCTGTTGCTACTATTTACAAAAACAAATTTCCTCATCATTTATTTTCAACCGTTACAATTTATTTATTCTATAACTTTTAAATATTTGAATCATGTCCAGATTCAATGTATCACATTTTTATCATGTGCTACAATTTTTGTAACGTTAAAATTTAATAGGCTATTTTAATATCATCATTATTCCATCCTTTGGCAATAGCCTATATAATGAGGTTTCATTCTCTCTTTGACATGGAAAAAATATCATTGCGAAAGCTCTCTCTCTCTCTCTCTCAAATTCTCTTCCCTCTTGAAATATTGTTCTTCATTTGTTGCTCTGGGCTGAGCTAAGTCGGGGTCATTATCTCGACGTCGTGTGCGACAACGAGATTCCGGTGGAGCGGAGATTTTACCACTAGGGGCGTTCGGATTCAGTCTGCACATAGACCCGAACTAACTCTTAGGGCAGTATTTCGTGCGCGACTTCCCCGGAGGCCGGTAACTTTAATTTAATTTATTTTCTTGCAGATTTTAATCCGAAGTTTTGAAGAAAATTTCCAACATAGACGTAGAGTTCCACTATTGTTAGTGCTCAGTACTATATAGCACAAAAAAATAAACACCCTCTAAATCTCTAGAGGGAGGTTACAGTTGACTCTGGCATTTCAAATAACACAAATCCAACTACGCAAGTTGAAAAATATTTGTTTGACAGGAATTAAAATTCAAATATGCTATTTGGCACCCGCGGGTGCACAGCCGGTGCACCCTCAGGGCCGAGAACGCCTCCACCGCTGCGACAAGGGGAGGGTGGCAGAGCAGTAGAGGGAGGGTGGACTTGACGGAGGAGGAGGGGACAGCGGCGACGATGCCGACGCCGAGGACGGCGGAGCAGCAGGAGGGGACGAAGGGGTCGTCGTCGTTGTAGTCGGAAGGGGAGGCGGCGGCAGTATAGCAAGGGGGGGTGGGGAAGGCGGCAGCGGAACGGTAGGGGTGGTGGTCGCGGCGGCGGAGGCGTTCTCGGCCCCGCGGGTGCACCGGCTGTGCACCCGCGGGTGCCAAATAGTATTTTCGTTGCAATTTCAGCACAAGGAGTTATATGATCTTGTAGGTCATGACATGATACCAAGATGGCTCGATCCACAGGATTGTTGATCCATGGCAGCATTGCTTCCTCCAGTTTGAATGGGCAAGATTGAGAGGCTGACCAGCAATGTATACTTTGCTCAATTCAACCTCGGTATATATAAGTTTGTTTTTAATATAGAGTACTGTTAAATACACCCGTACTTTTATTCTTTTTTTTTTTTTTTGACTTTGTACAGTTTAACCTTATAATTTTCTTTCCTGTTCAGCTTCTTTCTCTTTACCCCTTCCTTTCTTAATTTCTTAAATCAATTAAATTAAATAGTTGTATTATTATATTAACTTATTCTTTTATTATCATCGTCTTCGTCCATGATATTTTTATATTTTATAACTTCCAATTTTTCTAACAACCATTATTCATCTTCTTCGAAACTGCCATCCATCTCACTATGGATAGAACGTTTTAATATTTTATTTTTTATTAAAAAATTACTAACTAAATTGTATGAAGAGAAGGTTTAGATTTTTTTTCTCCCTATTTATTTAAGGAAGAAAGACTAGAAATTGTCTAGTTCTTTCAAAAAAGGGGGAAAAAAAAGATTAGATATTTAATCAAAAGTTTAAAAAAATAGTTGTAGGTTTTTTTTTTTAATTTAGTTGGGATAGAGGTAAACAGATAGTTTAATTTTTTAAAATATGTAAATCTGGTCAAACCTCCTAGAAATAAAGAAGAGGGTAAACAAAATAAAAATGGGGTGCGTTTAATAATACATTTTTATTTTTGAGGGTTTTTTTTTTATATATATATATTTGAGGTTAACATCTCACCTAACCACCATTGCTTTGATCATTTGATGACTATCTGCTAGTTGGTAAGATCAAAGGGCTGGTCGTGGCCCATGTGCACTTATCCTAAAACTTTTAAGGCCTCGTTTGGTTCACGGAAAGGAAATGAGTTCCCTTGTATTTTTTATAGGAATAAAAAAAGTAGGATTTCTGTCACATTTTTTTTCCGTTGTTTGGTAAAACAAGAAAGCTACCTAGGAAAGAAAAGCAAAATATAACAATGTTCCAATAATATCCTACCTTTTAAAATAAAAATAATATTATAAAAATAACATTAATGGTAAAATAAGCAATGACACATGGTTCCTTTTGTCATAACTTTTGTAATAAATGTTGGAAAAGGAGGAGAAAAAATTAATCTCATGGGTCTTGAGCGGAACCATATTCCCACCAATTTTTTAGCTTGTCAGGAAATTGATTTCTAAGTTTGTGGCTACCAAACAAAAAAAAGAAACAACTTTTCTTTCTTGATTTCTTAAATCCGTGAACCAAACGAGGCCTTAGGGTTGGCTACATGAACCATTTTCTTCTATCCGAATATGTTAAGGATCATGTCCACCCTATTCTTTAACACTAATAGCAAAAACCCTTTTTTTAAGCCTCAAATTAGTGCATCAATTTAGACCTATCATTATTTTTAACTAGCAGTTACTTCGACTAGTATCTTATTATTATTCCTAACTAAACTAGTACATCTATTGGTCTACTTTATATATATGTCCAAACCAGTCAACTTTGTATGTCCAAATCATCCAAAGCAGATTTCTACTCATTTTATCCTCATTTAGCACATACACTGCACAGTGCACAAACACGACAAATGGTCTCGGTATTGGAATAGTGTCCGTGGGTAGAATGGGACGTCAATGCATGAAAATTCAACGGCTAGGGTGTCGCGTGGATGATTGAGGACCGGTACCATTCTATCACGAATATAAACGACGGTCGACCACGCGGTCCGTCGTGTGTCACCGTAAGGACGTCGAGAAGACATCGTATGGACGTCATACGCATAGAACGGGTGGCTGGACGGCAATGGCTGTCGTAGATGTCGTGAAGACGTCGGGGGCGCCTTCAACGTCGTGGACGAAACGAGACATTGAGTTGCTGGCGTCGAAAGACGTCATCGCTGTCTCGTGGAACTCTGAAGTACACGAGATGTGCGTGTGAGAAGATGATGACAAAGCCAGTGCAAACAAGATTCGCACGAAGAGCCTGAAATGATATGACGATTTAACTGAATCCGTACGTGTTGGTTTTAAAAAAGAGTAATGCTATTCGAACCTCCAAATTGTCCCTCCAATACATCCCTCCTTATGTGGCAGCTGACGTGGAATGTTAAATAATATTATGTGTCATCTGACATAGCCGATGACATGGCAAATTTTAACCCAAAAAGTTAATTACCCAATTTTGTCCATGTTAATTTAATGTTAATATTAATATTAATATTAATATTAATATTAATATTATTATTATTATTAATATTAATTAATATATTAATATTAATTAATGTTAATATTAATCTTAATATTGATTTTAATGTTAATATTAATATTATTGTTATTGTTAATGTTAACGTTAATATTAATTTTAATGTTAATGTTAACATTAATTTTAATGTTAATTTTATGTTAACGTTAATTTTAATTTTAAAATTTGTCACGTCAGCTGCCACATCAACATGTCACGTCAGCTGCCACGTAAGGAGGGACGGTTTGAAAGTACAATTTGGAGGGACAAATAGTATTATTCTTTAAAAAAAAACAAAAAAAAAACTATCCCCAGAAATGACACCTACAAAAAATAGTTTACTTATTTTGCCCATCTAAAAATGAAATGACTGCATTACGTCATCTCCATATCTTGTCCTTTACCCAATCTGTATACAATATTTCTCATGCAACACAGTTTGGCGCACATCAGACAATCAAAGATCAAATTATTGAATTTTAAAAGACTAACACGACGACTCGTTTCCTAAACCAAAAAAAAAAAAAACAGCCAGCTTACGGACCTCAATATAGAATTCATGATTAGATCACCGAAGCTTGACTACCGAGTCCAATTAAACAAACATATTATAAACAAGCAAGTGGATGTAAATATATTTCTTTGGGATATTTTGTAAAATCTCCCCTAAATAATGGGCTAATTTGCGAAATACCCCCTAAAGATCTCGAATTGGTAAAACCCCCTTTCCGTCAAGACGCTGTTTGATTTTTGGGGACGTGACAATCCGTGTGTGTTATTAAGTAAAAAAATAAAAGTTAGACGAAAATACCCCTGTAAATTAGTCCATTATTTAGGGGAAGTTTTGCAAAATATTCCAAAAATATACGCAGGGGTATTCTCTCTCTCTCTAATTAGGGCATGTTCTCGGTGATGACGCCGTGGACGTCGGGCGCCGACTACAAGGGGCGCATGGCGCGGTTCGCGGAGACGGCGCACGTGTTCACGCTGGCGCGGGACCGGGGGTCGGGCACCGTGGGCCCCCGCGGGCACGTAAGCTACCGGATGGAGGGCTCCGACGAGGAGAGCCTGAGGAGGGGGACGGAGAGGACGCTGAGGATACTGGCCGCGGCGGGCGCGGCGGAGGTCGGGACGCACCACCGCAGCGGGGACAGGCTGGACGTGAAGGCCGCGAGCTCGCACGAGTTCGAGAGGTTCGTGAGGGAGGCGGGCGGCAGGGAGATGGGGAACGGGCTGTCAACCTTCTTTTACATATAAACTCTCATCTCCAAAAAAGTAAAAAAATAAGGGTTTTGCTGAGGTTTTTCCATTGAGTCCACTCTATCCATTCCTCCTCCAAGAGACCCAGCCATGGCTTCTTCAGCAGCTTCTCTTCTTCCTCCAATCCCTCTATGGAGGACCCCCCACAAAAGAGGGACATCAAGAAGCCCCTCGAGTTCCAGAGTGGCTGCGCTCTACTCCTCCTCCTCCGACCCATCGGAGCCCTCCGCCGACACCAAGTCCCCCGTCGTCGCCTTCTCCCACCTCCACTCGCCCTTCCTCCTCAAGCCCTTCCCCCCCTCCCCGTGGGAGTCCCTCGAGATGGCCTTCCTCAAGGACCCGGAGACGTCGGCGGTGGACCCGAACGGGGAGACGTGGGAGGTGGAAGGGCTGTACGTCGCGGACGCCAGCGTGTTCCCCACGGCGCTCGGCGTCAACCCGATGGTCACGGTCCAGGCGATCGCTTACTGCACCGCCCAGTCCGTTCTGGAGGTGCTACGTAGGAAGATTAAGAGAAGAAGGAGAAGGAGAAGAAGCTCTGTCTGAAAAATGTTCTTGTAAGTAAAAATCCGTGTGTGGCTCGGAGATTTCGGGCTCGCGAGGCTGTACGTCCACGTACTGGCCGGGCAGCTCGGGAGCTTCCCTACGATACTCTTCTTCCCCAAGTACGCGACGAAGCCGATCAAGTACCCGTCGGAGAAGAGGGACGTGGACTCTCTACGCAGGGGTATTTTCGTCTGTCTCTTTTTTTTTTAACTTAATAACACACACGGATTGCCACGTCACCCAAAACTAACAGCGTCTTGACGGAAAGGGGGTTTTACCAATTCGAGATCTTTAGGGGGTATTTCGCAAATTAGCCCATTATTTAGGGGAGGTTTTACAAAATACCCCTATTTCTTTCCATCCTTCCAAGCAACTTCTCCTTGGTCATTAAAAACAAGGAGCGGACTCATCGTGAATAAGAAAAAAAAATGTCACTGCCCATATCATCAATTGAAGAAGAATCAAAGTGTATGGTGAACCCGACTCACCGACACTGTATGCACTCATCTCCGTATCATAAGTTTGCCCAGCAGTATTGGCAGCACTAGCACAGAATGGCTCCTCCCAAATCAGCAGCACTCTCGACTGCAGCATCCCTCGCGGCCTCCGCGGTCCTGATACAAACCATGGCGTCCAACCTCGTCCCCTCCCGGCTCCAGGACTACCTCTCCTCCTCCCTCGCCTCCCTCCTCGCCCGCCTCTCCTCCCAGCTCACCGTCACCATCTACGAGCTCGACGGCCGGATCAACAACCTCATGTACAGGGCCGCGGAGGTCTACCTGGCGGACAAGCTCGCCTCCTCCCCCTCCGTCCGCCGCATCCGCGTGACCAAGCAGGAGGACGACACCGACGGCGTCGACGCCGCGATCGACCGCGGCGAGGAGGTCGTCGACGAGTTCGAGGGGGCGACGTTCAAGTGGCGCCTCGCGTCGAAGGAGATCAAGCCCACCGCGCGGAGCAAGCAAGCGACGTCCCTGGAGGCCAACTTCTTCCTACTGACCTTCCACAAGAGGCACAAGGACGCCGCGCTCGAGTCCTACCTGCCCTTCGTGGTCAGGCAGTCGAGGGCCATCAAGTCGCGGACGAGGGCGCTCAAGCTCTACACGAACGACCAGAACAGGAGGTGGAGCCCCGTGGGCCTGCGGCACCCTGCGACGTTCGAGACGCTCGCGATGGAGGAGGGGATGAAGAGGGAGGTGATGGAGGACCTGGCGAGGTTCGTGGAGAGGAAGGAGTACTACAGGAGGGTGGGGAAGGCCTGGAAGCGGGGGTACTTGCTCTACGGGCCCCCCGGGACCGGCAAGTCCAGCCTGGTCGCGGCGATGGCGAACCTCCTGCGCTTCGACGTGTACGACTTGGAGCTGACGGAGGTCCGGAGCAACTCCGCCCTGCGGTCGCTGCTGGTGGGCACGGCGAACGGCTCCATCATCGTCGTGGAGGACATCGACTGCTCGGTGGAGCTGGGAACGGCGGACGGCAAGAGGGATTCGGGAAAGAAGTCGGACACGGAGTCGGAATCCGACAAAGAGAAGGTACTACGATCATCGTTCTCAACTTTCTACAAGGATCTATAACATAACGGCGGTTAAAAACCGAAAATCGAATCGAACCGAACTAAATACGACACAGTTCGATTTTTCGGTTTGGAAACTTAAAATTTAAAATAACGGTTCGATCTTTCGTTCTCGATCCGAGTACTATATACTAATATTTTTCTAACCCATAACCGAGTACACTCTTTCCTCCTATTCTCTGTCGGTACTTCTTTGAGCACTTTTTCTCTACCCTCAATCTATATAGTAATATTTTGGGTTATTTAGTAATAGTGTCTCACTCACATAATAGCTGATAGTATAGTTTGGGTCTTCAAATTGTCTAACGTTAGTATTTGGATTTCCAAATTACTGTTCATGTAGACTAGTGAACATTGATTTGGATACCCAAACTCTAACGTCGGAGAATTTAGAGACTCAAACTCTAATATCACATATTATATGAGATCCTATTACTAAATAACCATAATAATTTTCACTCTCTGTATTGTAGTAATTTATGAATACAACAATGTCAGATTTTTTTTTTTATTTAAGATTTGTTATTTAAATAGGCCAATTTGTTAAAAAAAAAATTTGAAGGCCTGACTCATTGATCATGAAACTGAGCCGAACCTTATTATTTTGGTTCGATTTTTATAAAAACGATTCGGTTTTCGGTTTTCAGAAATACTATTTCGATTTTTATATATTTTGATTTGATTTGAACCAAATCGAACCCTTGCTCGCCCCTGGATCTATCTGAACGTGGTAATACTAGTCTGTCTGGTCATCCTATTCTAGGGGTGAGCATTATTCGGTTTTGAACCGAAAATCGAACCGAACCGAACCAAATAAGAGATTCGGTTCGGTTTTTAAAAAAAATCGGTTCGGTTTCGATTTTGAAAATACTAAATTTTCTTATTCGGTTTCGGTTTCGGTTTTGGGTTTCGATTTCAGTCCAAAACCGAAAACCGAATAAATTTTTTTAGTTTATATATATATATATATATATATATATATATATAAACAAAAAAAATACAAATAAACCCAAAAACCGAATAAACCGAAAACCGAACCGATTTAATTCGGTTCGGTTCGGTTATTGACCAATTCGGTTCGGTTTTGGTTTTGCTTATTCGGTTTTGGTCCAATTCGATTTTCGGTTATTCGGTTCGGTTGGAACCGAATAAACCGAATACTCATCCCTATTCTACAGGTGACATTATCTGGGCTGCTCAACTTCGTCGATGGCCTGTGGTCGAGCTGCGGGGACGAGCGGATCATCGTGTTCACCACGAACCACAAGGACCGGCTCGACCCGGCGTTGCTGCGTCCCGGACGAATGGACATGCACATCCACATGTCGTACTGCACCCCTTCCGGGTTCAGAGTCCTGGCCGCCAACTACCATCTGATCGACGACCACCGCCTCTTCGGAGAGGTCGACAGGCTGATCACGGAGAAGAATGTCACTCCGGCGAGGATCGCGGAAGAGCTGATGAAGAGCGACGATGCCGAAGTAGCACTTCAAGGGCTCGTCACTGCCCTTAATAGGATGGGCACAGATATGTAAGAAGGGGAGATCGGCAATTAATAACTGAGGGAAGTCTCTGAGTTCATTTCCCATTAGATTGATCTTTTATAATTTGAAACAATAAGAAGCCGAAATATCAGTTATGGTTACAGTGTTCCCCAGATTGCATTGAGGTGATTGAAGCTCATTAAAAAAAAAAAACGACAGCTTCGAAGAGTCTGTTAGCTTTAGGGGTGAGCATCATTCAGTTTTGAACCGAAAACTGAAATCGAACATTTAATTCAGTTCGATTTGATTCGGTTATGGATCATTTCGATTCGGTTTCGATTTTAGAGAAAAGTAATCAAATTAGTCTAAATAAACACACCAATAATTAATTTTGGTTCGATTTCGATTTTATTTACTCTAACCACTGTAGATGCTCTTAGGTCGGTAAACTAATCAAATTAGTTTGCCGGTCCAATCATTTAAGAATAGTTAAAATTGGTCAATACCATGTCATATTTGATAATATTATTTTAATAACTAGTTTCTAGGAACTTCGATGTCTAGTAATATAATCTATTTAAGTAGTTTTTAGGTGTTTAGACTTTCTATAATTTATATTTTCTACCCTATAAATAAGGTCCTAGGGTCCTCTCCCATAATCAAATTATTGAATAATTATAAATTATGTTACTATATCGTAGGCTTGGTGATCGGTTTATTGGCGATTTATATTAACTAGTGTAAAATCCTGATTTTTAATTTATTGGATTGCCAGTTGATGATAATTAGTTTAGTTATTATTATTTATTATATTATTATTATTTATTATTATTTAGTCGGTTTTAGGAAAAAAAAATATTATTTTAAAATTATCGTTGATTTTTGATTGTGGCCTGTCTCCGATCCCGAGTCCGAACTCCGACCCCGAGTCCGGACACCGACCCCGAGTCCGGACACCGACCCCAAACTCGAACAAGACCCGGTTTCCGAAACACAACTCAGTCCGAACCCGTCCTTAGTTCCCTTCTTTTAAAATCCTGATTACTATATATTAATTAAAAAAAGAAGAAGAACTGACTAATTCCTAAAACCTATTTCCCATGTGGCCCCAGCACCCCACGACCCAGCACCCCACGACCCAGCTCCCCACGTTTTAGCTTCTATTCCTACTCCTTCTCAGCATTTTTCCTCCACACCACTCATTCCCTCCCTAACACCTTCCATATAACACAAAGCACCAGCACTACTCCCATCCACCACATTCTTCTCCCTAACACAAACCCAGTACTCTATTTTTCCCATTCCACTTCTTCACTTGTCCCCAAACTCCCAAACCCTTTTCTACTCTCCAGAGCTCGGCCCTGAGCCTCCCGCGCCCGATCGAACCCGGCCCTCTGCCGACCCGCTGCCCCGCCGGACTCCGGCGACCTCGCCACCCGCGCCCGCGCGCGCGCCCCAAGGCCGCGTCCAGCCAGCGCCCAAGCCCACGCGGCTCCGCCTCCTGCGCGCGCCCTAGGCCGTGACTCCCCGGCCTAACCCCCTCTGCGCCGCGCCCCTCGGCTGCCCCCGACCCGACAACGCCTCATCGTCGAGCTTCCCGTGTTTTCGCGGGTTTCCGATCTCCAGGTCTGCTGTCCGGTTCATTCCCGTGCTTCCTGCGGCCCCATTTTTCGCTGTCCAGCGCTGGCCGTGCCCGATTCGCTGTTCCGAGGCGATTCTCCGCTGCCCGCGTATTTCTTTCTCCCATTTTCATCTGAGAGCTCTAGCCGAGCAATCCGAGGTATACTTCCGTGTCCCTTCCGTAGTGTCAATGATGATACGGTTCCCGATCCCGTCCCGGGATTCGGTTGCGTTTTCGGTTTCTTCGGATTCCGAACTTTCCTCCGGAAAGATTTCGTGGTTTGTGTGTCTGTGAGAATTCCGAGTTTAGTTTCGGAATTTTCGAAACTGGTATTTGGGTTCTGTGATCATTTTTCCTAGTTGTTCCGTGGTATTTTCGGGTTTTCCGAAATGTATTTCGGAAACGTTCTGTGAATGGGATTTTTCATATATTTTGTGGATTGAAATTATTTTCAGTGGGTTTCCCTGGTTTGGGGCAATTATTTTGGTGTTTGTTGGCATTTTTTCCAGTATTGGGTTGTCCCAGTTATAGAGAAAATGCTGCCCAAATTTTCTTCAAAAGTTTTGAAATACTTTCCAAAACCAGTTATTTTGCAAAAAAATTATTTAGTTGATTTTTGTTTTCGGGCGACGACCGTACCGGTCTGTGGGCCCTAGAAAAATGCAAACGAAACCGGTATTGTCCGGACGTTGAGGCATTAGCTAAAAATGATATTTTGAACCAAGTCTGAGACGCAATTAATTATTATCTTTAATTTATAATTATTATTATTTTTAGAACGGGTACTGCTGTTAGTATTTTTGGGTGCAGGGCTTCGTCCTGCTGAATGGACCGCTTTCCCGACGTTCAGGATTCACCGAGTTTTATTATTTTTTCATTTATGTAAATAATTGTAAGGGCATAAGCCAGTTTTCTATTTTCTTTGCTGCGACCCTGTATTGCGTAGAATAGATTTTATTTATTTCCTGGTTTGTTGGTTTGTCGATAAACTCGTAAAATATTAAAAAGACATTATTTTGGATATAGAAAATTAATATCATTTTCTCACATTAAATAATTAGAAAAAATTACAAGTCTGTTATTTAAACAAATTCACGTTCTTCTCATTTAAAGAAAAATATTAGTTTTATACATAATATTACAAAATACAAAGTTTTGCCAAATTAACCAGTAATTGCCATTTTTTCAATTAATCAATAACCGGCTTATTTTAATTAAATAACAACGAACGTAGAATTGCGACGTTAGACGTTTTCCGGTAGAATAATTAAATAAACTTAAAACTGAATTAGGACCAATTCTAGAGATTGTAACTAGCACACCTAGAATGGTTTCATATTGGTTCTAAGTCATGGTTCTCAATTGTAGGATCTCGGAGACGAACTTGACATCATCCTCGGTACCGACTTTCTCGATCCAGTCAATTAACAGAGGCAAGTTACGGTTATGTTTTCTTGTATTTTATTTAGTAATTGTCTTGCTACATGTTTAAACCACATTGCTACACGGGACCCTCTCCTAGGGTTCAGATATTGATTGATACTGATTGTGGGAATTGGGGGAATAGTGTAACGTTTATGGTCAATACCCCCCATATTGCAAGATTGTGCGAGCTTACTCCTCTTACACACGGGGATAAGCTGTATCGTGTCGCTAGGACGCTATTGTATAACCCAAGCCGGTCATAGACGATTACACATTCAAATCACATTGTTTTTAATCGTAGAATTACTGGAAAATATTGTTTAAACTGTTTAGCCTGCACTTTTCCATTATTACTTGAAATATGAGTTACATATTCGTACTTGCTCCCTCCTGACTGGAGACAACATTTTTAGGTGACATTGAGGATGCTGAGCTATTGTACAATAGCTATTATGACCCGGTTCTGTACCCTGTGGTGTTGCCAGAGTCCTCCTCGGAGGACGCAGGACCTGAGGCCGACGAGCCGAACGCTTAGCTAGTTATTTTCAGTTTCCAGTTTTGTTGTTTTGAAACTTTGTTAATTTGAATTCAGCATTTTACTTCAGTTCTTTTTGTACTTTTCGAATGTTGAATAAAAGTTTTAAAATTTCCGTATACTGAGTTATGACAAATGTATAGATGTTGTTGTGAACACCTTCTTATAGAACAGCTTACTGCCGCCGTCTCACAACGGTACAGGCTGGGCATGATCCGGTTCGATCCAATTATTTGGGATCGGATCGTGACACGTTTTAAGTGGTAGCCCATGCAGGTCCAATCAACAACTTAGGAGAACATACCTAGAAACAATTAGAACACTAGAACATTAATTTGTCACAACATAGGACCTGTCACGACCCGTACCCGGATATACGGGTACGAATACGTGGGCCACGCCCAGCCTACGCCGCAGTATCGGCGGTAGAGCGCTGTCAAGTATACTATACTAACTACAACATCTAAGGATCCATAACTAGAAATGTACTCATGTCACATCACGAAAACTAAGGAAGATAAGACAAGAATTAATAACAATATTACTAGAACAACTAGAATCTACAATGATCATAAGACATGAAATAAAGAAGGAACAACAAGACTAACTAAGGATAACTAACAGGCAACTCACATAGAAGAATAGTGAGATCCACCTCAGCTAGCAACATCATGAAGTCCAATAGTGAGGGCATAACTACTCCTAAAATTTTGTCAACATATCCAGTCAGGATGGAACGAGCACAAATCTCAAATAACAGTTCTAATTAGACGATATTGAAAATGTAGCAGTAAATAGAGTGAATATACGAGAAATCATGAAATGTACATGTGAGTATCATGGCAAGGTAAGCTGTAAATCTAGAGCTAGAACAAGGCAAGTAAAACTGATCATGGCATGTACAAGAATCAAGAATCATCTATCTAAGTGTGTGAGTACTAGTTTCAACATGTGGCCGGCTTGGGTCTGCACAAGGTCTACTGGCCTGGTTAATCATACGTGGGGTATATGATTAACACTCACAAGATCTACAAGAATAACAAGGTGGATAATGATCACACATCTACACTAATACTCCCCGTCCCCGACTAGTATAGTGGATCCAACCATGACACATCATGACATGCGATTCTCCGAGAGGGTAGCTAGCCTTCGCAGGAATCGTGTCTATACAATGCACAAGGAACAAGAAAGACTTGCACAAGATATACCAAGGAAAGCGAGGAATAACATCTCATGACGGGATCCAGAGAAATACCAATCCGTGTGAACAATGTGTCAAGAGAACTGTGAAACCCGTATTTTTCAGTAATATTTTAGGAATTATATTTTTATCATTATTGTGGTTAAATATAAATTGTCAAAAAAAAAAAAAAATTTGTTAAGTTTGTGAAGTGTTATATTATTAAGTGTAAAATTATTTTTCAAAATATTTAACTAGGACTTTTGCTTGTTTGGCCCGGACCCGAAACCCGAATCCGGTTCGAAACCCTTTGAGACTATAATTATTGTATTTTAATTATAGAGTTTTTTTAAAAAAAAATATTCCAAGAGAATTATTCATAATTTTTCTAGGCCCAAAGCTATTTTTACCAAACTATTCAAACCCATATTCTTCCTGCCCATTTCCCAAATGGCCAAAGCCCAAACCCTTTTTATACAAACCCATTAAGAGTCACCTATCCATAACCCATAAACCAAGTTTTACAATGGATATTATCCTTCAGGAAGAGAATCAAAAACCATTTTTTTAGCTTTAGGCTCAAGTCTCTGTTGAAGCCTTTGGTTTTCCAAAACCGAAGTCTCTTCGGTTCCTTTCCGACCAAACCGTCGGCTTCCCGACTTCCTCCGTCGGCCGGTCATCAAGACATGGTGGCTTTTCCCCTTCTCTAATGGTAACCCCAACCCCTCTATTCCTATTTAAAGGCCACTTCTCCACTCTTCCCACACCATTCTTCTTTTCCCTCCTTCCAAATCCCTAGATCCCTCACCAAATTTTCGGCGATCCCCCGCTGGGCCGAGCCCCTGGCCGACCCGAGCTCCACCGCCCATCCCGGGCCACCCGACCAGCGCACCAGGCCGGCCATCCGCCGCCGAACCCGGCGCTCGACCCCGCGACCCGCTGACGCCAGCGCCCAACGCCGATCCCGAGGCCGCCGACCCCCTTCGCTGTCCCGATCCGCTTCCCGGTGCTGAACCGCGCGGCCCCGTGTGCTCTATCGGTGTTTCGTTTCCGAGCCCGTGACGTTTTCGATCCGGGTTCCACTTCGGATTTCCATTGTCGTTTGGGTAACCTCTAATCCAGTAGTTTTCCTATATTATACGTAGTCCATGATGAAATTCTGGTCTTACCAATTCCTTCGGGAATTTGGTTTTCCAATAACGTAACTATTACATTACTGTTTCGGCTTTTCCGAGTTCTTCGGAAAATCATTTTTTTTGCTGCTGGTTTGGTTCTTTGATTGTTGGATTATCTGGACAGAACTTAGTTCTGTAGAATTCTCGGGATTTCCGAGAATTTCTCGGAAATGGTTCTGTGTTTTCAATTCTCGGGTTTTCCGAGAAATTTTCGGGAATAAGTTGGAGTTTAAATTTACTACATATTTGGTATCCTGGACTTTGTTGGGTTTTCAGATTTGGCTCTGTGAGTTTTTGGGATATATTGTTAGCTTTAAAAATAAATAGTTCTGTGGTTTCCTATAAAGTTCGGGATTTCCGATATTGTTTCGGGTTTTCCAGTTTGGCTTCGAAAATTATTTCTGTGGATGGTTATATATATATATATTTGGGGTTTGGGAGTTAATTTGCAGGAAAACGGAGCGTTTCCCAGTTTTGGGTTATCCCGAAAATAGAGGGAATGTTGCCGAAATTTCTATAAAATTTGATTATATGATTTTAAAATGATTTTCGGAAATAATAATATTTTTGGGCGACGACCTTATCGGTCAATGGGCCCCAGTGAAATGCAAACGCACCGGTTTGTCCGGACGTTGAGGCAGAGTAGCTGTAAATGAAGATTGGACCAGTTCTGAGACTTATTTTATTTTATTCTTAATTATTAGTTATTATTAATTTTGTAGGACTAACAGTTTATTTCTCTTATTTTAATTCATGGAAATGTAAGGGCATAAGCCCATTTATCTATTTTGTGAATTGTAATAAGTTAGGAATTAGCTGTGATTTTGCTGGGATTGTGAACGCGTAAAATTAATTAATCTTATTATTAATTAATATTATTATTTAATTAATTAGAAATTCATGATTTTCTCACTTAAAGAAAAGAAAATATATTTATATGTATAAATATAAAATACTAACTTTTTCCCAATAAAATTGATAAAAACAAGTTTTCCGGAATAAAACATAAATTGGATTTCCTAAATTGTAACGCACTAGAAAAGCGTGTTTTGATTGTGTTGATTAAATACAAGATTAAAATTGACTAGGAAACAAAATCTAGAGATTGTAACTAGATTCTAGAGTTGTGGTTTCTGAGACATAATTTCCGGAATGTAGGATTTCAAAGAAGAGAGGTGACTGTTCAAATCGTGAAGAACCAAACTCGTCCAACTTAAATTTAAGGCAAGTACATTTATGTGGATTTACGATTATTTTAGCAATCATTTCATTGCAATTTTAAACCACTGTTCTAACACGGACTCTTTCGGGAGTATTGACTGTACTGTTGGGGACTGGGGGAGTAGAGTAGTGGATATGACCAAATCCAAAATTAGGATAACTTACTGTATTAGCTTTCCCCTCTTCACACGGGGACAAGCCATACCGTATCGCTAGGATACTACTGTAACCCAATCCGGTCATATTCATTACCTATTCACGTCACTGTACTGTATTTCAAAACTGTTTTATTTTTTAAACTGTTTAAAAGTGCATGATATTAATTGTTATTTTAATTGTTAAAATTTGCATAAATTTGTACTTTGCTCCCTCCTGACTGGAGACAACATTTTAGGTATTTCTGATGACCTGGAGATGCTGATCAATAGCTACTATGATCCCGATTTGTACCCGACGGTACTTCCAGCTGATGAGGATGTTGTGGCGTCTCCACAGATGCTACTTTTGTTGAGAGTTTATTAGTTTTTTTGTTATTTCAAATTATGAATCCTTGTATCAAAAACAAGTTTTAAATTATCGTTTAAATAAATGTTGTGGAAAATTTAGTTTCAAATGTTGTTGATCACCTGCATATGGATTACAGCTTACTGCCGCCGTCTCATCAACGGTGCAGGCTGGGCATGATCCGATTCGACCCAAGTATTTGGGGACCGGGTCGTGACATGTTTTTAGTGGTGGCCCATGCAGGTCGATCAATCAACAACTTAGGAAAACCTTGGAAACATTTAGAAACATTAGAACATTAATTTACCACAACATAGGACCGAAATATATTATAATTAAATATTTTTGTTTGACTATAGATAGGCTACATTGCTTATGTTTATATCCTAAACCTTCCAGAGAATGGCCACTGATAAAACCAACCATGCTGGCGATGGGATGTCAACACCTGATCAAACCCCACCGCCTCAATCAAGTCCGGGTTTTACACCCCATCCGTTGAATACGCCTCGTGGGTTGTTTGCTGCTTCAACGGTGGACCCATCATCTTCCCAGACGGAGATGCAACCCCCTGTGGTTACGCCCACTCCAGCTGCCCCACCGGTGCCTGTGGACCCCACTGACCTCATAGGTCTGCTAAGAGGAGTGCTAGAAGCCCAGAGAACTCAAGCTGAAGCTCATCGCGAGCAAACGACCATTATGAGAGAAGGCATGGAGAACGCCCATAGCGTGGCAATGGCTGCACTGGAAAGAGGAGAAGCAGCTCAACAGGAACCAAGGCCTGCCAAGGTAAACATAAATTTAAGGATCAATTTATGTAATAATAAGGCCATTTAATTAATGGAAATCATATTGCCAAGGTGGGCAATATTGAGAGCTTTAAGAAGCAGAACCCTCGACCTTTCAAGGGAACCGAGGGAATCGTCTATGCTGACGAATGGCTCGATAGTATGAAGCGTCTCCTGAGCGTCGCTCGACTTCCAGAAGACCTCAAGGCTGAAGCAGTGGGACTCTAACTGCAGAATGTAGCAAGCACCTGGTATCGGAATGAACCCCGACTCCAGGATAGGCAAGTTGACTGGGACACCTTCAAGAGGTTGTTCCAGAGGAAGTTCTTTCCAACTTCAGAGTTGCGGGAGATGGAACAACAATTCCAGAACCTGAAGCAGGGCAACATGACTGTGGGAGAGTATGCTGCTGAATTCGGCCAGCTCAGCCGATTTGCCAAGAACCTGGTAGCTGATCCTGACGATCGTGCTGAAAGGTTCAGATATGGACTGAGAGAAGAGATCCGCACCCATGTGATCTCAGGCGGTGCCAAGACTTATGAAAAGATCCTGGAGCGAGCTCAAGACATAGAGAAGAGCCAACCTGCCCGCTCGAAGAGAGATTATCCTGGAACTAACAACTTCCAGGGTAATCAGAAGAAGCCCAACAACAACAATAACAACAGCAACAACAACAATCGTCCTCCTTACCAGCAGGCGAGGAACAATGACAAGGCGCCTCAGAGGCAGATCCCCATCTGCGACTTTTGCAAGAGGCCGGGACATCTGGCAAACATCTGCAGGAAGAGACTAGGGCACTGCCTAGTCTGTGGGTCTTCCACCCATCAAGTGAGGGACTGCCCTCTGTCGACTAACCGGACTGGAGCAACTCCGCAGAAAGGACCTCTGTCCACTCAGCAACAACAATTTGGGCAGCATCAACAGAAGACGGGGCGAGCTTTTGCCCTGACAGCAGAGGAATCAGAACCAGCTCAGGAACCTGTAGCAGATGTCATATCAGGTTCTATCTATGTGCATTCCTACCCTGCCTTAGCTTTATTTGATTCGGGAGCATCTCATAGTTTCATAGCCACCAAATTTATATCTGCACACCATATAGTTACTGGCTTTAGCAAGAAGATCTGTAGAGTTATGACTGGAGGAGGACCCCTACCTATTACTGAGATCTGTGAATGCCCTATCACCATAGCTGGCCATAATTTTATAGCACCTTTGCTTGTCATGCCCTTACCTAACTATGATATAGTCCTAGGGATGGACTGGTTAAGTAAGCAGCATGCGCTGATAGACTGTCATCGAGGATGTGTAGTCTTCAGTCCACCTGGAGAACCGGAGTTTGAAATCTCTCGAACTCCGGAGGAGATGGAATGTGTTACCTATACCTCTATCACTGAAGAGTCCGGACCTCCGCACCCTATCATAGCGGAATTTATGGATGTTTTTCCTGATAGTCTTCCCGGGTTACCCCCAGACCGAGACTTAGAGTTCACCATTGACCTAGTCCCCGGTTCTTCCCCTATTTCTAAGGGATGCTACAGAGTCAACCCGAAGGAGGCCAAGGAGATGAAGGATCAGATCAATGAACTGAAGGCTCTGGGATTCATTCGAGACGGAGCTTCACCCTGGGGAGCGCCTGTCTTGTTTGTTCCCAAGAAGGACGGAACTGTGAGGATGTGCATCGACTACCGGGCGCTGAATAATATCACAATCAAGAACAAGTACCCTTTGCCCTGGATCGATGACCTGTTTGACCAACTCAGTGGAGCCAAGGTGTTTTCCAAGATTGATCTCAGGTCTGGCTACCATCAGATCAAGGTCAGGAAGGAAGATATTCCCAAGACGGCGTTCAACACCAAGTATGGGCAGTTTGAATTCTTGGTCATGCCGTTTGGACTGACAAATGCTCCGGCTGTATTCATGAACCTTATGAACAAGGTTTTCCATGAATACTTAGATCAATTTGTTATTGTCTTTATTGATGACATTTTGATCTATTCGAAGACTGAAGAGGAGCAAGAGGAGCACCTCAGGAAGGTTCTTGGAACTTTGAGGAAAGAGAAGTTATATGGTAAGCTATCCAAATGTGAATTCTTTCTAGACAAGGTGGATTTTCTTGGCCATGTTGTCACAGGAGAAGGAATTTCGGTGGATCCTAAGAAGATAGCTGCTGTGGAGAAGTGGTCTACCCCAAGCTCAGTTGCTGAAATCAGAAGTTTCCTGGGCTTGGCTGGCTACTATCGGAAGTTCGTGAAGGACTTTGCTAGAATTGTCGAACCAATGACGAAGCTGACTCGGAAGAATGAAGAGTTCGTCTGGACGGAAGATTGCCAGGCTGCTTTTGACGAGCTGAAGAAGAGGCTTACCACTGCACCAATCCTTGCGCTACCCGCAGGATCCGGTGGTTTCACAATCTACAGTGATGCCTCTGGAAAAGGACTGGGATGTGTTCTTCAACAGAATGGGAAAGTGATTGCTTACGCATCTAGGCAATTACGGAACCATGAGAAGAATTATCCCACACATGATCTGGAGCTGGCGGCAGTTATTTTTGCGTTGAAGCTATGGAAGCACTATCTGTATGGAGAGAGAGTAGAAATATACACAGATCACAAAAGTCTGAAGTATGTTTTCACTCAGAAAGAGTTGAACATGAGGCAAAGAAGATGGCTGGAGCTAATGAAGGACTTTGACATCGACCTGCAATACCACCCGGGTAAGGCTAATGTGGTCGCTGATGCACTTAGTCGATACCCAGTGGCGATGTTCTTGACTAAGGAGCGACATCTGCTAGAAGACATCGAGAAGCTTGGATTAGAGATCATATTGCCTGGAGATAGAAGGATGGAGCTGGATGCTGATTCAGTACTGATGAAGTTGCAAGTGAGCTCGTATCTGATGGATAAGATCAAGGAGACTCAGTTTCAAGACGAGGCACTTTGCAAACTGAGAGACCAAGTGTTGGCGGGAACACTTGAGGGTTTCTCAATCGCCAGTGATGGAGCTTTGAAGAATGGTGCGAGGCTTTGTGTACCATCTGGCGAACTGAAGAACGAGCTGATGAAGGAAGCGCACCAGTCGCAGTATTCTATACATCCTGTAGCTAATAAGATGTATCGGGATATGCGCACTATTGTTTGGTGGTATGGAATGAAGAAAGATGTGTCCAGATTCGTGGCGAGATGTTTGATCTGTCAGCAAGTGAAGGCCAGTAGACAGAGACCCGCAGGACTTCTACAACCGCTGGACATTCCAGAGTGGAAGTGGGAGCACATCACAATAGATTTCGTGTCAGGTTTGCCTCGTTCCCAAGGAGGGAAGGATGCCATCTGGGTTATAGTGGACCGACTAACCAAGTCAGCTCATTTTATCCCCTTCAAGGTTGGTTTATCCACCGAGAAGTTGACGGCACTATACATGCGACACATCTACCGGATTCATGGAGTACCGGTAAGCATTGTATCTGACCGAGACACTCGTTTTACCTCTCACTTTTGGAAAAGTTTGCATGACAGCCTGGGGACACAATTGAAGTTCAGCACTGCCTATCACCCCCAGACAGATGGTCAATCAGAGAGGACGATTCAGACACTGGAGGATATGCTGAGATCGTGTGTCTTGGAGTTCGGAGGATCATGGGAAGACTATTTGCACTTGGTAGAGTTTTCTTATAATAACAGCTACCAAGCCAGCATTGGTATGACCCCATTTGAGGCTCTGTATGGACATCGTTGCCATACACCTTTGGCATGGGAAGACGTAGGAGAAAGAGTACTGCTGGGTCCAGAGATGGTGACCGATGCAGCAGAGAAGGTGAAGATAATCAGAGACAAGCTCAGAATTGCCCAAGACAGACAGAAGCATTGGGCAGACAGCAGTCGTCGACCACTACAGTTCGAAGAAGGAGATAAAGTCTTTGTGAAGATTTCTCCTACCAGAGGTACAATCAGATTTGGCAGAGCTGGGAAGCTGAGTCCCAGGTACATTGGACCATTTGAAGTTCTGAGCCGGATTGGAGAAGTGGCATATAGGTTAGCTCTACCAGCAAATCTAGAGGGCGTGCACAACGTCTTTCACGTCTCACAGCTCAGAGGCTACGTCCCTGACGAGAATCACATCTTAGACCACTCAGAGCTGGAGATTGGACCGAGCCTCACTATGCCTGAGAAGCCAGTGGCGATTCTAGACCGAGGTGAGAAGAGAACCAGGACCTCGGTGACTCCGATAGTTCGGGTAATGTGGAGGCATGATTCCCCAGGCGAGTCTACCTGGGAGCGAGAAGATGAGATGCGGGAGAAATACCCGTATTTATTTGAGACCTGAGGTAATTTCTAACCCAACTCTTTAAATTTCGAGGACGAAATTTCTTAAGGAGGGAAGGTTGTGAAACCCGTATTTTTCAGTAATATTTTAGGAATTATATTTTTATAATTATTGTGGTTAAATAGAAATTGTCAAAAAAAAAAAATTTGTTAAGTTTGTGAAGTGTTATATTATTAAGTGTAAAATTATTTTTCAAAATATTTAACTAGGACTTTTGCTTGTTTGGCCCGGACCCGAATCCCGAATCCGGTTCGAAACCCTTTGAGACTATAATTATTGTATTTTAATTATAGAGTTTTTTTTTTAAAAAAAAATATTCCAAGAGAATTATTCATAATTTTTCTAGGCCCAAAGCTATTTTTACCAAACTATTCAAACCCATATTCTTCCTGCCCATTTCCCAAATGGCCAAAGCCCAAACCCTTTTTATACAAACCCATTAAGAGTCACCTATCCATAACCCATAAACCAAGTTTTACAATGGATATTATCCTTCAGGAAGAGAATCAAAACCCATTTTTTTAGCTTTAGGCTCAAGTCTCTGTTGAAGCCTTTGGTTTTCCAAAACCGAAGTCTCTTCGGTTCCTTTCCGACCAAACCGTCGGCTTCCCGACTTCCTCCGTCGGCCGGTCATCAAGACATGGTGGCTTTTCCCCTTCTCTAATGGTAACCCCAACCCCTCTATTCCTATTTAAAGGCCACTTCTCCACTCTTCCCACACCATTCTTCTTTCCCCTCCTTCCAAATCCCTAGATCCCTCACCAAATTTTCGGCGATCCCCCGCTGGGCCGAGCCCCTGGCCGACCCGAGCTCCACCGCCCATCCCGGGCCACCCGACCAGCGCACCAGGCCGGCCATCCGCCGCCGAACCCGGCGCTCGACCCCGCGACCCGCTGACGCCAGCGCCCAACGCCGATCCCGAGGCCGCCGACCCCCTTCGCTGTCCCGATCCGCTTTCCGGTGCTGAACCGCGCGGCCCCGTGTGCTCTGTCGGTGTTTCGTTTCCGAGCCCGTGACGTTTCCGATCCGGGTTCCACTTCGGATTTCCATTGTCGTTTGGGTAACCTCTAATCCAGTAGTTTTCCTATATTATACGTAGTCCATGATGAAATTCTGGTCTTACCAATTCCTTCGGGAATTTGGTTTTCCAATAACGTAACTATTACATTACTGTTTCGGCTTTTCCGAGTTCTTCGAAAAATTATTTTTTTTGCTGCTGGTTTGGTTCTTTGATTGTTGGATTATCTGGACAGAACTTAGTTCTGTAGAATTCTCGGGATTTCCGAGAATTTCTCGGAAATGGTTCTGTGTTTTCAATTCTCGGGTTTTCTGAGAAATTTTCGGGAATAAGTTGGAGTTTAAATTTACTACATATTTGGTATCCTGGACTTTGTTGGGTTTTCAGATTTGGCTCTGTGAGTTTTTGGGATATATTGTTAGCTTTAAAAATAAATAGTTCTGTGGTTTCCTATAAAGTTCGGGATTTCCGATATTGTTTCGGGTTTTCCAGTTTGGCTTCGGAAATTATTTCTGTGGATGGTTATATATATATATATTTGGGGTTTGGGAGTTAATTTGCAGGAAAACGGAGCGTTTCCCAGTTTTGGGTTATCCCGAAAATAGAGGGAATGCTGCCGAAATTTCTATAAAATTTGATTATATTATTTTAAAATGATTTTCGGAAATAATAATATTTTTGGGCGACGACCTTATCGGTCAATGGGCCCTAGTGAAATACAAACGCACCGGTTTGTCCGGACGTTGAGGCAGAGTAGCTGTAAATGAAGATTGGACCAGTTCTGAGACTCATTTTATTTTATTCTTAATTATTAGTTATTATTAATTTTGTAGGACTAACAGTTTATTTCTCTTATTTTAATTCATGGAAATGTAAGGGCATAAGCCCATTTATCTATTTTGTGAATTGTAATAAGTTAGGAATTAGCTGTGATTTTACTGGGATTGTGAACGCGTAGAATTAATTAATCTTATTATTAATTAATATTATTATTTAATTAATTAGAAATTCATGATTTTCTCACTTGAAGAAAAGAAAATATATTTATATGTATAAATATAAAATACTAACTTTTTTCCAATAAAATTGATAAAAACAAGTTTTCCGGAATAAAACATAAATTGGATTTCCTAAATTGTAACGCACTAGAAAAGCGTGTTTTGATTGTGTTGATTAAATACAAGATTAAAATTGACTAGGAAACAAAATCTAGAGATTGTAACTAGATTCTAGAGTTGTGGTTTCTGAGACATAATTTCCGGAATGTAGGATTTCAAAGAAGAGAGGTGACTGTTCAAATCCTGAAGAACCAAACTCGTCCAACTTAAATTTAAGGCAAGTACATTTATGTGGATTTACGATTATTTTAGCAATCATTTTATTGCAATTTTAAACCACTGTTCTAACACGGACTCTTTCGGGAGTATTGACTGTACTGTTGGGGACTGGGGGAGTAGAGTAGTGGATATGACCAAATCCAAAATTAGGATAACTTACTGTATTAGCTTTCCCCTCTTCACACGGGGACAAGCCATACCGTATCGCTAGGATACTACTGTAACCCAATCCGGTCATATTCATTACCTATTCACGTCACTGTACTGTATTTCAAAACTGTTTCATTTTTTAAACTGTTTAAAAGTGCATGATATTAATTGTTATTTTAATTGTTAAAATTTGCATAAATTTGTACTTTGCTCCCTCCTGACTGGAGACAACATTTTAGGTATTTCTGATGACCTGGAGATGCTGATCAATGGCTACTATGATCCCGATTTGTACCCGACGGTACTTCCAGCTGATGAGGATGTTGTGGCGTCTCCATAGATGCTACTTTTGTTGAGAGTTTATTAGTTTTTTTGTTATTTCAAATTATGAATCCTTGTATCAAAAACAAGTTTTAAATTATCGTTTAAATAAATGTTGTGGAAAATTTAGTTTCAAATGTTGTTGATCACCTGCATATGGATTACAGCTTACTACCGCCGTCTCATCAACGGTGCAGGCTGGGCATGATCCGATTCGACCCAAGTATTTGGGGACCGGGTCGTGACAAGAACAAGGGTATCTACACTAAATACAAGAAACATAAACGATATCATAAAACAGAAATATTATCAGAGAATGTACTCGCCTGTGATCTGGTGGAATATGTCAACTGGTCCAAGAACAGTGCCTCGAGGACCTATAGGTGGAATACTGTATCAATATAAGGGTTTGGAAGTAAAATCAAGTCATACTAAATCAAACTAGGTCAAGACAAGTCAAAGCAAATCAAACTAGGTCAATCTAAGTTAATGGTTGACTTACAGTTGACTTTTGGTTAACTGGTCAACTCTGGTCAACTCTAGGTCAAACTTGACTAACGTTGACTAACAGTTGACTTTGGGTCAACTGGTCAACTTCGGTAAAGTTCGGGTCAATCTTAGGCTACGGTTGACTTTCGGTTGACTATTGGTCAAAATAGTCAACTGTGGTCAAAACTAGTATAACATAGGTCAAATGTTGACTCTACTTCGACGTTCAGTCAAAGTAGTCAACCATGGTCAAACTGAGTCAAAGCTAGTCTCTATAAACATCTACAAGGTCAACTTATGAATTTCAGTGATTTAGAAATTACTGAAATCGACGGGTCTCTAAAACAATCCAAAAGGAGAAAATATTATAATAATAGGATGACACAAAAAGGGAAGAAATCTACAGATGTTGTCGGATGATGAAACTAACATCACCAACGTGTCCAGAATAGTCAAATCAGCTAGGATAGCCTATCCAAAAGTCCAATTTGGACACATGAGCAAAACGGTAATTTCGGGCCAAAATGATGTCCGCCGTTGGACACACTTTGCACCGAAAAATGTGCCAAAATAAAAGTGTACAAAATCTAACAAATTATATGTCCACGAATCCAGAATGACGATGCGAACCCAACGGTATATCCAGAATTGGATTCCGTTGACCCGATCTCAAATTGGTCCGTTGATCGGGACATTGAAATCCGATTTGCACAGAAAAGCGTGTCGGAGCCAATGTCCTCAAAACTCAGCAAATTATATTTCAACGAGTCCAGAATGACGATACAAACTCAACGGTATATCCGGAATTGAATTCCGATGAACCGATCTCAAAATGACCCGTTGACCCGGATACTGGTATCCAACTTGCACCGAAATGCGTGCCGTAACCAATGTCCACTAAAACCTAGCAAATTATATGTCAACGAGTCCAGAATGACGATACGAACTCAACGGTATATCCAGAAATGGATTCCGATGAGTCGATCTCAAAGTGACCCGTTGACCCAGAAAGTGGGACCCGCTTTGCACCGAAATGCGTGCCAGGGCCCACGTTCTCCAAATCAAGCAAACTGTCCAAAAATAGTTCAAATTAAAACGTCAACTTGGTGGCCAGTTTTGAGGTATCAAACGATAAAATTAACCGTTCAAACTTGACATAGGGGAAGAGGGATATACCAAAATTGTAACGGAGGAAAGAAATCGCCGATCCAACGGTCGAATTTTCCGAAAAACGTATGTGAATTCGCTGCGACGGAATGCCATTTCTGAATCTCGTTCGCGCACGCGTCGACGGGATTCCGTGCAAAACGCACGAATCGCCTAGACGGCGCGTCCCGGAGGACGTTGGCTGCCACGGGAGGGTGCGGGGGCATGCACCCGGCCCGCACGCAGCATGGGGGGGCTCGCTGGTGACAGCGACGGTCGTGCGGCGCCGTGGCCGCTGTGCGCGCGCGGCATGTTGCTGCCGTTGCTGCTGCCATTGTTGCAGTAGCTGCTGCTGCTGTGGCCGCACGGGAGCGCGGCGACGGCGAGCGGCGTAGGCTCGACGGGGGCGGAGGCACGGCGGAGGTGGCCGCGGTGAAGGTGGTGCATGGTGGTTGTGGTGGGATGGTGGTGATGGGAGATGATGATGATGATGATGAATGAAGGGAAGGAGGAGAAGAATGTGTTGGGTGGTAGTGGAGTAGTGGTCGGCCATGGGAGGTGAAGGTCGGCCGGCCACGGGTTTTGGTGATGGTGTTCGGCCAACATGGGGGTGGGGCTGCTGGTTTAATGAGAGTGAGAAAAAGTTGTGTGTTAGAAAAATAGGGGAAAGAGAGAGAGATTTGTTTTATGTGTGTATATATAACATATATAATGAGAGAGATATTTAGAGAGAGAGGGGCAGGGTGTGTCCTGTACGGGTAGGGGGGAGTTGTGATGGAGTGTGAGAGAGAGAAAGAGATATTAATGGGTGTGTGTGTATATAATATATAAAGAGTGTGAGAGAGATATTATTAGAGAGGGGAGAGAGATAGATATTTGGAGAGAGAGAGAGAGATCCTATCCTAGTTTTTTAGGGCCGGCCAAATAGGGAGGGGGTGTGAGTTTGTGTTGGAGGAAAAATTTATGGTGAGGATTGATGGAGAGAATTCAATGGTTAGGATTAAATATGGGAATTTAGATTATTCCTAGGAATTTTTAATAAAGGAATTTTCCATTAGATATAAAAAAAATAGGTAGACTGGGTACTTAATATTTTCCAAGAGCAAAGAGAGTGAGGGTGTCATGAGAGAGGATAACATGAAGCTTGGACTGGGTTCGATCAAGCCGGGTCGGGTCAAAATCGGACATTGTGCAATATTTAAATTAAAATAGGTATTTATGATCATGGGAAAATATGTAGCATGTGGGGACTCAAATAAGTGGGACAGAAGCGTCATGCGGATAGTAGGCTTCGTGTGGGCCATGTCCATATTTGGGGTCGACAAGGTTGGGTCGATGTCGGGTCCTGAAATTAAATTAAAAATTAAATCAGGTTTCACGGTAGATAATTAATTGTCCTAAATTGAACCGAAAGTTGTGCGAAGAAAATGAAGCACAAAATGGAGTGTCTGAGTGGGACACGAAGGTCATGGGTGAAGAGCGTTTCGAGTAGATCAGGCATGACAAGTTGGTTTTGAGAGAATGACTAGTCTGGTGCTCCTAATTTAAAAGTCACGATAACGTGCAAACGATGATCAAGGAAAAGAGTGGGAAAATCAATTAATAATTAAATAGTCTAAATTGACCCGAACTTGCGCGAAGCAAAAAGAGTACAAGGGAACAAGTTCGAGTGGGACACGATATATCAACATGAAGATAATCTCGTCTACTACAAATTTCAAGAAGAAAGTTTCCAGAGACTGGCATCACTGATGCTCTAGAAATCCAAGTCACGGTAGAGAGCATTAAATCAAATAGTAAACAAATAATAATATCTATTGCAATAATTGATTTATAAAATTAAAAAAATAAACCCTAAATTCAGGGGCTTACAATCCTACCCACCTTATAAAAATTTCGTCCTCGAAATTAAAATCATCATATAGGTCAAGCTAAAACATGCAACTGCTATGGGTACTGTACTCAATCTGCTACCTTGTGATCACCTATGCTGTTTCTCTCTACTGGTATTTTGGTTCAGGTTCATCAAGCTTCTTCCATAAAAACTATGTCTATTTATCCCTTAGAATTTTCATATCTTTAAGAGCCTTTACATATACTCTAAAATATAGGTCATCCTCGAGATGCGTATATATCAACAATGATTGGCCATCAACCAAAATTCCAATCTCAATAGCAATTTGTTTGTTTCCTTATCCCGTCCTAAGTATCTTTATCCTACTAATCACCAGCTCCTTGAAATTGTACATTCAAAACCTATTCTGGGTATTGAGCCTTCTCTCTTTTACTCAAGAACTCCTGAATATAAACCCTCAAATCTAAGCACAAGATTCTAGTCCTAAATCCGTAGTCACTAAATATAATATTCCTTACTCCTTCTTAGATACCTTAAAACCAATCTATACTAGCAAACTAATCATTCTTAATGGTTTCTAAGTCCACTATAGTCAGTCACTCATTTATGTCCTATAAGCTTAACCCAATAAATCCCTAGGAAAATATACTCATCACAATCACACATAATAACATATTATAGTTACACTATAGAATCTGTTAACTAGGTCTGGCTATCCAATCATCAAAATAGAAGGTAACAGGACCTAAGACTGGGTCTAGCAATCCATACTAATATTTAGACAAGGTAAGGGTCAAGCAAGACAGGAAAGATTATCGAAATATTTCCAAGAATAGTATGAGGCCAAACGAAATACATAGGACGTAGTCGAAGTGAAACTCAAGAACCATATACCTCCGTAATTATGTCACATGAAGTTACTATCGCGCTAGTGTGCATCTAGCTGCGATTAACTTCCTTGTTCCATAATACGACGGATGGCTGCAGTGCACAGCTGCCACGCCAGATAATATAGGTTCCTGAACTTAACTTGGCTAATATTCGTGAAATATTTTCAAACAACTTTTGCAAAATAAAGGAGAAGAGGTTAGTCAAAATGCTTAGGGAGTGGTCCAAGTAGAATTCGAGAAACATATTTAACCATGATGCCGTTTTCCGAAGTCATGCCTCGCCAGTATTTCTTTGGATGCAAACTCCCAATTCCGTAATACAAGGATAAATTACATTTCGAACTTCCCCCCGAATCAATCCATGAGGCACTTTCAACAATTACCGGAAAGGACAAGAAGAATTATTCAAGAGGCTAGTGAAGAAGAGTTTAGTCAAATCATAGGAAGATGGAACACAAACAATCATGTTGAGAAAATCCTAATTGTGGCTGTAGATAGACAGAGTTAACCAAGACGGGGAAGGATAATGATAAGAATTTGTTCTTGCTCATCCGGTCATAACGAAGGGATCCGATTTAAGATATAATTTGATGACCATATACGCCTTTCTGAGATTATGTTGCTAGAATTTTCGCCACGCCAGTAAGCATAGCTGCAATAAACGATAGAGTCCATAACTAAGGTATACACCCTAAAT
The DNA here is from genome assembly GCA_029216955.1 of Iris pallida. Classification (NCBI taxonomy): domain Eukaryota; kingdom Viridiplantae; phylum Streptophyta; class Magnoliopsida; order Asparagales; family Iridaceae; genus Iris; species Iris pallida. The sequence goes on from JANAVB010043017.1 coordinate 481,556, forward strand.
CATGTCATCTGGAATTCTTATCACGCCAACCGGTATGGCTGCAAGAAAATCCAAATTCCATAACTAGGATGGTATAACCAACATCAGGCTCCACGTCCATGTCGTGCTAGCTAGTATGACTGCGATAAATTCTAAACTCCATAAATAAAGTAGACATTTATCGTTCTCATCGAATATGTTTATCAGAATATCTTAACTCAATTTATAAAAACTAATTTTTGATACAACATCAAAGTCAACAACGAACGAACATCAAGATTCAAGATTCAACAACGAATCAAGGATAAGTAAATGAAAACTAGCGGAAACAGATTCCAATGCAGGGTTTAGAAGAAAATTCTCAGAAGATGTACAAAGGTACTCACTACAATAAAACATGGTTTATGTGACATATAAAGTTGTCCCAAAAGTTATAAAACTCGTCACAATATATCTTCTGTGACGAGTCCAGTGACGACTTATTTTTGTAGCATATACCTCCGTAGCTAAAAGTATAAGTGACGACCAAACGTCGTTGTCACAAAAATTCTCTACTGTGACAAGAATATGTTGTCAGTGATGGTATACTTTCTGTGACAACAAATGCGTCACTAAAAGTATTATAAGTGATGCACGATATTGTCACAAAATAGCTTTTTATTATAACTAAAAATAAATAAATATTTTTTTTGACAAAAATAAAAATTATTTTCGTGACGACATTTGCTATCACAAAACAAGTTTAGTAACACTTTTATTGTTGTCACAATAAACGTGTAAGTTTAGTGACAAGTATATGTCATCATTGTAAACACTTGCAGTAACACATTTATTATTGTCACCATAGTGTACACTTTATATGTTTGATGGAAAATCAATTGTCACGAGTATTTTTTTTTTGTCATTGTCATTATACATTAAAAACATAAGAACACAATGTAATATCACACAATTCTTGTAGAAGAGGGTATGCATGATTGTGCTCATCTTCCAAGAACACCCCCATCGACTTTCCAATGTAAACCAAAACTAACATTCACAAATTCTAAAAAGCCTTTATATAGGTGACTAACTCTAAAGTAATTATAGACGACAACAACATGAAAAGTAATTATAGCAATTCTCAAAAAGTAATTATATTGCTCCACAAAATTTAGTACATATAGCATGAAGAGAAATAATATTGGTACTTATAAAATAAAGAGTATCCAAAGTAGCTGGTACATAAAACCTAGAGTAATCTATAAATATAAATTGATGATCAATTGCATATGCAGCTCCTGTCTTGGTGATGATCAATCTTTAATGACCTGTATAAATTAATAAAGAGATTGTTTAGAATATTAAGCATATATGTATAAGAAAAAAATTGTCAAGAATTTCTACAATAGAAGCAATGAGAATAGAGTACCGCAATGTCTATGAAATGTTTAAAAGAACCAACAAAGTAGTTAACTAGAGCATAAGGAATAGCTTATAATTGCTAGAGGTCAAGAATAAATACCTTGCCAGTCGCATTTTGTACTGGTGATATATGAAGATGATTCCAAAATGATCTTCCATCTTTCCTAAAATTTGAAACAAAAAGAAATATCTAGAACACCACTTTGTAACAAGTGCTAAGAACTATTTTATGAATTATATCTACTAAACTTCATTAAGTTGTGAAATTGCACCAGTAATTTAAGATGCACACTGTGCAAGGTTGTTCTCCTCGAATGCTCTCTTTTATCTATAAAAAAAATACACAAAATAGCAATATGATCTTGCAGTGCACGCCAGATAAGTTTTAGCATCATCACATGCCTACCTAGAATAAGACCTCACCATCGGTAGCAGGTCCACTTAAAAATCTACAATTTTGTGCCAGAACTTCATTCCTAGAGTAACCTGTGAAAGAAAATTGAGTATTTTGTTCAATAACAGTCCAGACATTTAGGAAGAAAAAAGAAGGAAAAGACAAATTTGGTAATTAAATCTCGATTAAAATACTAGTCCGACTCATGATGTGGAACATAATTTGGTTTCACAGAGTACCGGATAGCACAGGAATAATGTATAAAAGAACAAAAAAATTTCATTATCTAAGAAGATTTTTCACATGATTGTTACTTCAAATGTTTGATAAAAGTATGACAAAGAAAAGAAACAAATTCAGAAAGGCTTAGAAAAGATGGGGATAAAATTACCTACTGCACAAAAAATCAACTTCATGAAGGAAAATCAGATGATGTCCTTTAATTTTGTATACATAAATAAAAAGAATTCAACAGAAGAAGAAAAAAGGTTGTACTTCATAAAGTTGTACAAAATCTCATGTATATCCTACGTGGCTACGTCTTTAGTTAGTTAAAGAGTTAACTAGAACAAAAGACCTGAACATTATTTTATGATAAATCCACGAGGAAAAAAGAAATAGTCAATTACTATAAGAGATCTTTTGTGTAATGCATATTGCATACATGCACCTTGTTGGGATGATTCTAAACTTTCAGTTTGAAAGTTTCATGAATTCCCGACCATCGGAAACTAGGCACTAATTGGAAATAGGAATGCAAATGAAGAGAACATTTCTTCTTAACAAATTTACAATTAACAAGAAGACACTAGAGAAGTAAAGAAGAAATTGTACTACAATTTCAACAATATTAGATGAACAAATAGTAGATATTCATTCTACATACCTGAACCTGGAAATCTTGTTGGCAATGGACTTCTAGAGTTCAGTAGCTAAAACCATCCAACTCCAATAGCTAAAACCATCCAGAAGGCAGCTCGGTCAAAACATCTAGATGACTGCAAAACAATTTTAGTCATAAAAGGATCCAGTCCTAACACAAATGCAGTCATAAGAAGGATCCAAGATTGCTAAAAAAATATACAACTCTAATTGTAATGTTACCCAAAATCACATGACTAGTACATTAAATAGAAGTTACATCACATGTAAGTTATATGATGTTATAACATGTCAGGATAAGACAAGTATAGGACAACAAATAGTAACTCTCAAGTAGATGCTGTAAATTACAAGAGAAACATCTGGCTATTGGCTCAAGACAATCCTCTTCAGAATTATCAACTTCAACATCGAGTTCAACATTTTGGGGGTTTACGAGCAAGCCATGAGCTGCCTAAAATCCACCTTTCAGCCAAGTAAAGAGCCAAAAAAAACATATTTATAATTAACAAGGAGACACTAGAGAAGCTAAGAAGACATTGTACTAAATTGTCAACAATATTAGATGAACAAATAATATACAACCGATCTACATACCTGAACCTGAGAATCTTGTTGGCAATGGACTTCTGGAGTTCAGTATCTGAAATAATCCAAATGGCGACTCAATTAAAACATTCTAGATAACCTCAAAACAATTGTAGTCATAAAAGCATTCAGTCCTAACAGAATGCAGTCATAAGAAGGATCCAAGATTGCTAGTAAAATATATAACTCTAGTTGCAAGGTTACCCAAAATCACATGACTAATTCAATATATAGCCATGACCTACCGTGCATTCGCTTCCTACAGCATAGTAGGTTATGTTTGGTTGCTAAGTAAATAAGGGGCAAGGAAAGAGGAAATGAATCTTAGAATCCTATGAAAATGAGAACCCATTTCTACATAGAACATTTTCAATTTCCCTACCCTAGTTTTCCACCAAACCAATCACACACTAAAGGACATGACATGTTCTCGTTGTTGTAGGCTGGTTCTAAAATTTTCATGGTTACAACGTACAGTAAACTCCCATTGCTAGGGGTTTGATTTTGTGGAAAAAAAATAGAGATAATTGTTAGGGTTCTGTGGGACAGGAGATGAAAAAGTGGTGTATATATATATATATAAGAGAAAATTAAATATAGCTAGCTGGGGAAGGAGACTTACATATATAGTTTTGTGTTACACAAGTAGCTAGTGAGATGCCTGGAGCAGATGATATATATATATAAATAACTAAGGGACCAAACCTAAAACCGTGGAGGAGTGCGATTTGGAGCAGGCGGTGACGCCCAAGCACCGAACACCTCGTGCGGCAGCTGGCCATTACCCATCAAATTCGGCCATTACCCATCAAATCTCAGCTGGCACCTGCTCCCCTCCCTCCGAATTCCCAGGAGGCGGAGGCGGCGGCGGCACCACAGCAGCCAGCTGATCCTCCTCCTCCTCCTGGTCCAGAGGCAGCCTCTCGTAGGTCGCGTTCGAGAATGTGGCCGCGATTACCATCACCGGCCCGGAGGTAACCATCTCCCCGACCATGCTCCCTCCAACCACCAGCCCTTGTCCGCCCGCCAGGTACACGGTCAGTCCGCTACCCCCCGGCGGAGACGGAGCTGGCAGGAACGCGTCGGAGAGGGACAGGATCTCGAAGCGCCCGTGGAGGCTGATGACCGTGTCGGGAGGGGCGGCTGGCTGGTGGAGGGTAACGTTGGTCACCACGCCGCTGCCGCTCAAGACGCACACGTCGTGCTGGTGCCTGCGGGCGAAGACGGAGACAGCGTCCATGATGTCGGCGCCACCAGTGATCTCGAGCACGTGGGACCGGAGCGCGTTGGGGCTCTCCTTGGTGATGATTATCGGGGGCTTCGGCTTGTTCTTGGAGCCAGCGGGTCTGTCGCGGGGTTTTCGGACGCCCGAGTCGGAGCCGCCGGTCTCGACCATGTCATGGCTTCCGGTGGCGGCAGGGGGGCTGTCTTCGGCATTGGCTCCGCTGGCTGAGGAGTCTTGGTGGCTGAGGAGGAGGTGGGGGTGGTGGAGGTGGAGGGAGGGGGGAGGGGAGGTGGAGGGAGGGGGGAGGGGAGGAGGAGGAGGAGGAGACCACTCCCACTCCCATGGCCGAGCTCCCCGCTCACCAACGATTAGCCGCTAGTGCTTCGATCGGTTAGCTGCTGCTGCTGCAGATGATTAATAATTGGAGAGTTCATGAAAAATTGAAGCTTCCCTGTGTCACTAATCTTCAAACAGCTCTAGACTCTTCATCGTTATCAACTCAACAGCATATAGATCCAGATCTGGCTGCTGGATATGCAAACCCTAGCTAGCAAAAGTTGCCGCCATAGATGAGAATAATAATGTTTGGAAAATAATTAAGGGCTATTATATATGTGTGTGTGTGTAGAAGTAGAAGGAAGGAAGGAATAAACCTTTAGCTAAGAAAGTAGCTAGCGGTGAAAGTAGGAAGCAGGAGGCTCCATATATTTCATTTACATCCCCGGCCGGCTGGCCTCCCTCAACGAAAGAGAAAGGGGAGGGAAGAAAACCCTAATAAAAGAAAGAAAGAAAAGGTCACATTTAACACTAGTACTATATATATATATATATATATATATATATATATATATATATATATATATATATATATATATATATATATATATATATATATATATATATATATATATATATAATACTAATAGGATTCCAAATCCGGTTGGAGACTTGCGAATATTTGATGATTTTTTTTATATACAACCGGATTATAATTAGGATTGTGATATTTGATGTGAAATTTTTTGGTATAGTCAAATCTTGTTACGATTTAAATAGTAATGTCAAAATAGTATCAAAATTAGGATATATTTTTTATTTAACTTTTTAAAAATTATTTAAAATTTTTGTTACAAGAAAAAAATTTCATCTTTGTGACTAATACTTTTGTGTGACGTACAATTATTTGGTAACTAAAAGAAACTTTTAAGTGACAAGAATAAAATTTTAATCTTGTGGCTAATACTTTTATATGGCAATAATAATTTCTTGTAACAAAAGGAAATCATTGGAAATACTTTTATAGTGACTACCTCGGTCAAGATAAAAGGAAATCATTGGAAATATAATCTAAAACAATCTCAACCTGATATGAGACTGGCAAATCATATTCCCGTCTCAACCTAGAAGATATATAAATTCAACTTATACCTTCCCTCTGGGGTCCACAAACTCATTCCAAGAAAGAATAAAGTTTGATACGGACAATTATTTCAGAAATCGGGACGGACATGAATAAATGGGAAAAGTTTCGAAAAGTTCGAAATAAGATTCCCAGGGGTCATCCCTGGAATCTACCAAGAGTTCCTAATATGTGACTGAGTACCAGAATCCTAAAATATTCCATGACTCAACCTTAATCCTAGGACAGGCTCGCAGTAGTACAGATAAGCTCAAGTACTACCACGACTTCGCATTAATAGCAAAGACTGACCTGCATGGGCCACCACTAAAAATGTGTCACGACCCGCACCCGGATATACGGGTACGAATACGTGGGCCACGCCCAGCCTACGCCGCAGTATCGGCGGTAGAGCGCTGTCAAGTATACTATACTAACTACAACATCTAAGGATCCATAACTAGAAATGTACTCTTGTCACATCACGAAAACTAAGGAAGATAAGACAAGAATTAATAACAATATTACTAGAACAACTAGAATCTACAATGATCATAAGACATGAAATAAAGAAGGAACGACAAGACTAACTAAGGATAACTACCAGGCAACTCACATAGAAGAATAGTGAGATCTACCTCAGCTAGCAACATCATGAAGTTCAATACTGAGGGCATAACTACTCCTAAAATTTTGTCAACATATCTAGTCAGGATGGAACGAGCACAAATCTCAAATAACAGTTCTAATTAGACGATATTGAAAATGTAGCAGTAAATAGAGTGAATATACGAGAAACTATGAAATGTACATGTGAGTATCATGGCAAGGTAAGCTGTAAATCTAGAGCTAGAACAAGGCAAGTAAAACTGATCATGGCATGTACAAGAATCAAGAATCATCTATCTAAGTGTGTGAGTACTAGTTTCAACATATGGCCGGCTTGGGTCTGCACAAGGTCTACTGGCCTGGTTAATCATCGTGGGGTGTATGATTAACACTCACAAGATCTACAAGAATAACAAGGTGGATAATGACCACACATCTACACTAATACTCCCCGTCCCCGACTAGTATAGTGGATCCAACCATGACACATCATGACATGCGATTCTCCGAGAGGGTAGCTAGCCTTCGCAGAAATCGTGTCTATACAATGCACAAGGAACAAGGAAGACTTGCACAAGATATACCAAGAAAAGCGAGGAATAACATCTCATGACGGGATCCAGAGAAATACCAATCCGTGTGAACAATGTGTCAAGAGAATAAGGGTATCTACACTAAATACAAGAAACATAAATGATATCATAAAACAGAAATATTATCAGAAAATGTACTCGCCTGTGATCTGGTGGAATATGTCAACTAGTCCAAGAACAGTGCCTCGAGGACCTATAGGTGGAATACTGTATCAATATAAGGGTTTGGAAATAAAATCAAGTTATACTAAGTCAAACTAGGTCAAGACAAGTCAAAGCAAATCAAACTAGGTCAATCTAAGTCAATGGTCGACTTACAGTTGACTTTTGGTCAACTGGTCAACTCTAGGTCAAACTTGACTAACGTTGACTAACAGTTGACTTTGGGTCAACTGGTCAACTTCGGTAAAGTTCAGGTCAATCTTAGGCTATGGTTGACTTTCGGTTGACTTTTGGTCAAAATAGTCAACTGTGGTCAAAACTAGTATAACCTAGGTCAAATGTTGACTCTACTTCGACGTTCAGTCAAAGTAGTCAACCATGGTCAAACTGGGTCAAAGCTAGTCTCTATAAACATCTATAAGGTCAACTTATGAATTTCAGCGATTTAGAAATTACTGAAATCGACGGATCTCTAAAACAACCCAAAAGGAGAAAATATTATAATAATAGGATGACACAAAAAGGGAAGAAATCTACAAATGTTGTCGGATGATGAAACTAACATCACCAACGTGTCCAGAATAGTCAAATCAGCTAGGATAGCCTGTCCAAAAGTCCAATTTGGACACAGGAGCAAAACGGTAATTTCGGGCCAAAATGATGTCCGTCGTTGGACACACTTTGTACCGAAAAACGTGTCAAAATAAAAGTGCACAAAACCTAACAAATTATATGTCCACGAATCCAGAATGACGATGCGAATCCAACGGTATATCCAGAATTGGATTCCGTTGACCCGATCTCAAATTGGTCCGTTGACCGGGACATTGAAATCCGATTTGCACGGAAAAGCATGTCGGAGCCAATGTCCTCAAAACTCAGCAAATTATATGTCAACGAGTCCAGAATGACGATACGAACTCAACGGTATATCCGGAATTGGATTCCGATGAGCCGATCTCAAAATGACCCGTTGACCCGGATACTGGTATCCAACTTGCACCGAAATGCGTGCCAGAACCAATGTCTACTAAAACCTAGCAAATTATATGTCAACGAGTCCAGAATGACGATACGAACTCAACGGTATATCCAGAATTGGATTTCGATGAGTCGATCTCAAAGTGACCCGTTAACCCAGAAAGTGGGACCCGCTTTGCACCGAAATGCGTGCCAGGGCCCACGTTCTTCAAATCAAGCAAACTTTATATGAAAACATGCCAGAACGATGCCACGAGTTTACTGGTGGTGTCAGAAATTTAAGCCAGAGTCTCGGGTTCAAAAATAGAATTTAACAAGTGCAACACTAAGAATTCGAACGGCCAACTTTGGCGTCAAATTCGACCGACCTAACAAGCTCAAACTGAAATGAAATCTAAAGGGGGCAAGAAGAGGGTTATACCAGCTGTGTACCGGAACTAGTAGCGCACAAAACGGAGCTTCGACGACGAAGATATGAACCCGCGAAGTTGGCATCACGAAACTGTCCAAAAATAGTTCAAATTAAAACGTCAACTTGGTGGCCAGTTTTGAGATATCAAACGATAAAATTAACGGTTCAAACTTGACATAGGTGAAGAGGGATATACCGAGATTGTAATGGAGCAAAGAAATCGCCGATCCAACGGTCGGATTTCCCGAAAAACGTTTGTAAAGTTGCTGCGACGGAACGCCATTTCTGAATCTCGTTCGCGTGCGCGTCGACGGGATTCCGTGCAAAACGCAAGAATCACCTAGACGGCGCGTCCCGGAGGACGTTGGCCGCCACGGGAGGGTGCGGGGGCGTGCGTCCGGCCCGTGCGCAGCCCGGGGGGGCTCGTCGGTGACGGCGACGGTCGCGCGGCACCGTGGCCGCTGTGCGCGCGCGGCATGTTGCTGCCGCTGCTGCTGCCAGTGTTGCAGTAGCTGCTGCTGCTGTGGCCGTACGGGGGCACGGCGACGGCGAGCGGCACAGGCTCGACGGCGGCGGAGGCACGACGGCGGTGGCCGCGGTGGAGGTGGTGCATGGTGGTTGTGGTGGGATGGTGGTGATGGGAGATGATGATGATGATGAATGAAGGGAAGGAGGAGGTGAATGTGTTGGGTGGTGGTGGAGTAGTGGTCGGCCATGGGAGGTGAAGGTCGGCCGGCCATGGGTTTTGGTGATGGTGTTCGGCCAACATGGGGGTAGGGCTGCTGGTTTAATGAGAGTGAGGAAAAGTTGTGTGTTAGAAAAATAGGGGGAAGAGAGAGAGAGATTTGTTTTATGTGTGTATATATAACATATATAATGAGAGAGATATTTAGAGAGAGAGGGGCAGGGTGTGTCCTGTACGGGTAGGGGGAGTTGTGATGGAGTGTGAGAGAGAGAAAGAGATATTAATGGGTGTGTGTGTGTATATAATATATAAAGAGTGTGAGAGAGATATTATTAGAGAGGGGAGAGAGATAGATATTTGGAGAGAGAGAGAGAGATCCTATCCTAGTTTTTTAGGGCCGGCCAAATAGGGAGGGGGGTGTGAGTTTGTGTTGGGGGGAAAATTTATGGTGAGGATTGATGGAGAGAATTCAATGGTTAGGATTAAATATGGGAATTTAGATTATTCCTAGGAATTTTTAATAAAGGAATTTTCCATTAGATATAAAAAAATAGGTAGACTGGGTACTTAATATTTTCCAAAAGCAAAGAGAGTGAGGGTGTCATGAGAGAGGATAACATGAAGCTTGGACTGGGTTCGATCGAGCCGGGTCGGGTCAAAATCGGACATTGTGCAATATTTAAATTAAAATAGGTATTTATGATCATGGGAAAATATGTAGCATGTGGGGACTCAAATAAGTGGGACAGAAGCGTCATACGGGTAGTAGGCTTCGTGTGGGCCATGTCCATATTTGGGGTCGACTAGGTTGGATCGATGTCGGGTCCTGAAATTAAATTGGAAATTAAATCAGGTTTCACGGTAGATAATTAATTGTCCTAAATTGAACCGAAAGTTGTGCGAAGAAAATGAAGCACAAAATGGAGTGTCTGAGTGGGACACGAAGGTCATGGGTGAAGAACGTCTCGAGTAGATCAGGCATGACAAGTTGGTTTCGAGAGAATGACTAGTCTGGTGCTCCTAATTTAAAAGTCACGGTAACGTGCAAACGATGATCAAGGAAAAGAGTGGGAAAATCAATTAATAATTAAATGGTCTAAATTGATCCGAACTTGCGCGAAGCAAAAAGAGTACAAGGGAACAAGTTCGAGTGGGACACGATATATCAACATGAAGATAATCTCGTCTACTACAAACTTCAAGAAGAAAGTTTTCAGAGACTGGCATCACTGATGCTCTAGAAATCCAAGTCACGGTAGAGAGCATTAAATCAAATAATAAACAAATAATATTATCTATTGCAATAATTGATTTATAAAATTAAAAAAAATAAACCCTAAATTCAGGGGCTTACAGGACCGAAATATATTATAAATAAATATTTTTGTTTGTTATAGACTGGTAGGCTACCTTGCTTATGTTTTGCATCCTAAGCCTTAGCCAGCATAGGCCGATTGTATGGTGGTCTATTTTACTATCTACTTTAGTTTCTAGATTTTATATATCTTTTGGTGTCCCTTGGCTTTCTGAGGTTATTTTCCTCCATATCCTTATCATACTCTAGCATCCTTAGCATCCATACTCTTTTGTTATTTATGGATTAGGATTAGATTCTTCCCAATCTCCTTCTTCAACAAACCTATTTCAAAATTTTTAATTAGTTGATCAAATCATACTTCTCTATCTTTATTTAGAATCTAGATCTATTTCACTATTTAGAGTTTCAAATTCTTCTTTAGTAAACTTGGTAAACTCTTATCTACCCGAAGTACTTCTACGAATAGCGTATCCAACTATTTGCCTTGATCTCATTTCTAATTGACTTTCTTGGAACGAATCCTGAACCAAATTCTTCTGAAACTATAAAGCCTCAAGGTTAATTATTACCAAAAGAATTGGTTTAGCCTAGTTAGTTCATGATTCCCCTGAAGAAGATATTTTTTAATATTAGTTGTTATCTCCTAGGCTATTCCAAATATTTTATTTTGTTGATCCCCTCCACTCTACTTGAAATCCTACTCTCTCTATGCAACTTCTTGATCAATTCAAGGCCTAGACAGCTTTTAAACTCAATGCTTGAGTATCGTGAAGCATGAACGGTCAGAGAATTGATTTCATCCTATTATTAAATTTTCTTTAGTCATTGAAAAACTTTTGAATTGTTGAACTATCCCCTGGTTGGCTTTGCTAAACCATTTTAACCTAGCTTCCTTAAATCAATAAGACATACTTCTTTTTGTGTCCACCCAACTTACCCAGCACATTCTCAAACTTTCCTTGGATAAGAAATTATTTCTTCAAAAATAATTTTGGTGAATGTCAGTATTTTTAAGTGATTTGTCGAAAATATTCTCATTGGCTTCTTCAACTCAACTCGAAGCTTTGGTGCTTCTTTCTTATCTTGTGTCCAACTCAATTAGCCATAATTCAGTTAGACCAATTTCATGACTTCAAACCAATCTCTTAAATCTCAAGAGATACTGGAACACATATTTATCCTGATAAATTTTCTTGATTCCAGAAGAACATACATTGTCATGCCCCAGAACCAAAATACTGGAGAGCTGGGGCAGACATAGCCAGCTACGTATAATGAAATGGAATCCACGTCACTATACGGTCACGGCTGTCTAGATATATGAGGGTTTAACTACAATCCATCAGTCTCCTATGGTCAAGAACAAACCTATTGTCTCAATCACAAGCAAGTAGTAACAGTCACAAGATATTAGAGCACCAATATACAATAGTAAGGTGTCCCATACATTACATATTGGATGATCATGAAGCTAGTCGTACAAAATGTCAGGACTAGCAAGAGTTTTAGTCAATACATGATCAACCCTAGGATTTGTCAATCATGTTACAGCCCGTAGGCAGACAGTAAATAAAGGTGCAATACGAGCTAACACGTGCTCGTCGGCTAAACGCCTCAAAAGAATAATTTTACAAACAGAGTGGGAGGACAAAAGAAACCCACTCGTTGCCCTGGTTACGCCTTGTGGTCACCATCGGGCTGGAAGACAGGTGGATCCTCTGGTGCTGCTCCGATATCTGGCCATACAGAACCAGCTGGGTCAGACCCCAGAAAGAGCAAGTGCCACAAAGGAGGCTTCACTTAGGAACTAAAACCAGCATATCACAATAGAATATTAAAGATAACTGATAAGAGAAATTGATAATAATAGGAATAACAATAATAAATTGAGTACGAGGAAACCATTCAAGTAGCCAGACTGCAACCCTTAAACCAAACAAGGACCGAGGTTGCAGCCCTTCACCTGAATAGAAACCCGTCTCAAATACTATTGGTACAGTGAAGACAATAAACGAAGAGAGGACACAGAACTGCTCCGGGAGCCAGGTTACAACCCTTAAACCAAACAAGGACCGGGGTTGTAACCCTTTGCCTGAACAGAACTGGACCCCTGATCTTTATTGCTAAGGCCAGCATAATTAATCATGGTATTAAAGTAAGGTAAAACATGACGAACATGACATGGGTTTGCAATAAGACAATAACGAAGAGAGGACACAGAACTGCTCCGGGAGCCAGGTTACAACCCTTAAACCAAACAAGGACCAGGGTTGTAACCCTTCGCCTGAACAGAACTGGACCCCCGATCGTTATTGTTAAGACAAGCATCAATAATCATGTCATGTTACACTCTTGCATAGGATCAAGATAAGACTAAGCTGGAATAAACTCCATCCAATCAATCACGGCCAATCAAGAGTACGGCTTGATACTTTTAACTAACTAGGGTTATCACAAGCCTAGTTACTAGCAAGATGCAATGAGATTATCCCAACAACCACAAGCCCTGCAGACCATCCGGTTATCCAGGTCGAACGTCCGTTTAGGAAGAATGCAACACATGACTGTGTGCTGAAAATGTGCCCTACTCGTCGGTAGGCTACAAGTCCACTGAATGCGCCCAGATAACGGGATTGCCTGTAGCTGGGAATCTCTTCATGACTACTGAATCATTCTAGTTAATTAGCCTTAGTCAATTTCAGTAGGTACCCCTGACCGTGGTACTCAGGGGTCTCCATCCTAGACATGATGCAAGACAGTACTAGTTTATTTGTACAAACACAATCGCCCACGGTGTCCAAGTCTTTTATACTTGTCATGTCTGGCTAGCTGTCGTAACAGCATGTCGAGATATATCATGTCAGTTTGCTTGTCAAGAGTGTGCCACAGCGGGCCACTATCGTGTTCTATTCTTACAATATTATGAATAAGAGAAACTTGCATAAAATAACTAGTGACATATTCTTGTTGCCAAGAAAATGATCTACAACTTCTACGTTGGGAGTTGGGAGAAATTCGAGCCACAATTCGGTCAATTAGGACATATAACAGTTAGAAATAGTCAAAATATGCATTATGCGGCCTATTCTGCGACACCATATGCGGCCAACTGCGACATGCGGCCTATGCGGCTCAACTGCGACATGCTATGCGGCCAACTGCGACATGCGGCTCATGCGGCTCAACTGCGACATGCTATGCGGCCAACTGCGACATGCGGCTCATGCGGCTCAACTGCGACATGCTATACGGCCAACTGTGACATGCGGCTCATGCGGCTTAACTGCGACATGCTATGCGGCCAACTGTGACATGCGGCTCATGCGGCTCGACAGCGATATCATATGCGGCCAACTGCGACATGCGGCTCATGCGGTTCAACAGCGACATCATATGCGGCCAACTGCGACATGCTATGCGGCCAACTGCGACATGCGGCTCATGCGGCTCGACAGCGACATCATATGCGGCCAACTGCGACATGTGCCTCATGCTGCAGATGAACATAGAAGTTTGACCAAAATACTTTTGGCCATAACTTCCTCATCCGAAGTCGAAATCAAGCGAAACAAAAGCCAAAACCGCATGAAATTGAATTTTCTACAACATAGAACCATTAGTTTTCGAAAATAACCAAGTTTTAGAGGTCAAAACCAAGAAAACCGAAAAGTTATAAACTTAGATCTACAAGAAATTATCCATCAAAATAAAAAAGGCCAAGTTCTAAAGAGTCTTAGAATCAAGTAAGGAAGAGAATGGAACAATAAAACTTGAGATCCATCATGAAGCAAGTTTACACTTGCCTAGCTCTCTTTCCTGGTAGGTGGAAGAGTAAACGGTGGAGAAGAAGAAGTGAAGGAGAAGAATAAATGAAGAGAGAGAGAGTTAGGTGGAAATATAAATTAGGGTGGTGGTGGTAGGTGGGGTTTTTCTTTTGGTTCATGATGAACCCAAAAGCAAACCAAACCAAGCTAAGCCGAACCAAGCTAAGCCATAACCAATGACATGCCAAAATAACCATGCAAGAAAAATATGCAATATGAGTCAAGAGTACGTACACGTATACCAAGATACGTAATACGAACTATAGGCATTACAACTCTACCCACCTTAAAAGAATTCCGTCCTCGGAATTTAATTAAGATGCTAGAATTGCAAGGACAAGCTATTCTAATCGTAAGCTATAACAAGCAGTCTATCATGCAGTCATTTATTTAAGCACGGAATTGAAAGCATAAGGCATAAGAAAGACATTATACCTTACGAGTCAAACAGGTCGGGATATCGCGATCGGATATCATCCTCACGCTCCCACGTCGACTCACCCAAAGAGTGATGACCCCAAGCAACTCGGACTAACTTGATAGTCTTGTTCTTGAGTGTCTTCTCTCTTCGGTCCAATATAGACACGGGCCTCTCCTCATACGAAAGGTTGGTACCAACAACCAATTCCGAATGATCCAGGATGTGGCTCGGGTCCGGGATATACCGTCGCAGTTGGGATACATGGAATACGTCATGCACCTCACGTAGCGACGGTGGAAGAGCGAGACGATAGGATACATCTCCTACTCGCTCCAGAATGTCGAATGGCCCTATATACCTAGGACTAAGCTTTTCCCGCACGCCGAAATGAATGACGCCACGGTTAGGCAAAATCCTCAGGAATACATGGTCGCCGACAGAAAACTCAAGAGGGCGCCGATGAGAATCGGCCCAATGACGCTGGCGATCTTGGGCAACTCGAAGATGATCTCTGACTCTTCTGACCACTTCAACGGTCTGAGCAATCATTTCCGGACCAAACATCTGCCTCTCTCCAACATCATCCCAGGCTAGCGGGGATCTACACTTCCTACCATACAATGCCTCGAACGGTGCCATCTGGATACTGGCCTGGAAACTGTTGTTGTACGAGAACTCCACCAGGTGCACATGATCTTTCCACGAACCACCGAAGTCGAGTGTACATGACCGTAACATATCTTCAAGAGTCTGGATCGTACGTTCCGACTGGCCATCTGTCTGCGGGTGATAAGCTGAACTGAACTGGAGGTGAGTTCCCAAACTTTCTTGCAAGATACGCCAAAAGTGCGACGTAAATCTTGAATCTCTGTCCGAAGTGATACTGATTGGTACACCGTACAATCTGACAATCTGCCGGAGATACATCTCCGCTAGCTGAGCCGTCGACTGACCAACTCTGAACGGGAGAAAGTGAGCCACCTTCGTGAGCCTGTCTATGACAACCCAAATAGCGTCTCTGCCAGCCGGGGATCTAGGCAATCCAGTCACAAAGTCCATGGTTATATGCTCCCATTTCCACTCTGGAATTGGCAATGGTTGAAGTAGTCCAGCTGGTCTCTGATGTTCAGCCTTAACTTGTTGGCAGACTAAACAACGAGAGACAAACCGGGTTATCTCCCTCTTCATGCCATTCCACCAAAAGTGCTGGCGGATATCACGGTACATTTTTGTGCCACCGGGATGAATGGAATACTGCGAACTGTAGGACTCTGCCATGATCTCCTGTCTGATATCTCCACTGGGCACACAAAGACGCTTACCATGTCGAAGTGTACCATCTTCATGGATACATAACTCTGGTCTTCGTCATGCCTCACACTCTGCTCTAAGTCGCTGAAGCTTGGAATTTGCTGACTGTGCCATCCGGATCCTCTCGACTATAGTAGACTGAACTTGCATGCTGGCCATCAATGCCACACTGGAAGGGAGGACAACTTCTATACCCATCTTCTGAAGATCGGCTAACAGTTCTGGTTACGCTGTCAGGAAATAAACTCCTGCCCTCCTGCTCAATGCATCTGCAACAACGTTGGCCTTCCCAGGATGATACTGCAGGTTGACATCATAATCCACAAGCAGCTCTAGCCATCTCCTCTGACGCATGTTGAGATCCTTCTGGGTGAAAACATACTTCAGGCTCTTGTGGTCGGTGAAAATTTCTACCCTATCTCCGTATAGGTAGTGCCTCCACAACTTAAGTGCAAACACTACTGCTGCCAGCTCTAAGTCATGGGTTGGGTAATTCCTCTCATGATCACGAAGTTGTCGTGATGCATAAGCTATTACCTTCCCATGCTGCATCAGAACACATCCTAAACCTCTGCCCGAAGCATCACAATACACTGAGAATCCTCCGGTTCCATCTGGAAGCGTGAGAATAGGAGCCGTCATCAAGCCTCGCTTCAACCTCTCAAAAGAATCTTGGCATTCTGCTGTCCAAGCAAACTGCACATCCTTGCGGGTCAACTGGGTCAATGGCGCTGAAATTCGAGCAAAGTCCGAAACAAATCGCCGGTAGTAGCCGGCCAAGCCAAGAAAACTACGGACTTCTGCCACTGTGCTAGGTACCGGCCACGTTTCAATGGCCACGATCTTCTGGGGGTCCACTTCAACTCCTCCTCGGGTGATGATATGACCCAAGTACGAAATGCGATCGAGCCAAAACTCACATTTACTAAACTTGGCATATAATTGGTGCTCTCTGAGAATCTGGAGGACAACTCGGAGATGCTGCTCATGCTCTGCTTCACTCTTGCTGTAGACCAGGATGTCGTCTAGGAACACAATCACGAACTGATCCAAATAATACATGAAGATGCGATTCATGAGGTCCATAAATACAGCCGGCATATTGGTTGCTCCAAATGGCATCACAAGGAACTCCCAATGCCCATACCTAGATCTGAAAGCAGTCTTCGGGATGTCCTGCTCTCTGACTCTGATCTGATGGTATCCTGAGCGCAAGTCGATCTTCGAAAATACTGACGCCCCTTTGAGTTGATCAAACAAGTCATCTATCCTCGGGAGAGGATATCTGTTCTTGATTGTCACTGAGTTCAAGGTACGATAATCAACACACAATCTGGACGTACCATCCTTCTTTTTTACAAGAAGCATCGGGGCTCCCCAAGGTGATCCACTAGCACGAATGAACCCCTTGGTTCTGAGTTCTTCAATCATCTTGTACAATATCTCTAGCTCTGATGGCGCCATCCTGTAGACTCTCTCTGACACTAGGGCTGTCTCGGGAATCAAGTCGATGGTAAACTTGATCTCTCGCTCTGGCGGCATCCCTGGAAGCTCTTCTGGGAAAACATCTGGGAACTTTTCGACTATCCGAGGCAACTGCACTGCTGCTACTGCCATCCGCAATACTGGAGGAGAAGGTTCAACTTCGCCTCGGGAGAAAGAAAACTCTGGCTCTCCGGGAATGCTAAAAACAACCCTGCCAATGTGGCAGTCTATCCTAGCATACTGGTCCCTCAACCAATCCATCCCTAAGACCACATCATAATCAGCCATCGGAAACTCTATCAATCTAGCGGGGAATTCTCTACCGCTAACTACGATCCGACACGAGGAAAATACTCTATCTACTCCCACAAGTCCATTACCAGTAAGTATATTGAGCCTCACTGATAATGACTCGGGCTCCAATCCTACCCGTGTCGCGAATCGTGCAGACATAAATGAATGCGAGGCACCAGAATCAAATAATACTGAAGCTGGAAAGGTGTTGACGAGAATAGTACCTGCCACCACCTCACCTGGTGCTATTCCTTCTTCTCCCATGGTCAAAGCCAGCACTTGACCATGTCCTCTGGGTGCGGGTCCCCTCTGCTGAAAATTCCTCTGCCTGCTCTGGATCAGGGCTTGGGCTTGGGTATACTGCTGCGGTCTCTGCTGCTGGAATGCCTGGGCCTGCGTCGGCAATGGCCTCGGAAATGGGTACTGCAGCTGCTGCTGCTGCTGGACTGGTGCTGGTCCTCTAACTGAAGGACTAGAGAAGGCTGATGAACTCCCCATGTTCGGGCAGTTCCCTACCCTGTGGTCCGGGGCACCACAAACCAAGCACAAACCCTGTGCTCTACGACACTCGGATACCACATGCCCTGGCTTTCCGCAGTGTGAACATCCCACTGCGGAAGACTGCTTCTGCTTCTGCTGCTGAGGGTACGTCGGGGTGAATGCTGAACCGACGTCACTGAGGCCGCCCGCCTCGGAGCTCCAATGGTCAAAGCCCTGGCTGCCGGAGCTGGTGCTGATGACTGATTCATCTGACCGTGAGATTGCTTCCGACCTCCGGTCCTATCCACGATCCTCTGGGAGGTATATTCATGCCTCCGGGCTGCTCTCAACACTGCATCAAAAGTCTGATGCTCAAACTGCTCCACCGCCAATAAAATCTCTAGATGGAGCCCCTGCTGGAACCGCTGGGCTCTATCGAACTCGGTCGCCACCAAGGTGGGAGCAAACCAACTAAGCGTGGAGAACTCGGCCGCATATCCATCGACCGTCCTGTCCATCTGCTTCAGATTGGTGAACCTCGTCTGTAGATCATACCGAGCTACAACATCAAAATACTTGGTCTGGAATCTCTTCCTGAATACTGCCCATGAAATAGGGGCCACTAATCCATCGGCCTGCGCTGCCCACCAGCTGCGGGCAAGATCTAATAACTGCAGGCACACTACGGCCACCTTCTCGTTCTCTGGAGTCCTGGCTGCTTCTAGAATCACCTCTGTATCCTGAAGCCAAGCATCTGCAGCGATCGCATCTTCACTGCCGTCGAAGAAGGGAGGGTTCAAGCGCTTGAAGCTGTTGGCCGCGCTATTACCCTGATGACCTCCTCTGGTCAAAGCATCTGATACCTCCTGGTGCAAGGCATCTTCGCGACAATCCTGGAAAGCTAATAGGGACCTGATGAGACCCGCCAAAGTGCCATCATCAGGCTCTGTTGGCTGGACGGGCTGAATTGGGGGTTCTCCTTCAGTAGGCATGACTCTGGAAGCTACTCCTGAATGCTGGGCTTGATCTCCAGGTTGCTGCTGGTCCGCTGGAGGTGCACCGCCTTACTGATCGGCAGGTCCAGGAACAATGTCGCTGAAGAAGACGACATAGGGAACAATAAGGAAGGACCATGACATATCAACGATACAAGCATGTGATCAGGTTAAGATTCTCAGGGATTTGAAGATACGAGCAGAGATCAAGGGCGAATACTGATTGAGACATCTATTCGGTAAACCCTCACATATCTTGAATTACAAGACCTGCATGGGCCACCACTAAAACTATGTCACGCCCCAGAACCAAAATACTGGAGAGCTGGGGCAGACATAGCCAGCTACGTATAATGAAATAGAATCCACGTCACTATACGGTCACGGCTGTCTAGATATATGAGGGTTTAACTACAATCCATCAGTCTCCTATGGTCAAGAACAAATCTATTGTTTCAATCACAAGCAAGTAGTAACAGTCACAAGATATTAGAGCATCAATATACAATAGTAAGGCGTCCCATACATTACATATTGGATGATCATGAAGCTAGTCGTACAAAATGTCAGGACTAGCAAGAGTTTTAGTCAATACATGATCAACCCTAGGATTTGTCAATCATGTTACAGCCCGTAGGCAGACAGTAAATAAAGGTACAATACGAGCTAACACGTGCTCGCCGGCTAAACGCCTCAAAAGAATAATTTTACAAACAGAGTGGAAGGACAAAAGAAACCCACTCGTTGCACTGGTTACGCCTTGTGGTCACCATCGGGCTGGAAGACAGGTGGATCCTCTGGTGCTGCTCCGATATCTGGCCACACAAAACCAGCTGGGTCAGACCCCAGAAAGAGCAAGTGCCACAAAGGAGGCTTCACTTAGGAACTAAAACCAGCATATCACAATAGAATATTAAAGATAACTGATAAGAGAAATTGATAATAATAGGAATAACAATAATAAATTGAGTACGAGGAAACCATTCAAGTAGCCAGACTGCAACCCTTAAATCAAACAAGGACCGAGGTTGCAGCCCTTCACCTGAATAGAAACCCGTCTCAAATACTATTGGTACAGTAAAGACAATAAACGAAGAGAGGACACAGAACTGCTCCGGGAGCCAGGTTACAACCCTTAAACCAAACAAGGACCGGGGTTGTAACCCTTCGCCTGAACAGAACTGGACCCCTGATCTTTATTGCTAAGGCCAGCATAATTAAGCATGGTATTAAAGTAAGGTAAAACATGACATGGGTTTGCAATAAGACAATAACGAAGAGAGGACACAGAACTGCTCCGGGAGCCAGGTTACAACCCTTAAACCAAACAAGGACCGGGGTTGTAACCCTTCGCCTGAACAGAACTGGACCCCCGATCGTTATTGTTAAGACAAGCATCAATAATCATGTCATGTTATACTCTTGCATAGGATCAAGATAAGACTAAGCTGGAATAAACTCCATCCAATCAATCACGGCCAATCAAGAGTACGGCTTGATACTTTTAACTAACTAGGGTTATCACAAGCCTAGTTACTAGCAAGATACAAAGAGATTATCTCAACAGCCACAAGCCCTGCAGACCATCTGGTTATCCAGGTCGAACGTCTGTTTAGGAAGAATGCAACACATGACTGTGTGCTGGAAATGTGCCCTACTCGTCGGTAGGCTACAAGTCCACTGAATGCGTCCAGATAACGGGATTGTCTGTAGCTGGGAATCTCTTCATGACTACTGAATCATTCTAGTTAATTAGCCTTAGTCAATTTCAGTAGGTACCCCTGACCGTGGTACTCAGGGGTCTCCATCCTAGACATGATGCAAGACAGTACTAGTTTATTTGTACAAACACAATCGCCCACGGTGTCCAAGTCTTTCATACTTGTCATGTCTGGCTAGCTGTCGTAACAGCATGCCGAGATATATCATGTCAGTTTGCTTGTCAAGAGTGTGCCACAGCGGGCCACTATCGTGTTCTATTCTTACAATATTATGAATAAGAGAAACTTGCATAAAATAACTAGTGACATATTCTTGTTGCCAAGGAAATGATCTACAACTTCTATGTTGGGAGTTGGGAGAAATTCGAGCCACAATTCGGTCAATTAGGACATATAACAGTTAGAAATAGTCAAAATATGCATTATGCGGCCTATTCTGCGATACCATATGCGGCCAACTGCGACATGCGGCCTATGCGGCTCAACTGCGACATGCTATGCGGCCAACTGCGACATGCGGCTTATGCGGCTCAACTGCGACATGCTATGCGGCCAACTGTGACATGCGGCTCATGCGGCTCAACTGCGACATGCGGCTCATGCGGCTCAACTGCGACATGCTATGCGGCCAACTGCGACATGCGGCTCATGCGGCTCGACAGCGACATCATATGCGGCCAACTGCGACATGCGGCTCATGCGGTTCAACAGCGACATCATATGCGGCCAACTGCGACATGCGGCCTATGCGGCTCAACTGCGACATGCTATGCGGCCAACTGTGACATGCGGCTCATGCGGCTCGACAGCGACATCATATGCGGCCAACTGCGACATGTGCCTCATGCTGCAGATGAACATAGAAGTTTGACCAAAATGCTTTTGGCCATAACTTCCTCATCCGAAGTCGAAATCAAGTGAAACAAAAGCCAAAACCGCATGAAATTGAATTCTCTACAACCTAGAACCATTAGTTTTCGAAAATAACCAAGTTTTAGAGGTCAAAACCAAGAAAACTGAAAAGTTATAAACTTAGATCTACAAGAAATTATCCATCAAAATAAAAAAGGCCAAGTTCTAAAGAGTCTTAGAATCAAGTAAGGAAGAGAATGGAACAATAAAACTTGAGATCCATCATGAAGCAAGTTTACACTTGCCTATCTCTCTTTTCTGGTAGGTGGAAGAGTAAATGGTGGAGAAGAAGAAGTGAAGGAGAAGAATAAATGAAGAGAGAGAGAGTTAGGTGGAAATATAAATGAGGGTGGTGGTGGTAGGTGGGGGTTTTCTTTTGGTTCATGATGAACCCAAAAGCAAACCAAACCAAGCTAAGCCGAACTAAGCTAAGCCATAACCAATGACATGCCAAAATAACCATACAGGAAAAATATGCAATACGAGTCAAGAGTACGTACACGTATACCAAGATACGTAATACGAACTATAGGCATTACATACATCAACATCTTTTCCTATCATGACTAGAACTTTAGAACTCGTTTGAATTTTTCGGAAACTCCTCTTGAAATTCTTAGGGACAAAGTTGAGAAAATATTCCGTGACCTAATATGACTTCGCACATTTGCGTAGTAGTCATTCGTCTGAATTATAAAAACTGTGAGTATACTGCAGCCAGTTGCGCACTGGCGGGGCATAGACTCTAAGTTGAAGTGATTCAGGTGTTGATATGTTTTTGGATATTATTGAGACTACGTCCTAAATGCATCAAATTTGTCTCCTACGTTGCTCAGCCATGAAATGGATAAAGTTGATAGACTACTCGGAAAATTATTATTATTCAAGTTATGGAGCCAAAAATTTACTGCAGTCAGGTGCACTCTGGCGAGGCATGAATTAGAGGCAAAATGACTTCGGATATGTATGATTTCGGGTACTATTGGGACTATATCCCTGTTATAAATGTATCATGTTTGGCTTCTTATCACCATTGATAACTTTACAAGAATTGTCTTGATTCGTTTAAATTTTGAATTATTTGGAATCTTAGCGACTAGTTTAAATTTTCAGAAATCATTTCTATAGGATTCATATGGGAATTCTACTTGATTTTCTAGGACTGTTTTCCAACATTTTAGTACCATCAAATTATTCTGACTTTTGTCGATTAGAGGATCTGCATTTCTACCGGTTGTCTCTATTTTCATAAACCTCTTATCACAAGCTTGAAGGAAAAGATTTCCTATGAAATTCTACTTGATCTTCCTAGAACTTATTAGGACCATATTGATCTCTATTAGCTCAATCTCTTCCCTGGTTCAACTTTAGTGCGTTGCATATATTTTGTTACATATTTTGGAAGTTATAGTTGTGGATAGCTTTATATATTAATAGTTAATATACATGGATGACTATATGTATGTAGTGTATAGCTATATGCAGGAGAAACATAGGTTGTTACTGTTTGCCATTAAAATCGTTTAATTGCAAATCTTAATACAAACAGAATAGTGTTACAATATAGGACTTAGATGTAGTCCTAGGAGTACACTTTTGTTTAATCTGGGTCCTAAGTGCCAATGGAGCGAGTGGTAATGCGTTGACTCCGTTGACGGACTGACGACGGTTATCGGTTCTCTGAAGGTGTAGATTGCTCTGGGTGCTGGAGCTGGCTGAGAGGAGGAAGACGTTGAGTGTCTGTATCTGCCTCTCTGGTGATATCTGTCTGGATTGTTCGTATATGTCTCTCTGTGTGTGTGTCAGAAGAAAATGGTCCCTCTATTTATAGCTGGGCAGGTTGGCTGCTCATGCGCACATAATGTAACGCCCCAGTCCCAAAATACGTAGGACTAGAACATAATCATGCCAGCTGTATACATACGAAGTATATGGACCCTCGTATATATACATAAGCTGTAAAATGCAGTAAACAAGGTACTAAATCTCATCCACAAAGATAAATATGATATAAAAGTAACTTTGAATTTGTCATGTACACAATAGTTGGGCGGAGACAAAGTCCACTACCAACCAAATTAAATATGGAAAAATATACAATGAAAGAATTTAGCAAAGCGAGAGCAATGGCGAGTCCAAGAGCAATCACCACAAAGGAAGGGATGGCCTTAGCTAGAGCACCTGCAAGAAATCACGGAACACACACCTGGCGAGATAACCAGGTCCTCAGAGGGACGTAACAAGATACATCAACATGCCATATAAATACTGAATATAAAACATGCCACAATCAAAGAAAGTGACAAGACACTAATAAGGTAATCTAACCAAACTAAAGTGAACATGCAGTTAAGAACAAACCTCCAACGCATGGGTATCTGGCTCAGTAGCAGTAACTCAGGCATGGTCCCATCAGGATACCAGAGACCTCAAAGCATAACATTCATCGAATGTCAGAGGCCAGCAGTATCAGTAATAGGAAAGTGCATACGGACCCATACGTTGAGGAACTGTCCTTCCCACCCAATATACCTATCATGGCGCATCCACGACCATGTAACACTACTAACCGTCAAGTCTTCTAACATACAACTATTGACAGTTAGACCTAACGCACGTCCTGTACGCATCAGTGATCAGCTAACACGCAAGTCCGTAGACTACATGCTACTCATATCTCACACATCTCGTGGCACAACTGTGTCAAAGTTTATGTAATGCACTAATACTAGAGGTGGTCCCTTAACTCTAGGTCTATATGCAACCAAAGGATAAATAACAAGGTACAATAAATATCACTGAGCAGGCAGTAATCAAGAACTAGAAATAAATGAACAGTGATATGTAATAAAATGCAGACTGAATATAAACAGTATAATGGCAAGGTATTTTGCCTATTGTTTCGCCGGGTGCGAGATGTTTCCGACAAGTCCTGATTGTCCACTAGCCATGATCAATGAGTAAAAGTACGAATCCACAAGAAAATAGGAAGCAGGATTTAGTCACAGTTAATGGTGGTAGTCAAGAAGAATTTGTGTGGACAGTTACGTATCATATTTTTAGAAAGTATTCAGAAACTAACCTTATTAGTAAAAATAGATTTTTAGACTAATACTTAGAAAATAAAAAAAACTCGTTTTTAAGCAAATATCATAGTTGTAAAAAAAAATTTAACTTATAGATAGAAAACTAGTAGTCAAAAGGAAAAATATTTGTACTATTTGGAAATCTCAGGGTAAAATTATACAAATTTTGTAGAAAGCCAACCTTTCATTTAGTCAAATATTTTAATAAATTTTAGAAAAATATCATCTATTTGTTCAATAAATAAAAAAACAGATTAATATAATGGTAATACTAGTAATGATAATAATACAAATAATAATAATGGTAAATAATAGTAATAATAATAATAATAATAATAATAATAATAATAATAATAATAAATCAATAATAATAACAGTAATAGATAATAATAATAATAATAATAATAATAATAATAAACTTAATAACTGTAATAATAATAATAATACTAAACTTAATAACTATTGTAATAAATAAAAAAATAAACTTATAATATAACACACACAAAAGAACTCCTCAGTTCTTCCCCACCCCCATTCGATTCCAGAGAGGGAGAGAGAGAGAGAGAGGAAAGGTGAAAGAGAAGAGGGAGGAGAGGGTTTTACCCATGGGCTACTGTGGCCGGGCTCCGACGGGTGGCGGTGGACCCAGATCCGCGTCGTGGGGCGGAGCGCGGGGGTCGCTGGGCACGGTGGGGGCCCTCTGGTTCGTCAGATCTGCCGCTGCCGACGCGGCGGAGCTGACTCGAAGGGTGCGACGGAGCAGACTCGACGGGGCGGGGAGCCGGTGGCGCTGCCACTGAGAAGAAGGCGGCGGCGGAAGATGCAGGCGTCGGTGTACGGATCTGTGGCGGCGGCTCGTTCCCGAGTGGCGCGCGGCCTGGAGAGGGAAAATTGCGGCGATGATCGCGAGGGCACGGCGGCTGTGGCCTGCCGTCGACTCTCCGGGCGGAAGGGCGGACACTTGGCGCTTGACGGAGGAGGTTCTGCCGCTGCGGCGGTCGCCGGGACGGTCGCGCGAGGATAGGTAAGGGTCTTTCCCCTTCTTTTTCGTTCTGTGGTGATGGCGATGAGAATTGGGGGTCGGTGTTGGTGGTGGCTGATGACGGAGGCGATGGCGGGGGTGACTGTGGTGATGGCCGTGGTGGTTGGTGATGGTGGGGGTGTTCTGAGGGTAACGATGGTGGTGGCGGTGGTCGTCTCCGAAGAGGATGAGGTGTTGGTGGCAGCGACGGTACGGCAGGCTGTACAGGGGTCGTCGGCGACGGGAGGTTCGGTGGTGGTGGTGACGATGGCAGGGACGGTGGTGGCGGTGTGGTCTGGTGGTGAGAAGTCGAAGGTCGGGGCGATGGTTGTGGGTAGAGTTAGGGTCGGGCATTTGATGACGTCGGGGTGTGTCCGACACGGGGATACTGTATTTGTATAATATGGAATAAGAATGGTGGACACAGACACAGACACAATACACATTTGTGGATGGAAAAATTCTGGAGGAGTACCTCTCCTTTTGTAGGAGGTGGGAATGCCCAGTTGGATATAGATTAGGATTCGTTTAAATCCCGATGGATAATTCCATCTATTTATTTAAATCGCTTTAAATCCAAAACAATCTAGATAACTTCCCTTTTATTTAAATGCATGCTTAAAATAAAATCTTTTCCACATTTAAATTAGAAAATAACTCAAATATTCACTAAACAAAATCTTAAATTAGATTTCCATAAACATTAAAATATAACATTTAATCAATTTCAAAAATCAAGATAATTACTTAAATATTAAATCATAAGTTGCTTTCTATAAATAAAATATGCTACTATACAAATTTCGAATTTCACAAAGTATTAAATAAAAATTTTCAATCACAATTTATGTTATAAAAATATTTATTACCCTTTTTTTTAACATGGACTTTTATATAATAAATAAAATTTGTATTAAAATATTTTTTTCCAAAATATGTAGCTCGACGCACATTCGCATTTGAATGCAAACCTCGCATGCTACGCAAAGATGCGAACTCGTATAGATACGAAAATACAAGAATAAATATAAAAAAGTATTTTAGATTAAAAAAAATTATAGAAAATTAGGGGGCTTACACATAAGTAGGATGCGCCGGTGCGTGGGGACGCCACGTGGAGATTACTGATGGAGGCGCATGGATGATGCGCCCTACTCGCGGGATTGAATTCTTCATACTGCTGTTGTGAGCCGACACGTAGCAGAGGAGAAGATCTTTCTGTTGCTGAGATCTTGGATGAGTTGAGTCAAAGGACACGTGTCGTCGACCCATGGCTCGGAGATCTCTGACTTGGTGGGGAGATGATTTGGTGGGATGCGCCTTGGATTGGACGCATGATGAGATTTTGGCTCGTTACCTTTAGGAGTCACGAGCCGTTCTGGGCGCATGGCTTTTGAGGCGCATGCGAGCGACTTTCCTTCTGTCTTTCGGGATCAGAGATCAGTCTGGGGCGCATGGCTTTTGAGGCGCATGCAAAGCTTCAACTGGAGACTCTTCTTCTGTCTTTAGGGATCAGTGAAGGGTCTGAGGTGCATGGATTTTGAGGCACATGCAGGTTTGGGCGCATGGCCGAGGAGGCGCATACGGGTGGTCGAGTGGCCACGTGGCAGTAGCCGTCGGGATAGAGTCATGATGATGCTGACGTTGTGGATGCTTCGTTTTCTGCAAAAGCTGCCAGCCGTTCAGACTTGGGAAGGCGTGCTGCCAACTCTGTCAGTTCAGCATTTAATGTTGGTGACATTCGATGGACAGCTGAGTGGGCGCATCGGTTGACGTTCCACTAGGCGTATGGGGACGTATGGGGGCGCATCCCCTGTGATGCGCTCGGTACAGGGCGCATCTGTCTGATGTTTGAAGAGGTGTGATGCGCTGTCCAGCCGGCGCATCCGATACGTCTTTGATGATGCGGCTGTTTCGCTTCTCGAGTGCTTTTAATAGCCGTTTGGCTGAAGTCGAGGCGTCTGGTTCATCCATTTAATGTGAGTTCATTGTACGGAATTCGGAGAGCCATCCACTTGGCACATGGGTTTGATCTGTCCGGCCTATAAATAGTGGCATGGAGAGAAGGTTGGCCTCTCATTCCCTCACGTCTTTCCAATATGAACTCGGGTTCTCGGGTGCATTCTGTTGACGAAGTGCTCCCGAGGGTGAAGATGAGACGCCATGTCGCCGTTAATGCTCCTGAAGGTGACTGTTACATCCAAAAGACGGAGTCGAGGGCTTCTGAGGCAGGCGGAAGGTGCCTGTTACATCCAAAGATAGGGATGCTCGGGCCTCGTCTCCGTTGTTCCGGAAGAGCCATAGATCGGAATGACGGTGCTAGGCTCTCTCTTCCTTCAAAGTGGGTGTCGCCCACTCTGAAAGCTGCTCCTTTAGCCGTATTTCGATCACGGTCTTCCTTGGCCTTTGGAGGCTCTTTCGAAGCCTCCCCTGGCCACAGATTTGCGGTGCTCTTCTCTTCCTTGGTTCCAGCCAGAGGGTAAAATGCTTTGTGTAATCGAAGCACTTATCAGGTGAGCCTGGCTGGAAGAGCGGCACATAACTGGACTCCTGCTCGGCCAGGTGAGCCTGGTTGGAAGAGTGGCACATAACTGGGCTGCTGAAGGGATGCACATAACTGAGCTGGATGCACATAACTGAGCTGCTGAAGAGATGGTGGGATGCACCTGGTTGGAGGTGCATGGTATCTGCTGCGCTTAACTGGCAGCGCATGGTGACTGCTGCGCCTATCTGGAGGCGCATGGTGACTGCTGCGCCTATCTGAAGGCGCATGGTGGCCGCTGGCTGTAGACTTAAGATCTTTTCTTTGTAGAAATTCTCCTTTATACAACCTTTTCTAGACATGTAATAGACTTTTATATATAAATAAAAAGTCCTTCAAATGTCTATTGGCTATTGACTTTGCTGTTTGAGTTCTGGCGCATGTAATGTCTGACGCATGGTCTTTCTGGTTGTAAAATTCCATGCTTCTACAAGACCCCCTTCAAAGTTTTCAAAACTTTTGAATAAGTTTTGGAATACTTTGAATAAGAAGCATGGCGATCAGGGCGCATGACTGTTGGGGCGCATGCCTATTCAGCCGCATGCTCTTCTCATTTAATGGATATGATAATGCCTCGGTAACCGAAAAGATTAATGATGATCTTTTGGTTTTATCTGTTGTTATCTTCACAAGACCCGAGGCGACGGCTGAGATCACTCGTCATCGGTTCACGCGTGCGACCACGGCCTATAAATAGGTGAGAGGTGGAGAGAGAGAGTTCTTCTACTCTGTGCCTTTGCCTCCTTTAGAGTTCTTTCTTCAAAACCCTAACTTCTTCCTCTCTGTTAGAATGGCTCCCTAGACTCCTCGCGGCGGTGCCGGCAAAGGAAAGGGGAAGGAGAAGGAGCCGACAGAGTTCGTCGACGATGATGCTCCTGCCACCATTGCGACTCCGGCCGATGTTCGCCCCGGGGTGACAGGTAGGTGTCGACTTTTGCTATTTCTGCTGCCGATGTGTATGGGCTTCTGTCCTTGATATGCTGAGGTTTTATCCTGCCGACGTACATAGGCTCAGGCCTTTATCATGCACCGAGGTTTAGTTTGCTGACGCGCATGGTTTTATATCCTGATGATGTGCTGAAGCTTTCGCTGACGCGCATGGGCTCACGCCTTGATGATGCGCCGAAGCTCCAATACTGACGCGCATGGGTTTATGCCCTGCTGATGCGCCGAAGCTCCAATGCCGACGCGCATGGGTGATGCGCTGAAGCTGACGCGCGTGGGTTTATGCCCTGACGCTGCGTCAATCTGTTGATACCTTTTGTCTTTTTGCCTGATCTCCACTTTTGTTGTGTCAGTGTCGATGACGATCCCTCTGTTGAACGAAGTCCTCTTGGATACTTCTCTTTGCCAAATGGGGGTTGATTTTGATGAGGCGCTAATCAACCCTGCAAAGGATGCTATCTTACAGAACCAACCTCGGAAGAGAATGCTGCAAATCCAGAACCAGTTGCCACTTTTCCTCCAGAGTATGATGGAGAGTGGTAAACTGAGGTCTGCTGAATCTGAAGATGTAACTTTCTTAAAACCTGCCTTTCTGTTTGGCGACCGACTAGTCTCTTCTAAAGCGAAGGTACTGAAGATCAAAGAAGACTGGTTCTTCACTGCCAAAGGCATGGTTCTATACATGAGACAGGTTGACCGCCAGTTGCCGCTGACGGCTTTTTATCGTCTGGCTTCGAAGAGAAGGATGGGTTGGGAACTTACTCCTTCTCAAGAAGGGGCCTTGGGAGGTACCCTTTCGATCGATGCCACCTCGAACCAGCGAGATACTTTGGCTGCTTCACGAGCCGGTTCCTCGTTCAGTTACCGAGCCTTGCGTCCCGGGAGCCTCTACAGTGAAGTTCAAAATGACACATTTCCCTTCAGTGCCCCGACCTTTGCAAATTGGATGTTGACAGCGAAGGTCATGTACCCGACAGGTGGCTTTAGAGTTGAGGGTTGGTATCACTATATTCCGAGGTGGGACGAGTTGACCACTTGGGTGCTTTCAAGGTTCAAAGTTGAGCTTAAGGAGATCGGGCTGACAGCCGCTATTCGGGCTACGCAGGCAGGCGTGGATCTCAACAAGCCTATGTTCCTTGCGCTCTTGGAATTATT
This sequence comes from Iris pallida, assembly GCA_029216955.1. NCBI lineage: Eukaryota > Viridiplantae > Streptophyta > Magnoliopsida > Asparagales > Iridaceae > Iris > Iris pallida. The sequence continues at coordinate 512,379 of JANAVB010043017.1, forward strand.
TAATGCCCATACCGGCAGCTTTTTCACTCCGGTTGGAGAGTTGGGGTTGGCTCTCCATGAGATGTACGAGGTGTCTAAGCTTTCTTGGGGCTCAGAGCCGTACGAGGAGTATTTCTCGACAAATAAGGAGATCCAGGTTCTGGAGGATAAGAACCCGGAGATGATGGCTGTATTCAAAGAGGTGACGAGCCACCATTATCTGATGTACCGGAGGGATAGGGGCAAGACCCAACCTCATGTAACTGCTTGGAGGGACTATGTCTTTAAGCAGGATTTAGCGGATCCTTCGAGGATCCGATTTGTGACTCCGCAGGGACTGAAGCCCACGGAGGAGACTTCTGAAATAAGTCGGCTGGATGAGAGGACCCCACGTTCGGATGAGAGCGGCAAGGATGCATATAGCTGCTTCTGGCACTGTGGGCACCGGATGTCATCTAAGGCAGTGTTGTCAGCCTATTTGATGATATGGCTCCGGGATTGCGTATTTGCAGGTGGATCCGGTGCCGTGGAATGGGTACATCGGAATCTCATTTTACCTGCTGTGAAGTTGGCTTTTGGGCGACCCTTAGCTCTCCTCCCCGCGATGGTGTGCAACCTGTTACGCGGTTTGAGGTCTTTTGCTGATCCATAAGAAAGGTAATAATGACAACTTTCCCCGGGCCGAGTTGCCTTTCCATTATCTTATGGGATGGCTGATTTTGCATCATCCGAACGTGATGAGTCCCGGTCCGGAAGAGGATTATGTTGAAGGGGATGCCTTCATCCGCCGCTTCTACAAGCGGAAGTGGTCATACACTGGCGTCCCCGTTTGCAGGAGAGTCTTGTCCTACCTTCAGGGGTAGGAAATTGTCAAGGTTGGCCCGATTTTCAAAGATTTTGAGGCCGACCAAGATTTAGCTGACTCTGGCGAAGATGCAGTCACTTTGTCGAAATAGAGTTTTTGTTGGTTGTAAAGTATCCGGCCTTCTCACCTGGTCTACCGTAACCAGAATAAATATTATCTGGAGCCATATCTGCCAAGCCGATTTGCTCGTTAATTTGGCTATACTCAGCTGATGTTGCGGAATCCCAGTAGCAGTCTAGGCTTCGTCGGAAGTTTGCTGGACGGAGCCCGAGGCTGGCAGTATTATAAAGCTGGATGCACTAGCGTTAGTTTTACCACGCCAGTCTGCAACCCTCGGCCGCATATCCTATATTCGGCCGCCAAGCTGTATTGCATTATGAACGCTGCGTCTCCTGGTTATGACAGAGAGACTAGTTTCATCATTGGAACTCAGCTGGAGGCCACGGCGAATATGTTGAGGGTAGCCCGATCATATCGTCCACCAGATTTGGCGGGATATTGGGCTGCTGCTGCAGCGCCAGTGAGAGATCCGTCTGTTGGGAAGAGGCGGGCTGACACAGAAGCTGGTTCTTCTGTACCGAAGAGGTCGAGAAAGACGTCGACTGCAAAGGTTTCGGAAGTGCCACTCGTAGTGCCAACGGGATCAGCTCCTGCTGAGGTAAGGAGTGCTTCGTAATTCTAATTCATTTTGTCATTGAGGTGACTTATGCTTTTTCTTCTTGCAGTCGAAGAAGAAGTCCCGTGTTTCAAAATCGGGTGCCAATAAGCCGAAAAAGGTGGCAGGCTCTTCTGATGAGCATATCCTACCGATGATAATGTCTCCCGTGGATGAGGACCCCGAAGACGTGCCTGCGGAGGTTTTAGTATCTCCTGTCTTTGAGGTTGCAGCAACTTCCGGGAAGGTAGAGTCTGCCGTGGAGTCCTTGGACGTTGAGGGTCCTACGGACTCGAGGCATCCTGATGATGAGGTGGATTGGAGTTCGTCGCCTTCGGATGACGTTGCTCCAGGGCTGCAAGAGTCTGTTGCGGGGGCAACAGATATAGTTGAGACAGAGGAGAGGGTTGATTCCCCTCCTTATCATGATGAGGGGAGGTCGGCTGAATCATTGCCGAGTCCTACCCCGGCTTCAACCGTGGAAGTTGAGGCGGCTACCGATCAGGAGGTAGCGACAGATTCTGTCCCTGTGGAGGGACTTGATGACGAGACCCGTCTGCCGGTCACAACCGCTGAGGCGAGTCAAGAGACAAGTGATAATCTCCCTATTCTGCCGAGGGAGGTACCAGCTGTTGATATGACGTTGGGGGTAGAAGAGGTGGCCGTTGACGTCGGTGGTTCCTCCGGGCTTGAGAAGGGCGAGGGTGTGGAACCCTCCGTTGCCCCTCCTACTTGGGGTACTATCTCGATGCCTGTGCAGGCTTCCTCTGTTCCTTCTGCTCCTCGGGCTAGCAGTCCAGCCCCCGTTGATGAAGAGCCCATTGATACCGAGGTTCAAGCCTCGCAGGTTGAGGTTGGCGGATCTTCTTCCGGTCCGTAAACTGTAGTAGCTCCTCCAACTCCTGCCATGATGCCGCAGGTCTTGGTGGATGCAGACGAATATATAAAATTCCTCGTCGAGAGGGTGTACAAAATGCTGCAGAAGGGTGTATCTGCTGTGATGGATGCCAATGGGAGCTTTGCGACGGCAAGAACTCTGGCAATGCCCTGTATCGAGCTGATCCGCATTCACCAAAGCCACGACCATATGGCCGAAATTCTGGAGGCTTCGGTGATCGAGCTGGACGAGCGGCTCGCGGAACTTCAGCGCATCCAGCGAAACGACCTCTCCGTCCTGATAGATACGGAGAAGGGGAAGCTGATTGCCGAGATCGAGTCTTCATACCAGGCCACTGTGGGCCTTTGGGAGCATGAGGTGGCTGAGACTGAGGCTGCGGTAGAGCAGTTGTCTCAGTCCATGAAGACGACGACGGAAACTCGAGCTGCATTGGATGCTGATATCGCGGAGATCGACGCCCAGATGCGCCGCCTTGAGGACCAACGAGCCCGACTCCAGTTAGATGCCGAGCGTGTCCGGGCTGAACACGCAGCATTCAAGAAGGAAGAAGCGACTTTTACTCAGCGGACTCTTGCCTTGGCGCAGCAGCGACAACAGCTTGATGAGAAGCATGAGAGCGATACTTCCACTGGGGCTGTTGAATTGATGCGTCAAGAAGCTGAGCGACGAGTCCTGGCGACTGTGGAGGCCCGTACAGCAGACCTAAGACTTCGAGTCAGGGAGCTCTCAGCCCACCCTGGGGAGGTTCAGGGACTGTAGCTTTTCCTCTTTTTTTATGTTCTTTTGCAACCCTTTGCCGAGGGATAGTGTAGTTTTTGTACTCTCTCTTTCAGAAAAATAAAGAAGTACGCAACTTTTTGTGATGTGTTCATTTTTGTTATTATGAACTTGATGATTTGTGTGGACCTATTATCTTTTGCGCACCTTGGTTTTTAGGCACAGATAATAAGTTTGAAGGAACCAACATGTTTGCTCAGAGGTGATGTGGACATGGCAATCATTGGGTTCAAATGATAGAATCATCCTACTCAGAGGTGTGATGGATGTGGTAGGAATGATCCTGGGGGATACGCTGAACAACTCAGAGGTGATGTGGACGTGGAAGTTCTGCGATCAATGTACGACAACGCAGGGGTTGTTTGTACGAGATGTTTACTTAGAGGTAATGTGGACGTGGTAAACATGAAGGGTAGCATCGGCTTACGTAGTGTAAGATTTTGCTTTGTAGGGTGTAAAGGAACAACTCAGAGGTAATGTGGACGTGGTTGTCTTTCTACTGAAGGAAGCCACGGAACATCTGGGTTCCAGAAGCGGATGAGTTTGTGGAAGAAGATTGTTTGTGAATCCCGATGATTGGGCCCACAGATCCCCTTGGGGAAGTACATGTCTGAAGGATGTCAAGAATAGTACTTCTTTAGGAACTTGTCGTTGATGGGCATCATAAACAAGTCTCCATTGAGTATACCATCTCTATGATGAAAGGTCCTTCCCACTTGGGCTCGAACTTTCCTGGTGTCTTGTGAGTTAACACCATCGGCCTCCTGACTGCCAGAACCAGGTCATCAACTTGGAAAGTCCTCTATTTGACCTTCTTGTTGAAAGCCTGTGATATACGGGCTTGGTAGAGTTCGATGCGTTGTTGAGCTAGGAGACGCTTCTCATCGAGTGTCTCCAGTTCCCGCAGACGACGACGTTGATTGTCCTCTTCTGTGAGTTTGTTTGTTATTGCCACGCGGAGTGAGGGTATCTGGATCTCGAGAGGCAGTACCGCTTCGCTCCCGTAGACCAGAGAGAATGGTGTGTTGCCTGTCGGGGTCCGTACCGTTGTGCGGTAGGCCCAAAGGCATTCGCCAAGCTTTTCGTCCCTGTCGCGTTTATTAGATGACACGACCTTTTTGAGTAGCCTGACGATGGTTTTGTTGAACGCCTCTGCTAACCCGTTTGCTGCCGGATTATAGGCGGTAGATGCCACATTTTGAATGCGATTCTTGTCACAGAACCTGCTAAAAATGTGGCTGATAAACTGAGGACCATTGTCATGAATGATCCGCCGGGGTACTCTGAAACGGTAAATGACATGGTGTTTGATAAAGCTGACCACCCTGGAGCTCTTTACTTCCGCCAGTGGGACTGCTTCTGTCCATTTGGAGAAGTAATCGGTGATGGCCAGGATGAAGCGGTGTCCTCTTGATGAAGGAGGGGTGATTGGTCCCACAATATCCATGCCCCAGGCTTCGAAGGTGTTGATACAAAGTCACAATCAACCAAATATTGACTACATTGACTAAATAATGTCTGTATTAATTCAATACGACACACGACGTCTGCATTCCGTTCAAGACAGACGACAGCTCAGTCTCCGGTTCTCAGTGTGTTTTCGAGTCTGTGTTTTATATTTTCATTGAGTCTAGACTTGTGTACTCTGAGTCATGCTGAGCTCTTGACACTTAGTCTACAGCCTACCCAAAATCCCAAGCTCCACTGAACCAAATACTGTCCAAAAATCCCCTTTGAACCACTCTGTGCTCTGGAGACAGAGTTCGGGCCGAACTCTGCCTCCACACAGAGTTCGGGCCGAACTCTGTCCCCTAGAAATCAGGAACCCTAATTTTAGGGTTAGCTGGTTGCTAGTTGTCCAACGGCCAAATATTTGAATTTTCCTACCCGAATTCTGGCCGAATTCTGCCTATAAAAACACTATAAATAGGGCATGAATTTTCTCATTCTAAACCATCCAATCTTCTCTTCTCTTCTCTCTTATAGCTGAAATAAGCCATACCCTTCCCATCTACTAGCCACAAGCCTCCTAAGTCTCGAGTGCTCAGCACCTCTCAGTTAGGATTCTTGTGCAAGAGTCGAAGAAGTCGCTTGGACAATTCCAAGCAAATCGCCACTGCGATCCTCTGTTAGAAGTTGACGTGCTCTTCTGAAGTAAAGGCACGGTTGTAAACTACTATTTCACAAATAGTGGATTTGAATCCTGAGCTAGAGTTCTCAGGCCTGGACAAGTCCTCCACGAGGGAAACCATGTTAAAATTGCTGTGTTTGCGTATGCTCTTTTAATCTCCTTTTAATTTCCGCACTTTACTCTGATTATTTTTTATTGGTGAAAGAGTTATTTTAATTGGTCATTTTTCTATATATACTCTATTCACCCCCCTTAGAGTTGCCAAACTGTTCTTCAATTGGTATCAGAGCTCTGTTCTCTTTTTAAGGACTAACATCCTAAGAGCTGATCCATGGCAACCACACAATCCTTGATTTCCAATCATGGTGAAGGTCAGTCCACTCATAGGCCTCCCCTATTTGATGGAACTAACTATACATATTGGAAAACAAGGATGAGCTTCTATCTTAAGTCTCTAGACTTTGACCTGTGGACTGTCGTCACTGACGGTTACAAAAAGCCCGTCAGGATAGTTGTCGATGGTGACCTCATTGAGAAACCACACGACAAATATTCTGTCGAGGAGAAAAAACAGGCAAGTCTAGATGCTAGGGCTATTAATGCTTTATTCTGTGCTATAGACAGGAATGAATTCAACAGGGTCTCCACATGCACCACTGCTCATGAAGTATGGAGACTTCTAGAAGTGACGCATGAGGGAACCACACAAGTCAAGGAATCTAAAATAAGCCGTCTCACTCAAGAATACGAAGCCTTCAAGATGAAGCCAAATGAGACGATCACTCAAATGATTACAAGATTCCTCGACATCATCAATCCTCTATCCTCGCTTGGTAAGCAGTACTCAAACCACGAGAAGATTCGTAAGTTACTCAGAGGGTTGCCAAAGATTTGGAACCCTAAGGTGACGGCCATCATAGAAGGAAACGATCTCACATCAATGTCAATGGAGACCTTGATGGGTAAGCTCATGACTCATGAGCTTGACCTCAAGGACTTCGAAGAGCCTGCTCCGAAGACCAGGGAGATCGCACTCAAAGCTCATCGACGAAGGGCTGATCACGATGAGACCGAAGACAATAACTCGGATGATGAAGACCAAGCTCTCATGGTTCGCAACTTCAGAAAATTCTTTTGCTTCAATCGAAGGAAGAAGGATTCACAAGAAGATGATGAAGAAGAGCCAACCTGTTACGGTTGCAAGAAGACTGGACATGTCCGAAAAGACTGCCCATTCTTGAAGAAGTGCAACCGCTATGAGAAGCCATACAAAAAGAACTCATCAAAGAAATATGCCAACACAGGAATTTGGCATGAAAGTGAAGCGAGTGACTCCGAGGAAGAAAAAGGCTCTCCTCAAGATACAGCAAATGTGTGCCTAATGGCAACTTCCAACAAGGTAGCTAACGAAACTCTTGATGACTTCTCTTTTGATGAACTTGGCGATGCTTTCACTGATTTACTCGATGATCACAAAAAGGTCATCGGTAAATACAAACATGCCAAGGACAAAATCAAAAGTCGTGAAGATGAGATACAAAGAATTTCCTTACTTCTTGATAATGTTAGAAACACGACACCCACTAATGACCCTGATGAAGTATCCAAGCTTAAATTAAGCTTACATGATGCTGAAGCACGTATTGAGCAACAAACTCAAGAAATCACTACACTCAACACGTTGCTTGCTGAAGAAAAGAGTAGACACAAGATTTCCATGACTAAGATATATGGCTTAAATATTAAGGTTGATGAACTGCAAGCTGTTTCTAAAAGATTAGAAACCAAATTGGGTAAACAGGTTGTTCAACCTCAAACCCAATCTCATGGGCACAACACCACTCATGCTAGTCAACCACGTTATTCTCATACAGCACATAACCATGCATTTATATACACAAACTTTCACAAACCACGTGCACGGAAGAATAATTCTCACTCAGTACACAATCATCATGCACAAAGACACAATCAATATCACTCCACACATAGGAATCATCATGCCATGCCATATAGACAAGATCATCATGCAATGCCATATAGACAAGATCATCATATGCCATATAGACAAAATCATCATGCCATGCCATATAGACAATATCAGCATGTCACACATCATAGACAATACCATCATGATATGCCTCATAGACATCATCACCATGCCACTCATTCTATGCATAATCATCATCACCATGCTAACTCTTCACATCATGACCATCCTCATCTTGTTGCTTATAGATATTATTCTCATGCTCCTAGTATAAATAAGAATGCTATCTGTACTTACTGTGGATTACATGGACACATCTCTCCACAGTGCAAATTTAGAAGACTTGTAGATAAAAAGATATATACTTGGTTTCCAAAGACTAACTTTTCAGGACCCTCAAGAACTCGGGTACCAAAGGTCACATCTACTTTTGATGTAGGTGGACCTTCCCTCTTCAACTGAAAGTAAGTGGATTCTCGATAGTGGATGCTCGCGACATATGACGGGAGACGCAAATCTTTTTGCATCACTATCGATGAAGAGAGAAGGATATGTATCCTTCGGTAACAATCTCAAAGGGCACATAATAGGTAATGGTATCATTGGTCATCCTCCTTCTCCTGTAATAAAGGATGTCTGCCTAGTGACCGAGTTAAAGCATAACCTGCTCAGCATTAGTCATCTTGCTGATCATGGATATGATATTAACTTTGGACAAAACAGTTGCTACATCTATGATAGGTCAACATGAGACATTACTTTTGAAGGGAAAAGAGAGGACAACATATATATTTTCTATCTTTCTATAAATACTAACAATACAGGTAGATGTCTATATGCCCACAAAGACGAACGACTACTTTGGCACCAGCGTCTTGGTCATGCCAACATGGATGCTATATCCAGGCTGTCTACCAAGAAGCTAGTGAGAGGATTGCCTGATATCACATTCAAAAAGGACACGGTATGTGCCGAATGTGAACTAAACAAGGCAACTAAATCCTTATTTCATTCCATCAACTCTGTAAGTACTACTAGACCCTTGCAACTACTTCATATGGATTTATTTGGTCCTAGTAGAATAGCTAGCCTCGGTGGCAAACTTTATGCATTTGTTATTATTGATGATTTTTCGAGATTTACTTGGGTTTTCTTTCTCGCTAATAAGAGCGATGCTATTTCTGTTTTCAAAGTTTTTGTAAAGAAAGTTCAAAACGAAAAAGGCTACATGATTACTCGAATCTGAAGTGATCATGGAGACGAATTCGTAAATTATGATTTTGAAAATTTTTGTAATGCAAATAGTTTTGATCATGAATTTTCTTGTCCTAGAACTCCTCAACAAAATGGTGTTGTGGAGCGGAAGAATAGAACTCTCGACGATATGGCCAGAGTCATGTTGAATAAATTTTTACTTCCGAAATACTTTTGGGCAGAAGCTGTCAGTACAGCATGCCACATTTTAAATAGGGTGCTGATTCGTCCCATTACGAAGAAAACACCCTATGAGCTTTGGTTTGGGAGAACCCCCAATATTTCTTATTTTAAAGTTTTTGGTTGTAGATGTTTTATCCTTAACACCAAAGACAACTTAGGCAAATTTGATGCCAAAGCTGACGATGGTATCTTTCTTGGTTATGCCGCCAAGAGTAAGGGATATAGAGTTTTTAATAAACGCTCACTTATTGTGGAAGAGTCAACAAATGTGACTTTTGATGAAGATAACAGTACAGTAAGTACTCTTGATGATGACGTTGAGCCATCAACTTCTACTCCAATGAATACTTTAACCGAAACTGATTCTCTGGAGGGTTTGCCTAAGAAATTCTCTTTCAAACCTTCTCATCCAGAAAATTTAGTAATAGGAGAAGTTTCACGTGGAGTAACTGCTAGATCATCACTAAGAGACTCCGTTGCTAGCACTGCCTTCATTTCACAAGTAGAGCCTAAAAACATTTCTGAAGCCTTTAATGATGAATTTTAGATTTCTGCTATGCAAGAAGAACTCAACCAATTCGAGAGAAGCCAAGTATGGGAACTCGTTCCTAAACCGGTTAATCACTCGATAATTGGTACTAAATGGGTTTTTAGAAACAAAGTAAATGAAGATGGTTCAGTCACACGTAACAAAGCTCGTCTAGTAGCTCAAGGATACAACCAAAAGGAAGGTATCGACTACGATGAGACGTACGCTCCTGTTGCTAGACTAGAATCCATTCGGATGCTTTGTGCTTTTGCTAATTTTCAAAACTTTAAATTATTTCAAATGGATGTGAAAAGTGCTTTCTTGAATGGTTTTATTAAGGAGGAGGTTTATGTAAAACAACCTCCTGGCTTTGAAAATCACAAATTTCCCGACCACGTGTTCAAGCTAAAGAAAGCGCTTTATGGCCTCAAACAAGCCCCCAGAGCTTGGTATGAAAGGCTAAGTAGCTTCTTACTTGAGAAAGGTTTTTCAAAAGGGAAAATTGACACTACACTGTTTATAAAATCTTTTAAAGACACTATTCTGTTGATTCAAATCTATGTTGATGATATCATTTTTGGGTCTACTGATGAAACCCTCTGTCAAGAATTTGCCAAGTGTATGCAGACGAAATTTGAGATGAGCATGATGGGAGAGCTCAACTACTTTCTTGGCCTGCAAGTGAAACAAATGGCTAATGGAACTTTCATCTGTCAATCGAAGTATACCAAGGACATGCTGAAGAAGTTCGATCTTGACAACGTCAAACCAAAACCAAACTCGAACCAGATGAGAGCGGCAAACCTGTTGATCAACGTAAGTATCGAGGTATGATAGGCAGCTTACTTTATTTAACTGCTAGTCGTCCCGATATCATGTTCAGTGTTTGCCTATGTGCTAGATATCAAGCTAATCCTAAGGAATCACACATGACCGCGGTTAAGCGTATCTTTCGATACCTTAAGGGTACGGTTACAGTGGGCCTATGGTATCCCAAGTCTACATCATTTGACCTTATTGGTTACTCTGATGCTGACTTCGCTGGATGCAAGGTCGACCGTAAAAGTACGAGCGGGACGTGTCATTTATTAGGAAAGGCTTTAGTCTCCTGGTTTAGCAAGAAGCAGAACTCTGTCGCACTATCCACAACAGAAGCTGAATACATAGCAGCTGGGCGTTGTTGTGCACAAATTCTGTGGATGAAGCAAACCCTTGAAGACTATAAGTTATCTTTCATGCATATTCCTATATTCTGTGACAACACTAGTACCATTATTTTGACTAAGAACCCTGTCTGTCACTCACGCACTAAACACATTGAGATCAGACACCACTTTTTGCGTGATCATCAGCAAAATGGCACGATTAACTTAGAGTTTATTGACACTGATCATCAGCTAGCAGATTTCTTTACTAAGCCATTATCCGAAGAGCGCTTCAATTTTCTTTGTCGTGAACTCGAAATTTTGGATGAAGCAGTTATAAGTTGAGACTCACCTGCGTAAATATCGAGTATATTTTGATTCTTTTACAACGAATTTGGTATGGGTACAAGCCGAAAGGGTCCTTCTGACAACAAGGCGTAAAAGCCTAAGCGACACGGTGCACTAGTCCTCAGGACTACCGCTAGCTGGGATCCGGCCCCTGCAGCTAACCTATGGCAAATTCGAAATATTGAATTTCAATATATTTCCTTGTTTATTATATGGGTTGTTTCGATTTAATATTGCCTAATTTATTTTTCTAAGAGTTCATTCTGACTTCTGTGTACCTCTCTATGTACTTCATTGAATTCTTCAAACTTTTGAATCCTCTCTATTTTTCTTCAACACTTAACCAATTTTTCATCTTTTCAGCCTGTTTTCTGTTCTGGACCACTAATCCAGAACTCGGGCCGAACTCTGCCCCTAACAGAGTTTGGGCCGAGTTCGGTCCCTATTGGTCCAGCGTCGGGATCAGCCTCAGCCGTTGGATCAGTTTAGATCATACGGTCAGAATTTCTTCCGACCAACGAAAACCCTCTCTTATATTTTGGGTTTTCATCTCTCTCCTTCACTATTACCTCCTTCCTCACCTCTCCAAACTCTTTTCTTCAAACCCTAACCCTAGTTTTTGATCTAGAAGGCTCTATTACTTCTCAAAATCAAGGGAAAGGGGTTTCTCATCATTCTCTTCCACTGTTTATCATTTGAGGTATCATTCTTGTATTCTATACTTCAAATTATTATTTTTTATGGCTCCTCGCTTGTTCAATCATGGAAAGAGGATTCGAACTAAGAGTGTTTCCTCTTCGGATTCTCCTCCGTCAATTAAACAAATCATTGAACAACTTCAACCCCCTCATCCATTGTTCAACCCACCTCGTCCTCAAAATCCTTATACCTATGACAACCGATTATTTGTCTCACTAGATGCATCAAACAACTGGTTTAGTGACTTTCAGAATCGTCAGGTATTCGCAGGACATCCTATTAATTTTTCTATATTCTCTCAATATGATTCTTTATTTCATGACCTCTGTTTTGATGAACTAATCACTACCACATCGGCTATCTATCGTCATGCTGTCCAAATGTTCTACTGCAACATGACCTTTGATGACCTCCATATTTATTCACGAGTTGCAGGTATCAATATATCATTTGACGACTTTGACTTAGCAGAATTTCTTGATCTTCCAGAGCCCACTTCTTGGGAAAAGCTTGTTGACGCTCGATCGTTCCGTTTTCCCGACGGGTTTTCCCTTAAGAGCTTCAAGGACGATTTGTGTACTCCATACACACGTCCTCGCAAGCTCATGGCTAAATATCTCAATCCATATTTTTCTGACCTTCATTGGATAATCTCTAACACCATTCTACCCAAAACAGGTTCTCCTGATGACATCACTTATCTTGAAATATCTGCTCTTTATCATCTTCACTTTGGAATTTCTTTCAATCTTCCATGTTCCATGATGGACTGGATGATTCACTGTAGGAAGAAACCTCAAGCTCTGGTTTATCCTTTGTACCTTCCTATGATCTTTCGTGCATTTCACATACCACTTGACATCTGTCCGTTTTTGCCTGCTCCTGCCTTTCTGTCCAAGGCACGACGTCTTCAGGCAGTCGTCGCCTTTCCTGAGACTTCTGAGCAGTCTGCTGATGAGGAGCCTGACGCCCCTCCACTCGGTCAGGATGCACCACTTCCACCTGCCACTCTTGAGTCTATTCAGACTATGCTCCGGGAGCGTTTTGACCTTGAGGACGAGCGCTGGACCCAGCAGGATTATCGTACTACTCTACAGATGAGTGCCCTCGGCAACTCCCTGCATGATATACGGTACTCCATATCTCATCATCTGCACATTCCCATGGAGCGGGATCCTGAGCGCGCGGGCCATCGCATTGATGATCCATGGGTCATGCGTTATATGGATCCGGATGCTACTTTTCTGGACCCCCATCGCTCCTTCCCTGGTCCTTCAGACCCTCCAGGACCTTCTCGTGCTCCGTGATGGAGATTGGCTCGATCTGCTGCTGCTACTGCTGATGATCTTAGTTGATGCTTTTTGATTTCAGTTATTTAGTTTCTTATGGTTTTATGTCCTTGGTTTTATGTACTCAAAACTCTGGTTGTGTGTTTGACACTTGGTTTTGTGGATGACATTTTATCATAGTTTTACTTTATGCTAGTGACTCATTTTGTTTAGTCATACACTATTTCTTCTCTGCTTGGTGTGGTTACATCACTCATAATTGTCTATACTGCAGTTTCTATGTTCTATCATTCATATGCAGTCTATATTGCTAACTGCCAAAAGGGGGAGAACTATGTATATTTTCGTATATCTGTTTCGTATATCTGTGCTTGTTTTTGCTTTTGGGAGATATTATCTATCAGGCCACAGGTTCTATGTATTTTTTACGGGGAAGAGCTATTACTTCTAGCTCGGCACCGTTCACTGATCACGGGGGAGCTCTTCTTTCTAGCTCAGCATCGATTATGGGGGAGCTGTGCTACAATCAACTGTGTCCAGGTATGAATATTGAAATATACATATATTATTTTGTCAATTATCAATATGGGGGAGATTGTTGACACAAAGTCACAGTCAACCAAATATTGACTACATTGACTAAATAATGTCTGTATTAATTCAATACGACACACGACGTCTGCATTCCGTTCAAGACAGACGACAGCTCAGTCTCCGGTTCTCAGTGTGTTTTCGAGTCTGTATTTTATATTTTTATTGAGTCTAGACTTGTGTACTCTGAGTCATGCTGAGCTCTTGACACTTAGTCTACAGCCTACCCAAAATCCCAAGCTCCACTGAACCAAACACTGTCCAAAAATCCCCTTTGAACCACTCTGTGCTCTGGAGACAGAGTTCGGGCCGAACTCTACCTCCACACAGAGTTCGGGCCGAACTCTGTCCCCTAGAAATCAGGAATCCTAATTTTAGGGTTAGCTGGTTGCTAGTTGTCCAACGGCCAAATATTTGAATTTTTCTACCCGAATTCTGGCCGAATTCTGCCTATAAAAACACTATAAATAGGGCATGAATTTTCTCATTCTAAACCATCCAATCTTCTCTTCTCTTCTCTCTTATAGCTGAAATAAGCCATACCCTTCCCATCTACTAGCCACAAGCCTCCTAAGTCTCGAGTGCTCAGCATCTCTCAGTTAGGATTCTTGTGCAAGAGTCGAAGAAGTCGCTTGGACAATTCCAAGCAAATCGCCACGACGATCCTCTGTTAGAAGTTGACGTGCTCTTCTGAAGTAAAGGCACGGTTGTAAACTACTATTTCACAAATAGTGGATTTGAATCCTGAGCTAGAGTTCTCAGGCCTGGACAAGTCCTCCACGAGGGAAACCAGGTTAAAATTGCTGTGTTTGCGTATGCTCTTTTAATCTCCTTTTAATTTCCGCACTTTACTCTGATTATTTTTTATTGGTGAAAGAGTTATTTTTAATTGGTCATTTTTCTATATATATACTCTATTCACCCCCCTCTAGAGTTGCCAAACTGTTCTTCAGAAGGGCCAGGAGACGACTATAGGATGTAGTGGTTCAGACGGTGTATGTATGAAGTCTGCATGGAGTTGGCATGCGTGACACTTCTTAGCATATTCAACAGCATCGGCGGCCATGGTTGGCCAGTAGTAGCCCATACGTCGCAGTCGATCCTGAAACTTAGGATCGGGTTGATGAGCTCCGCAAGTTCCGTCATGAGCTTCTCGGAGAGCTTTGGCTGCTTCTTCGTTGGACAGGCATCGAAGAAGGAGCCCATCGAAGGAGCGTTGGTACAGCGTTTTAGTAGCTGTGTCGTAGTAGAATCGAAGAGAGCGTCTCCTGACCGAGATGGCTTCCTTCGGGTCCTCTGGAAGAATTTCGTAGACAGCGAAGTCGATGAACGGGAACCTTCAGTCTCGGACATTAACACCAGTGTTTGTCGGTATGGCGTGGGCCACTTGCAAGCACAGGTTGTTTCTGGGACAAATCAAGTCTCGGCCTGTTATCGTGATATAGTGTTGAGTCCCAAAGGGCGCTGCCAATAAGGCTGCGAGGCCAGCCAGAGCGTCAGCCTCCAAATTTTGTAGATGAGGTACGTGTTCGATGAAGAACCCGGTGAAGGTTGAAATGATATTCAATGCAACTTCATGGTAAGGGATCAGATCTTCATGGCGAACCTCGTATTGCCCTCGAATCTGGTTCACGACGAGTTTTGAGTCACCGTAGGCTTCCAGATGGTCCACCCCCAGCTGTTGTGCGAGCTGGAGTCCTATGACGAGTGCGTTGTACTCGACAACATTGTTGGAGCACGGCTTCGAGAGTGAGTAAGCACGCTGGATGACCAACTGATCGGGGGAGACTAAGACTACCCCTACTCCTGCGATGATTTGGCCTTTGGGGCCTGTTCTCGAAGCGCCATCGAAAAACAGCCGCCAAACGGAGCTACCTTCGGTGACGTTGGATTCTTGGACCTCATCCAGGATGTCTTCATAGAGTTTTGAGGATTCTGGGATGGGGTGTGCAGCTAAAAAGTCAGCCAGAGCTTGACCTTTAATCACTTTTTGCGGGACAAACACCATATTATATGGTGTTAGCAAAATCGCCCATGTGGCTAGCCGGGAGTTCAATGATCCTGGCTTCGTCATGAGGACTCTGAGTGGATTGACTCGAGAAATGACATGAATTGTCTGGCCCGAGACATAATGACGAGTCTTCTGGATGGCAAACACCAAAGCCAAGCACTCCTTTTCAACGGGGTTGTACCGATGTTCGGCCCCGATGAGCGTTCGACTGAGGTAGTAGATTGCTTGCTCATAGCCTGTATCGCTATTTTGAGCCAGCAGAGCGCCAAGGGAATGATCCATGGCACGGACGTAGAGAAGAAATGGTTTGCCCGCGACAGGTGCCACCAGGACTGGTGGGCTTGTCAAGTAGGCTTTGATGTCGTCGAAAGCCTTCTGGCACTCCTCTGTCCAGACATAAGAGACTCCCTTCTTCATGAGCTGAGTAAAGGGTTGACATTTACCGGAGAGGTTTGCTATGAACCTCTGGATGTATGCCAGATGTCCCTGTAAGCCTCGAAGTTCTCGAAGATTCTTTGGAGGGTCCATGTTGAGGATGGCTTTGGTCTTCTCGGGATCAACATGAATGCCTTTCGCCGTGATGACAAAGCCCAAGAATTTGCCGCTAGAAACCCCCAGAAAGGATTTAGCGGGGTTCATTTTGAGTTGATGTGCCCGCATGAGATCGAAGACTGTCTTCAGATCCTGTAGGTGATCTCCTTTGAGGCGGCTCTTGACTGCGATGTCGTCAACATAGCATTCGACTGTTTTGCGAAGATGTTGACGGAAGATGGTGCTCATAGCTCGTTGGTATGTTGCACCGATATTTTTCAAGCCAAAGGGCATTACTGTGTAACAGAAAACACCCTTTGGAGTTCTGAATGACGTGTGTTTCGCGTCATCGGGAAACATCTTGATTTGATTGTAGCCTGAATACCCATCCATGAAGGACATGTGTTCAAAGCCACATGTGTTATCGATCATCACAACGGTGATCGGAAGCGGGAATTCGTCTTTCGGGCAAGCAGAATTGAGGTCCCTGAAGTCGATACAGACTCGTATCTTCCCGTTCTTCTTGATGACAGGTACGACGTTGGCTACCCAATCTGGGTATTGTTCCTCACGGATGAAGCCGCTAGTCAAGAGTTTGTCCACCTCCTGATCGATGGCATTCATGATGTCCGGACGAAAATGTCGTTGTTGTTGTTTGATAGGTTTGGCATCAGGTAAGATGTTCAACCTATGCATTGCGATCTGTGGATCGAGTCCTGGCATGTCTTCGTAGCTCCAGACAAAGACGTCGATATACTCTTTAGCTAGCTGGATTAAAGCCTCTCAGTCTTCTCCTTCTAGGCTTTTACTGACGAAGATGGGTTTGGAAGAAGATCCGTCCCCAAGGTCGATCTGCTCGACTTCGTCTTCGGTAGAAGGTTCACGTAACTCAAAACGAGACTCCCATTGCTCTCCTAGGCGTTGAGCCCAGGGTTCTTCTTCGAAGGATTCCGGCATTTGGTCTTCGCCTTCACCTTTTTGAGGTTGTGCTGACATCATGTTAGCTGACAGCACTTTCCTGAAGACTGATCCGATACTGGTATCAGAATCCCAAGTCGACGCTTCGGACGAGTGGGAATGTTCTACGTCTTCTGCGTCTGAACTCTCTGGAGTTGATGGCGGCGTGACATAGCCTATCCCCCGTCGAGTTTTGTTGTAGTAGTCTTGCGGCCTTCTTTTGGGTGTTGAAAGCTGGAGAGGGAGAGGTCGACCCTTGCCGTAGTTTAGGCCTTTGTTACTTTTCAGGTCGTAGCCCATCTTCTGGATGATGTGCTTTGCTGTATCCGTATATCGATAGACTTGTACTCTACCGGTATCAGGTTCAGGCTCGAGTGGCGGGAGGTCTTGATGACGCTCGACTTTGCCAAAAATGACAGATCTTTCGTTTCGGCTTCGTGGAGGGTTTATGAAACAGACTCCTTGAGACGGGACTACTCGGTTTATATCATGGACGGTCGTTATTTGTGTTTGCAACGACAGTAGAGCGTGATCTAATGTATATATGGCATTCCAATGTGGAAGACAAGAATAATTAAAAGACACTCTATTATTGATGAAGTACGAGATTTTATCCCGCGGGATTATATTGTCTAAGGAGGGTGCATCTACATCAGCAGAGATATATTCGCCAAGCTCCTCATCTGTAAGCACTGGGGTCGGATCAGGAGAATCCACCACAGCTTTGACTTTGGGGTCTGAGAGGGCGATGTGAGCCCTTTCTGGCATCTTGGATGACTGCGGGGGCTTGTCCTTAAGACGCACCTTCAAAGGTGCCTCAACTGCGCCTCCTGTGAGTGGTGCCTTCCCCTGTAATTTTGCCACCAGGGGGGCCGATGTTTGAGGCGGCTTTCCCTTGAGGCGTATCTTCAGGGGAGCCTCAGGAGTCGGTGCTTTCCCTGATAGCTTGATGCTCATTGGAGGCACCTTCTAGGGTGGTTTGCCCTTCAGTCGGATCTTCAGTGGGGCATCAGGATTCATCTTCGGCTCTGTATCTGGCTCAGTTGTTGTCTCTGCCTCATCATCAGCATCGTTGGCTTCCTCCTCGTCAAGTGGCTTGTACAAGTCGGAATCGGTGAAGTAAGTCTCAATCCCTTTGAAAGGATCGATGTCTGCGAACTCCGTCCGGATGACGCCGTTGGTGGATACATATTTCATGCATTGGTGGAGCGTGGAAGGCACCACCATGTACTCATGTAGCCATGGTCGGCCAAGCAGGATGTTGTAGTTGACCTCGGCATCCACCACATAACAAGTCACCTCAGTTTTGAGGTTGCCGATGTGACACTTCAGTCGGATTTTGCCCAGTGGCTCGCTTTTGCTAGCGTTGAAGCCACTGATGGTTGTGTTGGAGGGCGCCAACCGATACATTGGGATCCCCAGTTTTGATAGCAGCGCCTTCGGGATAATGCTGAGGGAAGACCCCGGATCGATCTGAATTCGGTTCACCTTGACTGAACCGATGTACCCTGTATAATACAGCGGTCGGTTATGTCGGTGGTGCTTGAGCAGCATGTCTTGTTGGGTAAAAGTTATGTTTGGGATAACTTCATCCGCATAATGACAGTGCGCACAAGTAGTTGGGAGGTCTTCAGGCTGCTTGACCTGACTGAGGAAGGATTCAGCGTCCTTCAGAGCTTCGCAGAGAGCTTCTCGGGAGTCTTTGGAAAGACACAGAAGCTCAAACAAAGACAGGCGTGCAGGAGTACTGGCCAGTTGTGCCAGTATGTCAAAGTTGTGGGGCTTGGCTAGCCCCGAAGCATTCTCCTTTCGTAGAGGTCTGTCGAAACGAGCCTCCACCTGCTTCTGCTTATTGGCTGCTGAGGGTTTAGACGGGCCCTCCTCAGGGATGGTGCCAGGAGGCACCACCTCGGCGGCAGCTTTGCCGGGCTGAGCGTTCTGTTGTGCACGCGTCTGCACTGGAAGTGCCTCTTCTGTTGAAGAAGAGACCGTACGACAAGACTTGATCTTTCTGCCTTTTGATTTGGAGGTAGAGCGTACCTCCGGTTGAGTCACCTTGGAGATGAGGTCGGGGTGAACCCAGAGGACCTCTCCTCGAGATGTGGTGAGTGGGATGAGTCCACTCACATTGTCACGGGTAGGTAGCAAGTTCACCACCTCCATTGTCGCCTTAGGGATGGGGACGACGCCATCTTGTGTGGTGGTCGGCGGCAAGGTGCCGAACTGAAGTGACACCATATTGGCTGACACCGTCTTCTCTTCATAGTCGACGGAGATTACATCGGCATTGATCATGTGCTGGATGTAATTCTTGAGGACGTAGCAGTCCTTGGTCGGGTGTCCGACAAACCGATGGTAGTGACAGTACCTCGGTTTGTCCACTTTCCCAACTTCATCGGGCCGCTTCGGGTCCGGGAGCTTGATCTTGTCACCCTGCTTCAGTATTTCGAAGAGTTGCAGGGTGTCTTCGTCATTAAATGAATACACCTCCTTAGGTCTCGGTGCCAGTGGAGGCTTCTGAGTAGGCGCAGATGCCCCCTTCGAGGCATTAACAGTCAATGCATGTTTCTCCTTTGCTTCTCGCCCGAAGTTGTTGGCTGCTGACCTTTTCCCCTTATCATCAAAGGCGAGGAAGCTGACACCCAGAAGGCGTGCATTGGCCGCCTTCTTTTCTGCGGCTTCAGCTTCGATGATCAGGGAGCTCCATTCGGGAGGGGGAGTAGAGTTGAGCCAGAGCTTCACTGCGGGCAGCATGTTCATGCTGCAAGAGGAGAGGAGCGCATGTTCTGGCATGCCTGGAGGTAGCCTGAAGCAGACTTGTCGGAAGCGTTCGATGAACACCCGAACCGTTTTTTTCTCCTTCTGGCGTATCTCTATGAGAGATGCCATCGTCATGTCCTTCCCGCCGTCGTAGAAGCGATCGAAGAAGAGGCGCGTCAAGTCGTCGAAGGACGATATAGAATTGTCGGGGAGGCTGCAGTACCAGTCATACGCCACCCCTTTTAGGGCCCCAACAAAGATGCTGGTGAGGAGCACGTCCTCCTTTGGAAGATGCCCCGTTTGTGACTGGAAGTATGTCAGGTATCAACGCGAAGAGTCCTTCCTATCATATGGTGTGAGTGTTTGTGGTTTATATTTTGGAGGATAAACCACTTTGTTCCACTCGAGGGGATAAGGCTGGGGAATGCCCATCTTCTGGCGCTCCTTTTGCCTGTTTTTGGACTCGAAGCGCTCCCGCAGGTCCTTGATCATTTCGACCACATCCTCCGTGGAGCTAGGAGTCGGGGAAGGTGGCACTATCTGGAGTGGAGCGTTTGAGGGTTCCGACGTCCGAGGTACTTCTGTGTCGGAAGGTGCCCGTTGAAGGGGTACACTCGACTCCCCATTAACTCCTGGGTCGAGACCGGTTGAAGGTGTTCTGGTCAAGACCGACCGAATATCAAACACTGCTTGAGTCAGTGCTTGCATAGAGGCAGAGAGGGTTTTGAGTCCTCCCTCTAATGAGTCTATGCGCTGAACAATGTCCTGCGGTGGCGCATCGGACTCGGCATCATCCCCAGCCATGCATACTGTCCTGACATGGCCAGGAGTGGAGGGATTGGTTGAGGCTTCGCTCTCGTCCGCACTTTCATGTGGGGGAGTCACCTCTCCTGGTGTTTCAGCTTGGCCACCCCCAGTCACATTCTGGAGGTCATTCTCGACGGACGTATCTGCCAGGGCCTGATTGTCCTCGACTCCGTCTTGAAAGGCCTCTTCGTCTCTACCTCCAGCTGTGTCCTGGGGGACATCCTCGTTTCGAGGTACTTCTGGGAGGCTGACTTCGCCTCGAGGATGAAGATCCGCCACAGCTGTGCTTTGGACATCTTCGTCTTCGGAAGGAAGCTCAACAAGGGTCTGACTACCCCCAGCTTCCTCCAAGAACTTCTTCTTCGACCGAGTGCCTTCGAACACCCCAGAGGTCGAGACTGCTGCCTTGGTTCTCCTTGATTGGCTTTTGGACGAGGAATTGCCAGTCGCCTTCCAGAGAGATGAGGAGTTGGAGACCACATTGCATGAAGCAACTCTTGGCTCCTCTTCTGTTGACACCTTCTTCCCAAGGCGATGTCGGAGGGGTGTCGATGACTGCAGTCGCTGGAAGACTGACTGCCTTGGTGGTACTGCCGTCTTGCCATAGCAGTTGATAGTGACCACCGCACAAGTATGCCCCGTGGGAGGCTCATCGTGCTTGTTGGTCGACTCTCCTGACCGGCGCTTGTGAGTGATCACATTACGCAGGTCGTTGGAGGAGAGTGCTACCTTCACACCCCCTTCAGGCGCATGGCAAGGCCAAACGCCGGGGCGGACAGGTGAGTGCTGCGCCCCCTGATCTAATACCAAGCAGGCATCATGATCAGTAGTGGGGGAACAACAACATTTGAAGTGACTTGAACGGACCTCAAACGCACAACCAGAGGAGGCACGGGAGTTCAAGACCACTGAATTTGCCGCACTCGACTTGGTTATGCACGCAGTAGATGCGCCCAAGTGAGATGAGGACTTTGAAGATCGACTCGTCTTTGGTACCGAAGCACCTGAGTCGACCTTGTACAGCTTGCCATCGGCAGCACACGTGATTGTGAGCACGTGCCTCTGGCCTGCTGCTGGCATAGCACGCTTGTGGCGCATGGCCCGTGCCGCCTTGGATTTCTTTGTACTAGCCTGCTGGGACGCATAGTACTCAGCATCCAAATTCTTCTTGCCATTACAGCGAGTGAGTCTGTCAAAGACAGAGACTTTTTATGGCGCATCAGAGGTGATGCACGGGGCTTTGGCTGCGCCCCTGCTCCGTCGACGCATCTTCCTCGCCTGAGAGGGAGATGGCTGGGGAACGTGGTCAGCCGCACGTTTCCCCGAGAGATGTGCTGCATCAGCGGGCGCACCTTGGTTGCTGAGAACGTCAGCAGGAAGGGAGGGCTGGATTGGCGCATCCCCTTCAGTGGTGGTGCCCGAGGCGTCGACCTTGCGCACCCAGACACGGCGGGTCTTCTTCGGCTTCGGCAGACGCTTCGAAGGACTCGCGCTTCCTTCAGAAATGAACTCCTCGTACGCTTGTTAATTGAGGCGCACAACCAGCATCTTGTGGGAGGAGCCCACCTTCACGTCGTCGGCCTGTGACACGACTTTCTTGGAAGAGGAGAAAGAAGTCCCCAGCAGAGTCGCCAGCTTGTTTGCCATTAAAATCGTTTGATTGCAAATCTTAATACAAACAGAACAGTGTTACAATATAGGACTTAGATGTAGTCCTAGGAGTACACTTTTGTTTAATCTGGGTCCTAAGTGCCAATGGAGCGAGTGGTAATATGTTGACTCCGTTGACGGGCTGACGACGGTTATCGGTTCTCTGAAGGTGTAGATTGCTCTGGGTGCTGGAGCTGGCAGAGAGGAGGAAGACGTTGAGGGTCTGTATCTGCCTCTCTGGTGATATCTGTCTGGATTGTTCGTATATGTCTCTCTGTGTGTGTGTCAGAAGGAAATGGTCCCTCTATTTATAGCTGGGCAGGTTGGCTGCTCATGTGCGCATAAGTAGGATGCGCCGGTACGTGGGGACGCCACGTGGAGATTGCTGATGGAGGCGCATGGATGATGCGCCCTACTCACGGGGTTGAATTCTTCATACTGCTGTTGTGAGCCGACACGTAGCAGAGGAGAAGATCTTTCTGTTGCTGAGATCTTGGATGAGTTGAGTCAAAGGACAAGTGTCGTCGACCCATGGCTCGGAGATCTCTGATTTGGTGGGGGGATGATTTGGTGGGATACGCCTTGGATTGGGCGCATGATGAGATTTTGGCTCGTTACCTTTAGGAGTCACGAGCCGTTCTGGGCGCATGGCTTTTGAGGCGCATGCGAGCGACTTTCCTTCTGTCTTTCGGGATCAGAGATCAGTCTAGGGCATATGGCTTTTGAGGCGCATGCAAAGCTTCAACTGGAGACTCTTTTTATGTCTTTAGGGATCAGTGAAGGGTCTGAGGCGCATGGCTTTTGAGGCGCATGCAGGTTTGGGCACATGGCCGCGGAGGCGCATGCGGGTGGTCGAGTGGCCACGTGGCAGTAGCCGTCGGGATAGAGTCATGATGATGCTGACGTTGTGGACGTTTCATTTTCTGTAAAAGCTGCCAGCCGTTCAGACTTGGGAAGGCGTGCTGCCAACTCTGTCAGTTCAGCATTTAATATTGGTGACATTCGATGGACAGCTGAGTGGGCGCGTCGGTTGACGTTCCACTAGGCATATGGGGACGTATGAAGGCGCATCCCCTGTGATGCGCTCGGTACAGGGTGCATCTATTTGATGTTTGAAGAGGTGTGATGCGCTGTCCAGCCGGCGCATCCAACACGTCTTTGATGATGCGGCTGTTTCGCTTCTCGAGTGCTTTTAATAGCCGTTTGGCTGAAGTCGAGGCGTCTGGTTCATCCATTTAATATGAGTTCATTGCACGAAATTCGGAGAGCCATCCACTTGGCGCATGGGTTTGATCTGCCCGGCCTATAAATAGTGGCATGGAGAGAAGGTTGGCCTCTCATTCTCTCACGTCTTTCCAATATGAACTCGGGTTCTCGGGTGCATTCTGTTGACGAAGTGCTCCCGAGGGTGAAGATGAGACGACATGTCGTCGTTAATGCTCTTGAAGGTGACTGTTACATCCAAAAGACGGAGTCGAGGGCTTCTGAGACAGGCGGAAGGTGCCTGTTGCATCCAAAGATAGGGATGCTCGGGCCTCGTCTCCGTTGTTCCGGAAGAGCCGTAGATCGGAATGGCGGTGCTAGGCTCTCTCTTCCTTCAAAGTGGGTGTCGCCCACTCTGAAAGCTGCTCCTTTAGCCGTATTTCGATCACGGTCTTCCTTGGCCTTTGGAGGCTCTTTCGAAGCCTCCCCTGGCCACAGATTTGCGGTGCTCTTCTCTTTCTTGGTTCCAGCCAGAGGGTTAAATGCTTTGTGTAATCGAAGCACTGCGCCTATCTGGAGGCGCATGGTGACTGCTGCGCCTATCTGAAGGCGCATGGTGACTGCTGTGCCTATCTGAAGGCGCATGGTGGCCGCTGGCTGTAGACTTAGGATCTTTCCTTTGTAGAAATTCTCCTTTGTACAACCTTTTCTAGACATGTAATAGACTTTTATATATAAATGAAAAGTCCTTCAAATATCTATTGGCTATTGACTTTGCTGTTTGAGTTCTGGCGCATGTAATGTCTGGCGCATGGTCTTTCTGGTTGTGAAATTCCATGCTTCTACAGTTACCCATCTCATTTTAAGGGCATCTTTGGGATCAATATTAGTTAGCTAAAGGGTAGAAAGGTAGAAGAATAACTTGGGTAAGCTAGTCTTGAGAGAGTGGCATATTTTAACTTGTGGCTTATTGGGTTAGAACCGTTAGTAGTGCTTACTAGTGCTTAAACCTCGTTCAAACAAATGAAGATATTTGACGACTTTGAATTTTATAATTAAAGAAGAGTATGGAAGATAGAGAAAGACGTAGGTAGAGTTAGCGAGGAAAGTCTAAGATCTGGTAAGATTCTCCCATGGAGGAAGTGAATTTGGATAATGTATAAACATGAGAATATGGGTATCAAGTAAAGGAATACTTGACGAAAATTAACTTTTATGATTAGATGACTACTGTGAAACCCGCAATTTTAATTAATTATTTTAGTGCTTATTATTATTATTATTATAAATTATTTATTTAGGAAAATGGTATTTTTGAAATTTTGAATGTTGGTCCTGACCCGAACCTGTCCTAAACCCATTTCGAATTATTTTCGAAACCGAACCCAATTCCGATTTTTGAAACCATTCCTAAGTATTATTCATATATTATATTTTTTTAAAAAAACAAAACAAAAGAATTCTTTTTAATTCTCTCAACACCCTTTCTTTCTCTTTTACTTTTCATTCTCTCAACAGAGAAAAGGAAACCTTTCCCTCTCCCAAAACGTGCGTGAGCTAGCCGACTTCCACGGCTTCCACAACCGGCCACCCCGACTTCTCCTTTCATCTTCCCGAAACCCCCCAAATTTTTTCCTATAAAACCCTCTCCATCCTCTCCATTCCGCACCACCACCATCTCTAAACTCCCAAACTTCTTTCCCCAATTTTTTCCGTGCCCTAGCAGACCGCTTCCTTTCCGGCGAACCCCGACCCCCGTCGTCGCCTCCAGGCCGACCCCAGGCCGAATCCGCCACCCACGCCCAAGCCCCGCGGCCGCCCTCCTTCGCCGGCGTCCGATCCGCGCGACCCCGACCTCCGTGCGCCCGGCCAACCAGCGGCCTCCCGCCGGCCCGGCGCCGCACCCCTGCCGTGCGACTCCCCGGCCTCCCCTGCCGGACCCGTGTCCGCACGCCCTGGGCCGCCCACCTCCGGCGGCAACTCCGCCCGGCCCGATCGGGACTCGCGCTCTTCGCGTGTGCCCTAGGCCGTGACTCCCCGGCCGAAACCACTCGGCTGCTCCCCAATCCGACAGCGCCTCCTCGCCGGGTTCCCCGTGCTCCCCGCGGTTCATATTTCTGCGGTCCAGCACTGTCCGATTTCACGATTCCGCTGTTGTCCGCAATTATTTTCTATATTTTCATCTGAGAGCTCTAGCCGAGCAACCCAAGGTATAACTCCTTTGTCCCGTCCCATTTTCGGTAGTCAATGATGAGATTAGTCCCCGATTCCTTTCCGGGAATACGATTTTTAGGTGGACGTCGTAGTTTCGGAGTTTTCGAAAACATTCTGTGGTTTCTCAGAATTTTTCGAGTTGGTTCGGAAATGTTCTGTTCTGTGTTTGGAATTCCGAGTTAGTTTCGGAGTTTCCGAAACTAGTATTCTCTGTTTCTGTGGTTATTTTCGGGTTTTCCGATTTCATTCGGAAACGTTCTATGATTTTTATTGTATATTTATTTGGTAAATGGTTTGGAGGTTAATTTCTGGGTGTACCCTGGTTTGGGACTTTTATTATGGGTGTTTCGGCGCATTTTTCCAGTTTTGGGTTGTCATAAAAATAGAGGGAATGCTGCCGAAATTTTTATAAAATTATATAAATAGATTTCAAATCGATTTTCGAAATGGTTTATTAAATTGGATTTTTGGGCGACGACCGTATTGGTCAATGGACCCTTAGCGAAATGCAAACGAAACTGGTATTACCCGGACGTTGAGGCATTAGCTATTTTGACGATTGGACCAATATCTGAGACTCGTAAATTAATTCAATTTAATTTAAATTATTATTTTATTTTGTAATTAAATTGTAGGATAATTTTTAGAGACTAACTAAAGTTTTCTTCTTATTTAAATTCATGTAAAATGGACTGTAAGGACATAAGCCCAGTTTTTATTATTTTCTGTGGTTTTGTAATAAGTTAGTGTAGTTTATTTCTTTTCTGGTTTGTGGTTGGCGTAAACACGTAAAAATAGTAAAATAATTAATTTATAGAAAATCAATATTATTTTCTCACATTAAATAAATTAGAAAAAATTACAAGTTATTATTTGAACAAATTTCACGTTTTCTCATTTAAAGAAAAATATTAATTTTATATATAATACAAAATACAAAGTTTTACCAAGTAAATCAATAACTACGAGTTTTTTCCAAATACAAAGTTAAATTGACTTTTCTTCGTAAGTTAGAAACTCACCACGATAAGCGTTCTAAAGTAGAGTTGTAAATAATCTAAAAATTTGATTAGGACAAATACTAGAGATTGTAACTAGCACACCTAGATATGATTTGAATATTGGTGCTAAGTCAGGAATTCTCAATTGTAGGGTTTCGAGGATTGTACTAGCATCATCTCGGAATCAACATTGAATCCAGTCATAATCAAGGCAAGTACAATTTATGATAGTTTACAATTATTTAGTAATCGTTTTATTGCAAGTTTAAACCACGATGTAATACGGAACTCTCTCTGAGAGCATTGACTGATTAACTGTTGGGTACTGGGGGAGTAGTGTAATGAGTATGACCACATCCAAAATAGTATACTGACTGTGTTAGCTTACATCTCATACACACGGGGATAAGCCATATCGTATCAATAGGATACAACTGTACAACCCAAGCCGGTCATATTTATTGCCTATTCACATCACAATATTTTAACTGCTGAAAAAACTGTTTATTTCAAATTGTTTAAAAGTGCATAATTCTATTATTATTTCAATTGTTGGATTATCATGAATTGTACTTTGCTCCCTCCTGACTGGAGACAACATTTTTAGGTGATTGTGTCATCGAAGATCTGATACCTGTTCCCGCAGAACCTGGAACCCAAGATCAGTAGAGCTGGATAGTAATTTATTTAGTAACCAATGTATCAAATGTAGTTGTTGTAATTAATAGTTGTTGTATTTCAGAAATTTTTAAATTGAATAAAAGATTTTATATTCGTTAGAATTTTATCTGCATATGTTTCACTACTGAATACAGCTTACTGCCGCCGTCTCAACAACGGTGCAGGCTGGGCATGATCCGATTCGACCCAAGAAATTGGGACCGGGTCGTGACATATTTTTAGTGGTGGCCCATGCAGGTCAGATCTGTAAATTGGTCTAGTCAACTTAGTCTAGACCATCGCGCAGTTTTGTAACTTGACCTAGGGATAGTTGAGACTTTAGAAAAATAGACTTTAGAAATAACTAGAACACTTAGATGATATACACCATGTTACATTATAGGACTGAAAATTATTTACTTAAATATCTATTTTTGCCTGCTTATAGATTCGTAGGATTCCTTGTTTGTGTTTGTACCTAAACCTTATCTAGATTAGGCTGATTGTACCTTTTGAGTGTCCCATGACTTTTGAGATTATTCTCCTACCATAATTTTCAGGTTCTAGTATACTTTAGGATTCATATTCTTTTTGAAATAAGATTGAATTTTTCATTATTCTTCTTCTTTATCAAACCTAATTTTAACTTCTTCATTGGTTGATCAGACCTTACTTCTCTACCTTTATTTGGAATTTTGATTCGTTTGTTATGAAGAGTTTCAATATTCTCTTAGCAACCCTATTAAACTCTTTTCTACCCAATATATATCTACAACCATTATCCAACCTTTTGTCTTGATCTCATTTCCAATTGACTAACTTTCTCGGAATCAATCCTGAATCAAAATTCTTCTGGGATTATTTAAACCATAAAGGTCAATTATTACCAGAAGAATTAGTTCAGTTCATGATTCTCCTAAAGGAGTTATTTCAATTTCAATATTGTTATCTCCTATGCTTTCCAAAGATCGAGAATATTTTCATATGTTGACCTCCTCCGCTCATTATAAAACCCTACTCTCTCTATGCAATTTCTTGATCAAATCAAGGCCTAGAAAGCTTCTATGATCATGAAGCAGGAACGGTCAGAAAATTGATCACATTTTTGAAATTCATTCTATTGTTAAATTTCCTTAAGTCAAGGAGATTTTTAGCTGTCCCAAAGCTATTTAATTTCTTGGCATTACTAGACAATTTCAATTTGATTTCCTTGAATCAATGAGACTTACCTTCTCTCAAATTTTCAACTTTCCTTAGTTATGAAATTATTTCTTCTCAAAATATTTTTGTATTCCCTGAGTGATTTGTCAGGAATATTTTCATTGATTTTTCTTACTTAATCTGAATCTGTGATGCTTCTATCTTATCTAGTGTTTGACTCAATTATTCAAATCAAGGTTGATCGTTTCATCTTTGAAATCGGAGAACAGATACTCCTCTTGATTTTAGCCCCAGTCTCTTGAATCTCAAACACATATTTTGATAAATCCCTTGATCTCAGAAGAACAATCATCTACATTTTCTACCCTGTTTAGAACTTTAAACTCGTTATGATTATTTAAATTATACCTCGAAGTTTATTCATGATTTTGATCACAACAAAATATTCTAAACTCTATCTAGAAGATTCTAAACATGTTTACAATTTTATCTTGATATTTAGCAATCATGCCTCGAATCTAATTTTGTCTTATGATGTAAACCTAGAACATTTTTATAGCTTAGATTTTTAGAGTACATGATATATAGGATATATATGAGTTAAAATGTACAATGGTGATTAGTATCGAGAAAAGTTTGTGAATAGTTTGACATTGAAAATTAATGGTTGTCAATGCTAGGCATAGAGATGCACTCTAGGAAGGTGCATGGTGAATTAACTATAAACAAGAAATATTGGACTTAAAATGTAAATAATTGAGGATGACGAATTGTATGAATAGAAGGGTGCCAATATATAAAAAAAAATTTGAGAAGATTGCATCCGATAATATGAACTTGAGTTTAGTGAAAATTAATAAAGGAAAAGATCTTATTTGAAGTCATATGCATCTTAGAATTAAATTTTATATTGACTTTGAAGAATTGACACTTTTGATTTTAAGGAGAACAATTTTGTAATGATAAGCCACAAGGAGTTTTGATTAAATATTTTTCGAAGATGTAATTGATTGAATATAAAATCTACCAGTTGAGGGAAGAATATCATGTCGAGTAGAAATTGAAAGATTAGAGGATTTAAATAAATTTTTGGTGATGTCGCTTCGAGTTTTAAATTAGTTATCTCTAGATATGAGATATATATGAAACGTTATGATTTCAGTTTTGAAAGTAAATTTTGATTTAAGGATCCCATTTAAAGGTTATCAAAGTTTTTGAAGTATGATTTTTTTTATTTACAAATTTTTTTCATTTATTTTATGTAGGAATTTGATTTGTGAAATGACAGTAAGTTTTTTTTGATATATTCGTTTGTCGAATTATTTAAAAACTTATGGTATGTTAATTTTTAAAACTATTTTATAGATCCTCGCGGCAGGATAATTATATTGAGATGATCATCTTGCGCTTTATTAAAGGAGAGAGAGTAGCCATGATTAAATTTAAATCTTTGAGAAGTTTGTGTTTGAATCTTTTGATGTTTGAATTTGGATTTTGAAATAGAGATGGATGAACTTTAGGTTAAAGAGGAAATCAAATTTGTGGAAGTTCTATAAATTCTTGGAGACGAGCATTACGTGACCAAGATTGAATTTTGACTTTTGAGGAAATTATTTTTTATTTGAATGAGGAGAAAAACTTATTCATCGAAGTAACATTAGTAAAAAAAAAATTTGATTGAGGATTTGATTTGATTTTATGATCGAGTCACCAATTAATGTTTGAAGATGTTAATTTTTGGATACAAGAAATGGCATATTTGGATTTCAATTTTTATTAGCTTGAAAAACTTGAATGTGAGGATATAAAAAAAAAATTGTGGATTAGCAATAAAGATTTTGATCTTATGGTTTGATTTCTTACTAGAATTGGAATTGATGAGAAAAATTTTAAGTTTGATATTTTCTAAGGTGGAAAGTGGAAGCTTTGTAGGATTAAAATTTAAGGATAGAATTTATTTAAATAAAAGAGTTGAAGAATTGATATGGCACATTGACGATTTTGTAAAATCACAAGTTTTGAGGGATGTAGTATGATTGAATTTGATTTTAAGAAGATTATCATTATATTACAAGATATAAATTTAAAGGATGTATTTGACGATTAAAAATTAAAGTTTGTTTGGAGCATTGAATTTAAATTTAACGTTTAAGGATTGGATTTGATTCAAAATTTTGAAATTTTGCCAAAAATCAAATTTCGAGGAGTTGAGGATATTGGTGATTTTGAGATTTGGCATAAATAGTTATTATTTATTATTTGAATTGAAGAGGAAAAAAAAATTGGAGAATAGGATCTGTGGATTATTGTTCAAATTCGAATTTCGAGGATAAGCTTTGAAATGTTAATCAAGAAATATAAAATTGGTTGGGTTTGATACGATATGTGATTGAACTAAAATTTTAGTGATGTGACTTATTAAATTTTAGAATTTACTAGCAGAGGTTAAAAGCTTAAATTTCGAGGACAAAATTTTCTAAGAAGGAAAGGTTGTAAAACCCGTAATTTTAATTAATTATTTTAGTGCTTATTATTATTATTATTATAAATCATTTATTTAGGAAAATGGTATTTCTGAAATTTTGAATGTTGGTCCTGACCCGAACCTGTCCTAAACCCATTTCGAATTATTTTCGAAACCGAACCCAATTCCGGTTTTCGAAACCATTCCTAAGTATTATTCATATATTATATTTAAAAAAAAACAAAAACAAAAGAATTCTTTTTAATTCTCTCCACACCCTTTCTTTCTCTTTTACTTTTCATTCTCTCAACAGAGGAAAGGAAACCTTTCCCTCTCCCAAAACATGCGTGAACTAGCCGACTTCTACGGCTTCCACAACCGGCCACCCCGACTTCTCCTTTCATCTTCCCGAAACCCCCAAAATTTTCTCCTATAAAACCCTCTCCATCCTCTCCATTCAGCACCACCACCATCTCTAAACTCCCAAACTTCTTTCCCCAATTTTTTCCGTGCCCTAGCAGACCGCTTCCTTTCCGGCGAACCCCGACCCCCGTCGTCGCCTCCAGGCCGACCCCAGGCCGAATCTGCCACCCACGCCCAAGCCCCGCGGCCGCCCTCCTTCGCCGGCGTCCGATCCGCGCGACCCCGACCTCCGCGCGCCCGGCCAACCAGCGGCCTCCCGCCGGCCCGGCGCCGCACCCCTGCCGTACGACTCCCCGGCCTCCCCTGTCGGACCCGTGTCCGCACGCCCTGGGCCGCCCACCTCCGGCAGCAACTCCGCCCGGCCCGATCGGGACTCGCGCTCTCCGCGTGTGCCCTAGGCCGCGACTCCCCGGCCGAAACCACTCGGCTGCTCCCCGATCCGACAGCGCCTCCTCGCCGGGTTCCCCGTGCTCCCCGCGGTTCAGATTTCTGCGGTCCAGCACTGTCCGATCTCCCGATTCCGCTGTTGTCCGCAATTATTTTCTATATTTTCATCTGAGAGCTCTAGCCGAGCAACCCAAGGTATAACTCCTTTGTCCCGTCCCATTTTCGGTAGTCAATGATGAGATTGGTCCCCGATTCCTTCCCGGGAATTCGGTTTTTAGGTGGACGTCGTAGTTTCGGAGTTTCCGAAAACATTCTGTGGTTTCTCAGAATTTTTTGAGTTGGTTCGAAAATGTTCTGTTCTGTGTTTGGAATTCCGAGTTAGTTTCGGAGTTTCCGAAACTAGTATTCTCTGTTTCTGTGGTTATTTTCGGGTTTTTTCGATTTCATTCGGAAACGTTCTGTGATTTTTATTGTATATTTATTTGGTAAATGGTTTGGAGGTTAATTTATGGGTGTTTCCTGGTTTGGGACTTTTATTATGGGTGTTTCGGCGCATTTTCCCAGTTTTGGGTTGTCCCGAAAATAGAGGGAATGCTGCCGAAATTTTTATAAAATTATATAAATGGATTTCAAATCGGTTTTCGAAATGGTTTATTAAATTGGATTTTTGGGCGACGACCGTATCGGTCAATGGGCCCTTAGCGAAATACAAACGAAACTGGTATTACCCGGACGTTGAGGCATTAGCTATTTTGACGATTGGACCAATATTTGAGACTCGTAAATTAATTCAATTTAATTTAAGTTATTATTTTATTTTGTAATTAAATTGTAGGATAATTTTTATAGACTAACTAAAGTTTTCTTCTTATTTAAATTCATGTAAAATGGACTGTAAGGGCATAAGCCCAGTTTTTATTATTTTCTGTGGTTTTGTAATAAGTTAGTGTAGTTTATTTCTTTTCTGGTTTGTGGTTGGCGTAAACACGTAAAAAATAGTAAAATAATTAATTTATAGAAAATCAATATTATTTTCTCACATTAAATAAATTAGAAAAAATTACAAGTTATTATTTGAACAAATTTTACGTTTTCTCATTTAAAGAAAAATATTAATTTTATATATAATACAAAATACAAAGTTTTACCAAGTAAATCAATAACTACGAGTTTTTTCCAAATACAAAGTTAAATTAACTTTTCTTCGTAAGTTAGAAACTCACCTCGATAAGCGTTCTAAAGTAGAGTTGTAAATAATCTAAAAATTTGATTAGGACAAATACTAGAGATTGTAACTAGCACACCTAGATATGGTTTGAATATTGGTGCTAAGTCAGGAATTCTCAATTGTAGGGTTTCGAGGATTGTACTAGCATCATCCCGAAATCAACATCGAATCCAGTCATAATCAAGGCAAGTACAATTTGTGATAGTTTACAATTATTTAGTAATCGTTTTATTGCAAGTTTAAACCACGATGCAACACAGAACTCTCTCTGAGAGCATTGACTGATTAACTGTTGGGTACTGGGGGAGTAGTGTAATGAGTATGACCACATCCAAAATAGTATACTGACTGTGTTAGCTTACCCCTCATACACACGGGGATAAGCCATATCGTATCAATAGGATACAACTGTACAACCCAAGCCGGTCATATTCATTGCCTATTCACATCACAATGTTTTAACTGCTGAAAAAACTGTTTATTTCAAATTGTTTAAAAGTGCATAACTCTATTATTATTTCAATTGTTGGATTATCATGAATTGTACTTTGCTCCCTCCTGACTGGAGACAACATTTTTAGGTGATTGCGTCATCGAAGATCTGATGCCTGTTCCCGTAGAACCTGGAACCCAAGATCAGTAGAGCTGGATAGTAATTTATTTAGTAACCAATGTATCAAATGTAGTTGTTGTAATTAATAGTTGTTGTATTTCAGAAATTTTTAAATTGAATAAAAGATTTTATATTCGTTAGAATTTTATCTGCATATGTTTCACTACTGAATACAGCTTACTACCGCCGTCTCAACAACGGTGCAGGCTGGGCATGATCCGATTCGACCCAAGAAATTGGGACCGGGTCGTGATAACTACTGTACCCAGAAGGGACGAATATAACCATGGAAAGAAATATCACAAGAAATGGAATGATAGGTTCTAGAGAAGGAATAAGCAGTGAGAAATTGGGATAAGACTATTGGCATGCAATTTTGGATAGAAGCAATTGTGTTTGCAATTTCTACCACATTGGAGACTCATATTAGTTATGATAAAAATAATTGAGATTTTGTGATTTTTTGCTATTGTGTTTGGATGAAAACGATTGACATGTGCATGATTAAAGATTAAAAAAAAATTTAATGATTATAGTTTGGTCAATTGATTTCAAGAATTGGAAATTCTCGAATATAGATCATGGATCAACTTTCTAAGGATTTACTATAACAAGTGAAGATTGTGACTTTGACGTAGTCAGTTTTTGAAGAATGAAAAGAAAAAAAATGATGTCTGTAAAATGATTTGATTGAGAGAAATACTTAAAATTTGAAATACATTTGGCATACGAGTTATATATAACGACGAATGGAAGTTTGATTTAGATGATTTATGATTCCAAATAGGTTTAGTTTTTAATACCTTGGCGGCTGCTTTAGTTTTCTGTAGATACTTAGAGTTCAACTAGTTTAGCAAGCTAGAAATTGGATTTTTGTATGGGGCATTAATGAGATTGTTATTTTTGTAAGTTATTTTTCCCGCATATCCTATCTTTGATCCTTGAAATAGTGATACGATATCTTTCTATTCCCTTTTGATTATCACTCAGTCCTCAAAGGAACTATCTTATCCGATTACATTTTAATCATAGATATATTATTCTAATCATCCTCGCTATCCTCCCATCATACAACTTGTTGAGTTCTCCTTAGTCATAAACCCTTATAACCCATTCCAATTTGATCTGAAATTTTTAGTCCCTTAACCCAGAGGATTTTATCATTTTTGCATTCTCAATAAACTGTTGACGTTCGTTTCTTTCTTGTCTTTTCTGTTTCACGAGACCTCATTTTCTCCTATTCTTGATCATAATGGTACCTACATTTTTTTCGTGCCTAAAATAATTTTGATCTCAACAACATTTCAACCCTATCTCAGATCCTATCTAGAAAATTCTGATCGTGCCGATATTTTATCATTGTACCTAGTGATTATGCCAAGAATCCGATCGTGCCTGATGATTTAAAATCATGTTCTTGATCAAGGTTAAGTGATTTTGTCTGTACCCCTAACCCTGCCTTTAATTTCGAGGACAAAATTTTCTAAGGAGGGAAGGTTGTAAAATCCTGATTTTCAATTTATTGGATTACCAGTTGATGATAATTAGTTTAGTTATTATTATTATTATTATTATTATTATTATTATTATTATTATTATTATTATTATTATTATTTAGTCGGTTTTAGGAAAAAAATATTATTTTAAAATTATCGTTGATTTTTTATTGTGGCCCTGTCCCCGATCCCGAGTCCGGACTCCGACCCCGAGTCCGGGCACCGACCCCAAACTCGAACCAGACCCGATTTCCGAAACCCAACTCAGTCCGAACCCGTCCTTAGTTCCCTTCTTTTAAAATCCTGATTACTATATATTAATTAAAAAAAAGAACTGACTAATTCCTAAAACCTATTTCCCATGTGGCCCCAGCACCCCACGACCCAGCACCCCACGACCCAGCTCCCCACGTTTTAGCTTCTATTCCTACTCCTTCTCCTCAGCATTTTTCCTCCATACCACTCATTCCCTCCCTAACACCTTCCATATAACACAAAGCACCAGCACTACTCCCATCCACCACATTCTTCTCCCTAACACAAATCCAACACTCTATTTTTCCCATTCCACTTCTTCACTTGCCCCCAAACTCCCAAACCCTTTTCTACTCTCCAGAGCTCGGCCCTGAGCCTCCCGCGCCCGACCGAACCCGGCCCTCCGCCGACCCACTGCCCCGCCGGACTCCGGCGACCTCGCCACCCGCGCCCGCGCGCGCGCCCCAAGGCCGCGTCCAGCCCGCGCCCAAGCCCACGCGGCTTCGCCTCCTGCGCGCGCCCTAGGCCGCGACTCCCCGGCCGAACACCCTCTGCGCCGCCCTTGGCCGCGCCCCTCGGCTGCCCCCGACCCGACAGCGCCTCCTCGCCGAGCTTCCCGTGTTTTTGCGGGTTTTCGATCTCCAGGTCTGCTGTCCGGTTCATTCTCGTGCTTCCCGCGGTCCCGATTTTTTGTTGTCCAGCGCTTTCGCTGTTCCGAGGCGATTCTCCGCTGCCCGCGTATTTCTTTCTTCCATTTTCATCTGAGAGCTCTAGCCGAGCAATCCGAGGTATACTTCCGTGTCCCCGTGTCCCTTCCGTAGTGTCAATGATGATACGGTTCCCGATCCCGTCCCGGGATTCGGTTGCGTTTTTGGTTTCTTCGGATTCCGAACTTTCCTTCGGAAAGATTTCGTGGTTTGTGTGTCTGTGAGAATTCCGAGTTTAGTTTCAGAATTTTCGAAACTGGTATTTGGGTTCTGTGATCATTTTTCCTAGTTGTTCCGTGGTATTTTCGGGTTTTCCAAAATGTATTTCGGAAACGTTCTGTGAATGGGATTTTTCATATATTTTGTGGATTGAAATTATTTTCAGTGGGTTTCCCTGGTTTGGGGCAATTATTTTGGTGTTTGTTGGCATTTTTCCAGTATTGGGTTGTCCCAGTTATAGAGGAAATGCTACCCAAATTTTCTTAAAAAGTTTTAAAATACTTTTCAAAACCAGTTATTTTGCAAAGGAATTATTTAGTTGATTTTTGTTTTCGGGCGACGACCGTACCGGTCTGTGGGCCCTAGCAAAATGCAAACGAAACCGGTATTGTCCGGAAGTTGAGGCATTAGCTAAAAATGATATTTTGAACCAAGTCTGAGACGCAATTAATTATTATCTTTAATTTATAATTATTATTATTTTTAGAACGGGTACTGTTGTTAGTATTTTTGGGTGCAGGGCTTCGGCCTGCTGAATGGACCGCTTCCCGGCGTTCAGGATTCACCGAGTTTTATTATTTTTCATTTATGTAAATAATTGTAAGGGCATAAGCCCAGTTTTCTATTTTCTTTGCTGCGATCCTGTATTGCGTAGAATAGATTTTATTTATTTCCTGGTTTGTTGGTTTGTCGATAAACTCGTAAAATATTAAAAAGACATTATTTTGGATATAGAAAATTAATATCATTTTTTCACATTAAATAATTAGGAAAAATTACAAGTCTGTTATTTAAACAAATTCACGTTCTTCTTATTTAAAGAAAAATATTAGTTTTATACATAATATTACAAAATACAAAGTTTTGCCAAATTAACCAGTAATTGCCATTTTTTTAATTAATCAATAATAACAACGAACAACGAACGGAGAATTGCGACGTTAGACGTTTTCCGGTAGAATAATTAAATAAACTTAAAACTGAATTAGGACCAATTCTAGAGATTATAACTAGCACACCTAGAATGCTTTCATATTGGTTCTAAGTCAAGGTTCTCAACTGTAGGATCTCGGAGACGAACTTGACATCATCCTCGGTACCGACTTTTCCGATCCAGTCAATTAACAGAGGCAAGTTACGGTTATGTTTTCTTGTATTTTATTTAGTAATTGTCTAACTGCATGTTTAAGCCACATTGCTACACGGGAGCCTCTCCTAGGGTTTAGATATTGATTGATATTGATTGTGGGAATTGGGAGAATAGTGTAACGTTTATGGCCAATACCCCCCATATTGCAAGATTGTGTGAGCTTACTCCTCTTACACACGGGGATAAGCCGTATCGCGTCGCTAGGACGCTAATGTATAACCCAAGCCGGTCATAGACGATTACACATTCAAATCACATTGTTTTTAATCGTAGAATTACTTGAAATATGAGTTACATATTCGTACTTGCTCCCTCCTGACTGAAGACAACATTTTTAGGTGACATTGAGGATGCTGAGCTATTGTACAATAGCTATTATGACCCGGTTCTGTACCCTGTGGTGTTGCCAGAGTCCCCCTCGGAGGACGCAGGACCTGAGGCCGACGAGCCGAACACTTAGCTAGTTATTTCCAGTTTCCAGTTTTGTTGTTTTGAAACTTTGTTAATTTGAATTCAGCATTTTACTTCAGTTCTTTTTGTACTTTTCGAATGTTGAATAAAAGTTTTAAAATTTTCGTATATTGAGTTGTTACAAATGTATAGATGTTGTTGTGAACACCTGCTTATAGAACAGCTTACTGCCGCCGTCTCACAACGGTGCAGGCTAGACATGATCCGGTTCGATCCAATTATTTGGGATCGGATCGTGACAACTAGTTTCTAGGAACTTCTATGTGAAGTAATATAATCTATTTAAGTAGTTTCTAGGAATTTAGACTTTTTTATATATTATCTTATTATTAAATTATTGAAGAATTATTTTACCATAAAGTTTTTGCTTGGGTGGGAACTTGATTTGTTATGTTACTGTATCCTAGGTTCGATCATTGGTGAAGTGGTCGTCGATATCCGCAGTGGGTTCTCAACCTCGTCACAATCGAATTAAAGACAAATTGTTACATCCTTAGTAGAGCCCTAAACCTCGTCACAATCGGATCGTCAATACCCTAACGACTTGCTACGTCAGTTGGAATTAGAGCTTCCTATGTCAGTTTGTATTAGATCTCGTTTCGCCGAGTAGTTATCTTACACCTTTGCCGTTGTCATCCACATCCACCACTGTGTCCTTCGCACAAATCATTTCCGTCCACGGCCACTACCATTGTCTTCAAATTCAAAAAAAAAAAAAAAAAAGCCTTCCTTTTTCACGCCTCGAATGCGGTTTACTGACGTTTAGCCACCTCCATCTTGACCTCCCTCTGAGCCACTCAACGACCCCCATTGGTTGCAGGCTTACAGGTAGCCACGCTGATAGCCTCTCTGCCCTCTTTATCGTCGACCCAACCTGTGCATCGCGCTCTGACTGCTCCCTATGCGACCACGGTACCAGCACAAGTCGAACCTCAACCTCCGTACGTAGTGCCAGCACCGGTCTTCCTTGAAGTCGCCATTGGCCGCCTTCTCGAGTCCCTTCCACCACCTTCTCCAACAACCTCTACTCCAACCATCTAAAGTGTAGCCCAACAACATACTCCCTTCATCTTCCATCAGAAAGCCCTAACCCTAATTTCCTATCTTTAGTCATTCCAAACCCAATCAAAATCAATTCCTAAACCTGATAGCCCTACATGTTTAACTTAAGTTATTCCAAATAGGAACCAGTCTTGCTCAACATACCAAAACCCATTTAACTTGACCACTTAGCTCCAGAACCTGAACCACTAGCCACTTTAACTTGGATTTGACCTATTAGGCTAATTTTTGACATGTGTTGAGTTTCAAATTACCGCAAATCTCTACCCTCTCTGGCATGGACCTCCGCTACAACAAGGTAGGGGTGAGCATCGGTATAATCGGTCGGTATTTGGTCGAACTTTTCGGTATTTTTTTAAATCGGTATCTAAAAAATCAATACCAATATCTTACCATTTAGAATCGATTTTTTCGGTTTCGGTTAAATCGGTATTCGGTCAATTTTTGTTCGGTATCGATATTTTACCAATTAGTATTTTACCAATAAACATTTGATCAATCAACACACTTAATATTTTAGAAACTCTTAACCTATAATATTTTTTTTACTTTTTTGGAAGTATTAAATTTTAAAGTCAAGCCTCTATTAACCAAACAATTAATCAAAATTATGAGAACAATATGTAGCAAGTCGCAAACACCTAAAAATGAGTTTAAAAGATCAAACGCGGTCACTAAGTTTAATCTTTAGTATAAGTTTAAGTAACCAAAATTCACTTCAAATTCTATGAGCACAGAAACATAAACTCAAACAATCAAAAACTCAATTCTTAGCATTCTTAACATAAGTTCAAGTCCACTAAAGTCAATTCTAAGTTAAACTGACCAAAACAAAGATAAAAATTATAATTAGTAGTATAAATTAATCACGAACAACATTCTACAAAAAAGAATATATATATATATATATATATATATATATATATATATATATATATATATATATATATGGAATCGGTTCGGTTCGGTATTTTCGGTATGGTATTACACCCAAACCGCTATCACTACCATTATACCATATTTTAGTCGGTTCGACAATTCGGTATCGGTACATGTTTTCGGTTCGGTTTTTCGGAATATTTTTAATCGGTATTCGGTCGATTCGGTATCGGTCGGTATTTGCTCACCCCTACAACAAGGTGTGCAAATTTCAGTTTTTGAACGGACCCAATCCAACCCGAAATATCATTTCGGGTCAGTTTCTAAAAAAAGTGGGTCAAAATTCGGTTTTTGGTTATAAGAAAGTCAGCTTTTCGGTCGAGTTACGAGTTTGGATTTCAGTTTCCGACCCGAACCGACTGATATGTATATTTACTTCTAAACCCTCTTCCATATATATATATATATATATATATAACCTAATTATAATTTCTCTCTCCTCCATTCTTTCTTTTGGCACCCCATTCTTCCTCCCGCCGCCCCAATCAGCTGTCCGACGGTGAGTCGCTTCTGCCGCGACTTCTAAAATCCCTCTCTTTTTTCCATTTCTCTCTTTCCCCTCCCTTTTCCAACTCCCGTATCTTCAATTTAATTTGGATTAGGTTACAACTTACAAGTATTGAAGTTCTAATTATCAAATGTTAGTAAGCTTGTGCTCTAATACATTTATTATTATTTATTTATTTTGCAAATTTGCAGGATTTTGTCTGATCATGTCCACTTGTGGGATGCAATGTTATTCATGTTGCTTGCATTTTCCAGAATTTATATTGGTGTTGGTTCTATGCCAAACATCTTTTATGTGCTTTTGAACATTCAACGTCTTGATTAAGGGTGTGCTTGTGAACATTCTGACAAATGAATCCTTAATTTTGTAAACATTCAACGTCTTACTGAAGGGTATGCTTGTGAACGTATGCAATAATTTGGTCCAAAAAAAGCCCAACCTATTTGGGCTTTTTTTAAGGCAATTTATATAGGCACATCACTTTCTTATTCAGGCTAGCCCGGATTGTGGCTAGCCCAAAAAATTTTCATTTGAAAGAGGCTAGCCCAAAATTTTTATCATGGCTATCCCAAATTTTTCTTCCCCCCAAAACCCATTTTTTTCCTTCATTTGGAAAATCCCTTCTCTCTCTTCCAAAATCCTCATCCCTCTCTTCTTCTTCTTCCTCTTCTCCTCCACCTCTCCTCAATTCCCAACATCTTCCTCTTCTCATCCACAACTCCTAATTTTCAACATCTTTCACTTCTCCTTCACCATCCTCCTCTTTTGAAGAAATTAATTCAAAACCTCTTTCTCAATTTATTTTCAAAACCCTAGAAATTAATTTGAAAAATTAAAGCATCAATTACTTTGTTTATTTCAATTCTTTGTAGCCCATTTGAACGAATTAAACTACATACGGAGTAAAAAATTGCCCATTTAAATTAAACCCAAGTATGAACGAATGAGAAAACTCTGCGTCGACAAGGACTGCCCAATTTTCTGGCAGTCCTCCAAACTGAATGGACTGCCAGAAGAATGGGCAGTCCAACTCACAACATGTGTAACTTTGGACTGCCCATTCTTCTGGCAGTCCAACATATAGACTGGACTGCCAGATAGTTGGGCAGTCCAAAGTTACACATATTGTGAGTTGGACTACCCATTCTTCTGGCAGTCCATTCAATTTATAGGACTGTCAGAAAATTGGACAGTCCTCGTTTACACTAGTTTAACAGCAATATTATGGTTTCCACAAATATTAGGGTTTGTGCATTATGAGGAGCCTTTGGGTGCCATCAAAATTGGAAATGAGAAGTAAATTAGGGTTTAATTTTTGGATGTCCTCTTCTAATTTTTTGGATGTTCTCTTCTCATTTTCTTCTTCTCCCATCACAATTCTTATTTTTGTTGTTTTTATTCTTCTTCTTCTTCCTCTTCTTGTTCTTCTTGTTGTTCTTCTTCTTCTTCTTCTTGGATGAGTTGAGGAAGAAGAACAAAATTAGAAAAATTGGCTTTTATACTAAAGAGTGGGATAGCCATGATAAATTTTTCCAATGGCAAACTTGTAGATAACCCAAAAAAAAAAAAGGATAGCCTACAAAAAAAAGTGATGTGCCTATATAAATTGCCTTTTTTAATAGGACTGGTCCGGTACAATCCGACTTGGCACGAAAAGTCCGACCCTTATGGGCAGACTTGGACTTTCTAGATAAAATTTAAGCATGACTCAATCCGGCCAAAAATTTCTCTAGGGCCAAAAAAGACCGGCCCATGTCCGGCCCGAGCCTGTACTTTATGGACCTGGAC
Source organism: Iris pallida (assembly GCA_029216955.1). Taxonomy (NCBI): domain Eukaryota; kingdom Viridiplantae; phylum Streptophyta; class Magnoliopsida; order Asparagales; family Iridaceae; genus Iris; species Iris pallida. Next base: position 554,377 of record JANAVB010043017.1, read on the forward strand.
AGCCCGGCCCGGCCCAATGACAATCCCTAAACTAGACCAAATATGATTAACAGAAAAAGATTCTAAAAAGCTGATGCATGAGCATTACATTCTTGAATATGTGGTTCCTAACCACAATCTGCAATCTTTTCTGATTGCTTTTCACTCTCTTTCTCGAAAGAAGGACAAACTGGAATTACCTCAAAAATATAAGAGAGAGGAGCAGATTTATTCAAATGGTCAAATTAAACTGATACCAAAAAAAGTTTTTTAAAAAAAACACAGATTTTCTTAGACCATTACATCAAAATTACACTAACAGCCTAACTCAGAAATGCTACAAGCAGAACATCATGTGGAAGATGTCCTGCACCTTGGTGAAGAGCCTTGTAGGATTAGTGGATACAGGAAGGCAGGAAGGAGGTGGTGACTGCTCCTCCTTTTTCATCTTCTTCCTCCTCAGTTGGAAGAACTGTTGCATGGCATCGGCGCACTCTGTCGCAAGTATCCCGCGCCTTATTGTTATCTTTGGGTGGAAAGGGTGGACGGGGCCAGATATCTGGTTTGAAGAATCCAGTGAGTTACTTCCTCCATCTGCACTCGGAAAAAGCCTGCACAAGACAATTCTATGGTCCTCAATCACAAGAACATACTAATGGTGGTTAAGACTTCGAATTAGCAGACAGACTTACTTAACATAACTCTATCTGTTCCGTTTATAAATGCCGAAATGATAAGAACAAAACACCAAAAAGAATTATTATGTTAGGAAAAAGGACGGAATAAACTTAGGGATAGGTCCTCGATCCAACAGATGTCAGACGGCAACATATAAATTCTAGAAGCAAGCTGAGAAGGCACTTTGAACAGGATGCCGCCTTGACAAGAAGTGGTCAAACAAATCATCACAGAGGTAGGAGCAAGCCAAATTGCTAATAGAAGTTACCTAACAATTGGTATAGCAAGAAGAAGAGCAGCAAAGCCTTTATCCCAATTTCTTGAGTCAGCTTTGAACTCATTTCATAGGTATCCTAGAAAAAATTTAAGTTGGCTTTGCCGCTTTAAACAATCCTACTTTTGCCAGGGCCTCCGATAAGGCAGGGGGCATCGATCTAGGTACTTGCATCCGGAGATGCAGGTTCAACTCGTGGAAACAACCTCCGTTTATAGGGGGAAAGTCCCCAAGACCTTGCATTAGCGGAAGTCTTGTGGCATCCTCATGCCCTTCTTTACTGTAAATGATAGGCTATTTGCACCTAGCACAGAACCTGTACCCAAAAGGTGATGTTGGTAACTTAACTGCATAGTTAAAATGCTGTAATCTGGGTTCTTGCTACTTCACAGTTTGGAGCAACTTATTGGTTACATGACTGGGTTGGATGTAATCTGTCCTGATACTATGGGTAGAACCTGGCACTGAAGGGGTTGGCATTGCACTGCACTAGTTACAGAGCACATCAACACGATCGGATTGTAATGAACCTACAGACATTATTGATCCAGTACACCATTGTGTAGCATCAATGTAATTGATAAAACATAGACCACACAAACCAGACGTTTCATAGACGCATAGAAATAGAAAGGTTTCATTTTGAAACTAAAATCAGATCCAGCTTAATAAAAGAATTCAACAACCTAGATGGCCTGATAGTTCAGATTCAGAATCTCACCTTCATGTTTTGACTCCAACCACAATTCAGTATAATAAAGTTCATGATATAATGCATTGAGGATTCAGTCTTTGTGAGACCACAATAAATAAAAAGTTAAGGAAATGAAAGTAACACATTGACAGCTAACACGAACAAAAGAAAATCGAAAACAGATCAGATACAAAGAAAACATACCTAACCCAACTGCCATCAGCTCCTAGTAGCTTGTTAGGAGCACCCCATACAACAGTGTCGATTCTAGCTTGAAGAATTGCCCCAGCACACATTGCACACGGTTCAAGTGTCACATAAAGAGTTGTTTCCTGGAAAGCATCAGCAGAGAGGAATAAAGAGACTACATTCAATTGGCTTCATAAAAGAAAGCATAGAAGGTATATGTAACACCACATTTAGCAAATATATATATATTTAGCAAACATATATGCACGGTTCAGTCAAATGCATATGGTTTCTCTAAAAGAAAAACCTTAAGCTTTATCTTGCTCCAAGTGCTCAGTTACAAGCAGCATTCTTTTGAATCAGTAGGAGGATAAACTCCTTCCTTTTACCTACATGTCTCACCAATACTGCATATTTGTTAATCCTCGTCACCTCGTAAATATTTTCCCATCAAAATTGGGTCAGCCAAGGAACATAGATCTATTTTGAGAAGCCACCTCTATTCAATCAAATTTTACAACCGGCTGAACTTGACATCAAAACTCTTGGTGCTAAATACCAAAACAAGGAAACTATGGGAATGGGTGTGCCTCCAAACCTAAAAAGGGTGAATTGGCAGTAGGGAAATCTGCTTTATCCGCATATTAAGCATGTGCAACCTAACGAGTAGCCATTCTAAATTCGCCTAGAGCATTAGAGAAGTCTTGAAGGAGGTCGCAGATGGTAAATTTGCTCTAGGGAGCAATCCTCATCTCTGATGCAATGTAAGACAGGAATCCTGTATGTTGACAGAGCATCAAAAGCATAAAAAAGAATGTGTCGAATGATAGCGTCACCACTAACGATAATTATAACTCTCTACCACCATGATCATCTTCCCTATTTACATTTTAACGAGGTCAATTCTGGAGAAAATATCAAGAGAGCTTCTTAATAGCACATCGATCACAATATAAGTAAATTTCAAAGTCATCTTCCAATTTGGATTTAATTAAGAAACATCTACCGAGTTCAAAGGACAATTTATTCCTGCCTTAAGCATCTCCCAAGCAATTTTCAGATTATTAATGGCTCGTCCATCAGAATAAGCTTAAGTGCATTACTGATCTTGCTATTTGCCCAGTAAGGCATGGCATGTAGTTTAATCACTCTTTTCTTAGTACTACACTACCTATTCAAGAAATCTTTGCCTATCCTATCAACTACCTTTGTACAAGGCATTCATCTTATGAGCATCATCCTCATCAAGAGGCGTCACTTGAATGGTCTCAAACCACAAGAAGGTTTTGCAAACTCAATACCAGATGTGGTTTTTGAACTAAGTTCACAGGTTGCTGGGGGTTCCAAAAACTGTGTTCGTAAAAGCAATGACAGTTGAACTTGGGTAATTTTGATGTAGGTATGGTCTTAACAGCCAACACCATACTCTCGTAAATGGACCCTAACTAAATACCACCTTATGGAGGTGAGGTGTCGAACCAAACTAGAGGATGCAGGTGGGTTAGAAGGGCACAGATCCGGCCAATACCTAAAATCAAGAATCAAGATCCATTTGTCAGGTATGGGTTAAAAATTCAGACAGAAACTCCAGTTTATCAATTGTGGGTCTGACATATTTGGATATGATTCGATTGATTGAATGAAATCTAGTTTAAGAGTTTCCATTGAAAGACAACCTACAAAGAAACCTAGAAGGAACACAAACCTAAGCTGCTGCAGCGTCTCCGGCAGATAATTCATGCCTTCTCGCCCATTGTGTGTTAACTGACCTATCCTTCCCCACTTGTGCATACGCCCTCTCTTAACTCCTCATTGTAGAATGTTTGACTTTCTAAAATTAACTTCCCGCAACGCAAACATTGTTTTCAGTGTTTTACCGACTTAAATTTCAAACTATAATATACACAACAGGCATGCTTCTAAATAATGGCAGTATCACTAGGAAGGATATAAAGTCTAATTAAGCCAGACAAACGCCCAAATTAGCTAAAGCATATTTTGAAGCAATTCTATAAAGGGGTGCTTCTTGTGATGCACCTATATACTAAGCTTAACCAGATGCACATCACTATAGCCACGTCCAAGTCCCAGTTTCTGGAAAGTTCCCATGTCTTACCTCCAGAAACCCGACCACTTAACGCCCATCCCAAGTGTTCTTAGCTCGTAACTTGAAGTCCTTTGAATCTGAAATCTACCAAACCAAAATAAATACACCAATTCAAACATTTTTCAAGAACGGCAGAAAAATTGACCCAGCAAGTTCCTAATGTGATTCATGTGCAAAAAGACGTGATTATCACAATTGGGTTGCAGTGAGCTAATTGGATCTGCTAAATCTTTTGCTAAGGATCCAACAAACCAGAAAGTATTAGAATCGTTTCTATACTATTAACATAAGAATGTCAGAAGGGAGAAACAGAAATAATACCGCAAGGCGCCATGTCCGAAGGACACTAGATGCTTCCCTTATACAAATCATCTCAGCATGTGCAGTTGAATCTCTCAACTCCTCCACTCTGAACATTAGGCATTGTCATAAGCTTATCTTAATTTACAAATTTTGACATGACAAGGCACAAGCTAAAGAGAGAATGCTGGGAATGATACTCACAAATTGCAGCCCCGGGCAATAACTTTCCCATTCTGAACCAAAACAGCTCCAACTGGCACCTCCCATGCATCTGCAGCCTTCTTAGCTTCCAAGAGAGCTTCCCTCATAAATAATTCGTCGACCTTCCTCTGTTCTCTTTCACGAACATATGCTTCTTCCCACTCATCAAACTGCTCTTTCATGACTTGTTTATTCCTCTGAAATTTCCTTCTCTTCAATTCACCATCCTTCCCTTCACTTCCACCAACTTCAGGTATTTTCTCTCGATTAGAGAGATCTTCCAACTCTGTTGATCCACTGTCAGGCATCTGAACAGTTTCTACTTCTATTGAAGAAGGTGAACCTGCACAAACTGAGGAAGATGGTAGCTGCTCAGCAGGTACCACATCAGAAGCAGTACCTTGTCGTCCCTTTCTGCCCTCACTCAACTCTAAATCTTCAGGCCTGGATACTAGGGAATCACCTTTAGATGATGAAGCTGTTCTCATAGTACCCATTGAGGTTGAGGAGCTGAGTCGGGATTGGCCAGCATGACCTATTGTTGACCCTATTTGTTTTGGTGATCTGACCCTTCTCCTGAGTTCTGTTTCACTCCCTTCTGTCCCACTGACTACCGGTAGTCTTTCTCTACTGAAGTCGTCTATTTTCTTTCCAATTTCAGTCATTGAAGTTGAAGCCTTTGCACCGGTCAGCACTGCTGCTTGATCAGTGTAGACTACACCAGAAATAATACTTTGTTGGCCCTCTTCATCTTCATGCCACTCTTCATCTTCTGCCCCAGATACCAGGGAAGCATGTTTAGAAGATGAACCAATTCTCAAGGTTCCTGTCGTGGTTGATGAACCAATTTCATATTGTTCAGCGGGCGTTTTAGTTAGAATGGATTCTTTTGTCGAATGGTTCAGTCCCTTCTTCTTCGCCTCATCTTCATTCTCATCTGCTTCAGTACCAGAAAACCATGCCTCACTACCAACAGATTCATTAGACGAGCTTCTTGCACTTGATTTTGTAGCTGAGTTGTGAGAACGAGCACTCTGGCCCCATCCCAACTTAATTATACTGGCAAGATAATTCCATAAAGACCTGTGGGATCTCCTACTGACAGCACTTTCAGCTGACCCTGGAGCAAGTGTAGAATCTACTGCTTCTACAGGTGAAGAATCCTTCAGGGTCTCTTCAATCTTGGAAGGTTCCTGAGAAGACGCGCCCCTGACATCCCACATCTCATCAGATGGTCCTTTTATCCCAGACCTAGATGAAGAATCCCTACCAACTTCTTCTGTGTACCTCCCCTCTTCTAATCTTGCAGTAACATCTGAAACACTTTGACTCATTTCCCTATGAACTCCTGTGTCAGTTTCAGATAACTCTGCAGTTGATATTTCCTGCCTTAGCTTGTCAACAAAGTCCCCAACATAGGATGCAGAAGACTTACCTAGTCTACTAGCAGATTCTATTGCATCATTTTTCACTTGGTACAAAGAAATAGAGGAACCATCTAACCTTTGACCGAATCTCATTTGAGTGTGTGTTGACTGTGAACTCTCTCCACTAACTGTGCTTCTTTGCTCCTCCTTGTCCCGCGCCAAGAGAGATGAGGAAGTTTCTTTTCGGTCTTCTATTCTTGTATCAGATCTCTCTTGCAAATTAGAAAGCCTTTCTGAATGGATCCTCTCGAGCTCATGTACATTGGTAACCCTTTCTGAATCGCTTGTCCACCTTTCCCCCGTTCCATGCACCACATTGACAGCAGAACTCAGATTTTCTTCCCGGACATCTGTTCTCATACCAAGCGAACCCCTTGAACCGCTAGCCCTTTCGGTCCCACTTGCATGTATCCTAGAAGAGCTAGACCGACTTGTATACTGCTTATCTGATTCCATCTTGTCAAATTCCTGTTGATCCAATTGGATTCTCTTTTTTCTTGCCATCTCAACTACATATTCAAGTGAGTTAGACCTATTATCACTTTCCTTCATTTGTTCTTCTCTAAAATAGCTTTGTCTGATGTCTGACCATCTGCCATCGGCTCTGGTCTCAAGAGAACTACTTGCATCATCGGCTCTTTGAGTATCAGTAGCATGAACCCTAGAGATACCGGTCTGAGTTTCATATTGACGATCTGATTTCATCTTGTCAAATTCCTGTTGATCACTTTGGGTTCTTTTTTCTCTTGCTTGCACAACATTTTCAACTGAGGCATATCTATTCTCCTGACCCCTCATTTGTTCCTCCTCAAAATATCTCCGGCTGTTGTCTGACCTCCTATTATCAGCTCTGATCTCAAGTGAACTCCTTGAACTGCTGGCCCTTTGGGTATCAGTAGCATGAAGCCTCGAGATATCGGTCTGAGTTTCATAATGACGATTCGATTTCATCTTGTCCAATTCCTGTTGATTTACTCCGGTTCTATTGTCTCTTGCCACCTGAAGTACATTTTCAACTGAGGAATCTATATTCTCCCCATCCTTCATTTGTTCCTTCTCAATATACCTCCGGCTATTGTCCGACCTCCTATTATCAGCTGTGATATCAAGTGAACTCCTTGTATCAGTGGCCCTTTGAGCATCTCTAGCATGAATCCTTGAAATATTGGTCTGAGTCTCATACTGATGATTCGATTCCATCTTGTCAAATCCCTGTCGATCTACTTCAATTCTATTATCTCTCGCTACCCTCACTGAACTGTCAACTGTTGAAGACCTATCCTTCCTTCCATTCGCCCTCACCTGTTCAAACCTCCTCTGTGAATTGGACACCCTATCGACATTATTACCAATCTGCGAACTCTTGCTTGATTCAGTTCGATCAGAGCACTCTACTTCCCTTTGCTGCTTCAGAAATGAGGACATTGTGTCCTCTCTATCCGCCTTCCTCAAATTGGGTTTGTACTGGATTCCGGAATATCTATTAGACGATCTACTGACCTCCTCCCCGCCGCAACCTCTCCTATCAAAATCCTTCATTTCAGTCACTTTTCTCGAATCCCTACCAGAACATGCATCATCCTCGTACTTCCAAACTTCTTGAACCTCCTTCTCCTCCATACCCGCTCCATCAAATTCACGCCCACTCCAACTACTGCCCCTCGAAGACTCGCCAACGACCACATTCCTCCTCCTCCCAACCACGCCACCCTCATAATCATTCAAAAAGGACAAATTTTTGCCATAAAGCTCCTCATTTCTTGAGGATGTCTCCGAATCCAACCCCAAATTATCACCTTTATTGCACCCGCAGCACTCGCCGGCAACCCTCCTCCTCCGCCCGACCCAGCTGCGCTCGAAACCGTCCGAAAAATCAAAATTCTTCCTCAGGCTCCGCGTCCCCGCACCGCAAGATCCGTCCTTTATCGGGGGTTTCTTGAAAGCCGACCCCAAGGTGTCTCCTTTAGTGCATCCGCAGCAGCAGCAGCACCGGGAGCTGCTGCTGCTTCCGTCGCAAACCCCAACGACGGTTCTTCTAATACTCCCGCCAGTGAGGAGGAATGCTCTAGAAGGTTCGAGGCGGACGTAGGCGGAGTGCTGCCTCCTGCTGCTGAGCAGATAGCTGTAGAGGAGGAAGCTAGGGTTTCTGGGGACGGAGTAGAGTGAGGAGGAATGGGAGTAGGAATAAGAGGAGTCGCCGCCGCCGCCGCCATTGAGGGATTGGTAGAATGACGATTTTGCCCTCTGAGCTAGGGTTGGGTTGGAGTAGACGGAAGTGTTGTAGTAGTAGTACATGGGATGGGATGGGAGTGAGTGAGGGTTTTCGTACCTCTTCGAAATTGGGGATCGCCGTCCGTCCGTTGGATGATCCGACGGTGGTAGATCTGGTCACCGGTGACGAAGAGGGGAAGGGGAGAACGCCAGACTTCCAAAACCCATATAATAACTGGGATGTGTCTTGAAATTATTATTTACTTAATTTTTCTATTGTTTATTAATTAATTTAAGGGTCCGGCTATTGACACCCCAAGACTTGCTAAGGACACCACATTTCAAAAAAATAAAATAAAAAAATAAAAATTTCCTATTCTACCCTTGCTGCTGAGCACACCTCATACTCCCCTCCCCTCCCCTTCCCCCCCTCCGCCGACCTTCCTCCTCCCCCGACCCGCCGCCGCCTCCTCCTCCGACCCTCCCCCCTCCGCCGACACCCCCCCCCCCCCCCCCCCCCCCCCCCCCCCCCCCCCCCCCGAAACCCGCCTCCTCCTCCTCCTCCTCCCCCCTCCTCCCGCTTTCCGATCCCCCCTCCGCCGACCATAAACTGTTGTTAAAACAAACAAAAAAAAAAAAAAATTTGGGTGTATTCACGGGTATGTTCGACCCTGGTTTGTCGAACTCACAGAGGAATGTTCGACCCACGACAGTCGAACTATAGTGTGTACGTTCGACCAGAATATGTCGAACAGAAGATGGCATGTTCGATTAGAATATGTTCGACCAGTGTTTGTCAAACACAAGAAGACACGTTCGACCAGTATTTGTCGAACAGAAGAAGACATGTTCGACCAATACTTGTCGAACAGACCATTGTCCGTTCGACAAGTATTTGTCGTGCTTGTCGCAGATTTTTTTTTTTTGGTGGGGTGTTCTTAGAAAACCTTGGGGGTATATTGGTCTTTTAACATGACATTTAAGTTATGTGGGGTGTCCTTAGCAGGTCTTGGGGTGTGTATAGCCGGCCCCTTAATTTATATATGTAGTTTAGTACTATTAATAACAACTAGTAACACTGCACGATTGCATGCCCGTAACAAAATTGTTGGAAAAAAAAATTAAAATCATTTTAAATATTATCCATTTCACGAATTGAATTCAAACAACCAAGAAAAATAATTTTCACCTTAACCACTTGAGTTAAAAATATTTATTTCTAATTAAATTATATTAGATAGTTAAACAATTAGTTATTTTTAAAAAAATAATTAATAGAGTATGACGGTTTAGACGACTCAATTTGAGCCATTTGCAAGCCAACTTGTATTAGTAGGGATGGGCTAATTAATATTTTTAGACTAGAGATTTTATATCTGATTAGAGTTGCTCTTAAACATAACCTAACATGTCCAATTGAACATTTTGGGCCATGAATTTTTAGTTTTGGTTTCCTTTTTCATTATACCATGAACACGAGTACAAGTGAAACAACCAACACATGCTCAACCAACACATGCTCGAAAAGAAGGTATAATAATAATAATAATAATAATAATAATAAACCAATGTCTTAACTCTTCAGTTGGATATGTGAAGCTTAAACTCTAACTCTTCAGTTGGATATGTGAAGCTTAAACTCTAAGCCGGTATAAAATTCAGGGTCTAAACGCTAATTAGTCGAGTAACAATTCACACAATAACCTAGAGTGTCAATAACAATTCTATATTCATGCTCCAAACTATGGAGTGTTGGAGTACGTAATAATAACAATTCACGCTCTTCTATATTTGTGTTCCAACCTATGGAATTTACGACTCCATAGGGAAGAAAAAAATGTCCCACCTTAAAAAAATTCCTCCAAAAATCTTCTTATGTTTACTAATTAAAATTGTTCATTAAATTTAACATGAATAACTTACATAATTGTCCATGGAAGAACTAAAGAGAATATTGTTTGTTCATCCCTATTAAATAGGGAATGCGTGCAATCCAAGTGTGCATATATACTAGTATAATTAAATACGGCAGTTCATATAGATTTTGAAAGTCATAGTCATCTGCTACATTATACAGACCGAAAAGTCAGTTGTCCACGCAATAAAATTCCTTTGAAGAACAAGCATACCACTCAAAAAGTGTATACAATCTTTTACATTCTTCTTTCTCATGTCCCCACTAATTATGCTGCTTCCATTCTTGTTCTTTCTTCCAGTTGATCAAAACCATACTTCTTCCGCAAACCCCAAAATAAATTATATTGCATGACACAGCCAGGACCATGGTAGAGAAGAGTACAGAGAGTCCAGCAAGCGACTACGGAGATGAAGTGAATTTGGGCTTTATATGATCTTCCATTTATGCTCTAGAGCATTGCATATCCGGCCCAGGCAGCAGGCAGCACTCAGCGGGTAGTTGGAAACTGCAGCAGGAGAAAAGGATGAAGAGTTGCGTTAGCTACCTGCTTTAGAAAGAAGGAAAAAACTTGCAATTCCGAGTTTATAATTCTTGTCATTTCAGACATCAACCATCTACAGTGCATCAGCATACATAATGTTCATACAACAAAGCCTTAGGACCAAAACTTTTGGGCACTGTTTTATAAAGCAAATATTCTAAGAAAATGTCAAAGATGCCATAACATTCCCACAAGTATCTATTTGTTTGATAAACAATAAAGATTTTAGATTTTATTAATCATAAGGTACAAAACCCACAACTTCCATCTACGAGAAACTCATCTGGAAGTGGATTTACAGGATACAGGAAGAGGATTAGAGTGCTTCCAGAATTGTGTTACAAGTTGCAATCTGGATTTATATAAAGCTGCATCAACTGCTCTCTCTTTAATGGGAATAGATGGAGGGAGACTTACTTGAAATAAAGTCATCTGTATTATCGTTATTGATCTTTCCGTGTGCCATAGCACCCACCTGAATACAAAAGCTCAGAGGGTTTTATACGAATATAATGAAGCACAAAACTAAACAGGAGGTTCATGAAGATACCACAAAAACAAGATTAACATCATCACTAGCAGCAGCAACATAATCTCGCATTTGAACCATCTTTTCTGAACTACGTGATAGACCTAGATAAAAATAAAAACTACGTTTAAACAAAATCACTCATAACAACCAACAAAATTGTATTGTAAGAAAGAGGTAGAAATCTCACCTATTCTACGCGAATTAACAGGCAAGTAACGACCAATATCATTTTTAATAACATTCAGAAGTTTCTCACGCTTTCCTGCTGCAGTAATACTCAATTTTTGCAGCAACTGCACTGTAAAAATGAAAAACGTGGTATTAATAAATCAATGCATTGCTTAATTGATCTAGAAATATCTAGAGAGAGGAAGACATATTGCAACTTACACATGAGGCCACAAAATCGCTTGAAAGTCCGGGGCATACGAACATGTGGTTTAACTTCAAAAAGCACCCCTTTTTCTGTTCTCACATATAGCGCTTGAAGCCTCCCAGCCTTTGTTAGGGGGCTATCCAGAATTGCAAGAAGTGCCTAATATGGACAAGTCATTACATATTGTACAGAACATGAGAGCAACTCAAAATAATGTTGTTTGACAATTATTTGCTATATACTGCAATCAGGATGGAATAGTAAAAACATTTAACCCTCACCAAACGACCAGAGTTTTGGTGTACAGACTTCAACATGGTACAAGAGCAACCTAGGTACTCATCTCTGATGCACATAAAGGTACTTTCTTGAAACAAAATATCTGTGTGAATCGGCCCTCAGACCAGGAACGGGACCTATATATATATATATATATATATATATATATGTGTGTGTGTGTGTGTGTGTGTGTGTGTAAATGTGTAAATGTGTGTCTGTGTGTGTGTGTGTGTGTGTGTGTGTGTTGTGTGTGTGTGAATCGGCCCTCAGACCAGGAACGGGCATGCGACCTATATATATATATATATAGAGAGAGAGAGAGAGAGAATAAGGGAGGTGAGGTGCCACCTTACGGTGAGGTGGCTATATGTCACCCCCCCATGCTATCATCATGCACTTGCACACTTTTCGGTGCATGATGATAGCATGGGGGGTGACACAGCCACCACCAATAGGGTGGCACCTCACCTCCCTTATTCTCATGGGCTAAATTATGTGAATATGTGATTCTTCGTGCTTAACTGAACTCATTGTTACAGTATTTAATTTGGCCAGTCGTCATATCATAAAAGAGCAGCAAATTCAAACCATCAGCAGATATAATTAATTTCTCTAGACAATACTCACTCATAGCAAAATATTCACTTCACTCTCTTGAAAAATTCTATCAGCAGAAGCAAAATTCTAAAGCTTCTAATACATTGAAAATTTAACTATAATGATAAATGAAGATCAAATTTGTTTCTAATTAGCATATTGTTTGAGATACAAAATGTTAAATAAAAAAAGAGTAAAAGAAACTGAGTAATAACAATCCTTGATGTGGATGATTATATATTTTCTACCTTCAAAGGATTGTGATAAAGCAGTGCAACTAGCTACGTATCTAATTCAACAGCCAAACCAAATAGCAGTTATTTGCAAGGAAATTAAACAAACAAAAGATCACAGACAGTAGTAAAATAAACAACTAGAGAAAAAACCGACCTGGTGAATGATATCAGGCCTGTAATCAGCAGGATTACGATTCTGCTTTTTCAGAAAGTTGGCATGATCATCTGAGTTCAAGATCTGGAAATTCTGCAATACAGAAGAGGCTTCCTAAATTGCATGAATAGGAAATATTTAAATAAACTATATAAGCAAGTAGCCACGAACTAACACTAAGGCTTGGTCTGGTATTGCTGCTGCTTTTTCGAAAAGCAAAACCAGAGTCAGCTTTTGAATAGCAGCCTCCCCCTGCTTTCAAAAGCTGCCCAAAATGAATTACCGAAGCAGACTTTTATTGCTGATTTAGGGGGGAAAAACAGAAGTGGCCCAGAAAAGCTGTAACAACCCAGCTTAAGTGCAAGTATCTACATATTAAAAGAAAAAATAACAAGAAGAGAATAGGTTAACCTAGTGAAGAGAGGAGGTAAATGATGGGAAGCGAACAATTATACACACACATTTTTTGGAACATGATACTATCTAAAGACTGACGTAGAATCATATTAAATATTCCAAATATTGCCTTTCTGTTGAATAAAACAGAAAATATAACTTAAAGAAGCACCAACACTACTGCAGTTCAGTCCACACAACAGTAACTTATGATTTAAAGGGTTGGTGAAATTGTGGTGGCCTAGAGGTGCATGTATCCCTCAGATATGGATATTCGTCAGTGCAATCACATGATAGTACATGCATATACATTTATGCATATACATTTGCTAATGAGTGTCCCCTGTGTACCCATGTAGACAGGTTCAATCTTACTCCCTTGATGCTTGTTTTTTAAGCAGTTTTATTAATATCAGCTTCACCGATAGTCTAAAGACTATACCCCATGCTAGATAAAAAGAAAGAAAAAAATGTATAACTTCATACTGCGAAAAGTACAACTACAGTTAGCACTATGCTTGCACTTAAAGAATGTAAAAATGAAGATATACATGTTCGGATGTTCTGCCAGTCTTTAATAGTAAGTGCAAGTTTGAGATTATGACAGGAAAGGTATACAAATTAAAAGTGAACGACAAAGAACTACCACCTCAATTGTACAACACCACCCTGCACCGACTTTGACTTGTCTAAAGCAAATACTGTTTTATCAGCTAAAACACTATTGACTTGAACTGCTATAAGTTGCCTATGGGGTTAGGTAGCTTCTCACACAAATACCCTTCCATTAGGTTGCATGTTGAGTTGATCCTTGTAAAAAAATTAGAGTCTCAGCTAAGCTAGGTACAAAATGAAAAGATGTATAAACTACAATAAGCATAATGTAGTAAAAAGTCAACATGAAGTTGTACCCTTTAGCAAAAAAAAAAAAAATTACATTCACACCCATCCATACTTGAACTATAATTTGAATGCATTAGATTGTTTGATGATTGATATCAATAAAACGAGTACAGTTGGATGGTCAAGAACATGATTTGGTTGAGGAGGTTTGGAAGGATCTTGGTGAGAGGGTAAGGCATGTTGCTTGCATCCTTGAGTATATAAGGGTAAGGTTGTGTACATCTTGATCCTCCAAAGAGCCTGCATAAGTGAGAGCTTTGTGGCACTGGGACGCCATTTCTTCATTGTGCTCATTTTAGTTGTTCCATCGCAATCTCATGGTGTTCATCACCTCAAGACTAGGGTAACGATCTTGTACAGTCTTTACCCCTTCTTTCAAATTAAAGTACAACAAACAATGACCTAGTCACCACTAATACGGTGTTCATCACCTCAAGACTAGGGTAACGGTCTTGTATAGTCTTTAACCCCTTCTTTCAAATTAAGTAAAACAAACAATGATCTAGTCACCACTAATTCCTTACAAGTACAAAGAAACTTGTTCCTGATCAGCTAAATTACAATATAAACATTTCAGAAAAGTTAAGAATGAACAAGTCCAACACAACGACACAGCTCGTATGCCAAAAAAAAATTGGTTGGTTACATATAAGTCAAGACCTAAAATGCATAATGATAGTACCTTCTACACGACCGGCGTATTATTTAATTTAAGTTATAAGATAGAACAGCAATATCCACTTCATCAAAAATTAAGACACTCCTCACTATTTGAAAACTCTGCAACAGCCTCAGAACAATGCATATTTGAGTTCTTCAAATACTATTAATGATTCATTCTTCCCAACAATATCTCCAGAAAAACATTGATATGCACCTTGAGTTCAAGTTGTCGGTCGTGACTCACTATAACCCTTACAGCAGAGCATATTGAACCAGGGCAGATGACTTACAACTTCAAGGGACCAACTTATTTTCAAAATTTACTTCTATGCATCACCTAATCTCCAAAGCTTAGCTAAGCCAAAATAAACAACAAAAGACAATATATTTGGTAATCCAATCAAGTCATAGAGGAGACACTTTTACAGTTACATAGAAATCAAATTCTAAAGCTTCGTAACAACATTTTAGTTGACCGAAGCAAAATCTAGCAGATAGAGAATACCATTCCATCTATTTCTAGTCATTATATATATATCTTCAAAGCAAATTAATCCACAAAAATGGAAAAAATTGGCATTCAAATCAAAATATTCTACAATAAATTTCAAGGCTTTGAAAATATCTGATAGATCATTGATTTATATACAGAATAGAACCCAGAACAATAGTCATGCTCAATGAGATAACATAATACACGAATCCCATCCAGCACCAGTACCCTTTTGCCAATCATATCCTAGAAGCAATAAGCATTTCTCATGAACACACAGACTTTATTTAACAAACACTTCAAAGCAGGTTGAAATTGACATGTGAACTAAAAGCATACAACAATATGCACATGTGATCCATATGCTACTACTAATTCAATTATCAATCGTATAAATCAGGCAGGTCCCTATGAACATCTGTAAATCAATTTGTGTACCGTATCTTCTCAAATTGAAGAGCTCATGATATTGGGTCATATAACTCACAAAGTAAGGTTTAGCTTAGATGTCCTCTTGTTCCCAAAGGAAACTGATAATTCATAGCATGAAATCTTACAGTATGAGATGCTCTCTTATCAACAATTTTGCAATCTGTCAGGTTGAATTTTTCACCAATATGATGCTCTCTTTGTTGTCAACCATAGGTAAAACCGTAAAAATTAACATGAATATACATACTTTGAAAACAATAAATAAATTTGCATCCTTCATATGATTTCATCATCTAACCAAATCTAACCAAACCCAGCGACAACATAGCCTCTATCCCAAAATTTTGGGGTATGTTGCTTGAATCCTCTTCTTCCATTCGGCTCTGTTAAGGGTCATGGCCTTTGTAACGTTCACAAAATCAATATCATTCTTTAACACTTCTAACAATGTTCGTCTAGGCCTACCTCTAGTCCTAGCAGCTCTATTAACCACTATATTATCGATCCTCCTTACGGGAGGATCTATTGGTCTTTATTTCACATGTCCAAATCATCTAACTCTATTTTCCTCTCATATTGTCCTCAATAGTGTCACCTTTAACTTTTCACGGATACACTCATTTTTATCCCATCCTTTAATGTATTGTCACTCATTCATCTTGGCATCATCATTCGACTACACTAACATTATGGACATGTTGTTTCTTAATTGTCCAACACTCTAATCCATTTAAGTAGCTGGTCTTATAGCAACCTCATAAAATTTTTCTTTCAACTTCAAAGGTATTTTGTGATCACAAAGTACTCCAAAAACATTCAACCATCATGTTTTAAGTTTATGCATGACAGCATTCTCGATCTCTCCATCATGATGAATAGTTGATACTAAATAACGAAAGGTATCACTCTTAGATCTCTCTTGTCCATCTACATGGACTCCCCTCTCATTTCTATCCAACTTCAATTGAAAATTACACTTTATATACTCTATTTTTGTTCTACTAATTCTAAATTCCTTAGATTCTAAAGTTTCTTTCCACACTTCTATTGTAGAATCTAACTTTTCTCTACTCTCATCAACCATAATGTTATCATCAACAAACATCATGGAACCTCCTTTTTTTATAAGCCTAGTCCTTAATTAGAAATATGTTTTGTTTCATTGTGATTGCTTAAAGCATGGCAAGATATTCACTATAAGCATTAAAATATGCACTACATGCAAATCACAAAATTATGCACCGATCTGATGTTTCTGCTAATATAAACACTTGACTACCCTTTTAGTATGTTGAAAAAGAGGCTCAACTTAATAAGATAATTCGCTAGTAGATGAGTACATATTTAAAGGAGAGCCATGTTTCACAGCTATCCAATGTAGAACTCAAAATAATGAGTATGTGATCCTAGAAGATCTTGGTGGATGCAACGGCTTCACTTCAAGGTGGAAGAGATCGTCTAAAAGTGTTGGAGTTCAGTCTAGAAGAATCGATGCATGATTGCTATGCTAAGCGGAGCTAAAATCGTTCCCGTTCTCCAATATTATCTGGCCTCAGACACGCCTTCACTAAAACAACACCAAGTGGAACTGCAGGGTAAAAGACTAAAATAGTAAAATCCTCCTAGTAAATCCATCTTAAAAGGTGGTGTTGGGAATTTAAGACATTGACAAACAACTTGAATTATGACAGAACTGCGGCAAACAGAAGCATGAGTACTGGTCAGCATGTCCCTCCTTGTATCCCTAAAAATTAGGCAATATCAATCCAACTCACACCCAAACTTAACATCTTGGGGTCTCCATAAAAGTTTTTTCAACTTAAGAGAATGAGTCATAAGCTTTAACAACTAAAAAGAAGGTGAATAGCAAGCTTTACCAACTCAAAAGAATATGAGTCTTAAGCTTTAACTCAAAAGAATGTGAGTTTCAAAGCTTATGAGTCATGACTCGCACTCTCATGAGTTGGTAAAGGTTATGCCTCTCACTCTCTTGAGTTGGTAAAGCTTATGACTCACCTTCTTTTTAGTTGGTAACACAATCAAGTCCATAAAATAACACCTAGCTAATACATCTTACAAACTCCATAATCCATCTTACCAACTTCAGAAAATTCTTGATTATTTTTTGGGAAAACAACAGTAGTTTGGCAACACCAACTTTTGTTTATTTTGTTAGGCTAATTCACTTTGGGACAGATTTGAAAGAAGCTTCTACTTTTTGAGAAGCAGCAGCAGTACCACAGCAATACCAGATCCAGCATAAATCCATCTCACAAATCAGTAAGCAGCCTTACATGTAAAAGATGGCATTGGAAACTTGAGACATCCACAATAATCTAAGTCCATTAAATTACACCAAACTAATACTCCTGCTAAGTCCATCCGACCAACTTCGGAATCTCGGAAGCTGGTTCAAGATCATGCATTTTAGCAGAATAAACAAGTCGTGTGTTCCGAAAATGTAATCTATAATACCCTTTTTAAGACATCGAGACAAATTAAATCTCGTCTTAAATCTACCATACTAGGTCAACAAACATTGTACTCTAGTCTATCAAAGCATAATTGACAACTAATTGAGCACATCTAAACCCTAATCAACAAAAAAAACATGTATGATTCGAGAAGCATTCCATCAAAACTTAAATATTTAGCATCGTGAACAAAAATAACGTCGTACTATCGAGTCGTAAAACCTCAACAATCAGCTACATCTAAACCCTAATCTAAAAAGAGCTATAAACATCAACTGCACAAACAAATCATGGGCACTCCACGTGTCCGTATCGTGTCGGACACTAACCAGAAACAAACTCGTATTTTAGAAAAAAAATAATAATATACCTTGCCGACTTTCGCGACTTCGAGAGACGCCCGGTCGAGGAGGAAGATGACCCCGGGCTTCTTGGAAGCGACGACGGGGCGCGATATAGGGATTCCGTCCAACTGATCCGCCGCCGCCGCCGCCGCCGCAGCCGGAGAATCTACTCCTCCGTCGTTGTCTCCTCCTCCTGTCTCTTCTTCTATTTGTACTTCTTGCTTCTCCTCCTCCTCTTCTTCGACTCTCGGCCTCTTCTTCGTCTTTTTCGCTTTCACGGCGTAGGGACGAGTCATCTCTCTTTTCTTCTTCCTCCTCTTCCTCTTTCTAGGGTTTTGTGGCGCGCGAAACTGATGGATATGAGAGTAGGGTTCTGGTGGTAGGGGTGCAACTCGGGCGGGTTGGGTTGGGTCGGGCTTAAGGTCAACCCGAGCCCAACCCGATGAATCATAAGCCAAGTTCGAGACCAAGTCCGATCCGACCTCGGGGTCAACATATGAAGAAGCCAATATCAAGTCCAGAGGATCGGATTAAACTCGGGTTGAGTCGGGTCCATCGGATTTATCGGACTCTAATATAATATTTGAAATAATTTTAAACAAAAGTAATATTAAATTCATAATCAAATAGCAATCAAGTCTTGATCATTACAAAATACAAACTTAAATAAGATTATATGATAAGGAGTTGAAGAGTTTTGATGGAGAAATTTAGGATTTAAACTTTATATATATATATATATATATATATATATATATATATATATATAAGTCGGGTTTAGGGGTGAGCATTCGGTTTATTCGGTTTAAACCGAACCGAATAACCCAAAACCGAATTTGACCGAAACCGAATAAGCAAAACCGAAACCGAACCGAATTAGCCCAAAACCGAATCAAACCGAACCGAATTAAATCGGTTCGGTTTATTCGGTTTATTCATATTTTTTTGATTTTTTTGAGCTTTTTTTTGTTAATATATATAGTAACTAAATATACATAGACATATTTAGTATATACCTATATATATTTAGTATGTACCTATATATACTAATACTTATATATATAGTACACACACACACACACACACACACACACACACACACACACACACACACACACACACACACACACATATATATATATAAATTAATTAAAAAAATTTATTCGGTTTTCGGTTTTGGACCGAAACCGAAACCCAAAACCGAAACCGAAACCGAATAAAAAAATTTAGTATTTTCAAAACCGAAACAGAACCGAATTTTTTTAAAACCGAACCGAACCTCTTATTCGGTTCGGTTCGATTCGATTTTCGGTCCAAAACCGAATAATGCTCACCCCTAACCCGACATATTAACCCGAGCCCAATCTAATTTTTGATCGGGTTCAAATATTTTAATCCAAGTCCGAATCCGAATTCGAGTATCTTCAACCCTGACCCAACCCACTAATGGGTTTATCCGGTCGAACTTGGGTTTAGCCCGTCCAAGTTGCACCCCTCTCTGGTGGAGAAGAAAAAGAAGAGGATATTATACAAGTGAACGGGTGGGCCTAGAGTAGTTTTTGGATTATGGGCTTATGTTTGTCCGTGTCTCGTAAAAACTACACGGACCATGGACCTCTTTGATAGGATAATACCAAAACATCCTTCTATAATAATACTATCTTTGCATCTTTTATTTTATTTTTAGTTTAAAATAAATAAACAATAGATGCCCCAAACCTTCCTTTTCAATACCACAATTGTTTTTCAAAATATAAATTAAAAACGTAGCAATAATTTGTGTAATCAACAAAAGATGCATGTGTTATAAAAGTGTGATTTTAGACGACACAAAAGTTGTTTAAGTTGTTCTATAATAAGGTTACCACAACAAATGGTAATATGATTGTCCACAATATAACGTAGGTTGATTAAAAGATAAATTGTTGGTTTTTGAGTTTTGGATAGGTCACATAACTAGCATTAAAGAAAAATTAATAAATATTCTGACTCACTTCACTACCAATGATTGACTCCGGTTATGGATTAGTTCTTTATGGTTATATACCTTAGAATTCTATGATAATAAGGATACTTCCGGATTTATAAAATTGAATTTATACTATACTTGGCATTGTACTACAAGTAAATTTATATCCTTAGGATTTTCTACATAGAAATCGCACAAGAAAAACAAGTCTCCAATGGTTCTCAATTTTTAGACGTTGTTAAATATCGAGAAGGATAATATTAAATATATTTTTTAGGCTTAATTGTACTTTGCTACCCTCAACTATTCCGTTTTTTCAACTTGATACCATAAACTTTTTTTTGTAACAAGTTGATACCCAAAAAAATTTGTGACGAAAATATCCCTGCTCAAACCTTAAAATTACTCCCCTCCCCCAACCCCCCCTCTCCCAACCCCCCCCCCCCCCCCCCTCCTCCCCCACTCCGGCTACCCCCTCCCTCCCGCTCCGCCTCCCCCTCCGGCCACCCCCCTCTCCCGCGTCCGGCCAACCCCCCTACGGCGGCGGCCGGCGGCGGTGGGGGTAGGGGGGTTGGTCGGACGCGGGAGAGGGGGGTGGCCGGAGGGGAGGCGGAGCGGGAGGGTGGGGGTGGCCGGAGTGGGGGAGGGGGTGGGGGGAGAAGGGAAGAGGGAAGGGATAAGGGCATTTTGGATTTTTTTTGAAAAATTAGGTATCAAGTTGAAAAAAAAATTAGTTGAGGTATCAATTTTTTACAAAAAATTTTTTAGGGTATCAAGTTGAAAAAACGGCATAGTTGAGGGTAACAAAGTGCAATTAAGCCTATTTTTTATTTTGTTTCAAAAGGTGCAATATTATTTCTCTACATGTACAAACTCTCATATAATTTTTGTATGACAAGTAGAATCAAAATTAAAATTTGAATATAAACCATTGTTGAAAGAATAATTTTATAAAAAAAATTTTATACCCTATAAATAGGAGGGATAGAAACTCCGATTGGAGATGCCTAGTAGAGCAGTACCCTTACAACCATTTAAGCATAACTAATTTACATTAGAAGTTCAATTTATGGCAAATTATAAAATATTAAGTCAAAATAATGATAATATGTAATAATCTTTTTAGTTATTACCTTTTCTTTAATATGATAATGACAACAAAAATTAAATTTGAAAATAATATTTTCCCTAGAATAATATATTTCTACTATTATAATACGGCTTGAAAACAGTTAAAAAATTGACCCGTCCAAGTCATATGTATATCCTCCACTAAATAATAAAATAATTTTTTTATTATTTTAACTACATTATGCATCTCACACAGTTAAAATATTAAAATTATTCTAACATATAATAAATCCTAAAATATATACAATATTTAAATTATATTTAAACTATGTACATGGTATTATCTAACTAAACATATATATAAAAAATCTTAAAATATATCTATGACAAATCTTAATTAAAATAGATTCAAATTATATTATCTAACTAAGCATTATTTTTAGAGGAAAATTATGGTTTTAAATTATATGCATTAGGGGTGAGCAAATACCGACCGATACCGAAAAATCGACCGAATACCGATTAAACATATTCCGAAAAACTGAACCGAAAACATGTACCGATACCGAATTGTCGAACTGACTAAAATATGGTATAATGGTAGTGGTAGCATTTTGAGTGTAATACCATACCGAAAATACCGAACCGATTCCATATATATATATATATATATATATATATATATATATATATATATATATATATATATATATATATATATAGAATGTTGTTCGTGATTAATTTATACTACTAATTTTAATTTTTATCTTTGTTTTTGTCAGTTTCTTAGAACTTAAAGTTGACTTTAGTGGTCTTTAAGTTATGTTAAGAATGCTAAGAATTGAGTTTTTAATCTTTTGAGCTTATGTTTCTGTGCTCATAGAATTATGAAGTGAATTTTTGTTACTTAAATTTATACTAAAGATTAAACTTAGTGACCGCGTTTGATCTTTTAAGCTCATTTTTAGATGTTTGCGACTTGCTACATATTGTTCTCATAATTTTGATTAATTGTTTGGTTGATAGAGACTTGGCTTTAAAATTTAATACTTCAAAAAAAGTAAAAAAATATATTATAGGTTGAGAGGTTCTAAAATATTAAGTGTGCTGATTGATCAAATGTTAATTGGTAAAATACCGATACCGAAAAAAATCCGACCGAATATCGATTTAACCGAAACCGAAAAAATCGATTCTAAATGGTACGATATTGGTATTGATTTTTTAGATACCGATTTAAAAATATACAAAAAAGTACGACAAAATACCAACCCATTATACTGATGCTCACCCCTAAAATTATGCATAACCAAGGGTATTAATGTCCACAGAGAACTATACCATAACATACTGCCAAAACTGAAATTTGCACTCTTTGATCAAATTGGAAAATGGCGGCAATTTTCCTCTTTTATGCTTTGTTCATTTCCGTCCTCTTTTATTTTTCTATTTTCCAGTTTCTTTTACTCATCCACAGTTGATCCTCAATTATAGCCAGCAGAGGATTCAACCCTAAATTTTTCATGGTGAGTCTCTCCTTCTCTTTACGTACCGATCTACTTTTTTTTACTTGATTTTTCTAATGGCGAACGGAACACATTGTGTTCGATAAATTGCGTCAATGGACTTTGGAATTCATACGAACTGTTCGTTAACATGGTATTTCTGATATAATAATATGTCGGTTTCATGGCCGCTTGAATAGTTTGTTTATGGATTATATCGGTAGTTGGGTAATGAGAAAGGGGGCTAGGAATCATGGGCACTCTGGAATTTGTGTAGTGTTTGTGTCAGATGCGTGTCGGACATGACACGGACATTGCAGTAGCCAACTAGCCCAACTAGACATAAGCAAGGGTGTAGCTACCTGGTCCCGAGGGGCCGCGGATGCGCCCCCCTGGATTTTGAATTTCGGTAATCCTTTCTTTAGAAAGAAAGGGTCCTTCCTTATTTTCTCAACTTGCATCATTTTATATTGCCCGACTATAGTCAGTACCCTTCACATGCAATAGCAGCCTACCATCTGAAAATCTTTAGTATCTCAACTGTACTTTTTTCTACCGACTAGAAACCTGCTAGTTAGTGGGAGTGAACTATTAAGTTCGATGATGTACTCCGATACCGAAGGTTGAATAGTCTCTAGTACAGCTATATTTGAAGAAGCTGTTACGATTTTCATGAGGTAGTTGTATGATGCATTATTGTGGAGGAATTCTGTTAGGTGCCCGGATCGATTGTCCCACCATGGTTCCTCCTCGAGATAAGCTGGTCATTGCTGAAACCAAAGTAGCCACAGAAAGGAAGAAAACGAAGACAATAAAAGGAAATTGCAACTAGGGTTTTAAGCTTTATTGAAGTAACTTGGAAAAGAAGACATGGTAATGTACTGTAAAGCTAAAATTGAGAAGAATAGAAAGGTTCAATTCCTGATACACTCTTCTCTCTACTCATTCCCTTATATACTCGGGAAATTACGTTGGTTACTACTAATGACCAGATTAAGGTAATCATAGCCCGACTAACCAATGATGACATGTATTAGTTAGTTGGTTGACTGGGTAGCCCAGCTGGCAATTCAAGTATAGTCCCAAACGGCCAGTCAGCTATTACTGCTATCTCTACTTCATTCATTCAGTTGCAGGAAAGGAAGCTTACTCAGTTGATACTACCTCCATTTGCTGCTCACACTGGTGAGTGTTGTATTGTGTTCAGTTAGAGTTCCTAACATTCCCCTTCCTTTAAGTTGGCCTTGTCTCAAGGTCAAAGTAGGGGTACTCCTTGACAAACTGCTCGTAAGGAACCCAAGTGGAAGAGTGGTCATCACCTTCTTTCCATTGCACCAGCAGGTCTACTGCGGCTTTCCCTTTCCTTTGAACTAGCCTCCTCTCAAGGATCCAGTTAGGCTTTAAGATGACTTCCTCTACATTAGAAGGTACTCCAGACTGGATGCTGATCCTGGGACTGATGTGTTTCTTCAGCTGAGATACATGGAAGATAGAGTGGATCTGAGCTTCACCGGGTAGGTCTAGTTTGTAAGCCACATTCCCTACCCTGGCTAGAACTTTGTAGGAGCCATAATACCTGGGAGAAAGTTTATGTGGCCTCCTCCGAGCAATGGTGATTTGCATGTAGGATTGCACTTTCAGATATACCCAGTCACCCTCTGTGAATTCCCTCTCAGTTCTATGCTTATCAGCAAATTTCTTCATCCTCTCTTGTGCCATGAGCAGATTATCTTTAAGAAGTTGCAAGGCATTGTCCCTGTGAGTTAGTAGCTCAACTACTTCTGGGTCCTTAGCAGTGTCAGGGGCATAGGTGAGGAGATTGGGGGTGGCCTGCCATAAACTACTTTCGAATGGTGTAATTTGGGTAGAGGTGTGCCAGTTAGTATTGAACCATTACTCTGTCCATGCCAAGTGTTTGCTCTACTGCTTAGGCTTATGTCTACAGAAACATCTTAGGTAGCCCTCCACACATCTTGTGACCTCTGATTGCCCCCACTTTGGGGATGGTATGCAGTGCTGTATAGAAGTTATGTTCCCTGCAGCCTGAACAGTTCATTCCAGAACAAACTGGTAAAAATGGGATGCCTATCAGATACTATGGATTTAGGTACTCAATGTAGTTTGCAGACTCCCTCCACGAATACCTGAGCTATTGTACTGGCAGTATAAGGATGTAGTAGAGGGAATAAGTGAATGTACTTACTTAGTATGTCTACTATCACCATGATGGAAGTTTTGCTATTGCTAGTAGGCGATACATCAATAAAATCCATGAAAAGATCCTCCCAAATGTTAGGAATGGGTAAAGGGCTGGAGGAGCCTGCTGGTGATACAATTTCCCCTTTACTCCTTTGACACACTTCACAACTTCTAATGTAATCCCTCACCATTCTTTTTATACCCTTCCATAGCAGACCCTTCTAAGCCTCTGTAAGATTTTACTGGTGCCTGAGTGACCCCCCACAACTGAATCATGGTGCTCTTTTAGCATCACCTTCACAAAGAGGAATGTGGGTCAACTAAGAGCCTCTACTTAAGGTATAGCAACCCATCTCTAAGAGAGTACTTGTTAACATCTAACTTTCCAGCCTTCCACTTAGCCAACTTCTTTTGGTCATATGCAGAGACCTCCATCTGTGCCTTGAATTGATGTAGTCAATCTGCTGTTACTAAGGTAGTGGTTGAATCTCTCTTCTCCTGTATAGACTGTCTGCAACATTATTTTTAGTTCCCTTTGTATACTCTTACCCTATAGTTGAACCCATGTAGCTTCATGATCCATTTCTAATGGGCATCTGAATACAACATTTGTTCTAACATATTTGAGGGCCTTGTGATCAGTCTTGATGATAAAGTTCTTCCCCACATATATTGCCTCCATTGCTCGACTGTTAGGAGTATAGGTAGCATCTCTTTTTCATAAGTAGAGAAGGTACTAGCTCTACCCTTCAATGCTTGGCTAAGGAATGCTATTGGTCTGTCTTCCTGCATCAAAACTGCCCCTATTCCTCCATCTGATGCATCACACTCAAGTATAAACTCTTGACTGAAATCTGGCATCCTGAGTACCGGGGTTGAGTTAGGGCCACATGGAGCTCCTCAAAGGACTGTTGAGCCTTGTCACTCCATTGGAAGGTATTTTTGGAGGCATTCTTCTTAAGTAAGTTCGAGGGCAGGCCTTTATACCATAATCCTTGATGTAATACCCAGTTAACCCCAGGAAACCCCTGAGCTCTCTAAGATTTTTGGGCATTGGCCATTGAAGAACAGCTTGAACCTTCTCCCCATCTACCTGCACACCTTGATATGAGATGATGTGGCCCAAGTACCCAACTTGTTGTTGAAAGAACATGCATCTGCTTCTTTCGATCTTGAGGTTGTGCTCCTCTAGCCTCTGCAAGACCTTCTCCAGATGCATTAAATGAGCTGCATGGTCTTCACTATACACTAGAATGTCATCAAAGAATACCAAAACAAATTGTCTCAAATAATCTTTAAAGACTTATTGATAAGGGCTTGGAAAGTTGAAGGTGCATTGGTTAACCCAAAGGGCATAACCATGAACTCATAGTACCCATCATGAGTTCTAAAGGTAGTCTTATGGACGTTTTCCTCATCCATTCTCACCTGGTGATAACCAGCTCTGAGGTCCAGTTTTGAAAAATATTGAGCCCCATGCAATTCATCAAACAATTCTTCTATAAAAGGTATGGGATACTTATAAAAGGTATGGGATACTTATCTTTGCTAGCGTTCTGGTTCACGGCTCTGTAGTCTATACATAGCTTCCAGCTCCCATCAGCCTTCTTCACAAGAATCACAGGGGATGAATAGAAACTGTTGCTATGTCTGATGATTCATGTCTCTAGCATCTCCTAGACTTGCTTCTCAATCTTGTTTTTATGTATGTAGGGATGCTTGTAGGGTCTGCTGCAGATCCAGGAATAAACGTCACGCTGTGGTCAAAGGCTCTTTTGGGTGGCAACCCTCTGGGCTCTGCAAAAAGTTCATATTTCTTCAGCCACTGCTGGATTAGACTCTGCCTCAGTGTTTCCCCCCTCTTCTAGAGAACATATTTGTATGATGAAGACTTGTGGTTTTATGTCTTAAGTCCTTGCTTCCTGGCTCAGTCATGCAATCAGGTAGGGGTTCTACCCTCTTGAATTATTGCACTACTCCATGTTCTTCAAACCTCGTGGTTAAGTCTTGGAAATTCCAGACTATGTCTCCCAGTGTACTTAGCCAGTTGACCCCCAAAACTACCTGGCACCCTGTGATGTGTAGGTGTAAGAGGTTCACCATTATTTTCTTGCCTTGGCATTCAATGGTAACTCCATTACTCATGCCCTGACTATGTAGCTTGTCCCCTTTGGCCACCATCACTTCAAAAGACTTTTCTTCATTTTTAGGGAGACCTATCGTTTCACCAAACTTACTATCTATGAATCTGTGTGGGGAGCCAGAGTCCACCTGGATTACGGCTGGTTTCTTATGAAGAGTGTCCCTTAATTTCATAGTAGAATGGTGTGTGATACGTGACAATGCCTGGAGAAATATTGCAAATGACCCTGGAGGGTCTGCAGTGTGCAAACTCTCCTTCTCCTCAATAGGCTCATGTACATCTTCTTCATCAACAGTCAGCATGAATAGCCTTTTCTCTTTATATTTGTGGCCTTTAAGCCATTTTTTTCAGAGAAAAACATAGGCCTAGGTTCTTTCTCCTGACTATCTTACTTGGAGATATACTTGGCGTCTGCCTGGTGTTTGCAGAGGGTTGGTTGCTTGCTACAGGGGTGAGCACTGGTTTCTTAGTGATATCATTAACCTGGACAGGTGGAAGGTTGGTACTGGGGTTTCTCTTCACCACATAATTGTTTGTTTTGTAAGTCTTCCTTGTTGCTAGCATTTTAGCCACATACAACCTAGCTAGTTGCATGGCTGCAGGTAATGTGGTGGGATTAGATATTTGGACTTCATATGTCACTTCTTCTTTTAATCCCCCCATGTATTGGCTTATTAAACAAGCCTCAGTAATGCCTTGGACCCTCTTAGACAATCTCTGGAACTGAGCATCATACTCAGTTACTGTCCCCTCTTGTCTCAAGAGCTTCATTTCAACTACATGATTTGTAAACTGAGAAGCTCCAAACTCCAGTTTGATGGATTGGCAGAAATCCTCCCAGCTCATAAACCCACCTCGAATCTTCATCAGTCAATTAAACCAGTAGACAGCTGTCCCCTTCATCTGCACAGAGCACACTGTCACTATCCCATTCTGGGACATGTAGTAATTGAAGTTATGTGTTACCCTTAACAACCATTCCTCCACCTCTGTACTGCCATCAAAGTCTGGTATCTTTAGCCTCAGTGTAGGTTGCCCCCACCCTTGTCCTACTGGTGCCAAATTGGGCATTCCCCGGTGGTTTCCCCCATGAGTAGGTGATGTAACTGGAGGGTTAGTGTAAGTCATAGGGTTTAGAACAGGGATAGGAATATTAAGAGGTCTGTTAGCAGTTCTTGGACTGGAATTTAGAGCATAAGCTCCTGCCAGTGGAGGGGTGGGATATTGATATTGGACTGGTTGTAGTGTGGGTGATGATGTTCCTGGTACAGAGGCTTGAAAATTAGGTTTAGATGTATAGATCTGGGTATTGGGATTCTGGATCGAGACTGCAGTATTTGGGGGTCGGACAGTAACTGGAAGAAACTCTGATCCCTTCCTAGATCTGGCCAATTCTTCAAGAACTCGATTGAATTTATCACTGAGCAATTGGAATTTACTTTCCATAGATTGAAACCTCTGCTCGATGGGTGACTCTCCGACCGGCCGACGGGAGAACCATGCAGTGATCTATAGCAGCTCGAACTGTGCTCCTCGACCGCCTCGACCACGAGATCTAACGGCTCTGATACCAAATTGTTAGGTGCCCGGATCGATTCTCCCACCATGGCTCCTCCTCGAGATAAGCTGGACATTGCTGAAACCAAAATAACCACAGAAAGGAAGAAAACGAAGGCAATAAAAGGAAATGCAACTGGGGTTTTAAGCTTTATTGAAGTAACTTGGAAAAGAAGACATGGTAATGTACTGTAAAGCTAAAGTTGAGAAGAATAGAAAGGTTCAATTCCTGATACTCTCCTCTCAAATCATTTCCTTATATACTCAGGAAATTACATTGGTTACTACTAATGACCGGACTAAGGTAATCATAACCCAACTAACTAATGCTGAGCTGTATTAGTTAGTTGGTTGACTGGGCAGCCCAGCTGGCAATTTAAGTATAGTCCCAAACGGCCCGTCAGCTATTACTGCTATCTCTACTTCATTCATTCAGTTGCAGGAAAGGAAGCCTACTCGGTTGATACTACCTCCATTGCTGCTGCTCTTACTGGTGAGTGTTCAGTGGTGTAGTGAGCTCAGTTAGAGTTCCTGACAAATTCATTCCTTTCCTACTTAATCGATGTGTCTGTAAACTTCAGCACGTTCCTTGTGACCGGGACAACTTCATCAGTCCTTTACCAGGTGCTTGGTCACCTTAAGACATGCCTTGTCCTGTCCTTTGGATACACCATTCTACATGACCCCTTCACTGCAAGAAATATCATCGGCATCTTCGTTTCTATATTTGGGATGGCACGGTACTCCTACTTTTGTGTCAAAGAGAACAAGAAGAAAGTGGTTAGTGATACTTTCCCATGTTTGGTTCAAACTAAGTTTCTTCTATTGATAATGTTTATTATCAAAGAAAAATGGTTATTTAGTAATTGTAATAGATTATGACATTTGATATTAATATATAATGTTTTGGGGATTATAAATGTGTTTATTATAATTTTTTTTAACAGTAAGCGTCGTACCCCTTAGATGGAAATTCTGGCTATCCCAAGTGCGGTTGTGCCAGGCGGAGTTCGAATCCCCTGGGCAGTTGAGTAGTTTATATATATATATATATATATATATATATATATATATATATATATATATATATATATATATATATATATATATATATGAATCCGGATCAAAAGCTCCGCCCGCGGAGCCCCGTCAAGCCCCCCCTACACCATCGGATCGGGGGGGGGGGGGGGGGAGGTGGAGCTCGATCCAACGGACGAGGGGAGAGCAGGGCTTCCGCGGGGCCCGAGTGGTCAGGAGATCGATTCCTAGTGTGGACGTTCGTCACAATTACCATTTTCAAATATATATATATATATATATATATATAAAATATATATATATATATATATATATATATATATATATATATATATATATATATATAGAGAGAGAGAGAGAGAGAGAGAGAGAGAGCAAGGAAAGAGTATCTTCGGTCATTCCTCCAACTATGGTATGTCCTTAGTCCTTATTAAGGCACCAAGAGCCTAAAAAAATGAAAAGGTTCTCCTTGGATCATAATATATATATATATATATATATATATATATATATATATATATATATATATATATGGAAAAATGGTAAATTTTATTCCAAATGCGACGCAATAATCTTACAACATACAATCATGGTGGGACTCCCACACTTCAGTTTTCCATAGCATTTACATCGAATTCGATGTTACGGAGGATGCCTACAGGAGGGGTGATTAACCCCTCAAAGATACGACGATTTCGTTCCCTCCATACATGCCAAACAGCAGCAGCCAGTCGGACTCTGGCGGTCCGGAACCAGTCCTGCCCTCTTTCTCTGCTATCTCGGAGCACAATGATGATGTCCCTACCCTCTTTCCGGAATCACATCCACCCAACATCCTGCTTTGCTCAGACCAGATTTGTCATGACAGGTCACACTCAAAGAAAATGTGCCTTATAGATTCATTCTCCACACTGTATAGCACACACTTAGGGTCAGGGATCTGAATCCCAAAAGCACTAAGTCGATCCCTCGTCAGAAGACGACCAAGAAGAAGCCGGTAAACACACAATTGCATCTTCCTTGGAAGTCCCTTACACCATACGAACTCATAGTCAGTACTCAGAGGAAAAGTGTGCCTAACGAGATTATAGCAGCTCCAGAACTGGAACAGTCCAGTTCCCGTAGAAACTCCAGGCGGGGTCCCAGACCCATCGATCAGCCGACAATACTGGGTCCAAGGCTACTGTCATGATAATCTCCCCAAGCTCCTCGGTATAGCGGTAAGACTCCGGGCTCCACTCTCCATCTCAGATAATCCGTTGGCAAGTCAGACCCCTGCTGTCCTCCTGATGCGACGGTGCTCCTCTGATCTCTAACAGAAGTTGACGATCAATCCAAGGATTCCGCCAGAGGTCCGTGCCAGCCCCATCCTTCATGACCCTTCGGATTGCAGATTTGAGTACCCCCCTATGCCTCAAAATAGTCTTGAAAGTGACTGAATGATTGTTGTCCATGGCACAGTCCCAGAAGTTGTCATGTTTCACATATCTGTTATACATCCAGTCAGCCCAGAGGGATCCCCTATTGATGAATCTCTATGCCAGCTTCAGCGCCGAGGCCTCCCTGATCTCCAACAATGACCGTAGCCCCACTCCTCCCTCCTTCCTGGGACGACACAGCTGCTCCCATGAGATTGCATGCATACCACCCCTCCATATGAAGTTTGCACAAATCCGCTCCACTTTTTTGATAGTGGCAATAGGGAGTAAGATGGATTGCAGCCAGAAATGGGCCACAACTGATATCACCGATCTAACCAGCTCGATACGTCATCCAAAGGATAAACCAGCAGCTTGCCATCCTTCAACCCTCCTCTGGACGAACTCCACCAGACTATGACAGTCCTGATCCCGCGCATAGTTAACTGTGAGAGGAACCCCTAGATACTTCACCGGTAAATCGTTCCTCTCGACTTCCAGCACGCCGGCCAACTCCTCCTTCTGGGAACAGAGGTAGCTGAAATACACCCTGCTCTTCTCTCTGTTCATTTGCAGGCCTGAAAGGGATTCCAGCTCTCCCATAATCTCCGTAATTGCGTGCATACTCTCCGTAGATGGCTGGATGAACACCAAGTGATCATCTGCATAAATAAGGTGGGTAACCGGGGGATCAATCCTCCTAAACAATGGAACCAGTCTCCCACGATGAACTGCTATGTCCATCAAGCATGTGAAGTATTCCGTGACAAGCGTGAATAGGTAAGGGGACAGAGGATCGCCTTGTCTAAGTCCACGGTTGCTCTGGAAATACCTAAATGGAGTGCCCTGGATGAGGACAGAGAAAGTGGGAGTCGTGATGCATTCCCGGATCCTCGCAACCCAGCCGTCGTCAAAACCCATGGCAGACATCAGATGACAAAGGCCCCCACGGCGGCTTGCACCCTCCCGGGAACTGTTGCATCCTCAGCTTCCCTTCCAACATAATCTGGAGATACTAAAATCTCCGCAGGAACGACATCGTCCGGATTCTCCTCCACGGGAGACATCCCGATCGGCGGAATGCGCTCTTCAGATGAGCCCGCCACCTCCTTTGGTCTGTTTGCACCCGATTTTGGAGTTCGGGGTCTCCTTTTCAGCGGCTCCTACAAAAGGAAAGCATATGTCACAAAAATGACAGAATGAGCCAGACTATGGGGGACGTCTTTACCTCAGCAGGAACTGATTCCATTGGCATTACAGGCGGCACTCCCGTAGCTCCTACCTTTGGAGTCGTCGCTTTTCTCGGCCTTTTTGGTGCAGACGAACCGGCTTCTGTGTCAGCCCGCCTCTTCCCAGCTGGGGGATCCTCCCGAGTGCCTCCCGTTGACGCTGCAGCAGCAGCCCGATATCCCGCCAACTCTGGTGGACGATAAGATCGGGCCGCCGCCAACATGTTCTTCGTAGCCTCTAGCTGAGTTCCAACAATGAAACTAGTCTCCCTGTCATATTCAGGAGGCACAGTATTCATGGCGCTATACAGCTTAACAGCCGAATACATGATCTGTGGCCGAGGGTTGTGAACTGGTGTATCGAAACGAACCCCAGTACACCCGGCATTGTAATATTGCCAACCCCGGGCTCCATCCAGAAAACTTCCAGCAAACCCCAGACTCTTACTGGGGTTCCGTAACATTAGCTGGGTGTAACCAAACTGGCGAGCAAACCGGCTCGGCAAATATGGCTCCAGATAACACTTATTCTGGTTACGGTAAACCAAGTGGGAAGGCCGAATACTCTGCAACCAATGAAACCCCCATTTCGGCAGAGTGATCGCATCCTCACCAGAGTCTTCCAAATCTTGGTCAGCCTCGAAATCTTTGAAGATGGGACTGACTTTGACAATCTCCCACCCCTGAAGATAAGACAAGACTCTCCTACAGACAGGGACGCCGGTGTGTAGCCACTTCCTCTTATAGAAGCGGCGGATAAAGGCGTCACCTTCAACGTGATCGTCCTCAGGACCCGGACTCATCACGTTCGGGTGATGCAGAATCAACCATCCCATCAGATAATGGAATGGTAGCTCAGCTCGGGAAAAGTTCTCTTTCCTGCCCCTCTCATAGACCACGTCATCAGCAAAGTCCCTCAAACCCCGCAGCAGGTTACACACCATCGCGGGGAGGAGAGCCAAAGGGCGACCAAAAACCAATTTCACAGCTGGCAAAATGAGGTTCCGGGTCACCCTCTCCACAGAGCCAGATCTGCCCGAGAACACAGTCCCGGAGCCATATCATCAAGTATGCAGTCAACACTGCCTTGGATGACATTCGGTGCACGCAATGCCAGAAACAGCTGTATACATCTTCGCCACTCTCACTTGAACGGGGGGCCTTCTCGTCTAGTCGGCTCATTTCGGAGGTTACTTCCGCGGGTTTCAGCCCCTGCGGAGTCGTAAACCGAATCTTCGAAGAGTCCGTCAGGTCCTGCTTGAAGACGTAATCCCTCCAAGTAGTCACATGAGGCTGTGACTTGCCTTTGTCCTTCCGTTGCAGCAGATAATGATGGCTCGCCATCTCTTTGAAAACAACCATCATCTCCGGGTCCTTTTCCAGAACAAGTATCTCTTCATTTGTCGGGAAATATTCTTCGTACGGTTCCGAGCCCCAGGGAAGCTTGGACACCTCGTACATCTCATGGAGAGCCAATCCTAATTCCCCCACTGGAGTAAAGAAAGTGCCAGTCTGGGTATTGAACATTTCCAAGAGTGCAAGGAACATAGGCTTGTTGAGTTCCACGCCGGCCTGTGTGGCACGGATGGCGGCAGTCAGCCCAATCTCTTTAAGCTCAACCTTGAACTTCGACAACACCCAAAGGGTCAGCTCGTCCCACTTTGGCACGTGGTGGCACCAACCTTCAACCCTAAAACCACCTTTCGGATACATAACCTTCGATATTAGCATCCGATTTGCAAAGGTCGAAGCGCCAAAAGCAAAGGTGTCATTAGGGACATCACTATAAAGGCTCCCAGGGCGCAAAGTTCGACAACTGAACGAGGTCCCGGCTCGCGAGGCGGCCAAAGTATCCCTTTGATTCGAAGTAAAATCAATCGAAAGGGTACCCCCCACTGCCCCTCCTTGAGAAGGAGTAAGTTCCCATGGCATCCTTCTCTTAGAAGCCAAACGGTGGAAGGCCGTCAGCGGCAATTGACGTTCAAGCTGCCGCATGTACAGAACCATGCCCTTCGCAGAGAAGAACCAGTCCTCCTTGATCTTCAGCACCTTCGCCTCGGTGGAGGTCAAGCGGTCACCAAACAGAAAGGCAGTTTTCAAGAAAGTCGCATCCTCGGACTCAGCGGATTTCAGTTTGCCGCTCTCCATCATACTTTGGAGAAAGACATGCGACTCATTCCGAATTTCCAATATTCTCTCGGAAGGTTGATTCAGTAGGATAGCAGCCTTCGCAGGGTTAATAACCTCCTCGTCGAAATCAACCCCCATTTGGCAAAGAGAAGCATCCAGAAGGACTTCATTCAGCAAAGTGATAGTCATCGACACTGACACAGCAAAAGACAAAAGTCAGGCTTTAAGAAGACAAAATATTGGGTGTGTTAAGCAGCCTGGCGCATCATCAGGGTTCAAACCCATACGCATCAGCAGTGAAGTTTCGGCGCATCATCAGGGTTTAAACCCATGCGCGTCAGCAGTGAAGCTTCGGCGCATCATCAGGGTTTAAACCCATGCGCGTCAGCAGTGAAGCTTGGGCGCATCATCAGGGTTTAAACCCATGCGCGTCAGCAGTAAAACCTTGGCGCATAATCAGGGCCTAAACCCATGCGCATCGGCGGAATAACCCCAGCGCATCATCAGGACAGAAGTCCATGCGCGACGGCGATAAAGAGTTATGGCACAGCAACATGATGCAACTCATCCATGTGTGAAAGAAGAAGTTAGGGTTTTTCGAAAGAAGAACTCTAGAGAAGAAGAAAGCAAAGTGGAGAAGAACCCTCTCTCTCCATCAGACGCCTATTTATAGGCTTAGGCATACGCGGAAACCGATGAGGAGGGATGTCAGCCACCGCTTGGGCTTCTGCGAAAAGATAACCGCAAATAATCCAAAAAGATCATCATTAATCTTTTGTGATTACTTCGAAGCGTTATCATTTGCATTAACTGAGAGGAGTATGCGCCGGAGTAATCATGCGCCCGAACAGTCATGCGCCCCGTTGAAGACACCCCCATGCTTCTTATTCAAAGTATTCAAAAACTTGACAAAAGTTTTGAAAACTTTGAAGGGGTCTTGTAGAAGCATGGAATTTCAGGGCGCATCTATGTGCCAGAATTCCTATGCGCTCAGAACATGCGCCAGGGAGCTTAGATGAAGTACTTGGCACAGCAAACAACAAAAGCATAAACATTAAAAGAAGATTTTTATTTCATATAAAAGTCTATTACATGTCTAAAAAAGGCTGTACATAGGAGAATTTCTACAAAGAAAAAGACCCTAAGTCTACAGCTAGGCGCAGCAAACGCCAGGCGCTCTCAGTCAGGCGCATCTCTTCAGCGTCTCAGTCAGGCGCATCTCTTCAACGTCTCAGTCAGGCGCATCTCTTCAACGTCTCAGTCAGGCGCATCTGTCTCAGCATATGCGCCTTACTTCGACCCGATCAAATGCTTCGACTAATGAAGCATTTATTGAGCAGAACAAGGGTGGGCGATCAACCCCACCCTAGCGGGAGGAAGAGCTCTCCAAAGCCCAAGGAAGAGGAGAGCACCGCAATTGATCCGCGGCAAAAGGAGGCTTTCAACACAACCAGAATGGGCAACACCCACTCTGGCAGAAGAAAGAGCCTCCAAAGCCGGGAGCACCGCAATTCCGATCTGCGGCTCTTCCAGCATAACGGGGACAGGGCTCGAGCATCCCGATCTTTGGATGCAACAGGCACCTTCCGCCTGCCTCAGAAGCCCTCGACCCCGACTTTTGGATGTAACAGTCACCTTCAAGTGCACGAACGAAGACAAGTCGTCGCATCTTCACCCTCGGGAGCATCTTGTCAACAGAATGTGCTCGAGCAAATGAGTTCATTTCGGGAGGACATGAGAGAACGAGAAGCAAACTCTCTCCTTGCCACTATTTATAGGCCGGACAAATCAAACCCATGCGCCAAGTGGCAGGCTCTCCGAATCCCGTGCAATGAATTTGCATTAATGGTGATGAACCTGACGCTTCGAATTCGGCCAAGTCAAAACGGCTATTTAAAGCACTTAAACAACACAAAAAGTCGGACCAATAAAGACGCACCATGCAAGCGGATGCGCCGGTCAGACACCGCGCATCGCACAGACGCGCCCGTCAGTTCCAAAGCGTCCCGTAAGGATGCGCCCAGCAAAGCACAGATCCATGCGTCCTAATCGACATGGACCCATGCGCCTACTCCGGCTCGTCACCCATCAAGCAATTAATGCTCAAGTGACAGAGTCGGCAGCACATCCCCCGAGGACTGGACAGTTAGCAGCTTTTTCAGAAGACGAAGCGTCGCTGACATCAGCATCATCATTACTTTCCTCCGACGGCTACGACCCACGTGGCCGACCAACCACTCGCATGCACCTCAGCAGCCATGCGCCTGAAGACTCGCATGCGCCTCAAAAGTCGTGTGCCCAGACTGGTTCGTGACTTCTGAAGGTTGTGAGCCAAAGTCCTTCTTATACGTCCAATCCCAGGCGCATCCTATCAGATCACTCTCCACCAAATCCGAGATCTTTGAGCAATGGACCTACGACACGTGTCCTTTGACTCAACTCAGCCAATGAAGGGGTGCTAATCACCCAAGATCTCAGCAACAGAAAGATCCTCTTCCCTGCTACGTGCCAGTCCACAAAAGCAGCATGAAGGATTCAACCCACAAATGATGGTGCATCATCCATGCGCCTTCCGCAGCTTCAACCACGTGGCGTCCCCACGTACAGGCGCATCCTACATATGCGCGCATGAGCAGCCAGCCTGCAAGCTATAAATAGGGGGATCATTTTCTTCTTACACACACACACACACAGAGACATACACACTGACAGACAGAGACCTACATACGCAGTGAGAGAGGCAGATACAGACACTCAACGTCTTCTTCCTCTCCGCAAGCTCCAACACCCAGAGCAACTCAGACCTTCAGAGAACCGAGAACCGTCGTCAGATCGTCAACGGAGTCAACGCATTACCACTCGCTCTATCGACACAGGGACCCAGATAAACAAAAGTGTTCTCCTAGGACTACATCTAAGTCCTACATTGTAAAACTGTTTTGTTTGTAATTGAAATTTACAATCAAAAGATTTTAATGGCAAACACACCGTGCTTGGTGACAAGTGCACGACCAACTTCACAACACCGTGTTTGGTGACGAGCGCACGACCGACTCTACAACAGAGATAATTTCTGTACTTTGAACAACCTCTTTACAACTCTTGAGAACCAAAAAACTCTAGATCGAAATAGATATTACTGGCTTTTGGCTAACAGGAGTGTAGGTGTGATATGAAAACTTTTGATCGGATGAAAACACTTATTGAATAGAGAAGAGAAGATGAAGAATGAATGAGTGATTTGAAATGAAAAACTCTCTTCTATTTATAGGTGTTTTCTGGGACCGAACTCGGACAGAGTTCTGGCAGAGTTCTGATGCAAAAATTTCGCATATGAACGTTGGATGCAGATTTGGAGGCAACAAATATTTGAATTTAAACAGACCGAACTCGGGCGGTCCGAACTCTGGCCGAGCTCGGTTTGAGTTCTGTCTAGGAAAATATTGAACATTTGTCAAATTCTGTTGCAAAAATGAAATTGAACTTTTTGGTGGATGGAATATGAATAGGTAGGCTTTATAGAAAAGTGGACTAAGATTAACCTAAGCCAGTATTACCTAGTCGATCTTACAATTTATATCCTAGACTCAATAAAGATAAAATACATAACAAATTGTAAAATGACTCGGACTGGATTCCAATGAGAGTAAGCTTCAGACTGATGATTTACGTGCTTGATGATGCAGTAGTACACTTGATATTGATTTCACACGTCCTGAAATGATTAGCAGCTGTTCGTATATTTTGTGTATTGACTTAAGTTCATGTCGATTATTAAAATCGGGTGTGACCATGGAATGGGCCAACATGCCGCCCTTTGCATCAGACATTCGATGGTGTGTGCCCTTATCTATATGAATGTCATTGGCATTCCGAGCCATAAAGGACTACATCTCGTGATAAGACGACAAACACTTCGTACTCAGGTTGCTAGTCCGGCCAAAGGCCCCCGCATTATCCGGTACTATGGCGTGCCATGTTCAATAGTAGGTCGCAAGCCTTCTAAATGAAATGTCCCATAATACCGTGTGCCTTCGAAGTGCCATAATTTCCTCCTAGGTAGAACAATCTCGGTGTCCCGACGAGTATGTTCGAGGAAAGCAAACCCGTGCAAAGGTTATCCAAGTCTGTGACCATGCCAATGCATACACACCTCGAAACGAAAGTAAGGAATGAACCATATCAACTCGCAATTTTCTATAAATCTTGCGCCATCATTTTTTATCTTATCGGAATTCCGAATGACGACCCGTAGCTTCCAACATACCAAAGCACTGTGCCACAACCGATAAGTTCGTGGACACCATACCCCTTCCAACAGTTCCATGTCAATTGTGCCACAATTTTTCACTCAACTTACGAAGCATACTTTTCACATATCGACAGTTCCGTAGCGTTGCGCCACAACTGTCCACTTCACATACACAATCGTACTACATAATTCTCGTGCACTCGGGCATGCCTTGACACACCTATTCGATATTCTAAGACTTAGTGTTCAATGTTCTATGGGTCGTACACTTGATGCACGCCACAATTTAGTCTTTCAATGTTCTACGATCAATGTTCTTCGTTTCGTGCACTCTATGCATGCTTCGATAAGTACTTCGATATTCTAACCCTAATCGTACACTTGATGTATGTTCACTTTGATTGTTCAATGTTCTATCTTGGTGTTCGACACACACTATGACTTCTATCCATCTGAGCCACACACGTGGAATCGGTGAAGTTACAAGCACGATATGTACATTTCATTAGGGTATGAAGGAGTAGAGGAGAAGGGACATAGCCCACTCAACTTAAGTCGACTCGCGCATCACTCGTCGAGCCGATGCAGCTCGACTCCTAACTTCGGTGCACGATTATCTCGTTGATTTAACCATACTAGCGCACTGCGCTCCTTTGAACTACCCGACTAATTTCGATATGTCGCCCCTACGCCTCAGTTCGTTGCAAGGAACTCCGCACGCTACCTGCACATGAAACCGACATAATCAACGTCTCTTCAATTTGTTTGAATACTTGGGTCCAATCCATACCTCTTCGAACCAATCGACTCAGCATAATGCACTGTACGTTGCGGAGCATTACAGTGATGCCTTACCTCTTTACCTCTTCACTATTGTTATGGAATTCTTCTCCATCTCATGGACCGTGTTGTTAATCGGAAGGGTATCATTCTGTTATTCAAAAGGATATCCCCTTGTAATTCCCATTTTATATATGCGGATGACATGTTAGTCTTCGTCGAGCCTAATCAGCAGAGCATTCAGGCGTTGACTGAGCTTATGATTGAGTTTAGAGCTTGGATCGGTCTTCAACTTAATTGTGACAAAGGTACTTTCTACTTTAACAGGACTTGTCCTTGCCAGGAGGATTGGCAAGCCCTCCTGAACATTACGACATGCCAGCTCCCTGTCAGGTACTTGGGATTGCCTCTGTCCATCAACTATGCCAAGGACGCCGACCGCCAGGGTCCTGTTCACTATGTCCAGAAGAGGCTTGAATGATGGCATTCTCAAATCCCATCTTTTGGTGGGAGGACTGAACTGATCCAGGCTGTGATCACACCTATCGTAATGTACTGGTTGCAAGTTATTCTGATTCCAGCTAGCACTATTAGTAAAATTGAGCGACAATATGCTGACTTCATCTAGCGAGGAGGCATACATGTGATATGTTGGGAAGACTTAATGTAGGGTCAAGGAGGAAGGAGTGAAACTCTGGTCCCTCCGTACTCTTCGTGATGTGGCCCATTTGAAGTTGACTTGGAGGTTCCTTGAAGGCAACTCATTATAAACTGAGTTATGTGAAAGAAGATAACATGAAAGAGAAGCAAGGATTAGTTGTAAAACAAGGTAGTCAAAGGCACAAGGCACACTCGAGGTGCAAAAGGTCCACATCGTCTGAGGAGGAAGACACACTTAAGGTCACGCCCAAGCAAAGAGAGACACAAATAATAATAATAATTTACATACATAAATAAATAAATTAGTAATGTAAGAAATAAAACTAAATAACACAAAAACATGTCAAAATATAACTAAGTGAACTAGCAGAGCAGTAGCAACACTGAACAGAACTAACACGAATTTGTGTTATTTAAAAAAAAAGTTACAAAATAAAAGGAACATAAATTGTAAAATAAAAGCAAAACCAATAGAATAATCAAACTCTATCAAATCATCACCACCACCTATACTCCCCTCACTATGGAGGTGTAAAGGGTTAGTTGTAAAACAAGGTAGTCAAAGACGCAAGGCATACTCGAGATGCAATGGGTCCATATTGTCACGCCCCGCTCTCGTAGGAGCGATCGTCCTCGCTAAGGCGTGATGCCGCACTAGCCTAGATTGCGCTCGTGCAAGGCGGATTCCATAACGGCCGATTTCAGCGGCTGCGACGGGGTCGTCGCACAGAAGTCCCAAGCAGAGACATTGAATAATAGCAGCGGAATTTGAAGCAAAACACAAGTCATTGCAAAACACTCTTTTATTGATATTGAAACAAATGTTACAATGGGGCGCAAGGCCAAGATTACAAGTCTCTCAAGCTCACTCAAGCTCACTCATCTCACATTACAAGTCACTCATCTCTCAATACAT
This sequence comes from Iris pallida, assembly GCA_029216955.1. Classification (NCBI taxonomy): domain Eukaryota; kingdom Viridiplantae; phylum Streptophyta; class Magnoliopsida; order Asparagales; family Iridaceae; genus Iris; species Iris pallida. Next base: position 595,645 of record JANAVB010043017.1, read on the forward strand.
GTCTTGAGCCAGCGGATGCTTCGGAAGACGACGTCCATACATTATGCCCCATATAAGTCTTAACTCCATGCGGCCGCACGCTTCGAATCGCCAAGGAACTCCGTGCCTCGACGCATCCAAGCGAGCTCCGTGCCACGAGCTTCTACCTGTGCCTGCACATGAAAACTATGTAGATGTCAGTACTCAACTGTACTGGTGGAATGAGCTCCTCGTCCACCCATACAAAACCAACACGTTTGATTTACTTTGTGCAACATAGTCCCTTCTTATCAATTGTCTTTCTAGTCTTGCCTTAGGATTATTTTAGGACCGACGTCTTGGCCTATTTTGTGTCTCTAGACCATTCCGTGCTTGCATCAACGTTAACCTATCAAGTCGTGCTTGCCTTTCGGCATATAATCAGAGACGCAGCTACGCGATAGTACTCCATTTCCATGCGAACGTGCTACAATTCCTTTGTGTCGTACCTCGCAGCTCAGTATGACTTAGCCATATCGCCGCCTCACGGCCCTTTCTACTTCAATCATCAACTGACCCAAATCAAGACTGGTGGACTAAATGTCACTCGACCGACTTTGCCTTGCGGCATCTCCTGACTTAAACTCAAAACAACTCAATCGTAACTATGCAACTTATATGCCGACAACATATAACTCGATGCCACATTTCGTGCCGAAGCACGTCGCCTACGTTGCAACCAAATCTTAGGCCCAACATTGTGCTCTAACTGTACACACACATTCAACTTAACTAAGTCCAAAGGCACACATGCGGATTGCCGCCATGCCGACTCATCTATATGAATTGGTCACCGGCTCCCAGAGCCATTGTGGACTCCCTTTTAACTGAGTATAGGATGGACCGGTCAAAGCGGGTAGCTAGTCCCAATGAGCGTCCACCGAATACTTTGCCCCATGCTCAGCCATCTCGCTCACATTCACCCTCGGTTTCCTCCTAGGTCGGAACGGTCCTGCTGTGGCCCCAGGTTATCGTCCGAGGAAACAAATTTACCTTGTCGACAAGTTGTCCATGACCATGCAAGACTCGACTCAAACTGACGTCTCACACAGTCAATCTACTTCTAGTGTTACCATCTCTTTCAGGGCCAAGTTCAATACTTCTCAGAACTGAGACCTTGCCTCGACGACCCAGTCGCGAGCATTCTTCTTTCTTGTCCTATCATTTCACTCAACTCAAGATCAACTATTTGAAGCACTTTCCAAACTCAATGAATCAACCGTGGCCCGTGCCTTAAAACACTAAGTCCGTGACATCGTGTCTTAAATCAACTTGAAACTCTATGTGACACCACCGCCCAAGTCATACTCTATATGACGGGCCTTACGATCGTGAGACTATGTGGTTATACCCAGCCGTAGAACTCATAGGACCGTGCTCGCTACTACTTCGATATCCTAAAATAACTTGCCTAACTTAACTTTGCAACAACTTGACGAGCAAAGGCTGCGTCAAGCTTTGCCTTGATGGAACGTGCCGTGCACGCGTTCGACTTTGAACGACCAAGTCATTTGGGTGAGCCTAGACTTATGTCACAAGCCGCTCAACGCAACTTAACTCATGGGCAAGCCAAGGCTATGCCAAGCCTTGGACGATGGGATCGTACATGCTTTATGAAGTATTCATGCGGGCGACGCCTATGACTTAGGCTAATTCATAGTTAGTGTCGAAGACCAACTTTTCTTCTCCCAAGCCACGGGACGAAGGACCGAGTGTCATTTTCAAAGCACGCCGTGCACCAACTCTAAGCCAACCGTTGGATCTTTCCATATTCTAACTCAATTCGAGCCTTCGGGATTACTCCCTTTAACTATGTGGATTCGTCTCTTTTATTATCAAGCCTACTTGTGCAAGTTGAAAACATGCGATTTATTATGTGAAGGCTAAGATGAGGCAAGTTCACCGAAACTACCCCACCTGAGCGAGCGGTCGCCTCGACCGAGCGATGTCTTCGAGCAGCCGTCACAAGGCTAAGTTCGAACGCCGTCGGCGTTTCGATTCCTCCGATTGACTGAGCGGGACGGGACACTACATCATACACCACTCAGAAAAAGTTTCGTCCTCGAAACTAACTGAGTACTTACTTATTGACTTATCACTTTACTCAACATTCAAGAACTCTCGCACACACTACGACTATCTGTTTTCTCAATCCGAGCCACGCTCGCACTACCCTCAATATTTTCTTTGAAATACTATTTCAAAATCCTCGACCCTTTTCCATTCCTCTAGTCTCACTTGATTTAATGTATCACTTAGTTGGATCGTGCACATTCTAGGCGTCCCCAAAATACATGCATTTCAGCCAAGCCTCGTGATAGAGAATCCACCATCACTACTCGAGTCAGATCGTGCACATATTCGGGCGTCCCTGATATACGTGCATGTCAACCGATACTCGCGAGTGGTACCTCCACAATTCCTACCACTTCGCACTCGGACGTCTGCATAACCGCTAGGCTATGTCTTTCCATCAGTATTGGAATCATAGTTCCCAAACAACAATATCAACGCTGACCCCATCCTAAGGTCAAACCAAATTGATAGTACATGATTTTCTACCCAAGCTCGCATTACTCCGATTTCTAAACTTCGAGCATAGATTCCCTACACACGTCCCAACATTTGTCGCACGGGGTCCGAGTCATTCAGCAAAGCCATCCAATCGTAAGTTCACTCAACCAAATCTTCGATACATCAATATCGTTCGACCAATAAACCATTTCGCGTAGTCTATCTTTTCGAACACGTTCGACATAATCCGCCTATCAATCCTTTCAAGTCAAGCACGCTACGACACAATTTACCGCTAAACCATAATTCACATTTCATATTCCCTAAGTCATTTATCCCAATTCACGTATTCGATCATGAGGTCGTCTAGCTTAACAATACGTTGCGTTCCGATCTTACGCGATTCAGATTATCCACGGTGGGCATGAATCACCATGCACGCTCCCGCGGGTCAATCATCCTCATCGGGACGTAACTCTTGTTTTGTGTCTAGACCAATTCATTTTCGATGCGCAGATTGGACCTACTCAATCCTCAAGTTTACTCAATCATCAATCGCAAGCCCAAACATCCTCGAATTTTTCTTTGCATCAAACCAACAAGTCGAGACAATCAAAGTTGCCGCGTCCTGATTTTTCGAGTTCGATCATTCCCGCGACATGAATCACCATGTCAGCGCTCATGCGAAACGATCGCCCCAAATCCGATGCGACGCATGTGCGAGACTGGAGTTGCGCTCGCGCAAGACAAGAATGTTGACGCTATGGTTATCCGCGTAACCATCAAGTCACTTCTGTTTTCATCCAACATTCATCTCAATTAAAATTCTAAGTATAGCATCCAACCGAACAATAACACTTGCACGATCGTTATTCCTCGAGTCAGAGTACCCCCGAGTTATCGTATATCGATCTTTGATACGCCTCAATACCATCGACGATATGCGTAACCTGACGATCTTCCTTTGCAACCAATTTCGAGTCGTGCGAATGATGCCATCGTTCGACTGGATAATCTCCTCGACATTCAAATTCAAGTTCGATCATTATCCCTCGAATCATTCACAACATCAATTTTCTCAAACCCAAATTCATGTATTGTTCATCCGTCTATCTTAAGTTCATCGACCAACGTATTTCCTCTATTCACATCATTCCTTGCTAACTCAAATCATCGAGCAACATTCAATCCAATCCTTAGCGTCATTACGTAACTTCGAAATTCAACTTTTCATGCACGCTATCTTCCCATCGTGCTAACTTTTTCTATACGATCCACCTATCGATTTCCTTTATCAAGTCAGCCGTTCGCTACACCTTAACTTTTCCTCGATTTGATTTATCTACTCAATCATCTTTGTGCTTCATACTTGCGCAATCCTCAGTCCCGTGCACGTTCCGTGCGCGTCAATTTATTATTTTTGTTCAAATCCACTTATCAAACTTCAAGACAACAACTCACTCAATCGCACTCGATCTAAGGCTTTGCATACGTGCGACGCTTGCTGATAGACTCACCGACACCCCGAATCCTCAATCGATCGATCGACATCCCTGAGGCTATCGCATACACCACTCAGGGATGAAGTCATTCAACAAATCCTCAAACTATCATTCAAATCAAAATCGACTTTTTCAACTTTTTCGTTCGAACCATTCCTCGAATTCCAAGCACGCTCATCTATATCGCATCGACGTTATCGTCGCTCGATAGAACCCCTATCGATAGTCATCTCACTTTACTCAATCGAGTCCAACTCATCTTCGTCCGACACAATTCGATTCCCGCACTCGACTTTTCTAAGGTCGACGCAACTTTGGTGTATATTCCCAGCCCGACTTAGCCAACCGTGCTTACGCAAACCATCTTTTTGTTTGTTTGTCAAAAACTGTTCTCCTACGTTTTGCAAATTATTTAGACTTATTGTATGGACATCCCGTGGGACATTTGAGAGAGCGCACCAACGATATCAACTTTGCTGAAGCAACAATTCAGAGTTTGCGAAAACAACGGAGTTAAAGAATTCAATCGATAGTCCAAGGACGTAAAGCCGTGCTCTGATACCATTATGTCACGTCCCGCTCCTGTAGGAGCGATCGTCCTCGCTAAGGTGTGCGCCTAGATTGCGCTCATGCAAGGCGGGTTCCATAACGACCGATTTCAGCGGCTGCGACGGGATCGTCGCACAGAAGTCCCAAGCAGAGACATTGAATAATAGCAGCGAAATTTGAAGCAAAATACAAGTCATTGCAAAACACTCTTTTATTGATTTTGAAACAAAGGTTACAATGGGGCGCAAGGCCAAGATTACAAGTCTCTCAAGCTCACTCATCTCACATTACAAGTCACTCAGCTCTCTCTCATCTCTCAATACATGTCTTGAGCCAGCGGATACTTCGGAAGGCGACGTCCATACATTATGTCCCATATAAGTCTTGACTCCATGCGGCCGCACGCTTCGAATCGCCAAGGAACTCCGTGCCTCGACGCATCCAAGCGAGCTCCGCGCCACGAGTTCTACCTGTGCCTGCACATGAAAACTATGTGGGTGTCAGTACTCAACTGTACTGGTAGAATGAGCTCCTCGCCTACCCATACAAAACCAACACGTTTGATTTACTTTGTGCAACATAGTCCCTTCTTATCAATTGTCTTTCTAGTTTTGCCTTAGGATTATTTTAGGACCGACGCCTTGGCCTATTTTGTGTCTCTAGACCATCCCGTGCTTGTATCAACATTAACCTATCAAGTCGTGCTTGCCTTTCGGCACATAATCAGAGACGCAACTACGCGATAGTACTCCATTTCCATGCGACCGTGCTACAATTCCTTTGTGTCGTGCCTCGCAACTCAGTATAACTTAGCCATATCGCCGCCTCGCGGCCCTTTCTACTTCAATCACCAACTGACCCAAATCAAGACTGGTGGACTAAATGTCACTCGACCGACTTTGCCTTGCGGCATCTCCTGACTTAAACTCAAAACAACTCAATCATAACTATGCAACTTATATGCCGACAACATATAACTCGACGCCACATCTCGTGTCGAAGCACGTCGCCTACGTTGCAACCAAATCTTAGGCCCAACATTGTACTCTAACTGTACACACACATTCAACTTAACTCAGTCCAAAGGCACATATGCGGATTGCCGCCATGCCGACTCATCTATATGAATTAGTCACTGGCTCCCAGAGCCATTGTGGACTCCCTTTTAGCTGAGTATAGGATGGACCGGTCAAAGCGGGTAGCTAGCCCCAATGAGCGTCCACCGAATACTTTGCCCCAGGCTCAGCCATCCCGCTCACATTCACCCTCGGTTTCCTCCTAGGCCGGAACGGTCCTGCTGTGGCCCCAGGTTATCGTCCGAGGAAACAAATTTACCTTGTCGACAAGTTGTCCATGACCATGCAAGACTCGACTCAAACTGACGTCTCATACAGTCAATCTACTTCTAGTGTTACCATCTCTTTCAGGGCCAAGTTCAATACTTCTCAGAACTGAGACCTTGCCTCGACGACCTAGTCGCGAGCATTCTTCTTTCTTGTCCTATCATTTCGCTCAACTCAAGATCAACTATTTGAAGCACTTTCCAAACTCAATGAATCAACCGTGGCCCGTGCCTTAAAACACTAAGTCCGTGATATCGTGTCTTAAACCAACTTGAAACTCTATGTGACACCACCGCCCAAGTCATACTCTATATGACGGGCCTTACGATCGTGAGACTATGTGGTTATACCCAGCCGTAGAACTCATAGGACCGTGCTCGCTACTACTCCGATAGCCTAACATAACTTGCCTAACTTAACTTTGCAACAACTTGACGAGCAAAGGCTGCGTCAAGCTTTGCCTTGATGGAACGTGTCGTGCACGCGTTCGACTTTGAACGACCAAGTCATTTGGGTGCGCCTAGACTTATGTCACAAGCCGCTCAACGCAACTTAACTCATGGGCAAGCCAAGGCTATGCCAAGCCTTGGACGATGGGACCGTACATGCTTTATGAAGCATTCATGCGGGCGACGCCTATGACTTAGGCTAATTCATAGTTTGTGTCGAAGACCAACTTTTCTTCTCCCAAGCCACGGGACGAAGGACCGAGTGTCATTTTCAAAGCACGCCGTGCACCAACTCTAAGCCAACCGTTGGACCTTTTCATATTCTAACTCAATTCGACCCTTCGGGATTACTCCCTTTAGCTATGTGGATTCGTCTCTTTTATTATCAAGCCTACTTGTGCAAGTTAAAAACATGCGATTTATTATGTGAAGGCTAAGATGAGGCAAGTTCACCGAAACTATCCCACCTGAGCGAGCGGCCGCCTCGACCGAGCGTTGTCTTCGAGCAGCCGTCACAAGGCTAAGTTCGAACGCCGTCGGCGTTTCGATCCTCCGATTGACTGAGCGGGACATGGCACTACACATATCGTCTGAGGAGTAAGACACACTTAAGGTCGCGTCCAAGCAAAGCGAGATATAAAAACAAAAAATAATAATATACATAAATAAGTAAATAAATTAGTAATGTAAGAAATAAAACTAAAGAACATATTAAAACCAACATAAACATGTCAAAATATAACCAAGTGAACTAGCAGAACAGCAACAACAGTCAACAGAACTAACAAAAATTTGTGTTATTTAACAAAAACTAACAAAATAAAATGAACACAAATTGTAAAATAAAAGCAGAACCAACATAACAATCAAATCATCATCACCACGTATACTCCCCTCACTATCTTTTTCTGCTAGGTGAGCCCATAGAGGCTAAGTAAAAAACAAATACAAAAGACTGCAAGAAAGCAAGGTTGTAAAAGGCGCTAGGCGGTAGGCGGGCGGCCACCCACCGCCTAGCGCCTAGGCCGCCTAGGCGGCCTTCTAATATTAGGCGGTCGACGCATAGTTAAAATATATATATGAATTAAAAATATGCTTGAGTAAAAAATTATACCCCAAATTCAAAGCCTCTCATAATAACTAAACATAGTCAAATTCATAGTACAAGACTAGAAGTTCAAAGTTTCAAACATAATTCAAATAGTTAACACTAACAAAAGATAGCAATAACAATACAAAATAACAATATCCCATCTCTTTCCTCTAAGTGTCCGTCGGCACGGACCCCACTTCTTCATTTTCATAGTCAACAAAAGGTATAGAAGGATCATCAGATTCACACTCAATATCCTCATCTCCTCCATCTTAGGTGCCATAATCCGATTCAACTTCTTGTTCTGGCACGACATTTCTACTACTTCTTCTAGGTTGTAAGTAGTCGCCCGCACCCGATGCTTGTGCAACCATTGCCCAAGAAAGTCCTGAGTGTGGTCCACTATCATCTTCATCATCATCACCACCCTCTACCACCCACCCTTGAGCATGTGTTGGCACACTAGAATGTAGCACATCATTAGTCACCTCTTTCCTCTTCTTGTTTATGAGTTTTGCATTGAATTGCACGTAGACTAGATTATTCAACCTTTCCACATCTAGCCTATTTCTTTTCTTTGTATGTATCTACATGAAAAAAAACCATACAAAGTTGGATATGTATTTTATTGTTGAAACTAATAACGAAGTAGTAACTTGAAAAAAATCATACAAAGTTAGAATGTTAGATACTTACCCCCTCAAATGTGCTCCAATTTCTCTCACATCCGGAAGAACTTGTAGTTAAAGTTAGAATTTTTTTTGCAATTCTCAACAAATTGGAGGTAGAACATCCATAGTTTGACCACCAAAGTACTATTGAGAGAATGAAATTACAATTATTAGCAAATAGAAATTCAATTTCAATGAAACATAAGTCAACATTATTAAATAATTATATAGTTATACTTGGATTATACTTGTCATCATTGTTCATACATCCTTTCAATGCTAAAGGTCTTCCAAATGAACCCTCCTTCATCTTGTATTTGTCCAACTCCTCATTCATGATTTGATCTTGCATGTCCAAATCATCGGGGAAGAAAGTCTCAACACATAGTATAAGGCCATCATTGAGTGTTGGATCATCAAAGCTACTAGTATCCTTATATGCATAATAAGGATTCAACAAGTAGCCCGCCAAGTGCAATAGGCTATCAAGGCGACCCGCGGCTTTCGAATCAATGATTTCAATGATCGGCCTATAGCTCATCTCATTGTTTTGAAACACAATCTTTACTTGTTCTCTTACTTGCTTGAGCTCCCCGTAAATAAAACCCATTGATGGCTTCTTATCTTCATCGGTCAATCTAAGTAACTTGACTAATGGAGCAAACAATCGCAAGCATAGTGCTACACCAGACCAAAAGCTTGCACTTACCACAATGGCATAGGCTTTCTTTCCTTTTGCGGTACCATGACACAATTTGTTTGATTCCCAATCAGAAGAACCCACCATTGTATGAAATTGATGCTTCTTCTCAAACATACTTTGCAAAGTTAAGAATGCCGTTGCAAATCGAGTCACACCCGGTCTCACTATGTCACGTCTTTTTGTATATTTTTTCATCATAGCCAATGTCCTATGATGAGAATAAATGAACACTGTGAATGCCTTTGCTTTGTCGATCACATCTCTGAACTTAGGAATTTTAGCAATCTCTTCAAGCATAAGATCTATTGTGTGAGTGGCACACGAGGTCCAGAAAATAGTAGGCCTCTTCTCCTTCAATAACTTGGCGGCCGTCATGTTGTTCGACGCATTATCCGTCACAACTTGAACTACACTTTTGGGCCCAATTTCTTCAATGCACTTGTCAACATAATGGAATATATATTCTCCAGTGTGTACATCTATTGAAGCTTCTTGTGAAGAATGAAAACTTGTACCTTAAGCAAAAAATATATGAATTTTACCATTAAGCAAAAAATATATGAATTTTACCATTAAACAAAAAATATATGAATTTTACCATTAAGCAAAAAAAATCTCATACCTTCAATACAATTGACGCACATGTTCATGATACTCCTCTTACGGTCGGTCCAAGCGTCGGTCATAACTGAACAACCACTTTTAGTCCATTCTTCTTCATACTTCTTGAGTGACTCTTTAGTTTTCTCCATCTCTTTCTTCAAAAGTGGTTTCCTCAACATATATTGGCTTGCCTTCCGATAACCTGGACCGAATTGACCAACAGCTTCAATAAACCGATCAAAACTATCAAGGGTAATAGCATGAAAAGGTATGCCGGCCTCATACACCCACTTAGCCAAATATTGATGCACAGTTTCCGTCTTTTCTTTAAATAATGCCCCATTCATATTTTGTTGTCTTAGCCTCTGTCGGATTTGCCCCACTATCGGAATTGATGGATGTAGCCCATTTGTCCATAGCTCCAAGAAAATGTGGTCTTTTTCTTGATCCCACAATATCAGTAGAGGAACGCCGAAGCACCGATGAACTTGAAACGTTGACATTGTCAGAAGATGTCGTATTAGATCCACTTCCAGACATTTTTCTGTTTTACGTAACAAAAATATGTTATATAAAATGAAAGCAAATAATATAACTGAATATTTTATCTGTTTCTCACTATTACTTTCATAACTTTTAACATTTTTTTTCCATTCTTTACTGTATGTGTGCAGCAGCACTGTGGAAGGAAGAAAAAAAAAATCAAAAGAGAGAAAGAAAGCACTGTGTCTTCGTGCTTTAAAAAAAAAAAAACCCTAACCTAGGTCGACCGTCGAAGAGAAGAAGGAGAAGAAAAAGGAGAAGATGAAGAGTGAGAAGAAGAAGAGGAGAAGATGAAGAGTGAGAAGAAGAAGCTAACCTGCTGCTGCTGGGTCTCCTTCTTCCTCCTGCTGTTGCGTCTCCTTCTTCCTCTGCTGCTTCTTCTTCCTTTCTCTGCTGCTGCTCTGTTGCTTCTTCTATTTCGTGTTTGGCTGTTGCTGCTGCTTTTTCTTGGTATGTAGGCTTATCGGGTTTCGGGTCTCCTTTTGACTTTAAAAAAAAATTCAAAACAAATCGGCCGCCCACCGCCTCGAGCGAGTCCGCCTAGGCGGCCGCCCCACCGCCTCGAGCGCCTAGACGACCGCCTAATTTCGCCTTTCTGGCTGGACCGCCTGCGGAGCGATTCCGGAGGAAAGTTGGGCGCCACCGAGCCGCCCAGCGCCTAGGCGCCGCCTAATTCCGCCTTTTAGAACAGAGCAAGAAAGGTGTCTTGCCTAGTGAGGTGCGAGACACAACTGGTACATTTTGCTGCGAGGCGCGCCTTTTATGGGTGAGCATTCGGTTAATTCGGTTCAAACCGAACCAAATAACCAAAAGTCGAATTGGACCGAAAACCGAGTAAGCAAAACCAAAACCGAACTGGTCCATAACCGAATAAAACCGAACCAAATTAAATCGGTTCGGTTTTCGGTTTATTCGGTTTATTCATTTTTTTGGGTTTACTTGTGGTTTTTTTAATATATATTGTAACTAAAAATACCTAAATATATTTACTATATGCCTATAGTATATACATATATATATTTAATATATTTTTTTGGAATAAGGGTAAATTTTATTCCACGCAAATCACAGTATCGGTATTACAATACACTATTCTCACATCTCCCTCCCCAGTTAAGGGGCCATTACAGATACATCGAATTCTATATTATGTAGAATTTCTACTGGCGGAGTAGCCAGTCCTTCAAAGATACGCCTGTTGCGCTCCCTCCAGACATGTCAAACTAATGCTGCAAGTCTAACTCTAGCCATCTTGGCCCAACCAGGGTCCATACCTCGGCGTCTCTGATCCAGCTGAGGATCCCCCGGATATCTCTGGCACTGCCAACTCCACCCAACAATCGCATGCACTGCTCCTCCCAGATATGCCAAATCCACGGACACTCAAAGAATAGGTGGCCTATAGACTCCGCGTCACCGGTACAGAGAACACACTTCGGGTCTGGAATCTGCATCCCAAACCTAATAAGTCTGTCCCGCGTCATCAACCTGCCTAGAAGGAGCCTATATGAACAAAGCTGCATTTTGCGAGCAATCTCCTTCGTCCAGATAAAGTCATACTCCGCAATCCTGTCATGTGGGGTCCGAACCAGATTATAACAACTTTTAAAACTGAATATCCCTGACCCTCCAACCGAACCAGGATCAACCCAACTCCAGGAGTCCGTAGTGATCCGATGAATCTCCTCCCCAAACTGAGCCGTGTATGGATACTCCTCAGGCCTCTAGTTCCCATCCCTGATGATCCGACTACATTTCACTCCCCTGCTCGCCTCTCTGTCCATCTGAGCCCCCAAGATCTCCAGAAGGGAGTCATTTCCCATCCACGGGTCCAGCCAGAGATCAGTATTTGCCCCATCCTTCATAATCCTGCATATAGCGGACTGTAGGACCGGTCTGCACCTAAGTATATATATATATATATATATATATATATATATATATATATATATATATATATAGTAACTAAATTTTCTAATTCAGTTTTCGGTTTTGGACTGAAACCGAAATCCAAAACCGAAACCGAAACAGAATAAGAAAAAAAAATATTTTCAAAACCGAAACTGAACCGGATTTTTTTTAAACCGAACCGAATCTTTTATTCGGTTCGGTTCGGTTTTCGATCCTAAACCGAATAATGCTCACCCCTAGACTACACTACTGTAAAAAAGACAAATTGTGTGAAGACCAAGTAATCAGGACGAGAAAGGACGTTTAGAGATGGGGAGTTGTCTGTAGCAGAGATGAGAGGAGTGGCGACGAACATACATTTAGCAAGCGCAGGGAGTGAACATTGGAATTTGAGATAGACTTTCTCTACATCTAAGTTTGCCGTTTGGAATCGATAACTTCCCACTTCTACACTTGTGCTTCATACATATCTTTGCTCAAAGGTTTACAGACCAACCATGATGACATGGAATGCAACAAAGAACAGGTTCATACTAGCAGTAAGCCCCTTTTGTTAATTGCTGATTTATATATTAGAATGTAATGATTATGGCTTATTGGTAGATAATGGTGGTTAAGATATATTCATCTAGTCTTTGCTACCTCCACAAGTAGTTGTGTAACCCTTCACAGTGAGAGGATATAAATGAGTAAATGACATTGTCAACTACATTTACTCAAAGCAACTTTTCCACTTAATCTCCTCGAGATAATAATTATAGAAGTCGTACATACTTTTAAGTTCCAAGAATCTAGATATTGCCTATCTGAGAGAGTACATTAAAAAAATGAAGTGGACAGAAACTGGATGCTTTCTTGCATTATTGGCATGCATCACAAACGAATCATTGTGTACAAGTTTGTATTCTTTTTTCTATCCACCGGAGTAGATCGTTGTTATCTTGTGGCCACCATTTGCATCTCTAATATATATTCCTTCTGTCCCATAAAATGGTGGTCGATATCCAGAGATCATTTCGTCCTTCTACTATTATATCCTTTAGTTACTAATCCTGGTCCACTTCATGAAAAGGTAGTGGAACCGTCTTGACAGCTCGGAACTTGCCAGCATTATTGAGATGCTCATTTTCCAACCTGATCCATAGACTATTTGTTAGAACAATAGTGCCGTATTTTTTGTCATCCTGCAGCTATAAGCTAGCAAGGAAAATGGTAGTTTGTGAACTAATAGGGCTTTTGAGTTTGCCTACACCCCAGACTAGCTAGTGATAGTTTAGATCAATAGGTAGAACTACAAAATGCCTGGAGAACATTATACCTGTAGAAATTCCAATGCCCTCGTCGAATCACCTCAAGTGCTGCTAAAAAGAAAGACATCACCCTATAGTCCAAACTCCCAAAATTAGAATGAAGGACAGTTTGTAGCCAAGCGAGCCTGAGAACAAAATTCAAACCCTGCATAATTCACAAAAGGTTTAACTCAGTTTTCTAAACTAGAATAAGGTTAATCCCTGCAAATTTTATGATCTACTTCTACTTAATACTTAGATTAGCAACAGTAACCAAATGACCAATGTTCTTCCTATATTATGTCGTTGTCGAAATTTTTACAGTATCGATAGTTGGTTTAAGTTTTTAATTTTTACAGTGTGATGTTCACTACTTTCTGCTGTGAAGTGATTGTTCCAGAGGTTTTGGTGTTCTGAACATAGTTTGCAGTATCAGCCGATACTGATCCGATACAGCCGATACCGATCCGGTTTGGCTATCTGTCATGGAAAATAGCATAGTGGTATGGAGTCTTCCTTCAGAACACAAGATCCTACTTTTGAAACTTGGATGTGCATGCTGCTGTTGTCTCTTGGTTGAAGTTTTGGGTTGCTCAGGAGAGGGGACGCCCTTATTTTTCAAAAGAGGAATGAGTTGCAAGTAATGAAATGGTCACATTGGTAGTTTAGGTATGGCGATGCATATCATGCATTTTACTTCATTCTTTTGTGTCTATATATGCGTGTAGCACGGTAGCATCAGTATGAGGAGTTATGTAAGTTCTTAGAAAGTGGCTGGATAACTTAAGAAGAGTGTATTGACATCTTGCCAAGTTACTGCAACCATTATCTATAATAAAAACGAGCTCACCATTGACAAAAAGTATATGAAGTTGCGACGAAGAACTAATTCGTTACGAAGCCACGGGTTCTTAGAGTTGGGTTGGAGTAAACCCCAGTCTTTTACAAAGTCCCAGTACAACTGGTACACTGTTGCGGTGCTTGACATTACAACAAGAAGGAAGAGCCACCCAATGGTCTTTTCCTTCTCGTATGCAACCTTGGCTCCAGCTGCAAGCATTGCAGACACATACTTTCCCAAATTGACTAGGTGACTTGCCTCCCCTTCATCAAACCACCTCCTTGCACACTGAGTAAAATTCCAGTAGAAGAGACATCTGTTAGATGCAATTATCTTAAGAGTAATACACTAGAAAGTTTGTTCAATGCGTAAGGATGTAGGAAAAGAACCTGCATTGCTCTCCAGTAGTATGGCAGGAAGGACACAGCGTAGGCCAAATCCCTGTAATGTGTGGTGCTCATACAAAAACCATAATCTTGGGACTTATAGCTTCCAGTTATGTAGTAGCAAGTTACGTACTCCAGACTCCTTAGTGTAGGAACCTAATTCAGCAAGAGAAGAAGTTGATTATTGTGTTGCTTTTCTCCAACCAAGAGAAGGATGGAAAAATCAATAAAATTGTGCATTCTAATTAGCATTTTAAATTAGCATATAGAACTAATTGCACCTTGCACTACCCAAATTTATTTAATAAAAACCTATTTTGGGTGTTTCCCTTACGCGTAGCCTAACCAAACTCATGTGGTTTACTTGGACAAGTATGACCTAGCTAAATTATCCACCCCCAAAGGGTAAACCGATAGTACAAAAACATGTTTGACGAATGTTGTGGACACAATAGAGGTAGATTGAAGCTAGGTATATTGCTACATGTAGTCCATTCTTTGATAGAAATTACACGAAAGACTACAAAACAGAATTTGTGTCGCTACTATTATCCGCAATTTTAAAGTACCAAGAGAATAAATTAAATAATTTTGATACTTCTTATTTATGCATCTCATGGGTAACAAAAGGGAGTAATCTTCTCCAAATAGTGATTGGACAAACATTTGTGGTCAAATTTATGAATGGTCAAAAAATCACACAAAAGTTGTTATCTTGCTGGATTAGATGCCCTACGAAAGGAAAGATCCACAGATGGAAGGTTGGGAAAAGGATAAGGAGAGGTGACCAAAGCAAGGGGAGTGAGAACAAAGAATTAGCTTGCTTTGATACTTAAAAGACTATATATTAGAGATCTTTCTATTCCGCAATCATTCAATGTTAGTTGAATGTCGGGCATCTATTCATTAAATGAGATGGATTCTTTGTGATTTGTTCTGACAAAATTAGACCCCTAAATACCCTGATAAGATTCTACTTCAACTAGTATTGTTTCTCAGCGTGTTCCATATAATACTCTAGTGGAAAGGAAGATCACAACTTAGTAGAAGTCCAGCAATGAAGGGGGATACCTGACTGCAGAGTTGATCAGCCATGAAGAAATCCACCATGACCACCTGCAGGTTTGAGAAAATAAGCCTTTAGAACGTCAACTTGTTGTTTGCATAGAGAAGTTCTATGAGTAAAAGTTAAGTGACACAACCTTATAAAGAGGGGATAGGATTATATTCCTAATGGTCCTGAGGAAATGATAGCGGCTTGAGCGGTAGACAATATTGAAAGGACATACAAGTACCACCAAGAATATCTGAACACATCCAAAGAGAATCTCGTTATCACAATCGAAGTTTTTTAGTTATCATTTGATAAGATTATGGATTATCATAAGTGGAAGAAAGCTGAAAATACCATAAGCAATATCCCAGGGATGGCTTGGACTTCTGTAGAAGAATAGCCCTTTACAGTGAGAGTCAAGTGTGCAAACATGACTCCTACTACTACAGTCATGGATGTGGTACATATCAAGAACACATCCCTATACTTCAATTCTTTGGTAGGAGCAAACTCAAATATAAAGCTATAATTTATTCGCGTCTTTCTCCACATGAAGATGTTGAATCCATAGAGGAATAGGTGTAGGAACAAGAGGCTAAACATACTGCAATCAACAAATCATTTGTTAATGATGAAATTAAAATGCGCCATCATGACAACCATGAGGATCAAAAAGAAACATATCTACTTACCTGAAGACAGGATAAACTGTCTCCATATAGATAGAATCTGACTGCCGAGTGTACATACCGGCTATATGTGCCATGATGCAGTATCCAGCAAACAAAGCAATGAAACATCCTGTGAAGAGTCCTGTTTAACAGAATAGAAGAAATTTAAAGAACTTCACATACATTACTAAAATTTAGCTTCAAAAATCTTATCCCTTGAGGAAGGAAAAATTATGCATAAATATCTTCTACTAAGATTAGGATTGCAATCATCTATCCAATTTTTTGTTAATTATGCTTGATGCCTATGATACCTTTCACAGAGACTAGGATTGCAGCCATCTATCCATTTTTTTTGTCAAGAAGGTATACTTGATGTCTTATCTTATTGTTTGTAAAACTATGCAGAAACTATCTTTTACAGATACTATGATGCAGTAGTCGATCTCCTTGATAGTAAATACATATTAGTAAAATTATGCACAAAAATATCTTATGCAGAGACTAGGATTGCAGTCACGTATCCAATTTGTTGTTAAGAAAGTTCACTTGATGTCTAATCCATATTGTCTGTGTATACTTTCTTTACTGTGTCGAGAAAAACCTTTTTTACTTGATAACTGCAAGAGACCCCTACGAACCCATGATCTTTTTGTTTTATACTTAAGGTTTATTTTACAAGATTTGTCTTTTCTTGTCTGGCTTAACGATGTCTTAGTGGTGAGTGCAATATCCTATTATCGCAAACTTTGACCTGTTCCCTCTTCATGTGTATTCTTTTCTAGGTTGGAGAAACTATGAAGGGCTGTTCCTATTTGCATGGATTAAAATGGGTGAAGAATAAGGTCAGTACTTGCTAAATGGCCTTTTAAGTTGCATGCCATGTCTTCCATCTCTTTCATACAAAGGACCCATGCAGAATTTGTTAGCAACTCATAGAGGTTTATGATCTATTCTATAGTCATGAAAATTCATTATATCCTTAAGCTAAATGTTGTGTATTACAGATACAATAAATGGAGTACGAGGAATATTTGGAATTCAAGTGATTACCGATGAAGAAAGTCAGAGAATGTGACTCTGTACGCTGACGAGGCTTGAGATACTTCATGGCCTTCCTCTTATCATCTTCAGTGAAGTGCTTGACAAATAAATTCTCGATCTCATCCATCAACTTAATTGCCTGTTAAATTAGTACGCTCTTGTCAGGGCTGATCAGAAACTAGGCACATATCATAAGAAACTAAATCAAATTAGTAAGTGTTATGTATAGATAGATAAATCAAATTAGTAAGTGTTATAAATAGATAAAGAGTGTCCTGCCTTGTCTGAGCTGTTAAAATAGGAGCTCTCTACCACTTTGAGATATATGGGCAGGACTTGTTTTCCTGTCACCTGAAATATAAATAACCAAACAAATTTCTTATATAAACATATTGTTTGATGGCTATATTTAGGATACTACAACGATTAGTTAAAATATAGGGTGTTTCATAGATATTTTTCCCAAACTTTTAGTTGCATGTTCCTTTTAACTCTACTCATAACTGTTTTCTTTCCTTCAAAGTTCAAAAAGGATGCATGTGAGTTTGTACCACAATCCTTATTTACATTGGTGGAGAAGCCTAAATTGTCTTGGTTTAGTGCTCTGATCAACTTAAGAATTTGTCATTGTACAATTTCTATATCATAGTTCCAGATTACGAGAGGGATACTACATAGGACTTTTAACTCTATTATTTATCCTGAGAATTGCAATTTTAACATTAATTTTTTAAAATTTTGTTCATTGTATATATCTGTAAAACTTCTATTTAGATAGGTTATATTGATTAAAGAAATTAAAAAAAATTACTTTGGTTTTGTGAACACTGGAAAATGTACATACCTTGTCAAATTTCTTCAAAATCTTTACAAAAGCTAACATGTTCAAGTTCCTGAAATATGCCAAAATGGTGTAAGAATTATCGGAAAAAAAATTAATTCAATCTATTTATTTGATAAGAAAATTATTTCATTGATTACTTTTAATATCATAATAGGAAATGGATAATACGGATCAGTTAGTTAAGAATTAATGATCCACTAACCGGTAGTTTTGAAGGTAGCCCAAGCCTTTGAAAAGTTCTACGTAGGCTCCTCTGATCATCTTCTTAGCATGATGGATCTTGGTCTTGTTGATTTTAAGCTTGCCACCCTGTTGGCTACACTTTTTGGATTGATTCACCATGTCATCCCATATTAAGTATGTGAGGGCAGAGATAGTCCTTGAGGGATTAGTCAGGGGTATGTTGATCTTAAGGTTCTTCCCTTGGCAGTTGAACATTTTGCTAGAGAGGCTCCTTAGTCTTCCTTCCTCTCCTCCACTCTTGGCCTTCACCTGATTCTCTGGGTCATCTGGCTCCTTGGGTGAATCAGAGAATTGGACCCCCTCCTCGGTCCTCTCACACTCACATGTTAGGATCTCCTCGGAGTAACCTTGGTCTGTTGTTCCCTTGTTTGACTCATCCTCTGTAGCCAACCAAAAATTTGAGGAAACTATAAGAAACTAACTTTATGTAGGTATTTATATACTATTTGCAATACAATGACTGCATAGAATGCATATATATTATCACGGACACGAAAAAATGGCGCCCGTTTTCATATCGTGTCCGTACCCATATCCGTGCCCGTATTCGTGTAACTTAGGTGATTACACTATACATATTTGACAATGCCCGTACCTGTATCGTGTCCTTAACCGTGTCTGTACTCGTGCATATTTTTTTTAACATAGATGCATATGTTAATAGCCTAATGAGAATAATTTCATCTTACTGACAAGTGGAATTTGAAATTGTTTTCGTATATATGATATCCGTTGATACTTGTCATGTTTCATGTCACCATATGAGGTTGCAGTTTGCATGTAAACCGGGCTAAAACTTGCTTATATGCATTTACAGTCGGACTTCATTTAAATTCCTCCAATAAATTTAGTGAATTAGATCTGTTGTTTTTTATCACCACCAAGAAAAGTTTATTATTTTATTATATTTTATTTCTTTTTTAGAAAATTCAAGGGTACAAGGGGACGGCATTTTCAAATATTCATGTTTTTGTTGTTAGTATATCAGCCAACTGATGGGAATAGTTTCAAGTTCAGAAGTACATCTATGTGATTAGTACAAGGTTAAAAACTTAGAAAATTGAAAGCCATGCAAATAAGACCAAGATATATAGGTTACTGGTATGTTGGCCTAAGTTAATGGGTATTTTAGTAATTTCCTAGAGCAGAGGAATATGTTCCTTTGGCATCTTCTACACATTATAAGATTAAGTACGGTACAATAATTCATATGGGTATTAAGCTCTTCTTGTTAGTTAAGAAGGATAGGTTTGTTACATTGTAACCAAAATATAAAGCTAGTCTTCGAAAAATATCATACAAGAAATCCTTTCAATATTGGTTTATATTGATGGATGGAATTTGCACTTTTAGTAAATCGGTACACTTATTGAATCTCTCATTTGTTTCAATCTTGTAGTCAAAATATGTTTTGAATGAATGACAATCATATTTGTCAATGCAACACTCACTTAAATGAAGTAGTTATGACCATTGATTAAGTACCATGCTTTATATGTGCTCTGATCATGTGAACTTTTCTCGGCCACCACCAAACTCCTCTAGGTAAAAGTTAAGCTACCACTAAAGAGAAGAAAGGTGAATCCACATACCACAGGGATCTTCCTTTGAATCATTCATTGAGGAGCTCCTCATTTGTTGTTGCTTGAGTGCAACCTTGAGCTCTTGGAGGATCTGCATCTGCTTCCTCAAACATTCGCCTCTTTCCATAAACTCCTTCTCCTTCCCCTTATAGAACTGGTTCACCTTGTTAAGTTCATGATCTAGCCTCACAAAGAACTCTTTAGCTGCATCAGTGTCCGTGAATTGCTCGAGTAACTCGGTCTCATACAAGTCTCCTTTGCTTAGCGAGCTTGCGAGTTTCTTATGAACCTAATTTGGTAAAAAAAACACTCGTTATAGAATGAATAAAGAATCCGTCAAGTAAAATGTTGGTCACCATCATTGCTGAGAAATTTGGTCGCGTAACTTAAAGCTACTATATACCTATAATAGTATCGCTCATGGTGAAAACTACGCCAGTCTCATATAACTTAAAAGATATAATGATAGATAGAATTAAGGACTAGTTGAGTGCCTGGATGACTCCATGGTCTTTGTGCCCTTGGGCTCCAAAGATATGGAGTTTCCTCAAGGGGGCGAGGAGCCTTTGTGTCAAAGGAGGCTGTTCTGGCTTGTTCATCGAGTCATTTTTGGCACCAAGTACTTGCATCCTCTTGAGGTCTTTCTTGAGCTGCCAGTAGTCGACAAAGGCCTCCTTCCACTCAGGAACAAGCTGTCCCTCAAACTGCTTTGAGAACTTCACCATGACAACCCCTTCTTACACTCTTCTGTTATCTTCTTATCTTACGAGTGTGTAGTAGTAGTTTGGAGGAAGAGCCATCAGAGTGTATATATACTGGAAGGACTTAGCATTGCGGGAGAGGAGGAGCATCATTTTTTGGTGTTGGGGGACAGCACATTTAGAGAGATCCTGGTATAGGCCTCTGTACTAATATACTGAGCACCTTCCTCCACTTGAGGGGATGGCATGGTGGCTAGGATTCTCCTCAAGAGGAGGAGGGGAGGAGGGAGAGAATGGAAAGTTTAGCCAGAGGTTTAGGAGGGAAAAGAAGGTGGCATGAGATTGGAAGGATTTTGGAAGTGGTTGGGACCCACTTGGGGGAGGATTTTTAATGCCTTGCCTTTGCTGTCACTTCAAAGGGGGTGCTAAAATCCGTATGCCTCTGCCACCTTTGTAGGAATGGAGGATTTTAATGCCTTGCCTTTGGGCAAGGGTGCTCCCACTTTAGCTAGGATGTATAATGTATTGGTCTTTTTTGAAATGACAACGTTGCCCTTGTTCTTTATAAGGTCATTATGATTCAATGCTTCAGTTTTGTTTAAATTAGAGGGCCTTCAAGTAGTGTTCTTTGGAAAGTTTAGCAATTGAGCATGATGCTTCTAAGTGAATATGTTTGATTGGCTGAGGTTGTTACAGTCACTTATGATGGAACTATGTAGTTGTTTCTCTAAAAAAAAATTACCATTGAGTGCTTAATTGGGTTGTGACAGGCATGAAGTGATTATTTGGTGATTCAGCCACTGGGTGGTGATTAGTTCATATGATTTATCCAGCAACCTATGATCATTAATAAGAGTGTGTTGGCACGTGGATATGGCAGGGTCAGAAATATGGTTGAGGCTTAGGTTGTTAGACTAAGTCTGGCCTAATATGGTATTGATTAAGACATCAAAGCCTTCATCCAACTTGCCGTCATGCTTCAAAATGTTTTATTCACTATTCACTGCTAAATTACAGAAGAGAATGAAACTGATATCACATGCAGGACATATCTCGCTAGGCAGATCTAGGAGAAAAAAGTTAGAAGGAAGATTGTGTAAAAGGTAATCTTTTAAGTGTGAGATATGTGGGGGGAAGTATAAAGTTCAAGATCAAAATCATAACAAAACTTTAGAATCATGGCCTTGTTTGCTTAATCTGGTCTGAAAGAGGAGGGGATTTGACCATCATAAAGAAAAGACTATACTAAAGAAATGGAGTCTTTCATATGATAATTCCTCTGAATTTAGGATAGGAGAAGCCAGAGATAGGAAGAGGCAGCTGAGGAATGCTGCATCCAGGACAGATAGAACATTATGGTCACAGATGACAGACCTCGTAGGATGTCACAGAGCAGTTTATTTTTGTAGTTCATTTGTTTGAAATTGCTGAACCTCTGTCCAGAATCCATTTTATTCTCTCTATTTGAAGCTCTGGACTGTATTTTACACGCAGATCCGTATGTGGCTGGCTTTATGTGATGCAATATTAGAGCTTTAGGGTGCGTTTGGGAACTTTGTCTGGGAAGGGAAAGAAAAATTTGAGGGCAAGGAAAATGAAAAAAAAAAAAAAAAAGTTAAATGAATGTAAAGTTAATTTTTCCTTTGTTTGGATGACCAAGAAATAGGAGAAGAAAACGTGAATTTTTTTATTTTTTTTTATGGGATAAAGATATAATTACTATTTAGCCCTTGGTTTTTTCAAATCATAATTTATACTTACCTTTTTTAGATACTTACGTTTTAGGGGTAGTTGGATAAATTCTCCCAAGATTCCCTCATCTCTCCCCATTTCCTCCAACTTATGGGAGGAATTTTTTAGCGGGGCCCACATGATCCCCCCCCCCCCCCCCCCTAAAATTCCTCTGCCATTTTCCCTTCTCATTTCCCAAACACCATCACTTTTGATTTTCCCCAATTCCCTCCTCCCCTCCAAACAGTATCTTAAGCGCATGGTAAATATGAGGCGATGAGATCTTAGGGTAGGGATGGAAATACCAAGTTCGGAACTTTGGGGTCAGCTATGGTGGCTATTCTTATTCCTTTCAGTACTAAGTATTAGTGTAAATATGAAATATGATAGACAAGGAATAATATATAATTTTAGAAGATCATTTGAAATCATTTGGACGTGTAATAGATGTAAATTATTGTGCGTTGATAAGAGTGCATGTTGATTGGTGATTCGAGAATATATTTCCTTGATAGAGCATGCACGGTATGAAAAATGATGCAGAAAATTAGAAAAAAGAAAGAATGCTCTATATCTGTACATGAACATGAACCATGTTTGAATGGTAGCTAACTTGCTATTGTATTAGTAACTCAAAAAGGATCAATTTTACTAATGAACCTTGTGCTGCATTAAATGAAATTGGGTAAGATGGTCGTTTCAGGGGTGGACCTTTTGCTTTTGCTGAGGCAAGAGTTTCTTACGTACGAGGATTTTGGGGGTCATAGAAGACTGAGCTTCTCTGAGAGACTAGTCAGATTTGCACTACCATGAAGATAAGAAACTTTGAACCAATTATTGAAATTCTGAAATAAATACCCATCAATCCCACTCACTAAAGATTGTCTACCAACAATAATCATTCCTATCATAGAATATAATTTCATCTTGTGAAGTAAGCCTACTTTTGTACAATACTTACTGAGAGGTATCGGTCACACTTGTATCTTCAGGTGAATAGTATCACCGAGAGCTTGATCTCAAATGCCGGAAATTTTGTGGATGAAGCATTATTTTTCTTTCTTTAAATACAAAGAATAAAGCATTTATTCCACACTTTTGGGTGTCGGCTGTTTGAATCATTTCGTCCATTCAGCTCTCTTAAAGATCATGTACTCTATAACAGATCTTCACGGCGTCGATCCAAGTTCGTCTAGGCCTACCCTTAATTATTTTTGCTGTAGGGAATAAACTCTCTTGTAAGATGAGTATCAGAATAATGCTTTATTCATTTATGGATTGAAATTTGAAAGTTCTCTTGTCACTACAGGCTGAGAGAGAGATTACAATATGGTACCAGATGCTGACATTTCTACGCCACCATGGTTCATGCATACAGGTCAATATTTCTTAATCTGTTTAGTTGCATGTGAATTGAAATTCTCCATCGAATTGTACACTTCACGGAATGGCAATTTTAATTCTTATTTGTTTACTTATTATCAGAAATATTTGCATAGAGAACGCAAATTTTTTTAGTTCCCTACCAATTCATTGGGGACTGAAATTCTCAGTGAAATTGCAATTCCTAAATTTCTTATAACCAATCTGAAGAATAAAACTGAAATTGCCCTCTGATAATCTTGCGAAGCTGAATCAGATTAGACTAACAAAAGATCTTGCAAATATCTTTCCATTGTCCTATTGTCTGGACTCAGGTATCTATAGACGAAAGCAGACAGTTGTGGAAATCTGACATCGTTTTGAAACCAACAAATTTGAAGCCAAATTCTCTGTTCCAAAAAGCTTGTCGCTCCTCTGTAGGAAATAGAAATACCGGATTGCGGGTCGTTTCTAACATTCTAAGGACCATGTACAAATACTAAAAATAAATTATCTTTTCTGATATCCTAAGGGGTATGTTACTGGAGTTTCGGAAAAATAGGAAAGCCTAAATCTAAAAATGGATATCACTTTAGTAATATATACGGAGGTTAAAAAACTCGGGCCTTTTGGTTTTTGGGGCACTGTGTGATCGCACAGTTTGCACGTGCTCAGAAATGGCCCTATTGGATTGTACCAAAATGATCATCAAAGTTTGTGATCCAACACACTTTATGTCGTGACATGTGTCACTCGAAATGTGCTTTCGTGAAATCCGTTGCATCGGATTGGTATAGTATTCAAATCCAGATTGTATTGAATCACGCTTTGCGAAGAGGGATTGCACTAGTTGGTAATGGCATTGGCCATGGAAATTTTGAGGGGGCTACTTACTTTTGCTCTGTTTCCTTTTATACTGGCACGAGCGAGCAGCATCGAGCGATGGACATGATGGGGCTGTCTAGATTGCGATATCATGATAGGGATGCTTTGCGAGTACTTATTTGGAGTTGCGGGTCTATTGTAGGAAGCAGGGCTTGTTTGCCACTTTGAGTCTTTTCTGCGTATAGATTCTTTGTGTTATATTTTGATAAGAGCAATACTTTTTGCAAGCTCCTAAGCCTTGTAAGCTGTGGTTACAAACATTCATATTCATTGACAAGTGGGCCAGGTGTGGTGACCACGGGACATGGTAATTTTCCAGTCCCTGAGACCTTTGGTATGGAAAAGGAAAGTCAGATTATCGACCCGTACTTCCCGTGATTTCACTCTTGCCTGGTTAATACTAATAGCCTTGTTCTACTCAGTATATATATAGAGTTTATTTATAAGTTAAGAGGTGAGTTGGGAAATATTCCACTTTAGGACTTCATAAAGAGTGCTTTATATTGTTGCCAAAGTTTCTAAAAGAAAGTTCAGGTAACCACTCTTCCTAATCCTTACTTGAATTTGGTCCCATTAGGAATTGTTGTCTAATTTTAATACAAGATGCCTGACACATAAGAACTCTTTACTTAACTAGATATCTAGACCTTTCTCTTGAAGAAATACCTATTTGATTAGGAAAAAAAACTCATTATGTAGCAATCACTATAAGCAGGATATGTTATGATACAATAAGTTGTGTAGGACCTATATCATGATCAAAAGTAATCTCCAAATCTTTCTTTCCATTTTTTATATTATATTTGTAAATCAAACGAAAGCAAGTTTGGCATGCACTTGGCAAATCTTTGAGTTGTGTTTAGCTTTCAAGCAATAGTTGATGGGTTTTTTTTTTGCCAAATTCATCTTCTCTAGTCTATTTGCCCAAAAAAATCTTGATGTTCTTGTGCCAAGACAAAAGAAGTGGCATATCCTTCAAAAATACTAGCTAATCCTTCAAAATCTTCTTTTGTATAGTCTAAAAAGTTAAAAACATACAAAATCTAAATATTCTCTTTTTTCCAGAGAACTTGTAGTAGGAAAGATGCCACGTGTTTGTAATGAGCAGTTTAATGAAAGAATAGCAACAGTCAATTAGAGTACATATTCAACTACATAACAGATGCTAATAATCAAAGAAATCATCCTTGACATTGGAGTATCATGAAGCTAGGATGACTAGTAACGATGAAGCTACAATTATCTATTATCTACATCTGTATTCATGCTCGTTATTCTCATAACCTCATGTTCTCCTAATCTCGAGAAAGTTTTTTTATACATACTTTTCTTATTTGTACTGAATTTGACATTATAGTATCTTTAGCCATGCATTGTAATTTTGCGTATTCAATGTTTTGGGTTGGGATCTCCTTCATCCTCATTCCCATAATCCGATAGACAATGGCAAGTTAGTAATAGATCCAAGGTGACCACTAATCTCTAATTATTCTTATAGTGACCTCTTTCACCTACATACATACCATACTTAAAGTTAGGGCTCTAAGGATGAGCTTGTCTAAGTGCACTCACGCACTGATGTGTCTTCTAGTGGATATCACAACTCAAATTCCCTTCCCTAAACCAAATCAAACCAAATTCATGAAGTACATTCTTCTCAATAATGGCATATTCCTTGCAAGCATATAGAGGAATATGATTCTATCAGTGACAAAAGATTCCTAACCATGCAGTGCCAATCTATTGTAAAGGAACCACTATATTTAAAGCAAATCCATAACTCTTCTTTTTTGCTGCTTCTTTTTTTTTGACTCAGTACTCATCTCTGCAAAGCCTAGCTAGAGCTAGCCAACCATTATACAAAAGCATATGCCCTCTCTAGGTACTCAATCTGAAACATTAGGCCCTCATCACATTATCACAGAGTAGCAACTAGTAACTTACTCAGGTATATGCTCTCCTTTGCATCTTTCAGGTAACATAGCATCTGCTGTGCAACTGTTCAACCAAATGAATAAACATCGACCGAACACGTAATGATATTCTAAGATCGGAATTGAGATTTTCGTACTTGATTTTGGCATCGCGGAATCAATATTTCATATATTTCAGGGGAGAAATGCTTTTGGTGGCGCGATGATGAAATAATCCTGAATGTTACCCTATTTTGCAGAAAGTGAAGATGATAGATACTATTCCGAAGGTAAGTTCTGTACCTAGCTATACTTAAGTCTATATGCATTGTCCATGTACTACTACTGCTCATCGAACAAGTCTTGCTACATACATGTGTGGAATATTGTGTGATTGTGAACTCAAAAATGTCATGATATAGTGATATACCAAAAAAAAAAAAAAATTCTAAGTATGTGCTCTCCTTTGCATCTTTCAGGAGATATAGCATAAATGAAGGACATCAAACCGGTGGACAAGGATTTAGAACAATGGTGGACAAATTCCCTAACAACTGTTCTGAATAAAGGGAAGAGATGCTGAACAAATTCCCTAACAAGGATTTAGGAACAATGATGAACAAATTGTCAATGTTCTGCTACTCTTCCAAGTCTTGCTACATGTGTGTAATATTTGTGAGAGGGTTAAACTCGGATGTTATGATATATCAAAAGATTTCAAAGATTGACATTGACCTTATACTAGTCAAAAAAAAAAAAAAAAATTAGGAATTGTAGAGAATGTTCTATGTGAGAATTAATGTATAACATTCATGATTTTAAAGATAGAGACTTGACCTTATAAAGTCTTGTTTGGGGTCCTCCTTATTTTTATTTTTCTCGGTGTAATCTTTTATTTTATTTTTAACCTATTTCAATATTTAACTTTTAACTAAACGAGAGTAACTTATTCCCACCCTATATAGAGAGAGGCAGGATTAGGATTCCTGCTATTAAGCATATCCGAATGTTTTCAAAATAGCAACCATTTGATTTATTTATTTTAACTGTACATATTAGTTGAAAATCTTACGAGAAATTGAATAATCTAAAGATTTAATATGAATGGTTAAAAAATAGATCAAACAACTACTATTTTAAAGATATTCGAAAATGTTTAATAGCAAAGTGGGAATAAATTACCCACGTTTCTTTAAAAGTCAAGTTGTTTACCAATATGTCTTCTTCTTTTTCTTTTTTCTTTCATTATTTCTCCTTAAATAATGAATAATCATTCATAACAAGAAGACAATGCTAATCATCTACTTACTTTCTCTCACTATAAAAGAAGCTTTTTCTTTCTTTACGACCTTTTTTTTTTTGCATGGGTAATCAATCAAATGCAAAGGCTCTTTGAAGGGTCAAAAGAAATCAAAGTAGGAGGAAAAAAGATCACACGTCCTCTATAATTAATGTCAAACAAACACAAGGATTGAACTCATATATGTTTATTCTAATAGCCATCAAAAGGAGGATTGATAGCTTAACACTAAATAATCCATAATTTATAATAATTTATAATGATGATGACCCATGCTTGCATACATAACTTCTTCTTCTTCTTCTTCTTCTTCTTCTTCTTTTCCCTCTCCTTAGATCGCTGGTCGAGCACAAGTTTGGTCTATAGATGGTGGCCATTAGGGCTGCAAATGAGTCAAGCCGTTCGCGAGCTGCTCGAAGCTCGGCTCGATAAAAGCTCGTTTGAGCTCGGTTCATTTAGTAAACAAGCTGAGCTCAAGCTTCATTTTCAAGCTCGTTTAATAAACGAGTCAAACTCAAGCTTAGAAGTACTCGGCTCGTTTGAGCTTGCGAGCTGGCTCGTTTAGAAGCTCGTTAGGAGCTTGTTTAGAATTGTTCTGAATTCTAATTTTATATATGTTTGCATAGCAATATGGTCGTGTGCATTATATATTTATATGTCCTTAATAATTGATCTTAAAAAACTTTTTAAATTAAATTTTATAAATAAATTGTTAACATTATAGGTATTTGAATTCAAACCTAACTAGCTTGAAATCGAGCTCGTTAAGCTTGAAATCAAGCTTAATGAACTTGAACTAAAGTTGAGCGAGCTTGAAATCTGACTTAACGAGCTTGATTTTGAGCTAATCGAGCTTGTTTATCAAGCGTGCTTATCAAGCTTGAGTCAAGCTTGCTTATCAAGCCAAGCTCGATCTCAAACCAAGCCAAGCTCAAGCTTAATATAAACAAGCTCGAGCCAAGCTTTTTTTTTTTTTGAAAATAAAAATATAAACAAGCTCAAACTCTAAAATAAAAAAATTTACCAAGCTCGAGCTCGATTAATTCTAGTCAAGCCAAGCTCAAGCTTACAAAAGCTTGGCTCGGCTTGGCTCGTCTGCAGCCCTAGTGGCCATTAGCTTCGGCCCACATGTGATACTTGTCGTTTTTTGAGATGTCGACGACACGTACGGGACCCAGTCACCAGTCAGTATCTTATGTCTCTCTCCGAAACCACAAGCGCCGCTCAAGTTCAGCTGACAATTTCTTGGTCAGTGTGCAACAAGTATAACCATATATATGATCTGCACCTGATTCAAACATTGTAGTAGGTTTTTTGCAAACAGACATCATGTTTTGCAACGAGAACTTTCAATTTCATATGCATCGCTCGGTATAGATAGCAATAATAGTTGTTCACGTCCTGCTCTCTTGGCCCGATGGTGATGATGGGTTTCGATGCACTCGTGTATCGGAGAGAGTCAAGGTTTTTTCGGGCCGGTCCGGTCCGGCCCACGGTCCAATGGCTGCGGGCCAGACCGGGTTCGGGCCGGTCCAGGACCGGCCCAGTCTAATTTGCGGTCCGGGCCAAGCCCGGCCCGGTTTGGCAGTTCCCGACCCAGCCCGACCCACTGGACCGGACCCAGTGAGGGCCAGTCCGGGCTGAACCGGACCACGGGCCAGTCCGGGCCTAGGTTGGTTCGGGCCGGTTCAGGCGGGGTGAACCGGACCGGCCCGGTTTTTTGAATTTTTTTTTAACAGTTTTTTTTTCTTTTTATTTGGTTTTTTAAACATTTTTCTTTTGTATTTTAATTTTAAAAATTTGTAACTTAATTTTAATTTAGGAATATATTTTATTTTTGAAAAATTTTAATAAAAATTTTTAATACAAAAGTTTGTAATTTGAATAGTATAAGAGGAAAATGTTTATAAAATGTAATTTGAATAGTAATACAAAAATGTTTATAAAATGTTTATACAAAATATTTATATAAATGTTTATAATTTAGTAATACAAAAATGTTTATAATTTAGTAATAGTTTGTAATACAAATGTTTATACAAAAATGTTTATACAAATATATACAAATGTTTATAAAAATTTATAAAAATAAAAAAAAAACATTTCTCCCTCTTCCTTTATCCGGGCTTGGGACCGGCAAATGCTTGTTTGGCATAGGCGGAGTTAAAAAATATATTTTTTTTAAAGTAAAAAATAGTTTTTGAAAGTATAAGTTAAAATTTGAATAGTATAAGTTAAAATTAAAATTTTGAATAGTATAAGTAAAAAATAAAAAATAGTTTTTGAAAGTATAAGTTAAAATTTAAAATTGAAATGTATAAGTTTAAATGTACATACCTAATACCTTGCACCGTAGCATCATTGTTGTTCGCCTTCATGCAATGAAAGCGATTCCAAATCCAGCTCGTGGACGTCATGATCTTCTTCATCTTTCTGGTTTTGTGTTCTTCTATCGGCATTCATCCAATCTTGTACGCACACGATTGCTTCCAAAATATCGGACTTCAAGCGGCTCCTCCTATCGCTCAACATCCTCGAACTTGCACTAAAACATAACTCCGATGCTACCGTCGACACCGGAACCATCAGTAGATCACGTGTTATGTTAGAAAGCACAGAAAATCTCTTGTCGTGTCTCTTCCACCATTCTAAAACGGCGAAGTGATCTGGAGTCTCATCTTCGTCTTGATAAGAGTTAAGGTAAGCAGACAACTCTTGAGTAGGTTGGGAAGATTGCTTTTGTTTCTTCCTTTGTAGTATGCGACCGGCTGCTGATAGCTTAGACGCCAAGCCGGAGCTACTACTAGCCCCCCCTGAGTTGGTCGGGTCGGCGTTGCTCTTTCTTCGTACAGTATAACTAACTTGTCCAAAGCAACTTTAACTTCTGCCTTCATGTCAGTAACGTCTATACCCATATATTCTCCATATTCATCTAATAAAACCTCTACGCCATCCAATTTGATTGTATGATCAAATATGGAAGCCAAACAATATAAAAGAGGTACTTCACCCCAATATTTCTTGAATTTGGCTTCCATATTTCTCACCGCATATTCAAAATTTGGATAATCTCTATATTTAGAAAATAAATAAGACATGTTACAAAGTTCACGTACAGCTAAGCAAGATGTGGGATAATAAACACCAGAAAGAGTTAATGTAGCATTGTAAAAAACTTCTAAAAATTCACAAACACTTTCAGCTGCTACCCAATCATCAGTAGTAACCTGATAGTCAAAGGTGACATCCGAAGTACAATAATATGTAATAGCACTCTTAAAAGGAATTGCAGATTTCAACATTAAGTAGGTGGAGTTCCACCTATTTGGTATATCCTTCACAAATCTTCTAAAAGTCATACCAAAATGTGCGCAAGTGCATGCAAAACTTTGTTGTCTACTTGGAGACGAGTTTAGGTGGAGCAAGCATTGTCGCAGAGTGTCTAAATGGGGTTCAAAAATTTTTAAACATTCTTTAACAACTAAGTTAATTATATGGCAAGCACACCTAACATGCATAAGTCTACCTTCTAAAATAGGCTAAAAAATTACTGACAAAGAAGACATAGCAGCATTATTGTTTGATGCATTGTCCAAAGAGATAGAAAATTTTTTAGGGTGAATATCATATTCACGCTTGAAATCTCACTTGAAATTACAGCGCCCGTGTGTGGACATTCTATAAGTTTAAGACAGATGATGCATTTTTGCAACATCCATTGTGCATCTATATAGTGTGCAGTAATACAAATATAAGCATAACTCCACTTAGTAGTCCAAATATCAGAAGTAATAGCCAACTTACTAACATTTTGAAAATCCGCTTTCAAAGCGGCTTTCTGCTCGTTAAAGAGACGAATAGCCTCCTTTCGAGCTTGTTGCCTACTCACTTTAGTAAAGGAGGGATTTAGAGAAAGTGATACATAATCTCGTAAAGATTCGCTTTCACCCGTCGTGAAAGGAAGTTCGTCACGAATAATATGTTTAGTTAATTCAGTTTTATGCCGAGCAGCTGAGTAAGTAAAGTTACCAATTGAAGAACCGGTGGCGCCGAAGCTTATTTGGGTTTGGGACGCTTGAAGTGTGTCCTTCCCGTAGCAAGTGTCGTAGTGTCTGGATATGGTCCCGGTGCCACCGCCCTTCTTCCATGCGTACTGGTTGCAACATTTCTTGCATTGCGCCTTGTACGATTTCGGTTCACCCTTGGCATCTAAAACAAACGAACCATCAGGATTAGTTTCAAAAATCAAAGTAAAATAATCCCAATACTTAGACCTTTTTTTTTTTTTCAGGACGTTGGGTGGTACTAGCTACTTCCGGAGGAGATGGTTG
This sequence comes from Iris pallida, assembly GCA_029216955.1. Lineage (NCBI taxonomy): Eukaryota > Viridiplantae > Streptophyta > Magnoliopsida > Asparagales > Iridaceae > Iris > Iris pallida. Next base: position 627,722 of record JANAVB010043017.1, read on the forward strand.
GCACCCCTCCGGAATCGGATTGGTGGCTACTTGCTCAGGTGGAATTTTATTACCGTCAAAAAAATTACTAAAATATTGGTAAGTCTGTCCAGCAAGATCAGGTGGGTTTGAACCTTCACCAGCCATATATAAAATAAAATAAAGTAAACTACGTTAGACGAAAGTAAGGAATTGAGAGGAAGATCGGGAAGCCGTAGAGCCGGAATGGAGTTGGGAGGGAGATCGGGAAGCCGTAGAGCACCGGGGAGGGAAAGTCGTAGAACACCAGAGCACCGGGGAGGGAAAGCAGTAGAGCACCAGAGCACCGTAGAGAAATATAGAGAATTTGTGAGGAATGAGTTGTGTTTGAAAAATGGAATTTTTGGCCTATTTATAGGAATTTTTTGGGGTTATTTTGGTAATTTTAGGCCAAAAATGACCAAAATATCCCTCCCAACGTTTTAATAACGGCTATATGGGAGGGGTATTTTGGTAAAAGAACTCCCCCTCCAACGGTCAAAATCAGAAAAAAAAAATTCAAAATCTGGCCAACGGTCGGCTGGACCGGTCCCAGCGGGCCGGGCCGGTCCAACTGGGCCAAATTCGGGCCGGGCCTCCTTTTTAAAAAAAAAAAAATTCGCAGCGGTCCGGGCCGGGCCGGGCTCGGGCTGGGGGGGAGAGGCCTGACCCGACCAGTTCGGGATTGGGGACCGGGCCGGTTCGGGCTATGGGCGGTCCGGGCCGGGCTTAATGGGGGGCGGGCCGGTCCGGGCCTGGGTCGGGCTCGGGCTAAACCGGCCCACCCATCACCTTGAGGAGAGAGTTTCTTGTGGAGAAGAGAAATGTGTTATGAACGCGAGGTGTACAATAATACTTGGCAGACCGTCCAAAAAATCGAAAATGAAAAAAGAATTGCCAGATGTCCGGTCTTGATTGGCCGGACCAAATTTGCTGACGTCACCCTCCCCCTGCTAGCATAGACAATAAAGTTCAGACACCTGTCACGCGATTTACACCGCTGTCTGTAAGTCGGTGTTGTTTAATATATGCATGCTCAATTTAAAAAAAAAATCCAACACACTCATATATTCATTTAAGTCCGCATAATTTTTTTAGTTTTATATAAATATATATATATATATATATATATATATATAGGGTAAATTGTAAAAAAAAAATTCGATATATACTTTTTGCGTAGAAAGACCTTTTAATCAATTTTAGCAGTTAAAGACCCCGCAATTAGTGACTTGCTCGGAATATGACCTCCCGTCTGAGAGCCGTTGGAAACAGCCGTTACTCTCCAAATTTTTTGAAAACTTTTAATGAAACACCAAAAATATCCTTTGTATTTGATCTATTTAAGGCTGAGGATGTTTGGGGCTTGGGAAAACGGTCGGGGCTTCCACAGTAGCTTGGGGGTTCCACAGTAACTTGGGGGTTGTACACAACCCTTAATTTGTTTTTGTTTTTTTTGATTTTTTCAGTTCTTGTATTTTTGCTAATTTGTTTCTAAAGTAATTTGTTCTCTTTTCTAAAAAAAATTTCCGAACAGATTAATCCAAAGTCGAAGTTATGCCTTCTAGCTCGCAATCTTCGTTCTCACGACATTCAAGTATAAATCGAGGAAAATTTATTTACTGCCATTGTGGATCAATTAGTCCATTGAAGACTTCGTGGACGCAAGCAAACCCTGGAAGAAGATTCTATGGGTGTGCAAATTTTCCAACAAGTTCTTATGGATTTCTACTATGGGAGGATGATAAACTTCCAGAGTACTATCAAACTCTAATGTGGAATTTAATGAAAGAATTGAAGGAGCATCGAAGCCAACGTTTAATTTCTTCTAGAGAATCGACAGTGGCGATGACGACAAGTGAACGAAGACCATACTTCAACATGCATGTTTTGCAATTTGTTTTTGGTTTTGTAACGTGCATAGTTATGTTTAAAAATTTTGTATGACGATTGCAATTGTTGAATGAAGTAATCTATGTGGGAAAAATGTTGGTAACATTGTTAGCATACTTCACTGGCACAACATATAAACTGAACCTGAGAGTTCATATAAAAAGAACTAAAAACTGAAGTAAACTGCAGAAAGTGAACTAAAAAACTGAACTAAAAACTAAACTCATAAAATGAAGAGATTCATATAAATGCAGCATGACAAACTGAAGTTGCATTCGTTCTCAGTAAACTGCAACACAAATGAGCATGACAAAATGAGGTTGCATTCGTTCAACAACTCATAGTTCACAAACAGAGCACCACACACAGAGCAGCTTACATAGAAAGTGCAATTCTTCAACAATGACCAACAAAGACCAACATCTTACATTCATACTTCATCCTTACATAGAAAGTGCATTTCTTCAACAAAGACCAACATCTTACATTCATACTTCATCTAAATTACATACTTCAGTAAACTTTATTACAGTAGATAAAGTTTCAGTAAACTGCATTTGTTCAACAACATTCATACTTCATCTAAATTACATAAAAACTGCATTTGTTTCAGTAAACTGCACAAAAATCCTTTGAAAGATAAGCACATCCACAGAGCAAAATAGATGCTTGTATACTGCAGGGAAAAAAGGCAGAGTTATAATTGATGAAATGAAATAAAAAATTGTACTACTAAAATAAGGCAAATTAGCGACGTCAGGATACGTCGCTAATTAAGAAAAATACGTCGCTAATCGTAATTAGCGACGACTTTAGCGACGAAACATGAAGGTCGAAAAAAAGCTAGTCGCAGATGACAAATTCGTCGCCCTCCGTCGCTGTTTGCGACGTCACCACAATGTCGCTGGGTCGTAGCAAAATTATCGACGGAGGGCGACAAAATTATACGTCACCAAATTAGCGACGTAGTGCGACTACTTAGCGACGTTATTTCTTTTTATGTGATGACACGGCATGCCTGCCACGTCAGCAGTGTAGCGACGTACAACGACCAAATTAGCGACGTCAGGATTCTACCACGTCAGCTACTAAGCGACGGATTGCGACGGATAGAGACGTAACGGCGCTAATTAGCGACGTCAGGATACGTCGCTATACGTCGCAGATCGTTGCTATACGTCGCAGATATTATAAAAAAATTTAAAAAAATATAATGTGTATTTTTGTGATGATGTGTGTCTGTGTTTACATTGTATGTGAAATGCAGTGTTTGGAACCATCGATAGTTTCGATTACTGTTGTATGTTTTATCTTGGACAGAAAGAGCAACAGTTCAGGGTGTACTTCTGAGAGCTTCATTTTCACGTCCTTCACCTTCTAGGGACAGCAGCATGACAAAATGAGGTAGGGACAGTGGCTCAGAAGAGTTAGTGAGGTAGGTGTTGGCCCAATGATTGTATCATATTTTTGAATATGGTTAATATGTTAAGTTTAGCATTTCTTTATCACTAATCTTCATACAATCGCTATAGCATTTCTACTTATACTTATATCTTTGGTGATATGTGCCCATTGGTTTACATCTTAGTGATATGAGCTTATCTATCTTAAATTTAATTGGGTTGCCAAAATCAAAACTATGTTTTTGATTGTGGTCATTCAATTAAGTTTAATCATTATGATATCACTAACATTTATGCCATCACCTTAGCACTTGTACTTAAACTTTGCATAGTCCTAATGTGCTTTAACTTATCATACTTGCTACTATGTATATTGCTTTGTTCGTCTAACATGTACATGCAGAAAAGCAATAAACAAGATCAATGTGGACATATGCAATGAAGAAATCATGGTGGGCCAAAGACGACGGATCCCACAAGATTTCTCTGAACCACCCGACGACATCTCTGGAGCCACGCACCGGGGGTTCCGCTGCCCGGTCAGTGGACGGGGGTCGAGGGGGCAGCGCCCCTCGTCGGGGGTTCGGGGGCGAAGCCCCCGAAAGGTATTCAGTTTTCACAAACTGGATATCTTTGGACAGCTGCCGCCAAGGGAAAAAGCCAGCACCTATCAAAAGAAGAAGCCAAGCCGTGCCATCATCACTTCAAGACTCTGAAGAAGCCTGCACCTGCCTAAGTATATCTGGAGTCTGTAATGAGTTTTAGGAATAATTGTAAACACAAGAAATGGATGGCAAAATTGAAAGCTAGGGCAGAAATAAGCCCAGGATCATTTTTGGTGGATAAGCGGCATACCGACGGTATACCGGAGTATACCGACGGTATACCGGTTTTTGTTCACAGAAAGTTTCTGTTTACAAAACCGGCATACCGACGGCATACCGGATCATACCGACGGTATACCGCTTCCGAAACGTTGAAATTCCAACGGTCAGATTTCCAGCAATTAATGATCCCAACGGCTCTATTTCTAGCCGTTGCAATTCCAGACCGGTATACCGCCGGTATGCCGGATCATACCGGCGGTATGCCGGTTCGTGACTGAAAAGTTGCCTTTGGCTTCTTTTCAAGCTTTGGTTATAAATAGCCTTGAACCCCTTTATTCAAGGTTGATGCTTTGAGCCTAAAAATTTCTAAACCACCAAAGCTTATCCACATACAACTCTACAAAGCCTTCATTTGCCATCTACAAATTGTGTTAGAGTTATTGAGTTGAAAAGTGAGATCTTCATCCTTTTGTATAAGGAGATCAAAACCTTTTGTGTAAGGTTGAAGTTGGAGAGTCTTCGTATCCAAACTCTCGGTTGAAGTTGGGGAGTCTTCGTATCCAAACTCTCGGTTGAAGTCGGAGAGCCCTTCGGATTAAAGCTCTTGTGTAAGAAGTTGGCGAGTTCTTCGGATCCAAACTCGTGTGTAACTATTTGCTCAAATAGTGGAATAAAGCCGGAGAGAGTTCCGGGACTGGACTGCCTCTTAGGAGGATACCAGGATATATCGGGTGTCGGTATTGTGTTTGCTTCCTCTCTTGCACTTATAATTTTAAATTGCCAATTAGCTTGTGCTAAGTGCTTGATTAGTTAGCTTGACCCTATTCACCCCCCCCTCTCTAGGGTTCCTACAGTAGGGACAGTGGCTCAGCAGAGCAAAATAGATTTTCCATCCATTTTCACCTACAACACTTCCATGAATCCTCCACTCACATCCTTCATTTGAACATATAGCTGTGATCCTCCTTCTTTCATTGTGTACAAACTTCATATTGTACTTGTTCTTCTGAGGAACAAACTTTTTTTAGTCACAACAGGCTCTGAAGAACCCAACTCAAAATCTTCATACCCCGAACTGTCTTCTGAGGACTGCACACTGCCCAACTCATCACTGGAATTATACTCAGACTCTTGGTCAATATCTTCATCAGGTAAAAACTACTATAGTCAATACCTACTTGTTCTTCAGCCACATATTGTTCACCCACATGTTCTTGTTCTTCACCCACTTGTTGAACAGCCACATGTTCTTCACCCACTTGTTGAACAGCCACATGTTCTTCACCCACTGGTTGAACAACCACATGTTCTTCACCCACATGTTCAAGTGGTACCCCAGTCAAGTTAATGCTTGCCCAATAATCATCATCCATCTTCATTTCCATCTTTATAGCTGCTTCACTAAAATCAGTAATGTGTCTCATAATCATTGTAATCAATGAGTGACTCATCGAGCTTCCCTAATACATAAAATTTGAAAAGACATGGCCCTGGAAACTTTACAAAGCAGCTCATTATATCATTGTCACCCAATAATTGTGTCTTCGTTCCATCCACAGGGTCATAGAAGTAAACTTCACATGGAGCCTGCACCCCAGCACTTGCACATAGGCCATCAAGGTCAAACCAACAGAATTCATCACTGAGAATAAATTCTTTTAGTTCCAATACTACACCACCAACGTATTTGTCACCAACATCAAAGTGACCCCCAACATACATGTGAAGAGCATACTTTGTATCAAACATCTTGTGTTAAAATCTGTACACAATTACAAACTAATAACAAATTAATAACAAACTAAATTACAAACAGTTACCATTTTCACACTTACAAACAAAATTAGGGTTCTTTGCCCAGACACTTTGTCCAGTAATTGTGCAGACACAATTATAAACGAAATTAGGCTACAAACGAAATTAGGGTTCTCCTAAAGTCTTCCCAAACTAGGATTATTTTCCAAAAATCCTCATCACAAATGAAATTAGGGTTGTCACCCCAAAATTAGGGTTGTCACCCCCAAAATAGGGTTACAAACGAAATTAGGATTCTCCTAAAATCTTCCCAAAAATTCTCATCATGAACGACTAAGCTTAGGGTTTACGAGTATACCTGAATCTCGAAACTCGATTCACGAACGATGAAGCACTTGCACCACAAAGATTTATCCTCCGTCTTCGAATCAAGAACCTATTCTTCTCATCTTCTTCTCTGTCTTCGAATTAGGAAAGAAAGATGAACCGTCGAATTGGAAGAAGGAAAATAATCTAATGAGGGGTTTAGGCTATATTACTGAGGGTATAACGGTCAGTTTACTCGTCAGTTAGCGTCCGTTACATAAAATTGAGTATTAAGGGATCTAATGAGCATATTTCATACTTTTATGAATATTAAGAGCATGGGGTCTTTTAGTACAAAAAAGGAGAATCTAACGAGGGATTTTTTGCACTTTACCCATATATATATATATATATATATATATATATATATATATATATATATATATATATATATATATATATATATATATATATATATATATATAATGAAATGTCCAAAAATTGTAAAAAATTTATGTAAAATCCACTGCAAAATAATATTTCATCGCGCGCCCAGAATTAGCGAAAATATATAAAGGGAGTTCTGAATGACCTTTCTGCCCTTCTAATTTATTGAAAACACCTCCGAACCCTGCTCTTCAAAAAAAAATGTTTCGATACTTCCTCTTCTTCCATATGCCGCTAAGTTTCGAATCTAGGTTTTCTCCTCCAAAATCTTCAAACATTCTTTCAAAAACTCGTCGAAAATTTTCGGAAAGGCCGACAAACGGTAAAACTGTTAAAATGGAGGTCCAAACATCATTTTTTTTGCGATTCTAAAATTTTGAAAGGCCAACAAATGGTAGGACGGTTTATCTCAGGCTCCTCGAAAATACGCTCATTTTGCGACAAACTGGGCCTCGTTTCTAATTCCCAGTCAAAAGTTATAGCCCTCCAAAGTTTCAACTGGCCATAAAATGCAGGAGAATGGCAATTCTCCGTGGTAATATCACAAAGAATGGCAATCTCCGTGGTAATATCACAAAGAATGGCAATTCTCCGTGTTAAAATATCACGAAGAATGGCAAATCTCCGTGTTAATATCACGGAGAATGGTCATTCTCCTTGTTAAAATGCAGGAGAATGACCATTCTCCGTGTTAAAATGACGAAGAATGACCATTCTCCGTGCTAAAATGACGAAGAATGTCCATTCTCCGTCATTTTAACACGGATCATTTTAACACGGAGAATGACCATTAATCTCCGTGGTTTTAACGCGAAGAATAGTCATTCTCCGTATTAGATAACACGGAGAATGGTCATTCTCCGTATTAGAAATCACGGAGAATGACCATTATCCGTTCTTAAATCACGGAGAATGACCATTCCCCGTATTAAAATCACGGAGAATGGTCATTTTCCGTGTTAAAATTACGGAGAATCAATTTTTCGTGTTAAAATGACAGAAAATGGCAATTCTCCGTCATTTTAACACGGAGAATGGTCATTCTCCGTGTTAAAACCACGAAAAATTGCCATTCTCCGTATTAGAAATCATAAAGAATGACCATTCTCCTTTCTTAAAATCACAGAGAATGACCATTCATCGTGTTAAAATCACGAAGAATGGTCATTCTCCATATTAAAATCACGGAGAATGATGGAGAACAGTTGACAAAAACCTAATTTTTTGTTTTTTTTAGAAAAAAAATTTGTCAGGAATAAAGAGTTTCGTTCTTCTTTCAAAACGATGCTAACTCTTATGGAAAAGAAGAAGATCTTATCTCCACAATTAACCTAATCGTCGAAAAACTTTAAATCTCTCCAGGAAGATGATGAGCGATGATCGAAGTTCGACTGAAGAAAAGTACAGTGAACTACGAACGATCTTTGCGACCTCTGCTGAAAATGAGAGCAATGGAATTCGGATCTCTCGTGAAGAAGAAGAAGAAGACGATAATCGCAATCCAAATCTAAATTTGTGGGAAGGGATAGTTATGGTATTATCAAAATGGCAATTTTGTAAATACATAACATCTAAAGAGAATCTTGGAATATTTAACGTGAAAATATATAATTCTAGGTATTTCATAAAACTCATCCTGCGGGTGAATTTTTCATAAAAATCAACCCCGAAATTGGGTTTCTCAGCAATTTTCAGTATATATAAACGTCATATAATAGAATACCAAGAGGCAAATCAGTCAGCCAGACTAAATAAAATTTTTGGTATAGTTATTGTCAAAATCCTCTTCTCTTCCATCACTCTAACATTCTGGCGCTCTCAATCTCCTATGCCCTTCCCGTCGTTGTCAATCTCCCCCCCCTCTCTCTCTCTCTCTCTCTCTCTCTTCTCTCTCTCTCTCCTCTCTCTCTCCTCTCTCTCTCTCTCTCTCTGTTTTTCTTGGAGGAATTTGAACAACATTACAAGTTACAATTTTAATTTTTAGTTTAGCACATTTCCAATTTTATTAGTATTTTATTATAACATATATTATTTTGTATATTATATTTTGTTTATTGTTTTATTTCTTGAATTTTGTGTTGATAATATTATTGTATCATCGTTGATAAAAATAAATAAATTATATGAATATTAGGTTTTGAGGGTACCACTTTTAGAGTTCGTCTCATGTCTCAAAATCTAAAGTCCAACTTACAATATAGTTATGACCCGTTAACTTATTTTTCTATTTAGACCCTTTACTTTTCTCTTTAGACTCTTAAAAACTCAAGGTATGATATGCATTTATTCAAACAGTTTTTTATTGACGAGTTTTAAAAATTAGTAACTCATGAGTTACTCTTGGATTTTTGTATGCATTATGCATTTTGAAATGGATAGGTGGGCTAGAATTAAGACCGGTACACATTCTGAATACATGATGAGTATAAGTTGTATCCATAATCCATCATTTTAATTAAAGACCATGTACAAATACTAAAAATGGTCCTTTTTCAACCACTTAAAAAAATTGACATTCTAATGATCAATTTCTAAAAAGACACGGAGACAAATCCAAATATAAAAATTTCACATTAGTAAGATATATGGAGGTTAAAAAATTAACCTTTCATTTTTTCGGGCCATGTACAATTATACAACTTGTACGTGCTCATAAACGACACTGGTTGTATCGAGGATGAGGATACTGCCCCACAAGTAGTAACCTCGGGTGGAATGGATGTGCCATCTTTCAAAAACAAAATTTCTCATGGATTCTAGTTATTAATCCACAAGTAGGTATATATTTTTTTAGCTAGGTTTTTGGCACCCTAAGAAGGTTTGAACGAGACACCTACGTCGAGTTGGTCATACCCCTAAATATTTTCACATCCTACAGACTTATCGACTTTGATTCACTTCTTTTGTTATATTATAACTTTTTCCTCTAGTGGATCAATATATATATATATATATATATATATATATATATATATATATATATATATATAAACTGCAAATGACCTCTAGCCTAGTGGTTAAGAGAGATGCATGCGGCCCAAGTGGTCGGGAGTTCGAGCCCCAGTGGAGGCGAGTTCACCACAATTAACCATTGCTTCAAAAAATATATATATATATATACATAAACTCGCATTATATCATCCCCAGAGACTAACGATAATCGTTCCTAAATATTGATGATGATCATTCCTAAAGATTGATAAAGTTTGTTATTGAATTGTGCACACTCAAGGAGAAGTGTTATAGTTAGTCATATCTAACTACTAGATAGATTATGCCAACCAATAAATATCTTTTAGGGGTATAGTTCGTAGAATTAGTCTTAATTTTGTATATAAATATAGCAACACATTCGTCCCAAAATTGGCTTTGTTTCAAGACGTAGAATTCATGTTAAATCACCACTTAGCGGATTATTAGCATATCTCTCTTTCTTGGGCGGGATACCAAATTTATATATCTTTACCGATTAATCAATTTTTCGAAGCTGGAGATGATCATAAAGAGACGTCACTATCTCATGAATTTATCTTGAATCCGAATCTTCTGGCTCAACTTTATCCCAGTGTTATTGAGCGAGCAATTCATTTTTTGCCTTGAATTTGTCAAAATACACCGATCTGAATTTTCGTAGGGGATTACATCCAATAACAAGAGGTCTACAATGTGAAATTTTTAACAAAAGGTTCCAGATTTTTGTTACAATTTGTCTTTCTTCAAATAATTTTATTGACCAGTTTAATAAATTTATTTCAAAAAGTTAAATAATTTTTTTTCTTTCAAAAGGTTTTAAAAAAATTAATCGCCCAGTTGAAATTTAAAAAATATATATTCTCTTTGACATGTTTTTCAATATTTTATTGACCAGTTCATTGCTTTTTATTTTGATTGATTTTAATATTGTTGTTAAAATTCCATAGAAGTCCTAAAAAAAAAACTGTCTGAACCTATTTAGTATAAAAAAATAGAATTGGGTAATTTATAGAGTGCAGCTTGTTTGGGTGATCAGAATTAGCAAGTTCACACATATAGCAAGTTCACACATATACCGACATACCTTGAAATATGTTGTTGCAAAAGAACTGGGCTATTTATAAGGACACATAAGAAGTTTATCAGGACTAGCCAAGTCTTAGTTTTTCATTATTTACAAGTTTGCCACTGAAAAATTTACTCAGGACTATCCAAGTGGTAGGTATAAAAGATAACTCTTATAATTTTGGTCTTCTTCCTCACTCTCCAATCTCTCTCCCCCTTTTTCTTCAAATCCTATTTCTTTCTACTTATGGTTTCAACTTTTTTCTCAACCCCACATTTCTCCAAACACTAGAAGATTCTCCAAGGAAGATTTTAGTATATTCGGTACGATTACGTCAGCTAAACGACAAATTTTATTAAATAATTTGTTCTTTTGAAATAATCTTATATTTTGTCACAATGTAGAAATTATGGAAGAAAGTGGATCATCACGTCTATCAATCGAGCAACCCGGACCTTCCGAAGAACACGACAAAACATCCAAAGAACTCTCGGTAAATTCCCGACCGACCAAATACGTAGTCGACACATAGAGTTCTCCCGAAGACTTGGACACTAGGGCTACCACATATTGTGGCAGTCCCGAAACAAACAGTCTGTAAAGGTGGACTGCCACAAAACATGGCAGTCCAAGAAGTAACTAGGACTGCCAGATTACGCGGCAGTCTATGTGTAGAAATACTGTACAACAGGACTGCCAGACTTTCTGGCAGTCCATAAAACACGAATGACTGCCAGAGTACGCGGCAGTCTATGTATAGAAATAGTGTAAAATAGGACTGCCAGACTTTCTGGCAGTCTATAAAACACGAAGGACTGCCAGACTGTCTGGCAGTCCTGTTGTACAGTCCTGAAGGAATGCCAATTTTTCTTGACAGTCCTGAAGTTGTTCATATTGTATTTGTTTTTGTAATTGTGATTGACAATTTCTTTGAAAATTTAATGTAGGGCATACCATCTCCTATTTCCATTGACTTGAGTAATATATTCTCAAAGGATGTCGCCTTTGAATCTTATGAAGAACCATTAGAATGGTGCAAACAAGTTGGAAGGCAAGCAAACACAGTCCTTGTCATTTCAAGGTCATTACGAGGCCCGTCGTGTCGTAAAACTGCTGATCTTGGATGCGAAAGAGGTGGGACATTTAGGCTTCATCGCAGAAAAGAAAAATGTGCCCGAAAAAAGTCCCGAATAAGGCGGTAGGAACCAGAAAGTGTGGTTGTCCTTTCAAGATAGTGTTTATCTCAAGAGATGATGGAAAGTGGACAGTTGATGTCAGAAATGGGATGCACAATCATACGCTAGCGGAGACACTTACTGGTCATCTCTATGCCGGAAGGTTGAACGAAGAGGAGAAGAAGTTAGTTGAAGAATTGTCCATCTCCGGAGTTGACCCGAAACAAATTTATTCCGCGGTGCGCCAGAAGAATGAAAAGAACAAGTCTACGATGAGGACAATCTACAATGCACTCTCGAGATCGAGGACAAATCCCCTAAGAGGAAGAATGGCGATACAACAAGTTTTGAAGTTACTTGCTGACAATCACTATGTGGAGTACCATAGAAGACATCCGCCGTCTAATGAAATTACTTCTATGTTTTGGACGCATCCGGATTGTACGCATTTGGCACGGTCCTTTGCCGATCGATGTCTTGGTGGCCGATTGCACGTACAAGACTAACAAATTCAAGATGCCACTTTTCCACATTGTCGGCTTCACGTCAACGGGTAAATCATTTTTAGTTGTATTTTGTTTCTTGAAGAATTAAACCGTAGATGACTATACATGGGCATTGAACAAATTGAAGACACTTTACACTGAACACAAAGAGCCGTCTGTTTTTGTCATCGATCGAGAATATGCATTTATGAATTGTCACTTCCCGTTCCCTGAATGCGTATTTTTATACATGTACAACTCGTATATATTTATTTATTATTTATCATGTATTATCCTGTATTTAAATTCCTTTAAGTTCATGTTAATTAATTATCTGCTCTTTAATTTTCATGTTAATTAATTTCTGTAATTTATTTTCTGCTTTTAACCTCTCTGCTTTGCTTTCGGGTTGGCCTTGGATGGAGAACCCGACCCAATAAACCCCCACCTACCACCCCTTCCCTATTTAGGCTCCCATCTCCTTCTCTCTCTTCATAACTCTCATTCTTCACCATTACTTCTTCTTCTTCCTTTCATCACTTCTCCACCTACCAGCAGTAGCAGTAGGCAAGTACATCTTGCTTCTTGCTTCCACTTGGAGAACCATTTTTATGGTTCATTTGTCTTCCTCTCATGATCCTGAGAGAGTTTACTACTTAGTATTTTTTATTTTTGTGGCTTGTTTCTCCTAGATCTGAGTTGTTGTATTCGGTTGTCCATGGGTTTTTGATCTCCCAACTTAGCGTGTTTTCGGAGATAGATAGTTCATGTGGTAGAACTGCTCGTTAGTCACGCACACGTCTTTACGTGTCTGCATGAATTTTAGTCACGCACACGTCTTTACGTGTCTGCGTGAATTTTCAGTCACGCACACGTCTTTACGTGTCTGCGTAAATTTTCAGTCACGTACACGTTCTTACGTGTCTGCGTGAATTTTCAGTCACGCACACGTCTTTACGTGTCTGCGTGAATTTTTAGTCACGCACATGTCTTTTCGTGTCTGCGTGAATTTTGAGTCACGCTTACGTTCTTACATGAGTGCATGAATTTTTATTCACGCACACGTTCTTACATGCATGCATGAATTTTAGTCATGTTCATGTCTTTACGTGCGTGCGTGAATTTCTTATCATGCTCACTTGTGCGTGCGTGAATTTCTTATCATGCTCACTTGTGCGTGCGTGAATTTCCCATCACGTTCACGCTGTGCGTGCGTGAATTTTTTACCCCGCTTTTCACGCTCACGCTGTGCGTGCGTGAATTACCCTTCACGTTCACGCTGTGCGTGCCAACGTGAACCACTTTTCACGCTCACGCTGTTTATACGCTCACTCCTGCTAGACTTAGCATAGATTTGTTGGCGTGACTTATTGGCCTTAGCCTAGACTTGTTGGCGTGACTTCTTGACCTGGGTGTTCCTATTTGTTCTCTAAGTTATTTATTTAATGGTAGCATGATAATTTTCCTATTATATCCTTACGCCTTTTATGAACTCGCTAATCTTAGCATGTTAATATTTTTGATACATATGGTTGTGTAAAACGTGTCATGTGCTTGATTGGTTTATGGATGCCCAGTAAGACTGGAACTTGACCTTGAGAGTTGTAGACTCGACCCCATTTAATGCTAAATGATTTTCATGCCTTGTCACCATTGATGACGATGGTTATCTTGACTAAATTGATCATGCGTTCCTAGTTGGAACTAAGAGACTGGCCAGTCGTCTTATTGAATTGAATGAATGAGACACGTTCATGTTATGAACTATTGTAATCGACTGACTGATCCCGAATATTGACATACAGGCACATACAGGCTTCAAACTATTTATTTATTTATTTATTTTACAAAAGAAGCATGTGTACTTTATGGTCAAGGCATGATTATTCCGTGGTTAGTTTGGATTGTTGCATTACGCTATGTAAGACCTGCAACCTAACCGCACTGGTATCGTTGTAGAGTTGTGCATATCGTACCCCGTACGAAAATACTCATTTGAATGACCATGATCCACGACATGGGATTTCACTCAATGTAGAGACTATTAAGTTAAATAAAATAATGATTGCATAGAGAGAATGGATTTTCGAGTTCTTACATGGCAGCCCTCTTGGGACTAGTAGTGCCCGACAGGCCGGCTGGTTCCCACAGATACTGTAAACCTGCCACACGGGTAGGGAGCGGTATCTGCTTATATTGTATATTGTATATTGATGACGGGCGTCCCGCTGGGACTCGTCTAATTCATGATTGGCGCAATTGATTGACTGGATAGACTAGCCTTGCTCGCACATAGTAAGAACTGAGGAATCCCTAATTGCATAATTCCAGGACAACTTGGGACTTACAATAGCAAGCCGTAGGAGTTGATTGGCCGTTCAAGATGATTTGTTTGTGTACTGTACCTACTCTATTGCCTAACTGAGATGATCAGAATGTCAGGACATGACGGGCCAACTTATGTCCTTGTTTGGTTGGGAGGTTGGTTCCAAGTGTCGTGATGTTATGTGAATCCTAGTGGAAAGCAGAGATCTATTATTATTATATTCTCTTACTTACTGGTTTAATCCTTCATATCGTCCTTCCTTGTGGTACTTGCTATTAGAGGTCTAACCTCTCTGGTTTTGCATGGCCAGATTTAGAGCCGGTTTCCGAGGATTCAGCTTACTTCCACCTCCAAGATGGTCAATACTAGGGGAATGATCACAAGAGGACTCGAGTGGGTTCCTTACTTCACCGCTCGTTTTGTTATTTACTTTATACTTAGCCGTTTGGCACCGACATGTTAGTCGGATAGTCTTGCACTTGCTTTTACATAATTGTAATTAAGTCAGACTGCAGCTGATAACAATTGTGTATATGTTACTATATCATCTGGCTATGTTTTATAAAGCCAGATCTCAAGGACATTTTGATTGAGCGTTTGGGACGCCTTACTGCTTTATCTTACATGTTCTCTATTTTTGCTTCTTGTTTGAATGATTGAGACAATAGACGTGAAGTGACCATAGAAAGACTTTTATGTAGTATGCACCCCCTCGTCTGGTTAGACAGCATTAATCGTATTATACGGTATTCATCATACCCGTAATACGTAGCTGGCTGAGTCATTCTCCCGCTCTCCAGTATTCTGGCTCTGGGGCATGACAAGGTTTTAGTGGTGGCCCATGCAGGTCTAATTTCAGACTTGTGGGGTGTTTTGATTTATAGGATGTCTCAATCACACGTGTCCCCCCTTGATCTCATGATTCGTTGTTCTCAACCCTTGCTTGACATTCCGGTATCCTTTGACTTCCTTGATCCTTTATGTCCGGTTGTTTGATTGTTCTCTTGTCCCTTTTCTTAGGGGCACTTCGTCCGCATCGGTCAGAGCTGGACAGCAACAAGGACAACATGGGCAACATGACCAGGTTGGTCATCAACAAGGGCCAGTCTCACCTCAGGAGACTATCCAAGAAGAAGTGATAGTAGAACCAGCAGCTGAGCCGCAGTATCCGGAAGTTCCAACACCAACCATAGTTCCACCTACCCCTGTGGAAGTGGACACACCAGCCCTTCTGGAGATCATGAGAGGAATGATGGCTACTCAGCAACATCAGATGTTGGCCCAGCAACGCATGCACACTCAGCTACAAGAGCAGAATGTGTTGCTCAACCAAAGATTGCAGACGGCTTTGGAAAGAGGAGTGAGGACTGATTCAGGAGCATCAGCCAGGTTTTGCAAGTACAACCCCCGCCGTTTCGAGGGCACGGAGGATGCCATCTCAGCAGATGCATGGCTTAAGGATATTGAGGCTATTCTGATAGCAGCTAAGGTACCGGCAGAAGAACGTGTGGATCTAGTGAAGTTGTTACTTCAGGATCTCGCATGTGATTGGTGGGAATCAGAGGAAGTGGGCATCAGACGTCCTGTGGCTTGGGATGATTTCACTGCAAGATTCAAGACCAAGTACTATGGAGTTGTGGCACGGTTTGAGCTACAACAGAAGTTTATCAGCCTCAGGCAGGCCGACAAGACTGTAGATGCTTATGCAGCAGAGTTCTGCAGATTGAGTAGATTCGCCCCAGAGATGGTAGCAACAGAGAGCCAGAGGGCTATGAGGTTTCAGCAAGGGTTTCATCTTGAACTCTTGCAATTGATAGAGGGGCACAATTACCAAACTTTTGATGAAGTATTGACGGCAACTCGAAGGCACGAGATCACCATTCAGAGGCTTGCGACAAGGACTGGGGGTCAGAAGAGATCCCACAGTCAGATTGAAGGAGGAGGGGGAGCAGCGCCCCGAACAACAGCACCATCCACTGGCATTCGTATCCACGATGTAGCGATACGAGGACCAGCACCACCACCCAGGCAGCAGCAACAGCAACAGAGGAAGAACCAGCAACCCCCGGCGGGCTGCACTTATTGTGGGAAGATGGGGCACACTAGAGATGTGTGTCGGACATTGAATGGACTGTGTCTGATATGTGGAAATCCAGACCATCGGGTTACCACATGTTCCATGAATTCGAGGTCAGGAGGACCAGGGCAACAGTTTCCTGCTCTGCCAGCACCAGGGGTAGGCCAGTATCGAGGACCAGCGGTGGCAGTAAGGCCGTTGGCACAGCGTCCGTTTGTGCCGTAGGCTCAGATGTTTCAGCAGCAGGGGCCGCCGATGCAGCAACACCAGCATAGACCACCCCAGCATCATCAAGGAAGGGGCCAGCAGCAACATCAGGCTAGGCCGCAGCATGGAAACCAGCAAGGAGGTCGAGGGCAAGCATTCACTCTGTCCTTGGAGGAGGCATTGGCATCAGGAGATGTTGTGGCAGGTAACATTCTCGTCGCCTCATATCCTGCAGTAGCATTGTTTGATTCGGGAGCTTCCCATTCATTTATATCTTCACAATTTGCGACACGACTAGGAATGAAGTTCGAGGCATTGCCAGGGAGGTTGAATATACTCGCTGGTAATGGGCTCGTAGGAGTTAGTAGAGTTATTTTAGCATGTAGCGTTGTAGTTTGCGGGCATTCCTTACCTGCCCGGTTGATAGAATTTCCTGTTGGAAATTTTGACGTTATCTTAGGCATGGACTGGCTGAAAGACAGTCATACGACAATAGATTGTCGTAGAGGGAGTGTATCTTTTGATATTCCAGGCATGAAGAGATTCACCTTAATCAGATCAGGGGCAACTCAGCAAGAGCAGGGAGTAATAACGGCAATGGAAGAAGTTCAGATTCTGAAGGTAGTTGAAGAGTTTCTAGACGTATTTCCTGAAGAACTTCCAGGTCTACCACTGGTTAGGGATATTGAGTTCAGTATAGAATTGGCACCAGGAACTAAACCGATATCAGATCGAGTTTACAGAATGTCGGATTCAGAGCAGGCCAAGGTATATCAGCACATAGAGGAACTGAAGGAGAAGAAGTTCATCCAAGCTAGCGTGTCACCATGGGCAGCACCAGTGGTACTTGTGGGAAAGAAGGATGGGTCATCCAGATTATGCATTTACTATAGGAAGCTTAACGCGGCAACAGTGAAGAACAAGTACCCATTACCCAGGATCGACGACTTATTTGATCAGTTGAGCAAAGCTAGAGTTTTCTCAAAGATAGATCTTCGTTCAGGGTACCATCATGTGAGGGTTCGGAAGGAAGATATTCCCAAAACAGCATTCAGGTCGAAGTATGGGCATTATGAATTCTTAGTAATGCCGTTTGGTTTGACCAATGCTCCAGCAATATTCATGGATTTGATGAATCGCATCTTTATGCCATACTTAGACCAGTTTGTCGTTGTGTTTCTTGACGACATTCTCGTATACTCTGCTAGTGAAGAGGAGCATGAAGACCACCTCAGGAGAGTGTTGCAGGTTCTGAGAGAGAACCAGTTGTATGCCAAGCTCAGTAAGTGTGAGCTTTGGTCGGATCACATTTTATTTTTGGGTCACATCATATCAGGAGCTGGAGTAGCAGTAGATCCCAAGAAGGTAGAAGCAGTAGAAAGTTGGCCAGTACCCAAGACCGTAGCACATGTGCGGAGTTTCTTAGGATTGGCAGGATATTACAGAAGGTTTGTGTCAGACTTTGCGAGGCTTTCAGCGTCCATGACCCGCTTGACCCGGAAGGATGTACCATTCGTTTGGTCGGCAGAATGTCAGGCATCATTTGAGACTTTGAAGCAGAAGTTGATATCAGCACCTATTCTTACATTGCCAGTTGGACCCGGAGGTTTTACAGTATATTGTGATGCGTCAGGTAAAGGACTTGGATGTGTCCTTATGCAACATGGGAAGGTGATAGCATATGCATCTAGGCAGCTTCGGGACCACGAGAAGAATTACCCAACTCATGATTTGGAATTAGCGACAGTAGTGTTTGCTCTGAAGCTATGGAGGCATTACTTATATGGTGACCGAGTGGACATGTACACAGACCATAAAAGTCTGAAGTACATCTTTACTCAGAAGGAACTAAACATGAGGCAGAGAAGATGGCTGGAGTTGATCAAGGATTATGACGTAGAGCTTCAGTATCATTCAGGCAAGGCTAATGTAGTGGCAGACGCTCTTAGCAGGAGAGGCGGCGCATTTATGTTGACAACACAGAGGCATATCTTAGAAGACCTTCAGGAGATGGGCATCGAAGTTATACTTTCTAGTGATGTAGGAGTTCTAACAAGTCTGCAAGTTCAATCCGACTTGGTAGACAGAATCAAGGCAGCTCAGGCACAAGACCCAAGGATTCAGAAGCTTAGGGCAGAATGTGAGTCAGGACTCAGGAAGGAGATAAAAATTCATAAAGATGGTACACTTAGGTTTGGATCACGTCTATGTGTGTCTAGTGGAGATATCAGACAGGAGGTTATGGCAGAAGCTCACAGTTCTCAGTATTCTATTCATCCTGGAGGGACCAAGATGTACCAAGATATCAAGCAGCATTTCTGGTGGAACGGGATGAAGAAGGAGATAGCTAGATTTGTTTCCCGTTGCTTGGTATGTCAGCAAGTGAAGGCAGAACAGCAGAGGCCAGCAGGGTTATTACAACCGCTTCCTATCCCGGAATGGAAATGGGAGCATATTACAATAGACTTTGTGACCGGTTTACCGAGATCACCAAGTGGTAAGGATGCTATTTGGGTAATCGTAGATCGGCTTACGAAGGTAGCACACTTTCTTCCTTTCAGAGTAGTGCAATCTACGGAGAAGTTGGCAGAGTTATATATGCAACAGATAGTCAGGCAGCATGGAGTCCCTGTCAGTATTGTGTCGGATCGAGATACCCGCTTTATATCACATTTTTGGAAGAGCTTACATCATAGTTTGGGTACCAAGTTAAAATTTAGCACGGCTTACCATCCGCAGACGGATGGGCAATCAGAAAGAACGATTCAGACTTTAGAAGACATGTTACGAGCTTGCACTCTAGATTTTGGAGGGTCTTGGGAGAGTCACCTGCACTTGGTCGAGTTCTCATACAACAATAGTTATCAAGCCAGTATCCAGATGGCGCCATTTGAAGCACTATATGGTAAGAAGTGCAGGTCACCGCTTGCATGGGATGATATCGGAGAGAGGAAGATGTTAGGCCCGGAAATGATTGTTCAGACGGTTGAAGTGGTTAAAGGAATTAGATAGCGACTTCGAGTTGCGCAGGACCGGCATCGTCATTGGACGGACCAGCATCGTAGGCCGTTAGAGTTCTCTGTTGGGGACCACGTATTCTTGCGGATCTCACCTACTCGTGGGGTCATTAGATTTGGCGTTCGCGAGAAATTGAGTCCGCGGTACGTGGGCCCATTTGCTATCCTTGATCGGATAGGCGATGTTGCTTATCGTTTATCCCTCCCACCTTCGTTACGAGAGGTGCATAACGTGTTTCATGTATCTCAACTACGTAGGTATGTATCGGACCCAAGTCATATCCTTGATCATTCTGAACTGGTTGTTGGTACCAACCTGTCTTACGAGGAACAGCCTGTGTCCATTTTGGACCGAAGAGAGAAGATACTCAAGAACCGAACAATTAGCCTTGTCTGTGTTGCTTGGGGTCATCACTCCTTGGGAGAGTCAACGTGGGAACGTGAGGATGATATCCGGTCACGGTATCCACACCTGTTTGACTCGCAAGGTATATCTCTTTCTGTATACCTTGATTGTCCTGATTCTTCATGCTTGTCACCTTATGGGTAGAGCTACTTGATATCGTAGAATGATGAATTTACATATATAGTACTTGCTTTCGATATGGTAAAAATGATTGCTTGCTCACTATAATTGCTTGTACTTGGATTAGTTTAGCTCTGATATTTCTATCCTGCTTGAATTTGAAATTCCGAGGACAGAATTTTTCTAAGGTGGGTAGAGATGTCACTCCCCGTTCCCAGAATGCGTATGTTTATACATGTACAACTCGTATATATTTATTTAGTATTTATCATGTATTATCCTGTATTTAAATTTCTTTAAGTTCATGTTAATTAATTATCTGCTCTTTAATTTTTATGTTAATTAATTTCCTGCAATTTATTTTCTGCTTTTAACCTCTCTGCTTTGCTTTCGGGTTAGCCTTGGATGGAGAACCCGACCCAATAAACCCCCACCTACCACCCCTTCCCTATTTAAGCTCCCATCTCCTTCTCTCTCTTCATAACTCTCATTCTTCACCATTACTTCTTCTTCTTCCTCTCATCACTTCTCCATCTACCAGCAGTAGCAGTAGGCAAGTACATCTTGCTTCTTGCTTCCACTTGGAGAACCATTTTTATGGTTCATTTGTCTTCCTCTCATGATCTTGAGAGAGTTTACTACTTAGCATTTTTGATTTCTGTGGCTTGTTTCTCCTAGATCTGAGTTGTTGTATTCGGTTGTCCATGGGTTTTTGATCTCCCAACTTGGCGTGTTTTCGGAGATAGATAGTTCATGTGGTAGAACTGCTCGTTAGTCACGCACACGTCTTTACGTGTCTGCGTGAATTTTTAGTCACGCACACGTCTTTACGTGTCTGCGTGAATTTTCAGTCACGCACACGTCTTTACGTGTCTGCATGAATTTTTAGTCACGCACACGTTCTTACGTGTCTGCGTGAATTTTCAGTCACGTACATGTCTTTTCGTGTCTGCATGAATTTCGAGTCACGCTCACGTTCTTACATGAGTGCGTGAATTTTTATTCACGCACACGTTCTTACATGCATGCGTGAATTTTAGTCATGCTCATGTCTTTACGTGCGTGTGTGAATTTCTTATCATGCTCACTTGTGCGTGCCTGAATTTCTTATCATGCTCACTTGTGCGTGCGTGAATTTCCTATCACGTTCACGCTGTGCGTGCGTGAATTTCTTACCCCGCTTTTCACGCTCACGCTGTGCGTGCGTGAATTACCCTTCACGTTCATGTTGTGCGTGCCAACGTGAACCACTTTTCACGCTCACACTGTTTATACGCTCACTCCTGCTAGACTTAGCATAGACTTGTTGGCGTGACTTGTTGGCCTTAGCCTAGACTTGTTGGCGTGACTTCTTGACCTGGGTGTTCCTATTTGTTCTCTAAGTTATTTATTTAATGGTAGCATGATAATTTTCCTATTATAACCTTACGTCTTTTATGAACTCGCTAATCTTAGCATGTTAATATTTTTGATACATATGGTTGTGTAAAACGTGTCCTGTGTCTTGATTGGTTTATGGATGCCCAGTAAGACTGGAACTTGACCTTGAGAGTTGTAGACTCGACCCCATTTAATGCTAAATGACTTTCATGCCTTGTCACCATTGATGACGATGGTTATCTTGACTAAATTAATCATGCGTTCCTAGTTGGAACTAAGAGACTGGCCAGTCGTCTTATTGAATTGAATGAATGAGACACGTTCATGTTATGAACTATTGTAATCGACTGGCTGATCCCGAATATTGACATACAGGCACATGCAGGCTTCAAACTATTTATTTATTTATTTATTTTACAAAAGAAGCATGTGTACTTTATGGTCAAGGCATGATTATTCTGTGGTTAGTTTGGATTGTTGTATTACGCTATGTAAGACCTGCAACCTAACCGTACTGGTATCGTTGTAGAGTTGTGCATATCGTACCCCGTACGAAAGTACTCATTTGAATGACCATGATCCACGGCATGGGATTTCACTCAATGTAGAGACTATTAAGTTAAATAAAATAATGATTGCATGGAGAGAATGGATTTTCGAGTTCTTACATGGCAGCCCTTTTGGGACTAGTAGTGCCCGACAGGCCGGCTGGTTCCCACAAATACTGTAAACCTGCCACACGGGTAGGGAGCGGTATCTGCTTATATTATTGTATATTGTATATTGATGACGGGCGTCCCGCTGGGACTCGTCTAATTCATGATTGGCGCAATTGATTGATTGGATAGACTAGCCTTGCTCGCACATAGTAAGAACTGAGGAATCCCTAATTGCATAATTCCAGGACAACTTGGGACTTACAATAGCAAGCCGTAGGAGTTGATTGGCCGTTCAAGATGATTTGTTTGTGTACTGTACCTACTCTGTTGCCTAACTGAGATGATCAGAATGTCAGGACATGACGGGACAACTTATGTCCTTGTTTGGTTGGGAGGTTGGTTCGAAGTGTCGTGATGTTATGTGAATCCTAGTGGAAAGCAGAGATCTATTATTATTATATTCTCTTACTTACTGGTTTAATCCTTCATATCGTCCTTCCTTGTGGTACTTGCTATTAGAGGTCTAACCTCTCTGGTTTTGCATGGCCAAATTTAGAGCCGGTTTCCGAGGATTCAGCTTACTTCCACCTCCAAGATGGTCAATACTAGGAGAATGATCGCAGGAGGACTCGAGTGGATTTCTTACTTCACCGCTCGTTTTGTTATTTACTTTATACTTAGCCGTTTGGCACCGACATGTTAGTCGGATAGTCTTGCACTTGCTTTTACATAATTGTAATTAAGTCAGACTGCAGCTGATAACAATTGTGTATATGTTACTATTTCATCTGGCTATGTTTTGTAAAGCCAGATCTCAAGGACATTTTGATTGAGCGTTTAGGACGCCTTACTGCTTTATCTTACATGTTCTCTATTTTTGCTTCTTGTTTGAATGATTGAGACAATAGACGTGAAGTGACCATAGAAAGACTTTTATGTAGTATGCACCCCCTCGTCTTGTTAGACAGCAATGATCGTATTATACGGTATTCATCCTACCCGTAATACGTAGCTGGCTGAGTCATTTCCCCGCTCTCCAGTATTCTGGCTCTGGGGCGTGACATGAATGCTATAGATATCGTATTTTCTCGTGCTCGTAGACTACTATGCACATGGCATGTTAATCGAAATATTCAAGCACAATGCCAGAGCCAGTTTGAAAAAGTAGACGGCAGTCCTAGTCGACTCGAGATTTTCTAAACTATCATTCCATTACAAATTCGTGATCATCTAGAACGACTGTCCGTCATTTTAACTATCATTCCATTACAATGTATACTTGGATTTTTCGAACTAAATTATTAGGGTTTTGGGAAAAAATTGACAATTTTAAGTATTAGGGTTCTTACCTTAATTGAGAGGAACGTTTGCGTGCCATCGTAGGGAGAGAGAGTTGGAAAATGGTGGAGAAGAAGATCCAAAATAATATGTAGCTTCAGGAGTGGAAAATGGTGGAGAGGAAGAAGAAGAAGAAGAAGAAGAAGAAGAAGAAGAGGAGGGAAAATAGGGTTTGTGAAGAGTGAGAGAGTGAAATTTAGAAATGAGATTGATTTTTGGGGTTTGGGGGGGGGGGGGGGGGGAGGGTGTGGGGTTTGGACAGCCACCTGAGTGGAATATTTGGATAGCCCAAGTAAAATCTTCTCAAATATTGGCTAGCTCTAATCCTAACTAGTCCTGATAAACTTCTCATGTGCCCTTATAAATAGCCAAGAAGTGGGTCTGCAACGAACTTGAACAATCCACTGTTACGAATCTGAACATAAAATAAATTACAGTCCGGATCAACATAAAAGTGGGGTCTAGACTCGAACACGAATAATATAAAAGAAATTGTGATTGACAAAACAATTACGGATTGTTGGAGTTGATTCATGTACAAATGAGAAAAGTCCAATTTATTTACTACTTAGGCTAACACACCATACGTGTATAATTCAAATATTGAAATACACACATAAATTAATTACTTTGTTTTTGCGATTCTACCGTATAATTGTTCTGATCAAATTGAGGATGCATCATATGTCTTGGGTCATTCTCATTTAGCCCAATGTTTTAAAAATCGGACCGATGATCGAACGAGGTTCAACCGGGGTTCAATTAAAGTTCAATAGACTTGGTTTGGTTTAGTTCAAATAGGTAAAATATTCATTTTTACTTCTTGGTTTAGTTTGGTTTAGTCATAAATATGTTGGTTTGGTTTAATTTTACAACTATAAGGTCGATTAAAACCAAATCAAGAATCAAATGGTCCAAATTTTACATGATAATTTATTTTGATTTAAAAAAAATCAAAATTGGCCGGTTTAATTGTGAACCGGTTCGGCCGGTTCACCGGTTGAACCCGGTTTTGACAAAAAATCGATGGTTCTTTAAAATACCTGGTTTTAGTCGAACCGGACCGATTTTTTTGCTTAAACCGGTTGGACCCGGTCCAACCGCCGGTCCGATCCGGTTTTTACAACATTGATTTAGCCTCAACCCAAAATTGACATGTTTATGATTTATTCGTTTAGGATAAATTTAGACTCGACCCACTAAAAATGGAGTCAACCCAATTCCACCGTTTCTTTATTTGTATGTTTTGAGAGAGAGAGAGAGAGAGAGAGAGAGAGAGATAAGAGATCGAACTCCAGCATGGAAGGCGCATGTTCGAATTTTTCCTTGGCATTTGCCAAGTCGAAGAAAAAGATATCTCAAAAAAAAACCCCACCTAACCATCATCATTGTATGTTTTTTGAAATAATAATTGTTGGATTATATTTTCTGGCCGTTCATAATATATCAAAATTTTATGAGAAATTGAACGGTTTGATACGGTCGGAAAAAAAGATAATCTAATCACTGCTATTTATGAGAACGTGTATATATATCACATTTACCAGTATAAATTCTAATCTCTACTATTATAAAAGGGCTTCAAAATGGCTCAAAATTGAACCGTCTAAGCCGTGTATATCATCAACCATTTTTATTTTTAAAAAGTAAAAAAAAAAAGTTAAAATTTGTTATATATATTCAAAATGGGAAATTGAACTCAACCCAACAAGAAGAAAACATCTTACCTTAACCACATGAGCTAGAAAAAATATTTAATTGTAATTAGATAATATTCTTATTATACGTTATCGCACGTACATTTACTAGTATTAATAATTTCCTCTAACTATTTAGCTTTTAATTAAAGAAAAAAAATCAAGAGAGAGTTGGGTTGGAACTTAGTAATAGGTAGATACTTTTTAATAAAAGGACAATATATGGGTTGACGGATTATATATCAAATCTAAACCCGACCCATTAGTTAGTTGGATATACAAGTAGTCCAATTTATGTTGGAACCCATGTCAGTATCTCCATTCGACTCTAACAGATTATATAAAAAAATTTGCAAGAAATTGAATAGTTTGATACGGTCAAAAAAAAAAACAATCTAATTACTACTATTATATATCACATTTACCGGTATAAATTCTACTATTAATAATTTCCCCTAACTATTTAGTTTTTAATTAAAGAAAAAAAACGGGTTATATATCAAATCTAAACCCGGCCCATTTGTTAGTTGGACTATCCAAGTCGACCAGTTTATGTTGGAGCCCATGTCAACATCTCTCCACCCTTGTTAGCAATCACCCGAATAAAACTCGTATTATACGTGAATTTTTTCGCATCTTTCAGAAACGTATAATACTTGCGCACTTTTGACAGATTCAAATCAGTACGTAAATTTTAAACATGCGAAGTTTTAAACGTGTTCCGTATAAATTATTAAAAGATTTGGCAAAAACACATGGTGGGAACCTGTTTAATTAATCAAATTTGACAATATATTTAAGAATGTGAAGTTTCTAATCTCAATATTTTTATTTTTTGAATATTTGACCAAATTTTTTAGCGTATTTTATTTGTACTAAGTCGATTTATACTCGTACTTTTGTTGTCCCGAATTTTTTTCCGTTTGCCGAATTGCTAACAAGGCTCTCAACTCGAACTTGGAGATCTAACCTAAACGGTCACTTTTCTCAAGACTACCCATCTATTTGCTGACTTTAGAAAGTTTTATACTACTACTTTTTCGATAATACAATAAAAAGTAGCTTTATTATTTATTATTTTTAAAGAGTTATTTACAATAATTTTTTCTATGTTTATGGTTTATTAAACGGATATTTTTTATTTTAAAAATAATTACATAGACTTTTTTTTCTTCTTTATGTTCTAAGGATGGTTAGTGTAATAATCTTTGACGTAAAACATAAAACATAAAACATAAAAAAGCACATAAAATATAAGAAAGGTTAATGTAATTATTTTTAAAATAAGAAATGTCGGTCTAATAAACCAAAAAAATAGAAAATGTTAGTATAAATAATCCTTCTAAAAATTCTTCCATTCTATAAAAAAAAAAATTATAGTTCTGTATTTATATACTTGCATGTATATACAATTTTTATAGGAAAATATTTATATGTGTTGGCGACCAAATAAAATCTAGAACAGTCACATGGACCTACAAAAAGTCATTTTCAAACAGAAAAAATGGACTTAAACCAAGAAAAAGACACTCTTTCTTATAATATAGGGGCTCCATGAAAGTTGAATGGTCATAAACTCATAGAAACTTCATGAAAGACTTACTTCATTACAAGGACATAAAACAACACAAAATAATTCATAATTTATTTATTTATTTTACAAAATTTGTAATCGGTTTTCGATTCTGAGGTTCTTATTGGACGAAGCAGGGGACAAACAATCATCCCCAAAAAAAAAAACAAAAAAAAAAATTATAATTATATAATTTTATTTTTCTTCCATTCTGATTGTCCTCTCTAATTTAAAATTAATTATATCAAGATCGACTCCTTGGTGATACTTCTGGTTTTGTTTCTTCGGTTGGTTACTTTCAATTGGAACTCAATGAAATGTTAATACATAATTTTCAACTTTGAGCTTTTACTTAAATTCAGAAAACAAATCGGGCTAAATTTCAACTTGATACCCTCAACTATCTATGTTTTGTAACTTGATATCCTAAACTTTTAAAATAGTTAACTTAATACCATCAACTATTGAATATTTACAACTTCATACCCTAAAATTCAAAAAATTCCAAAAATACCCTTGCCCCCCCCCCTCCCTCCCTCTCCGGCGTCCCCCCCCCCCCTCTCTCCCCCGGCGGGACGGCGCGCAGCAGCAGCGGCGGCTGGAGCAGCAGCGACGGCGCGTGCAGCAGCAGCAGCAGCGGGGCGGTGGGGCGGCGTGCAGCAGCAGCGGCGGCCGGAGCAGCAGCGGCGGCCGAAGCAGCAGCAGCGGCGGGCGCGCAGCAGTAGCGGCAGCGGGGCGGCGGGGGCGGCGCGCAGTAGCGGCGGCCGGAGAGGGAGGGGGGGGGGGGGGGGGGTTTGGGAAATAGAGAGAGGGGGGAGGACATTTTGGGAAATATATTTTTCAGGGTATCAAGTTGGCTATTTTGAAAGTTTAAGGTATCAAGTTGCAAAACATGGATAGTTGAGGGTATCAAGTTGAAATTTAGCCAACAAATCGCTATCATGAACTTCTAACCCAAAAATAGGAAAATTATATTATTATATGATAAGGGTTTTATACTAAGTATTTCAAGATACCGTTACCTTTATATATATATATATATATATATATATATATATATATATATATATATATATATATATATATATATATATATATATATATATAAAAGCACACGTAAAATAAATAAAAAAATCTTACGTTATCAAAATAATTGCTAAAACCTATAATAACGTATAATAAAAATATTATCCAATTATAATCAAATATCTCTTCTAATTCATGTGATTAAGGTGAGAGGTAATTCTCTTGTTTGGTTGAGTTCGATTCCTCATGTTGTATATTTATAACAAATTTAAATTTTTTTCAACAATTTTTTACATAATTTAATTTTTTTAAATTAAATGATTGATGATATACACGGCTTAGACGGCTCAATTTTGAACCGTTTTGAAACCTCTTTATAATAGTACTAGTATATATGCACGTGCGATGCACGTATTTTTATACATGTGTTTTAATCAATTATATGTTCAATTGATCTTATCGCCAATGAATAATTATCCCAATGAACAATTTAATCAAATTACTTTTACCCTCCTCCATCATCCAGGCTTGGAACCGGCAATGCAAAGCAAACCTTCACATAGGCGGAGTTAAAAAAGTTTTAAAATATATTTTTAGTTAGAAAAATGTTGTATTTTTTAAATATTTTTTGTTGTTTCATCTCTTGTTTCATAAACGAAATATTAAACTACTAACTATCATTGATACATATCATTGTTACATGCTATCAAAACATCACGATATACAACATTTCTCGTATATGTCCCTCGATATCCACGAATAAATCCATTTTTTTACCAACACTTTTGTCGTGGCTCTTGCAAACTCCTCTTGATAAGGCTACATAAAGTTGACAATGACTAAAAACATGCTCCGGAAGATATATTCCTATATTAGGTATGGTCTGCCCTTGTGATTTATTAATGGTCAATGCAAAGCTCAATTTAATAGGAAATTGCTTTCTTATCAAAGTAAATGGCATGTCTACATTTTCAGAAGCTTTAAGAGGCATGCGTGGAATAAAAACTTTAGTACCATGAAAGTATCCGGTTGCAATTCAGCATCAATAAGATTGTCATAAAAATTACGACAAATTAATCTTGTTTCATTACACAATTCCATACTTGGGTCCAGATTTCTAAGTAACATGATTGGAGATCCTATCTTTAAAGAAAGTTTGTGTGGAGATCCTATCTTTAAAAAAAATAAGTGCCACTATAATAGGAGTTTAGGACAACATGACACCATTGGTACAATCAGGAATTAAAAGATGAACCCAAAATAAACTACGCAATATACTTATTTGAAATGCAATAGGAGATTGGAGTTACCAAAAAGTATTGCAGTCCATTGGCCTTACCAAAAATTCATGGAACAATAAACACACGTTTACATTTTATGTTCAACAAATTCAACTGAACATAAATGCGTTTAAACCTCTGCACCTCATTCACATTTGAACATTTTGCTAAGGTCCACTTACTGACAAACCTCTGCAAGATGCCAACAAAATTTTTAAGGCGTGTGTTTGAATCAAATGAAAACTATTGCAGTCCATTGATACACGCTATACTACTTTGAAAATAGAAAGATTGTTCAGTCCATTTCTGTAAAAATATAAGCTGGGCCGGAGCCAGGATTAAAATTATGGAGGGGCCATGCTACTACATATAGAAATCCTTAAAATTATCATGTTAATTGGACTTCAATATCAAAAAATATACTAAAACTCAAACAAGAATGAGCAGAAAAAAAAAAGAAGACAATATTTTTAAATTGTTACAAAAGAGAAAGTAAAATATTATAAATAAAAGCTTTCTAAAACATGTAAACATTTAATAAAGTGTTGGAGGTAAGCTTTGAATTTGTAACCTCTACATTAAAAGTCCAAAGCATTACCACTTGAGCTAACTTGTTCTTTGTAGTGGGCCAAACCAATATATATTGTAAACTTGTAAAAAAATTCTATATAGTAATCAAAATTTTTTTTCTAAAATGGGGGGGACCGTGACCCCCCTTGGACCCTATGTAGATCTGCCCCTGAATATCAGTAGGAAACTGAGTAGTCTGTAGCAGAAGGTCATTGACATAAATTTAAAACTTTTTGAATGCAAAGCAAATAGACTTGCTAGTTGGCTGTTGGTCAAAACGTAAATTGTTTACATGCAAAACCAATAGACTTGCAGTAGGGTAATATAAAATGCTGGAAGGATATTTTAGAAATTCAAAAGTTTCACCACAAATTTTTTTATTATATATATATATATATATATAAATATATATATATATATATATATATATATATATATATATAAGCCGACATCAGCGTTTGTAGTCCAACGATTAGGATAATTGCCTTCCAAGCAATAGACCCGGGTTCGACTCCCGGCAGACGCATAGCCAATTTTTGCAAATGACCTCTAGCCTAGTGGTTAAGAGAGATGCATGCGGCCCAAGTGGTCGGGAGTTCGAGTCATAGTGGAGGCGAGTTTGCCACAGTTACCCATTCCTTCAAAAAAAAAATATAAAAGCCAACAAAACACACAATACCATTTTCTCAAGTTTATTAAGTTACACTATTTTAAAATATATTTTTTTTGGATTGAAAAAATTGAAAGTCACTCTTATATTCCACTGGCCCGTTTGGTAAACCGTATTTGGAGGTGGATTTTGGGATTTTATGGATTTGGAGTTAAATTCATGGAATCCTATGTTTGGTTGGAGATAGATTTAGATATGGAAAGTAAAACCAAATCCAAATTTTGGATTTGGAAGAAAGAAGTTGGATTTTGGAAAACAATTAGTTATTTTTTAATAATTTCGTTGTATATTAAATATTTAGTTAAAATTAATTATTAATTAATTAATTAGTAGTTCATTAATTACTATTTTATAATAATCTTAATTATTAATATTTTAATCACAATTACAATCATAGTTAATAATTTATAATTCAATAATCTTTCATTATAATCTTTATCTTATTAAATCTTAATTAATAATTTATTAATTTATTAATCATAATTATATCTTAATTAATAATTTAATTTATTAATTATAATTATAATCTTGATTAATAATTTAATAATTTATAATTTTATTTTAAAATTTTAATAATCTTATTTAATAATTTATACCTTTATTAATCATAATTATAATAATTTATTAATCATAATATTATAATCTTTAATTATAATCATAGTCTTATTATAATCTTAATTAATATTTTATTAATTTATTAATCATAATTATAATCTTAATTACTAATTTATTAATTTATTAATTATAATTATAATCTTGATTATAATAATTTATTTATCATAATTATAATAACTTATTTATCATAACTATAATTTTAATTAACAAATTATAAATAAATATTTAAATATAATATTAATTAATAATTTATTAGTCTTAATTATAATCTTAATTTAAATTATTAGTTACTATTTTATTATAATCTTAATTAATAATATATTAATTATAATTTTCATC
The DNA here is from genome assembly GCA_029216955.1 of Iris pallida. Classification (NCBI taxonomy): domain Eukaryota; kingdom Viridiplantae; phylum Streptophyta; class Magnoliopsida; order Asparagales; family Iridaceae; genus Iris; species Iris pallida. The sequence continues at coordinate 659,349 of JANAVB010043017.1, forward strand.
GGTATTAATAATTTATTATTTAATAATTTAGTAATTAATATATTATCTAAATTTTAGTTAATAATCTATTAGTAGCATATAATCATCATTATAATCTTAACTAATAATTTGTTAATCATAACTATTTTTATAATTATAATTATAATTTAATTATTAACCATAACTATAATTATAATAATAATAATTAATTAATACATTATTTTATTAAATAATATTTTATTATCATAATTATTAATCATAATTCTAGTTTACCAAATTCTATGTTTTGTTGGAGTTGGATTTGGATTTGGAAATCCATGATTTGGATTTGGATTTGAATTTTGGATTTCCAAATCCAAATCCAAAACCAAATTCATTTTACCAAACAAGTCCAGTGTCTTCGGTATATTTCATTCTCAAGGAAGTTTTTTTTTTTTTTTGGGCTTGACTTTGCTATATTTCATTCTCAAGGAATTTTTTTTTTTCAATAATTTTTTTATGCCAATATTCGTGTTTAGAAAAATACTTTTATCTTTCAATTTTTTTTAGAATTCATGACAACCAAACAGCTCCTTACAGGCCAAAGAATTTACAGTCATGACAACCAAATAGGTATTATAGGCCACCAAAATGAACCTTATAATACTTTATCAGCTTGAAATTAAATTAAGGACGCAGATTAATTGTGTTTGGAAAATATGAGTTTTTTATGAAACACATCTTATTTATCAAAATTTTCTTACAAAACTTGATGGTTTTGAAAGCAATCAATCACACTGGTTACATTCACGTGTCATACAAATATATAGTATTATCGAAAAAATAAATAATAATTTAAATTATATTATATTAAATATGATTTGAATGCATTTTAATTTTATATATATATATATATATATATATATATATATATATATATATATATATATATATATATATATATATATATATATGTTTTTAGGATTTTGAATATATGCTTAGGTAGATAATACCATGTACTTAATTTAAATATAATTTAAATATTGAATAACTCGAAGGATTTTATATTACGATACATACATGGTAGTTAAAGAGTTTCTTGAATTTGTTTTTAAAATTTTAATATTAATTAATGGAGAATATACATCCGAACATGGCTTTTTTTTTTATCCGTTTTCAAGCCACATCTCTATGATTATAATGAGATTGAAAAACAACTCAAAAGTTAACCATACGCTAGCGTATGTATGTCATTTACTTATTAACTAAAAAAATTAATTATGTAAAAAAATTAAAACAAATAAATTTTGTTATAACAATGTCGAAAATCAAACTCAACCAACAAAAATAAGACCTCTCACCTTAACGACGATAAGTTAGAAGAGGCCAGAGTTTGACTATATTAGATAATATTATCATTTTACACGTGCATTTACTAGTTATATTAGTAGCTATAGAGATAGAGATGATATAAAAATAAAACATGTTTGCTATTTTTATAAATAGTATAATATTTAAATTGTATAGGATTTCAATGTATTTTTTGACAAATAATAGAACCACTCTCATGGGCTGGTCGCAACTATAGGTTGATTGAGCCCACAATTGGAGGTCAATGGGCCGTCAAATTTTGGGCTGCTGATGGGTTCTTTTAATACCAGGCCAACAAATAGCATTTCATTGACCAGTCCAAATATTGTTAAATCGTTTTTGAGGGGATTTTTGTTATAAAAGTTGTCCAGAAAAATACTAACTTATCATAAAAACAAACATAAATAATTGTTGGTTGCTAGTGCTAAAAATAAATAAATACAATATTTTTTTTAAAAATATTCGGACATTCTTGTCTAGTTTCATCGCAAACATTTGGTGGGCCGTCTCAAAAAATGTCCAAAAAAATACCAGCTTATCAAAAAAGTAAACATAAATAATTGTTAGTTGTTGATGCTCTAAAAAAAACTAGTTATGTGTTTGCATGTACAAAATAAATCTAAAAATTTAGATAAAATTAAATTAAATTAAATTAAATTAAATTAAAATATGATTTGATTTTGTCTTAATTATAATTTGTTATAGATATATTTTTATAATTCTAGATATGTGTTTAGTTAAATAATATCATGTAATTAGTTTAAATGTAATTTGAATAATAAGTATATTTTATAATTTATTATATGTTTCGGCAGTTAGAATAATTTTTGTTCTTAACTATGCAAGGATACATAAGTGGTACTTAGAATTTTTATTATTATTATTTAATGTAGGACATATATAGGACTTGAACGGTTATTTTTAGTTATTTCCAAACCGCATTTTAATAGTAAAGATAATAGAAGCAAACGTAATATTATCTAAAATATTTTCCGATATTTTTGTCTAATTTCATTCCAAACTTTTGGGGGTTCTCTCAAAAGTTGTCCAAAGAAAAGCTTATCATAAAAATAAATATAAAAGATTGTTAGTGCTCTAGAGGCTCAAACAAAATATTATCTCTAAAATATTATCCGACATCCTTGTCTATTACATATAAGTTTCATTTCTTGTCTTATATTTTTTAAATATTTATAATTTTTTTAGTGTTATAGGTACATGGTTCTTATTAGTAGAAAAAAAATAGAATCAAAACTTTGTTATTTTTAAGTATAAAATAAACCATAACGATAAGCACTTTTGGATGGAGTCCATACAAAAGACGTGTTTGTACTTGTTAAAATAATATAAAAATAGACAACATTAATTATTTAAGATAATGAAAGTAACAATAAAAATACTACTTTTAGTTTCTCTAGAAAAGTAGATCGAGTCATAGTTTCCAAATATACGACATAAGAGTTTATAAAGTCAAATAACACCATTGATAGAAATTATGTACATTTTATATTACATTAATACTGTTATGTATTAATTTCTTTTTTTTTTCGTATATGTCTCTAACTTGTCGCATGTACAATATTATATAATGAACAATTAATTGTTGCCAAGGGAAGAAAATATTTGATGCCCACTAGTGAAATTATGGGTGAAAAAAGAGAGGAAAACAATACAATATTTGTTTCTTTCTTTTTTCCATTGGGCTGTTATAAGTTGTAATCTTTTTTTTTTTTTTTGTTGGCCTACACAATTAATTTTATTGTAAGATATAGAAATCATGGAAGAACATAATGTACTGTTGGAAAAAAAGCGGATATATTTAGATATCCCCTCTTCTAAAGAGGAGAAAACCCATATGATTCAAATGATAAATTAAATATATTTTTTGCAAGTGAATTTTAATTTTATCCCAAAGTTTATGTTTGGAGTTTTTTTTTTTTTTTTTTTTCGAGCCCAAGCTTCCATTCTCCAGCTCAACACATGTTACATGTCAAATTTATAATAGAAGTATTTTTTTTAAGAATTATAACTTTACTAGTTGTCCAATCATCTTTACAGCTCTACAATAAGGAAAAAACAAGTTATTCTAGATAACTTAATAGATAAAGTCGTGACAAACAAGATCGCGAGTCTATCATTACATATTAGAGTCTGACAATCTTTAATTACGACGACTTCAACATCTTTTTCATGAAAGCAAGAATTAATTTTTTTTTCTTTGTATGCAATCAAACTTATGTAATAACCAAAAGAATCATAATATTTTTTTTTTTGCCCATAAATTGAAAAACACACATCTGTTGATGTTGTAAGTGGCATTACATATTATATAATTATAATCGTTGTTGTAATAATATTGCGATAGCTTACAACATTTACTACAGTATTTTATCCTACTTATCCAAAATTTATTCCTTAAAATGACGCAACAATTAGGGGAGGGATAAAGTAGAATCGAACCCTTCTAAAAAAACACAATATTAACAAATTTTTACTAATCCATATATGTTCAATTATATGTTACACCACCAAGTCCCCCTTTTCCACCATTTTGATCATAAATCTTGTGGCCAAGATCCACCCTCCTCTAAGTGTAAGAAAGTTTTCATAACTTCCATAGTAATTTTTTTTTTCTACAATATTTTTCTTCTTATTACTTTAACTAGTATATATCTACGTGCCTTGCACGTATTTTATAATACTTGGAAAGAGCAAACAATTTCCTTAATTTTTTCTTCTTTATATTTTCTCCTTCTTTTTCTTCCCATCGAAGAAGAATGAGCTATCAGCCGGCTTCTCCAATGTCGCCTCATCCGTTACGTATCTAAAGTTGCAACAAAGTATTTATAAATAAATATTACAACTTTATTAGCTTCCACATGGTCCTGCTATCTATTTGCAAGCGTAAGAAAACAAAAAATAAATAAAAACGGACTGCAAGACTAATCAACAGCTCATTTTAGAAAAATCCAAAAAGTAGAGTCGCGACAACCAAGATCACGAGTTTACTTGCTCATGTTAGGGTTTCGACACTCAATGTCGAACACGCCATTGATTGTAGCCGTCTTAAAAACTTATCCGTCAAGCATGAATTAATCCATTTTTTTCAACTACCGTTACACGCAACCAAACGTATGTAAGAGCCAAACAAACCCTAAAAAATTTCTTACCCATAAACTAAAATACCGTACACAGAATATGTTGCTGCTGGTATTGAAAAACAATACAACTAGGACGCTTAAGAGAGCTTCCTACGAGAGTTCCACGATAACAAAGGTTAATGTAAGTAATTGTTGTTGTTGTTAAATGTACTAAGCTAACCCTAAAATAGATGTAAGAATGTAAGATTTTGAATTAAAACACTATAACAATAAGTATATGTAAGAGAGAATTAAAACACTAGATAAAATTAAAACACTATTCCTTCCAACAAAAAACAACCTTTCCTAAAATATTTTTCTTACTAAATTATGATAATTATCTATACCAAAACCCCTTCTCGGCCGTCCAATGGCCAATCCAACGGCCATCATTCACTCTCCTCTAATGCTAAGGTGGTTTCCGTAACTTCCCTAGTACGTATAAAGCTTCTCTCACCCTTTTTTTTTTTTCTTTCATTCTTCCTCATTTTAATTCACTTTTTTTTTTTCTCCTTCCTCCTCCTCCCACCGGTGAAGAAAGAGCTTTAGCTATCGGGTCGGATTCTACATCAGCAGATCCGCTTCGACCTTTCGGATCCGAAAGAGGGCTTTGCTTCGCTTTAATGAGTACGTGAGGGAGGAGCGGGGACGAGGAGGCTTGATGGGTTCGCAGGCGAAGCGGGTTAACGGGCCCAGACCCGATCCGTGAGTATTTCGCACCTTCTCTTCCTCTCTCTCTAGCTGCAGATTTCTTCCTATTCCGACGGTGACGAGCTGCAGAATTTATTGTTCTGTTAGGCTGATTTCTCACTTTGGAGAGATTTAGAGGAGTAAAAGTTCTATTTTGGTGAGTATTTGAGCGACTTGGCGTGGAAAATTTGGTTTTTTTGTACGCGCGAGTATTTTCGGTTTATTTTGCCGATTTCTCACTCTGGTGAGATTCCGAGAACTGGGTATGCTCAAAGATCCGATTTTGAAGCTTGTTTCAGCGATTTATTGTTGAAATTAGTTGCTTGTATGGAATTGATTTTGATGGGTTTGTTAGTATCGACTTGATAAGGTTGATGGTGGAGAAAAAGGGGAAATCTTGTAGATTTTTTAGTAAAATTTCGGATTAATTTTGCTTGTTGGGGGAAATAGTGATGGGGTCGAAATATCCAATTTGTGCTAATTGATGCAAATTATCGCACAATTTTAGAGTGATAGTTGTAAATGGTGAATTTTTTTTTAATATGTTGTTGCGATGGGCTATGATTTGCTGAAGTATTATGGTTTTGGTGAAGGTCTGGACAAACCCACATGGCTGCGTCGGCCGCAGCCGCCACCAGCGCCACGAAGCTGACCACGAACGATGCGCTGCAGTATCTGAAAGCAGTGAAGGATACTTTTCAGGATAAAAGGGAAAAATACGACGAGTTCCTTGAAGTCATGAAAGATTTCAAGAGCCAGAGGTTGCTATTATCGCTTTTTTACAATCAGATTAGAAACTCTCATGTTTTGTTGAATTTGGATTTTTACTTTTTTTCTTTCTGTCTCGTGTATTGACGGTAGGGTTGACACTACTGGGGTTATCTTGAGGGTGAAGGAGTTGTTCAAAGGACACAACAATCTAATCTTGGGGTTCAACACCTTTTTGCCCAAGGGATATGAGATCAAGCTTCCCGATGATAAGAAACCCGTTGAGTTTGAGGAGGCCATTAGCTTTGTGAACAAAATAAAAGTGCGGCTCAATTCATACTGTGCTCTTCATTTCCGTAGTTTAGTGCTTGTTTGTCCTTTAACACACTTTTCGTCGTGCAGAACCGCTTTCATGCTGATGAACATGTTTACAAGTCGTTCTTAGACATATTGAATATGTATAGGAAGGAGAACAAGTCCATCCAAGAAGTGTATCAAGAGGTAGTTGAGCTTTTCACATACTGAGGTTAGCACGTGGTGTTTCTACTACATTTTGTAACTTACTGATTGATTAACTTGTGCAGGTTGCAACCCTTTTTCAAGACCATGTTGATTTGCTCGAAGAGTTCACACACTTCTTACCCGATCCCTCTGGGACAGCGGGCCAACAACTACTATCTGGTAGAGGCTTAATGCGTCGGGAGGAGAGGAGTGGGATGACACCCACAATGCCAACTATGAGGCACTCTCACATGGATAAGGTACTTTAGGAATTTGTCATCAGTATATTTTGATTCAGGTCAAGTTCAAGTTAAAATTAATTGCTAGGGATATAGTGATATACCACCATTGACCTCCACATCACTTTATGGCTTGTTTGTTAAGAAAATACACATCCACATTCTAATAATTTAACTTCTTTGCTACAATGTGTTTATCCCATGTAATTCATCATCTTATACTTTACCAACACATTCGGCACTGATTCACCCCAAATTTTATCTGACATTACAGAAAGAAAGAGCATACAATTCACATGCTGAACGTGACCTCAGTGTTGATCGTCCTGATCCAGAGCATGACAGGCATCGCAGACGTGCTGAAAAGGAGAAGGATAGGAAGGAAGAAAGGGACCGGAGAGACCGTGACCGGGATGAGAAGGATTTGGATCATGATAGCAGGGATTTAGATAATGGACAACGCAAGCGTATCAAGCCTTCTAGAAGGGTTGATGACTCAGGTACTGAGCAGATGCACCAGAGTGGTGAAGGTGCTGAGAACTTTGGGACATATAGCATCTCAGCTTCTTCTTTTGATGACAAGAATGCTATAAAGAGTGAGTATAACTCATTATGCTTGATTAGGATGTTTGTGCTTCTGATATAATCAATCTACATATCATAAACTGGCTCCCTTTATATCGTTTTTGTCCCTTATCCAACAATTTCATGTCTTGTTCATCTCCTTTTTCCTTGGACCTACACAGTGTAGTGTAGAATTCATAATTCTTTCTTTCTATCCCATCATAATTTAATTTTGGGTTGCCGTTGCTGATTTGAAGTTTTCATTACAGTTTGATAGTAGTGTATGCTCGCAGTTGGGTCTTAAGAATCAGCAGGAACCAATACGTTTGGTGATTCCGGATCATCATTGGAGGGCACGGCCTGGAAGAGCTGAAACTACCAAAATCCACTGATTCAAACTCATTGAAACCCATCAAACTGCCGAAACCAATACTCATAGGAAGGGTCCCGAGATTGATGCCGAAACCACGATTTGAAACTTGCCTGCTGTACATTTCAAGAATTATTAACATAGTGATCGGCTATTTTACTCAAAATCAATTCATTTCTTTTAACATATCGTATTACTTGAAAGGTTAATCTGCTCTTTGACTCTGGACTATCTTAATGCCTTCAACTTATATTCTCTGAACGTCACTAGCTTTCAAGATGAATATTTATGTATTTTTAAGCGTCTTATAACCCTAGTCCTGGTACTCTGCATGGTCAAGTCTGTGGGATGATCATCACACATGTTCACCGCGGTCGTTCATTCTTAAGAATGGTTGAATTCCTTTCTAAGGAGTTCATTAGATAACCAGCGGATTTCATATTTTGAATGTTGCGACATGCTGTGTAGTACCACAAGTTACTAGGATGACATTTTCTTCCCTTGTTGGTCTCATGAGAGTCATGCTTTCCTCTTATGACCATTTTTTTTTTCTATCCTCAATCTGACATCCATCATCTGCTGATTGCTGTTTAATTGGATAAGTTGGTCTTTACTACACGATAGTCCATGGATGCTAAAGTTTCTTCAGTGGTCATCAGTTGAAATTTCAACTTCCATCTTAATTTTTTTAAGTATGGGGAGAGGGCTGATGCCTACTGTACAAGAATATACTCCATATTGTGCTGGTAACCTATTACTTTGGTAATGTAATATACTGCAGTATAGTGCTGTTTCTGACCCATTCGCTACATTAGCCTTAACAAAAGCATAGAAAATCAGTCTACAGAGGGCCTTTGTGATTTGTGGAGTTGATATGTATGTCATGTAAAGGGTCTTTTGTTATGTTCTTTTGTGCGCATTCACTGGTTGGGTTTGATGCATGATTCAGTTTGATTGATCCTTATTTCAAATGTTTATTTGACAACTTCCTCTAGGTAATCTCAATGTATTATTATCATCTTGCAGTTGATGGCCCTCATGAAGTTACTTTATCATGTATGGCAGGTGCATACACAGAAGAATTTCATTTTTGTGAGAAAGTCAAGGAGAGATTGTCACCTGAAACTTATCAGGAGTTCTTGAAATGCCTTCATATATACAGCAAGGAAATAATTAACAGAACAGAATTAAAGAACCTGGTGCGTCTTTGTTCATCAAAAGTTTACCTTGTTCTTCTGCATGTCTTCAAACTTATGCTTAATATCACAGTGGAAGTTATTTGGTTTATTCTTTGTATGAATGATGCTTCTATACCTTTTTGTGGAAGGTCTTTTTTTGGAAAATTCTAGTTACTGCACTAGTTAACTGGTTGAGACTCCTTATTCTTGGGAGACCTATATTAAAGTATTGATCTCTCTTCCTGCAATTGTTCTCTACTCATATTCTCTTATATAACTCCTGTTACATGTGTGTATCTTTCACATGTGAGAATCTGTATAATACAATGCACTCACACTGCTTGGGAGTACACTGCTCTTGATCATCTCACACAAAATTGTGCATGTACAGAGCAACATTATATTTGACTGGTCGTAATTTCCATGAGCTTATGGCTGAAGAGTTCTAGCCGTGTTGCCAACAAACTGTTATTGTCTGATACACACAAAACTTATGTGTGGCAATGCCAATAATAAATTACACAGAATGGAATGGAACTCGTGTGAAGTATTGTATGAGTTGGACAAATTACATTAGTGATATGAAGAAAAGAGGGCTGCTGGGCAATAACAAATGAACCAGAGTAGATGCAAGTGAAGCTGAAGTGTTTTATCTGAAAATTGCATGTTTCTTGTGCGTTTGCGTCGTATCATCAGGATCCAAGATCTTTCCCATCACAGTGTGGTCACTACAGCTGAATAAAAGAGCCGAGAAAGTCTTATAACTTGCTGCCAACCTGAAGGCAACCCTCCGTGCTGGTGCCAAGGGAGCTATGAGCAAGAGTGTCTTGTAACCTATAATTATAAGGCTACTTGGCAGGTAGGTTCTCATGCAGCAGATGTGGGAGATTCTCTTTTAAATTTTTTATGATCTACATGTGCCTTGTGTGATCATCTATCGTGGAAATATATTGGTCTATTTTTTGGATTGTGAACAGAAGTTGACAAGGGTAAATTAGAGAGTTTAAAGGCTGGAACATCATAATCCTATATTTAAGATATCTAGCTTTATCAACTGGATGGCATTCGTGCTGTTGAAGTCTTGGCGTGAGGGAGCCATCATGAGTTTAGAATCTTGATAGTGGTAGGCAGAGACCTGATATTTGGATTGTGCTTTTGGGTCATAAACTACACAGCCTTTGGGTTTCCTAGTTACGGAAGGTAGCAAAATGATGGATCAGCATTATCCACCAAGCGTATTCATTTTAGGGACATGCATATTCTAAAAGAACGGGAAAGAAAATGAGAGGAGACAAACACACTTTTGACCAAAGTGAAGTTGCAGAGCATCGGGCAACTTCCTCACTGTAGACAATATTTATTTTCTTTCTCATTAATCTTTGTTTTGCCTTTTGAGGGGATAGAACTTCCTTGAGCCCAGATACATCATACAAAAGAGAGCGGGTAGGGCAACTAGATATTTGCAAAAGCCAATCCCGAATAGGAGATACATAGGTTGCAGAGATGATAACTGGCAAAATTGCTCTTCAACTTAAAATGTCTTCCAGTAAACTTCTATTTAGTGATTAACAAAAGTTTTCCTTATCATATTTGTTCCTCTTTTCTCCGAAAGGACCTTTTTGTTTTGGTAACTATTTTGCACAGTAGTTTCTTTTTAATTTGGTAAACTTTGCATAGTTTGATTATCATTCCATAAAATGGAATTAATTATAAGTGATGTTCAAAGCGAAGCAAGTCAAGCTCCCTTGGTTTAGTAGATGAATGCTTTGAAGGAGCAAAACCCAAGCGCCTAGTGCTTTGAGGGAGCGAAACCCAAGCGCCTAAGACGTGTTAATTGTTGAGATGCAAATCCATAATGGAATAGAAATGAGTTTACATTAAGGAGCAGTTATATAAAACAACAATGAAGACAGCAGCAACACCGACAACAATGATGACAAAATTAAAGCCAAGCCTTTCACTAGCTGTGTTACAGGAACGAATTGGGAGTAGGTTAGTTTCTTTCGTATTTCGTATTTTTTATATTGGACACATAAGATAAGTTATATAATTTTGTTTCTAATTTATATAATTTAATATAATGTTCTTTCTAACTTATAAACATTCTTATCTTTTTCTTTCCTCTCTGGCGGCATCACACCACCAAAGCCACTACCATCTCTCCTCTCTCATTCCCCTTCCCTTTTATCTCTCCCTCTGGTAGCAGCACACTCACCCAACGTCACTCGCAAAGTTCTATTTTTAAGTAGTTTTGATTATGTATTGGATGTTATTTGCCAAACTGATGTTTGGGCTAGGTTTTGGATCAGGCAGGAACCGCAGTACAAAACCAAATACGGAACTACCTAAATGTATCTGTTTCGACTGAAACTTAAAAACCATGGTTTTAAGTTGTGCATGTGTGTGTACCAGTTTTCTTTTTTCTGTTTGTATAGTGATACTTGAAATGGTTATCGGAGTGAATCAATTGAGAAATTGTTACAACTATACAGCTATCGGCTTCTACAGAGCAAATAAGTTGTACATAAGTAGGGTTGTTCAGTGATATATACATTCTAGCAACGACTCTTTTCAGCGTCTCTCTCTCAGAAATAAGGACATAACTCACCAGCTGGTTCCTCAAGGTTAAAACTTGGTTTCATATTCCCATGGGATTTCTCAACTACTTTGCCTCAGAATCTGTTACGCCTTCTTCTATTAAAAATTTACTACCAGATAATGCACTACTTCTGGTGGTTTTTTTGGGGGGGGTGGGGGGGTGGGGGGTGCGTTTAAAAGTTGTGCATGTGTGTATACCGGTTTTAAACTTCTGTTTGTGTAGTGATACAGAAAATAGAAAACTTAGAAACCATGATTTTAAATTGTGCATGTGTGTACCAGTTTTAAATCTCATTTTGTAATATAGGAGCTAGAATATTACTTTGAATGAATAAGAATAATCTTGGTGTTAATGGATGCGACTATGTAACAACTAACAAGTCATCTCACCGATGGAAACAATAAAAGTGCATAGTGAAAAAAGCTGAGATAAAGATGATATCAGCAGGTGCTACCTGCTGTTGAAAGAACAAGTAGTGCAACTTGAATCACTTGATGGATTTTAGCAAGCGTATCTGAGCATGACTAAGGATCCTGACCTTGCAGCCATATCTAAAGATTTTTTTTTTGGGCTGAAGTAAAGCATGCTATACTGGATTCTTTGTATCAGGGGTAATCTTTTCATATGTAATATCTTACTGAAATCACATTTGTTTATAATTTCGTTGGTTTGCTGCAATTGTCACTATATAACTGATTTCTCATTTCTATGCTCGATAATTTCAGATCGTAATGCGTTCTTATCTTTTATCATCTTTGTAAGTGGTTATTTCTACTGATAATCGGTAATGAAGCTAATATTTATTCTTTCAGGTGAGTGATATACTTGGGAAGTATCCAGATCTTATGGTCGGTTTTAACGAGTTTTTGGCTAAGTGTGAAAGTATAGGTGTGTTCACAGCTGCACATACTGTCCCAGGCATAGAACATCTAGTCGTTTTTCCCATTCTTTTGGTGTTTCTTAATAAGTTTTTAAATTTTTTTTTTTTGCAGATGGATTTCTGGCTGATGTCATTAATAAGAGTATGTGAAAAATCTTCTTCATCACTATGCTGTTCATTTTGGCGAAATCAGTTGTATTCTTGAGCAACACTTGTTCATTGTTGTTCTGTATATACACTGTGAAGGGATTTCTGTATTCGTTGTTTTTTAGTTTTACAAAATGTGACTTACATATTCTTGTGTACTTACAGAATCATCGTGGAACGAAGGACAACTGGCTAGATCAGTTAAGGTAGAGGAAAGAGACAGAGATAAAGAGAGGGAAAGGGATGAGAGGGAGAGAGACCGTGAAAGGGACAGGGATAATAAAGAAAGGGAAAGGCTGGAGAAAGTACCTGCTTTCGTTTCTAAAGATCTTAAGGTTCAGCCATTCACAAAAGAAAAGTATTTGTGCAAACCAATTTCGGAGCTTGACCTCTCAAATTGTCAGCGGTGCACCCCTAGTTACCGTCTCCTGCCGAAACATGTAAGTTGGTGAATCCATTGTCATTGTCATTAACAAATTTCTAACAATGTTTATTAGCTCTGCTTATTTTCCCTCCTTATTTGATCACAGTACCCAATGCCGCCTTCGAGCCACAGGACTGAACTTGGTGCATCCGTATTGAATGATTGTTGGGTATCAGTGACTTCTGGGAGTGAGGATTATTCATTTAAGCACATGCGCAAAAATCAGTACGAGGAGAGCCTCTTTAGATGTGAAGATGATAGGTACAAACAACACTCTAAGCATTAGCAATTCTAATTCATACTCTAATAGGTCTTAAATACATATTCGATTCTAGCTCAATTTATTTCTCATTTTTGTGTATTTCATGTCACCGCCTCACCTTGCTTCATGAAGTATTACTTTCAGCCTCCTGTTTATTTCAACCACCGAAAGATATTAGGGTTCTTTTCATTGTTACTTTTTGCCTTTACAATTAGTGTTTCTGACATCTGACCTCTTTTTTCTATTTTGAAATTTTAGATTTGAGTTGGACATGCTACTTGAGTCGGTGAATGTAACAACAAAGAAAGTGGAGGAGTTGATAGAAAAAATGCAGAATACAATCAAGCCAGAATGTCCTATCCGCATTGAGGAACATTTTTCTCGTAAGTCTTTTCTTGTTCAGCTACTTGGAAGCTACGTTTTTTCATCATCATCATCTTCTTCTTATTATTATTTTGTGTTTACATTGCCTTAAATTGGTTTGGTTTGTTTCCTTGTTTAGCCCTAAACTTGAGATGCATTGAGAGGTTATATGGCGATCATGGATTGGATGTGATGGATGTTCTGCGCAAGAATGCTAATCTTGCTTTGCCTGTCATATTAACTCGTCTCAAGCAGAAGCAAGAAGAATGGTTGAGGTGTCGTTCAGATTTTAACAAGGTCTGGGCTGACATTTATGCCAAGAATTATCACAAATCACTTGATCATCGTAGTTTCTATTTTAAGCAACAAGATGCGAAGAACTTAAGCACAAAAGGTATGTTATAGTTCTGTATTTCAATAGTGTATATTATGATAAAATAATAGAGACTGTATGTTTTGTGCTATTCTACACTGCAGTCTCTCATTAATTAGGCTGGAATGTTCTTTTGCTTTTAATATTTATATTGATTTCCTTTGGTCTGTGGAATTATTTCCTTTGGGCCCCAAGGAAAGAAATGTTGTCAGTGCTTCACTGTTGGGGGGCTAAAATTATAATCTCACAATATCATCGGTTGACTTTTTGTTGGTGTTTTCTCCACAGCTTTATTGGCAGAAATTAAAGAGATTAGTGAGAAAAAGCGGAAGGAGGATGACGTACTTCTTGCGCTTGCTGCTGTAAATCGACGACCTATTATTCCCAATATGGAATTTGAGTATATAGATTCAGACATTCATGAAGACCTGTATCAAATCGTTAAGTACTCATGTGGAGAAATCTGCACATCCTCAGACCAGGTGGACAAAGTTATGAGGATTTGGACAACCTTTTTGGAGCCAATGCTGGGTGTTCCTCCAAGGCCTCTAGTTGCAGAGGATGCCGAAGATGCAGTGAAGACTAAAAGTCGTACTGTTAAGAGTGGTGCTGCAAGTGTTGGTGAAAGCAGTGGTAGCCCTGGTCCCGATGGTGTCGTTTCTAATACAAAAGTAAATGGCTACGATGGCATTACGCCTGAACTAGCAGGTTCAAGCAGGGTTAGGATAGCAACTGGGGACACATCAATAACCGAAAATGGTTTTCATGATGTAGAACGAGCTCCTAGACGGGGTGATAATCTGTGTAGCACTCCGCTTCATGGAAGAGTTCAAAATATTGCTCACATGGCTGATGAAATGTCAGGAATAACTATTCAGACTGCTTCAGCTGAACGGTTAATGGATACTTCCTCTCTTGCTGGACGAGCTGAACATAGTCATATTAGAACCAACCTGGAAAATACGTCCGGTTAGTATTGAGTGGAGGAGCTTTACTTTATATTCTTTAATCCAAAGTAGTAACTGGACTTTCTTTTTTTTTTTACTGTTCAAGGGGCGAGTTCTCCACCACCTAAATTTGGACATTCTGGAAATGGCATAGTCCCCGAGCCTCGCACAAATAATGAAGTCTTACCTTCAGAGGTATGAGTTTGCAGTCTAGGCCTTCTTGTTTTTTCCCTTCAGTTTTGTGATTACTTTTTATGTATGAAGCCACTAATTTTTGTTGGTAAACCTATGTCCTTGTTCTTGTAACAAATAACAATATTATGAACTCTAGAGGCTTTCTTGCTGAATCTCAGGATGAAACTTGTTTGTCTATTGAAGTATTCCATATTCATGTTGACATCTTTGACTGTGAAATTCAGGGAGGGGGTAGCGTGAGGCTGATATCTACTAATGGTGGTTGCACTACTGAAAGCAACAAAGTCCACAGATATCCTGAAAGTTCTGGTACTCATAATAGTTTTAAAGTTGAAAGGGAAGAGGGCGAGTTATCACCAAATGGGGATTTTGAAGAGGATAATTTTGTGTCCTTTGAAGATTCTGCAATTGATGCAGTGCCTAAAGTGAAGGATGGTTCTGCTGGTAGACAATTTCAAGTCAGGCCGGGAGAAGAAACTGCTGAAGCGGCAGGAGAGATTGATGCGGATGCTGATGATGAGGGTGATGAAAGCGCTCAAAGGTCTACGGAGGACAGTGAAAATGCTTCTGAGGCTGGTGAGGAAGTTTCAGGCAGCGAGTCTGCTGATGGTGAAGAATGCTCTCGGGAAGATCATGAGGAGGAAGAGGACGACGCTGATCAGGATGCCAAGGCTGAAAGCGAGGGTGAGGCTGAGGGAATGGCGGATGCACATGATGCTGAGGGAGAAATTACTTCATTACCATTTTCAGAGCGTTTCTTACACACGGTGAAGCCGCTTGCAAAGTTTGTGCCTTCTGCATTACATGACAAGGAAAATAATGGTTCGCGTATATTCTATGGAAATGATTCATTCTATGTGCTTTATCGGCTACATCAGGTGAAAACAACAATTTTCTATATGCAGTTGTTTATAGATTCATTTTATGAAGTAATTGTTCATAGCTTACAAGTTTATTTCATTGCAGACTTTGTATGAGAGGGTTCTCTCAGCAAAGACGAATTCAGCAACTGCTGAGAGGAAATGGAGATCTTCAAAGGATACAAGCCCTCCTGATCTATATGCCAAGTAATTTATGTTCATGTTTTTGTTGATTCTGTTTTTTCTGTATTAGGAAAATGTGAATAGCTGTGGTAATAATAGTTCCATTCATGTGACTCGTGCAGATTTATGAGTGCACTATACAATCTACTAGATGGTTCTTCTGACAGCACAAAATTTGAAGATGATTGCCGTGCTATCATTGGAACTCAGTCCTACGTTCTTTTCACTTTGGACAAACTGATATATAAAGTTGTTAAGCAGGTTTGTTTCTATTGTCATGCCTATCCGCTTCAAAGGTTACATTGCTGACTATTTGTCCTCTTGCAGCTTCAAGCAGTTGCAACAGATGAGATGGAGAATAAGCTTCATCAACTCTATCTGTATGAGAAATCAAGGCGACCTGGTAGATTTTTTGATATAGTTTATCATGAAAATGCTCGTGTCCTCCTTCATGATGAGAGCATATACCGTTTTGAATGTGTATGTTTCCTAGTTTCTTTATTTGCACAAACTCATCTATTTACTATTAGGGTCTGTTGAGCTTGATGGATTTGCAAATGCAATTAAGGAATTTGCTGTGGCATGGATCTTTTGCATGTTAGGTTTGGTGCATTTCTTCCATGTTTGCGGACTCTTACTTGAAAGATGGGCCCAAATGTTGCACTGGTAGTTGCAGCCACATTGGCTTCAATTGCAAAGGCAGCTATTTGACTGAACTATTGAGCGGTGTTGCATCACCCGTATCTTGCAAAATGCTTACACATTGATTGTAGCTATCACCTTCTCCAAATTCTGAACTTCATTCCCTTTCTTTGGTTTGCTTCATTCTAAGTCCAAAATTACATCTACTGCATTTGCAAG
Source organism: Iris pallida (assembly GCA_029216955.1). NCBI lineage: Eukaryota > Viridiplantae > Streptophyta > Magnoliopsida > Asparagales > Iridaceae > Iris > Iris pallida. The sequence continues at coordinate 676,162 of JANAVB010043017.1, forward strand.
GACAGATATCCATATGCTGTATAGCAACTTCAATACCGGTTGCTTATTGAGTTGTCAGTTGCTGCAAACTAAACCCCCATTAGTTAAATTGAAGATGATATACGTATTTTCCTTTTTCTGATTGTGCCAACCTGGTTTACTGTCTTCTTGGCTTGACCTGCTATATCTGTTACCACTGACCTTCAGTGATTAGATTTCACAGGTCAGTTAAAGTACCCCCTGAAAATAAATTGTCAGCCTGCTTTTGGAGGTCGGAGGTGGCTCATGTATCTCATTTTTAGGGAACTTGTGCATTTCTCCTGTATGTCCAATAAATATCTAATAGTTGAATAAGATCTTGAATTTTGAATCTTTTTGACATTGCAGTCCTCAAAACCGAATCGATTATCTATCCAGCTGATGGAATATGGGCATGAAAAGCCCGAGGTGACAGCTGTTTCTATAGATCCTAATTTCACCTCTTACCTGTACAACGAATTCTTGTCAAGTGCTACTGATGACAAGGAAATGAATGGCATATTCATGAGAAGGTATGGAGTGTGGGTCAATGCAATCTTGAGTTGTAATTGGAACAATCATTCGGCAGTAATCATATATTTAACTTTTAACTGCAGGAATAAACGCAAATTTGGAACTGATGAGATTGTCAAGGCCATGGAGGGGACTCTAGTACGCAATGGCTTGGAATGCAAGATATCATGTAATTCCTCAAAGGTATGGTAAAGCTGACGTCATCTTTTAATCAGTTATCTACATCATAGAACTATGCCCGTATACTTTGTTGCTTTTACTGCCATGCCATGTCTGATGAATTTATGTACCCCAGGCATCTTATGTGCTTGACACGGAGGACTGCTTATTCCGTGTGAAGAAGAGGAGATGTTCTGAGAGCAGTACATCTCGTCGTGACCTTATTTTAGCAGTCACTGGAAAAGTAGAAAGATTTCACAGCTTCTTGGAAAAATCCTAACATGCCAGGCTCTGAAGGAGGTAATATACTTGATGCATATGGATTTTCCTTTTTTTTTTTCCGAGGATAGCTTTGTGGCAATTGATCTGGTTCACATGGCAGATGTCTGGCTGGTATGGTCTCTTATTATATATTGTTGACATGATCTCATATCCATTTTCTACATTAAACTGCTGCACTATTGGATCATAAATCTTCTTTAGCTAATGCAGCGATAGTTGTGTTGAGTCTGTTGACTCCTGATACCATCATATAATTATCTTTTATCTGATCTTAATATGATGGCAAGGAACATTTAAATTCTGGGGGAAATTTGGGGAAATTGCTTGTGTGATTTAGACTATTAGGTATATGAGATCTTACGTGTCATAATGAATATGTTTCTTGTGCAGTGCCTAGATTTTGGCTGAGGGCTGGGTCTGGGGTTGAAGAAACCTTTGCTTTGGCAAGTCAAGGTGTTGCAGCAACCGTCCATATTTCCTCTACAAACCGCGACGCTCTCTTGGAAATAACAAACCGGGGGGAATCTGTCATACATGTGTTGTGTGTCGATAATTCGGGCGGCGGTGGCCGCCTTTTCAGCCAGAAATATGTATATATGTAAGACTAACTCACAGATTTGTTCTTTTGATTTGGATACCGTTTGCTCCCTTCCTGTCTACCTTCGAATCCGCCGACTTCCCCTTCATCATCTTGTCTACCTCTGAATCCGCCGTTTCTGAATATTCTTAGAATGTGTAGTGTTCTCTTTTGTTACCAGATTAGCATTAGGACTGGAGTAAGGAGAGTTGAGAGAGAAGCCAGGCAATGTGGTTTATTATAGGAGATTGTATTGTGAGTGAATTGCATATTTAGTCAAACGGAAACTTTGTCTTGGTTATGGAAAGTACAATAAGGTTCCAAACATGCAACCTCTATGATGTGATTTCTACTATTATTTTCCAGGATAAATACTTTGGACATCCTAAGTGCTTTGGTTCAGAAGTCCTGCACTTCCTACTGTATGCATCTTGTGGGCTGTTTGGTTGGCACCCACATACTGCATTGAACTTGCCCGCCTTGCTTGACTCGGGTTTGGACACGGACACGGACACGTTATATCTGCTGCAGAATGCAAGGTTGCTATGCTTCATGCGAGAAATTGGCACCTTTAGTATGACCAAGTCTTCACTCTAGTGATATATCTTTTCTTTCTAGAATCAATGTCATCGTTTTATTCTTTGTTTCATCAACAAGTATTGCATTTGTGTCCAAATTCGTAGCCTACGACAGAAGCAATTACAGTACTGGTAGTTCCGTTTACATGTATCATTCTAAAAAGGCTGTAATTTTTATTTGAAATTAAATTAAGCAGGCTTCATTACTGTAACAAAGTCGAACTACTAACAACATTGGTTCATGGGCCTCCCAATCACCTCTAGGCCCAACGACTGAGGTGGGAGGCATCCGGATTCGAGCCATGATGGGAGCGTATTATTTCAAATCATGGGATTGGAGATAGTGGACCCAAGAGAGGCTGCGATGCGGTATGAGTATGAGTTGTACAAGTCGCGAACGTCGTTTTTGCTAGGCAACTTGTAATACAAAAGTGGAATTTAAATACTTGTATTGTCAAATATTCTTTTGAAGTGGTTCTGTTGTGCTTTAAAATTAAAGAAATGTGCTTCAAAGAACAATTTAAAAAGTTAGGGTGCCAAAATCGAACACTGAAAAATGTTGAAATCTTATGTTTGCCTCCAACTATTTGTTTTTAGCACACATTACAATATATAAAAATATATATATATATATATATATATATATATATATATATATATATATATATATATAGAGGCTTATTGGAATCAGTCAGGTATTTTGCTTGATGATACCAAAGTGTAACTACCTAAAAGGAAGATTAAGGAAAAAGCAAAAAAAACATGTTAAGATAAAAATATATTATTGATTTAATATATATATATATATATATATATATATATATATATATATATAAGAAAACAAAGTTGATGATATTCAAATGTAAGATTAGAAAAAGGGTTAACTACACTAACATATTTTTGGGAAGGGGAAAAAATGAGAGGAATGAAGAAGTAGAGGGAAAAATGGAAACAAATTATGTTTGGGAAGGGAGGAGGGAAAATGGAGGAGAGGAATTAGAGGGGGGAAAAACACGTGGGTCCCACTATAAAATTTTTCTTCCAAAAGTGGGAGAAAAATGGGGAGAGGAGGAATTTTGAATAATTTATCCAACTACCCTCAAAAAGTTAAGCATAAAGTATAATTTGAAAAAACCAAGGATTGAACCGTAATTATATCTATATTCCACCAACAAACACAAATTTATTTTTTCACTTTCCTTCCTCTACTTTTTGTTCATTCAAACAAGAGGAGGAAAATTAACTTCACCTTGATTTTACTCTCCTTTATTTTTTTTCCTCTCAAATTTTCCTCTCCCTCTCCAAAAAGCTCCCAAACACAACCTATCATATGTTTTAAGTTTATCATACAGAGTATCCTTATTTTGAAAATAATGACACGATATATCCTTATTTTGAAAATAGGTTTTGTTAACATGTGCACATGTTAATACATCATTAAATGTGTAATTTGTATGGATACTCTAAAATGTACCTTCAATTTAAAATGAGTATTGAATGTAAAAAATGCATTGATAAATGTGATTGTGAGAAGAATTTTGTTAACATCTGTCATAAGAGCACATGTTAATAAATCAATAAATGTGTAATTTATATGAGTACTCTAACCATCACATTTATCAATGTACCTTTCATTTAAAATGTATATCTTCTGCTATATAATGCGGCTTCGAAACAGCTAAAAAATGAGCCGTCTAAGCCATATGCATATCATTAACCATTTAATTTAAAAAAATTACGAACAATTATAATTTAAAATTTTTTCTCCTTTTCTTCCGCATAACCGATACCCCTTCTTTTATTCACATATATCCATAACAAATTATTAATTAAATTTAAATTAAATTTATGTAAATCTTAACTAAAATATAAATATATATAAGAAATCTTAAATATTTAAATAATATTTTGATAATATTAGAAAGAAAGAAAAATTATTACACGTGCTTATATATATATATATATATATATATGCCAATGAACCTCTAGCCTAGTGGTAGTGGTGAAACATGTGGCCCAATATATATATATATATATATATATATATATATATATATATATATATATTTGAAAGACTTCAATCGAAAATCGATCTCCTGACCACTTGGGCCACATGTTTCACCACTACCACTAGGCTAGAGGATCATTGGCATATATATATATATATATATATATATATATATATATATATATATATTAATTATTGTAAAAAGTGTATTGATAAATGTGATCATGACCCATGCAAATTAGATGTAAAACATAAAAAATATTAGTATAAAATTAACCCTTAGAAAAAGTTAGGCTAAATTTCAACTTGATACCCTCAACTATCCATGTTTTGCAACTTGATACCTTAAACTTTCAAAATAGCCAACTTGATACCCTGAAAAATATATTTCCCAAAATGTCCTCCCCCCTCTCTCTATTTCCCAAACCCCCCCCCCCCCCCCCTCCCTCTCCGGCCGCCGCTACTGCGCGCCGCCCCGCCGCCCCGCTGCCGCTACTGCTGCGCGCCCGCCGCTGCTGCTGCTTCGGCCGCCGCTGCTGCTCCGGCCGCCGCTGCTGCTGCACGCCGCCCCACCGCCCCGCTGCTGCTGCTGCTGCACGCGCCGTCGCTGCTGCTCCAGCCGCCGCTGCTGCTGCGCGCCGTCCCGCCGGGGGAGAGAGGGGGGGGGGGGGGACGCCGGAGAGGGAGGGAGGGGGGGGGGCAAGGGTATTTTTGGAATTTTTTGAATTTTAGGGTATGAAGTTGTAAATATTCAATAGTTGATGGTATTAAGTTAACTATTTTAAAAGTTTAGGATATCAAGTTACAAAACATAGATAGTTGAGGGTATCAAGTTGAAATTTAGCCGAAAACGAAAAAGTTAGATCAACTGTTATTTGGTGTTTACTCCCACACACCTGATCTCTTACTTGCTCCCCAAGCCCAGACCTTTGACGTTCAAAATGCTCCGGTCACCTGTCCCGCCAACTATCCAAACACGTGCCGCCACATTCACCGGACCGGCTTTCTAAACCTACTCCGCGAGTGACCACAACACACTCCTTTCTCCTTTTTTAAAAGAAGTTCCAGGAATCGCGGCGTCAAGCAGACTCGCTCGAGCAATGGAAGGCGGTGACCGGACCCCGAAGGTCGCGGTGGCGGTGATCATAACCAGAGGCACCTCCGTCCTCCTCGGCAAGCGCCTCTCCCCCATCGGGAAGGACACGTTCGCCCTCCCCGGCGGCCGCCTCGAGTTCGGTAAGCACACGCAAAGAAGAAGCTTTTTTTTTTTTGGCAAAACGAAGCGCATAATTGCAAAAAAGTCCACAATTTTTTTCCCTCTTTTTTTTTTTGTGACAGCGGAGAGCATCGAGGAGTGCGCGAGGAGAGAGGCGAAGGAGGAGACGGGTCTGGACATCGAGCGGGTCGAGGTGGTGAGGGTCGTGAACAGCGTGATGCTGCAGGAGGATCCGAAACCCGCGCACTTCGTGACCCTCGTAGCCCGGGCGGCGCTGTCGGATCCGGAGCAGGCGCCCGTCAACGCCGAGCCCGACAAGTGCGCCGGGTGGGCCTGGTACCCGTGGGACGGCCTGCCCGGCCCGCTCTTCAAGCCTTTGGACTGTCTGGTGAGGAGTGGGTTCACTCCCTTCCTGACCCCACCACCACATTTGGTGCTCAATGTATGAATGAAACCAACAAGTTTTTGTTGGGTTTTTTTTTTTTTTTTGGAATAAATAAATAAATGGAATTTTCTTGGTACAACAAAAATTTTATTTTTGTGTAACACTAATATCTAACTAGGAAGCTCGGAATCAGACTATCAATATCGACGGTTTAGAAAAAAATTTGGTATCCGAAAACAAATAGTAATTAGTGGATTATTAAATTTTTAGATAAAAATATTTTATATATTTAAACAAAATATTAAGTATTTTTATTTTTTCTTAGTAATTTTAGAATTAAATAATAGTCATGTTCGCCGATTGAGTATCCATAAATAAGTTTTCTCCTCTGATTTGCTTTTACAATCTTACTATGCCTTTATACTCTTGGTATTTTTCTTTTAATTTTTTTGTTGCCGAAATGACCGAAAAAGATACTCAATATCGATACCGTTTAGTACCGATATCTGTCAATATCGGATCAGGACATGTCAATCCGTATCGGTATCGGTTGAATCGGTATAATCGATAGTGCAAGCTATGATACAAACCAAACAACAAAAATGTATAGCGCAAAAATTCTAAACAATGTATCACCATAGACAAAACGAAACAAAACAATTCAGAGAAAATTTGACTGGCACCCCACTTTATTTACGCAAATTTAAGGTACACTCCAGTACTTTACACTAATGTAATTTACCCTCCACTTTTGACGGATTCGGTCCAAAGTGGACGGTCAACTGGGTTGACCCAATTTTTTGGACAAAAATACCCTTCCGTATGTTGTCCCCGCGTCAACTCGTCGCCCCCCTCCGGTCGTCCCCCACGTCGCTGCTGTCAGCTGCTGCCGTCGCGCGCTGCCGCCGCGAGTAGCTGGAGCCCCCTCACTCTCCTCCCCCTTGCCTCTTTCTCCGGCACCCCTTCTCCGGCGCGGCACCCGCAACAACAAACGACGATAGCAGTAACAGCTAGCAGCGGCAAAGACAACATATCGAAGTGGGGGTAAATTACATTAGGGCTTGTTTGGTAACCAGATTTTACTATTTGGATTTGGATTTGAAAATCCTCCAAATCCAAATCATGGATTTTAAGATTCAAATCCAACTCCAACTCCAACCAAACATAGGATTTGGATTTATGATTAATAATTAAATTATAGTCATGATCAATAATTAAGCTATTAATTAATTATGATTAATTATAGTTATTATTATTTATAAAATTAATAATTAACGATTAGTAATTAATAATTGACGATTAGTTATTATTAATTATAAAATTAATAATTAATGATTAGTTATTTTTTAAATAAATAACGATTAATAATTAAAGATTAATAATTAATAATTAAATATTAATAATTAATAATTAATAACTATAAATTATAATTAACGATTAATAATTAATAATTAACAATCGATAATTTTTTTATTAACGATTAATAATTAATAATTATAATTATTGATTAATAATTAAAAATTAACGATTAATTAACTATAAATTAAATATTTTAAAAATAGTAATTATAAATTAATATTATTATGATTAGTAAATTATTAATTAAATTATTATAAAATATGATTCTAATAGTGATTAAAATATTATTAATTAAGATTATAATAAAATAGTTATTAACAAATTATTAATTAATATTATAATAATACTAATAAATTATTAATATGATTATAACAAAATTAACTAATTTTTTAATTAATAATACTAAACATAGGATATGATTATTAATTAATATTATAATAATACTAATAAATTAGTAATTAATATTATAATAATAATATAATAATACTTTTAAATTATGATTATTAACTAAATAATAAATATTATTAATTAATATTATAATATTACTAATAAATTATTAATTATGATTATAACGAAATTAACTAATTAACTAATTTTTTTAATTTAATAATACTATTTTTTTATTAATTAATAATACTAATAAAATAGTTATTTTTTTATTAATTAACTAATTTTTAACGAAATTATTAAAGATTAACTAATTTTTAATTTACTAATTTTTAACAAAATTATTAAATAATAAATATTTTAACGAAATTATTAAAGAATAATTATTTTTTTCCCTCAAAAATCCAACCAAATCCAAGTTTTGGATTTTGTCATACTTTCCATATCCAAATCCATCTCCAACCAAACAAAGGATTCCATGGATTTGTCTCCAAATCCATAAAAATTCAAATCCCACCTCCAAAATAAAGCACTGGAGTGCACCTTAAATTTGCGTAAATAAAATGGGATGCCACTCAAATTTTTTCAACAATTAATGAAGACACGTATCTAAAACGCTCTCAACCTCCTCCTCTTAATTACTTTCTCTTTGTGTCCTTGTGATGTCTGTGTCCAATGTCCATTTTCTTTTTTCTGGAAATTGCATACGTAACATGTGTCCCTACCTCTACTATACTGTATTTTGTGCAAGAGATGGTCAACCAACAAGTAATTTATTATCGTTGTTGTTGTAATCTAAGCTAGTATTATAGGGTTATAAACATATATTGAAAAATGGGATTGTACATAAAAGATATATTACTTATTGCGATGTCAATTTTTTTTGGCATGACAGCACAAGAATATAGCACATCATTTTTTTTTTTTTTTACATTGAATAACCTTTTGTAGTCTACTCATTGATGCGGAAAGAGCACAATATGCCGAAAATTATATGAATTGTGGCACTAAAGAATGCATTATGAAGATAGTACAGATGAAAAGTACATGAAGAAAAATAAGAGAATGAAAAAAAAGAAGAAGAGAGAATAAGCTCTACATACTGAGATATCCTGGTGGGTAGGTCACGTTTGTTTCGCACAATCAGAACCTTGGGAAGGAAAATCATTCAATTTTGTATTTGGAAAGAAAAGGAGCAGGAAATAAAAATAGTTTCCAAAGGAAAAGAAAAGAAAAGAAAGAAAGAAATGATTCCCCACCCATCCCAATATTCACTTCCTCTCCCAAATCTCTCCCAATTTTTTTGCATTTATTACAAAATTTTAGGACTAAATTATCCCTACCTTTTTTTTGGATTTGATAATTAGAATCCGAGAACGTTGCCATTGGGAATCAAACCCTGTCTCCCAGGCTACATGCCCTCGTACTAGCCACTTGGCCTAGTGGTCATTGGCTCTAAATTATTTCTGCTCAAAGATGTATTCTGACTATATTTCTACTATTCCAAACATCGGAAAGTAAAATGGATGAGTAAAATGGATGAAAATTATAAAATTTTCAAAAGAAAGAGCAAATAATTGACTCTCTTCTTTCCTTTCCGCTAACCAAACAAGGCATAACACTGGCGCATCCTGTGTAGCCAAGGAGGCTACAAATACTTGTACATGAAACAACCTTATTTCTGATCTTAAGATGCAGTGCCCATCAGCTTCTAAATTGAAGGGTGGACTTGCTTTCTTCAATATCTGATGGTTCTAAAGTGGAATAGATTGAAATGCTTCATATCATGAAATATATTCAAATAACCAAAATGATTTTTTTGGGTAAGATTTACATAAAATTAACATCGGAAAATAACTATCATACTTCAATTTCTGCGTAATATTCGCCCTAAATTATGTTCAATCAAAGTCAAGATAATTCAGGTAGCAGTACCTACTGATTTCAAGATAGTGTGATTTGAAGAGAAACTATTGATCGAAAAGTTTTGCATCCTATGAAACAAACTTGTACAGTTCATAACATGCAATCATGTTCAACTTACCTGTAAAAATAATTTGTATTAAGATGAGTTTTATGTCCTTTTCTCGGTCAAGATACAAACACAAACGCAATATTATAAGCGGATACCAGCATCCTCGTGTCCAGATTTTGGGGATTTCAAGACTGTATCTGTGTCATTGCATAACTGTCACGTCCCGCTTCCCATATTTGAAACGGTGACGCCATAACACATCTCCAGGCTACGCGCCGAAACCGCGATTGTCGCCTGTGATCCTCAGCAAGAATGGAAAATACAGGGAATTTTCATGGTATTAAAAATATAGTGTAGTTATATTACAGGGAACTTTTCCAACAATACTATTACAGACGATTACAAAAGTAAATTTGTAAGATACTACGATACTGCTGGCCATAACTGTAGATAGTCCAGACAGTTTACTCCTCGTTGTAGAGCGGCGATACTTCGGCGGAGGCGTCTTCTTCTTCTTCACCTAGTGAACAAATACTAGGTCGTTTAGAAAACGACAAGCAAGTCCTCGGCCAAGAACGGTGAAAGTTAACAAAATAATGAATATGTAGTTTTAAAAGAGGCGACATTGCACTGCTATATATACATACATCTGCTTTAGTAAAACATGAATGAAATCAACATCCTACTCCATGAATGATAAGATTTTCGAGCTTTTCTTGAGCTTTTAATAGGAATTGCTTCCCTTGAGCAATTAAGGACACTCATAATAGGCAGCGTTGTTTCTGGAGTAAGATTTGAAATTTAATGAGATGCAGTTTTGAGAACAATACTCCGAATAATCCTCTAAATATTTTCCGTGAACAATCCCGTTAACCTGGGATCAGGTTGTGATTTCCGAGCCTCCCTTGGGCTAAAAAAAAAGACATCTATTGATGTTACTGTCAGATAGATGTAGAGCCTCCCTTGGGCTAGTACACCCTAGTCGAAACTAGATGCACTGATTCACGAGATTTCCGAAATACTGATAAGCTTTTTGTTACTTATGTTACGGGATATCTAGGGATATTCAGTTGTTCTCCCCTCCCAAATGCTTCCTTAGATAAGAAATTTTCAAAAAATTTCCGAAGGTCGGAAATTTGTCTATCTTCTAAATTTCTCAAAAATTTCGGCAGTCTCTCCTTTGTATTTAGGAGCCCCGAAAATTTACAAGAAACTTATATATGACAAAAGAGAAATATGGGCTCGCCGACCCCTTCGGTGGAGCAACTCTCAACACCGGAATCACGCAAGTAATAATTGGGCTCGCCGACCTCTTCGGTGGAGCAACTCTTAACACCGGAACCACGCAAGTAAGTAAATGGGCTCGCCGACCCCTTTGGTGGAGCAACTCTCAACACCGGAACCACGCAAGTAAATAAAGAACAAAAGGAACTGGAGATTTTTACCTGAGCAAGCAATAGTTACCTTTCTTTTGGCAATTAGTCGGGTCGCGGCTTGCTAATAGCTTTGCAGTTTGTCAAGATAGAGCAAATATTTATTCAACTATACTAGTTAATATGTAAGACTATATATATATATATATATATATATATATATATATATATATATATATATATATATATATATATATATATATATAGTATAAAGAAAAATCAAATCAAGCAAAACTCTTCGATATCAACATTTTAACTTTTGTGCATGAAATAGGAAAGTGTAGAAAAGAGACTTAATTCTAAATACGAACACACAAAATTGAGTACTAAATAGAGGAATACAGGATCCTTGTACCATTTTACCTTCCCGGCATACGGTCCAGCTGTTCAGTTCTTATGTATGTCAGACTTACCATTGGAGAGTCTCATGTGTTTGTTCATGAAAATTCAAGTCCAAATAATTCAGTCCACAATCAGTTCCCGTGATATGTCACAAATACTAGTTCCAGTGCCAATTTTAATTTTCTTGCCTATGTCTATCAAAATTGAACAATTTACTCGAAATCAAAATTGTAAATTTTAGATATCTCAAATTTGTTCAAAAGCTGCTAACTTTCAAGAATTTGTAACTTAACCAGCATTAGAGATATTTCCTTAACTTATATTCCAAATCATAATATTATGAGATGTAGAATTTAATATGTAACATGAAATTCAGATTTAAAAAGATTAACCTATACAAGTTTCAAATTCCTAGTATTACCAAAACTTTAGCAAAAAGGGAAATTTGTAGGTTCTTAACTTAGAATTCAGAATTAAATATGAAATCCTAATTTATTCAGAAATAACTTGGATAATAAGAAAATTTTATTGGAGAAGAAGGAGGAGAGGAGGACTTGCAAATTAAGTAATTTAACCATCAATCATTCCAACATGTGTTATTTCGATAGGTTTAATAATTTGGATAGAATTAAATAGTTACGCTAATATCGAAAACTACTCTCGTGTATACTCGTTTAAGTAAGAAAACGTAAGACATGTATATATATATATATATATATATATATATATATATATATATATATATATATATATATATATATATATATATATATATATATATATATATATTTAATTTGTGTAGGTTACGCCCCTAAAAATCATATTGAGAGTTATAATTGTACATGGGTATATATATATGTGAATAAGAATTTACATCTATATATATATTATCAAAGTGTGTATAAATATATGATGTATCCAAGAACCCATTGGTGTCGTGTCCAATACTTATATATTTGCGTTGTGTCCTACATAAGGGTCCTCTACATATATCAATTGTATCGTGTCCAATACTTATTATCCTTCAAAGTATCACATATTGTGTCGTGTTGTGTCCATATATATATATATATATATATATATATATATATATATATATATATATATATATAATTCTTTAGATGGAAGCCACATGATATCACTTGAAAATTTAGAGTTGAAGTGGTCATAAGTGTTGAGTGCAACATATGTGCCCAACTCATACATTCATATAAATCATCTTGTGTCCAAGTATCTATTTATGTATGTCCGATATATATATATATATATATATATATATATATATATATATATATATATATATATATATATATATATATATATATATATATATTGTATTGTATTGTGTCCAATATATATATTATTGTATTGTGTCAAAGATGCATACTCATCTCTATATTAATAGTACAATATTCCATGGTAAGTTTTAACCACAATATATATATTTTCGGAAAATGGAAAAATTTTCCAAACTATTTCATTATGAAATTTAGAGCAAAAGTTAAGATGAATCTCAAAGAAGAGGGAAAGAGGGAGAGGACTTGCCTTGGACCCAGGATTTCTTCAAACTTCTTCTAAATTAACACCCCCCCCCCTAATATTGATAGTTTTAAATAAATAAATAATTACGGAAAATTATAACAAAATTCAAGGATAAACAAAATATTAGAGAAGAAAAATTTATACCTAAGATGGAGTTGGGGTTAGGGCTTGGATTTCTATTCTTCTTCATCTTCTTCTCCAATTTCTTCTTTCTCTTGCTCAATCCTTTTTTTTTTTCCTATCCTCCTTCTTCCTTTTTTTTTTGACTAAGGGGTTAGTGTGAAACCCGCAATTTTCCAGTAATTATTTTTATTATTTAAATGTGTGTTTGTTAATTATTTAAATTGTTATTATTATCAATTCTTTGAAAAATAAATAAATAATAATTTTGGAATTTTGTTTGTTAGACCCAGACCCGAAACCAAATGGAACATAAAACACTTTTAAAAAAATATATATAAATTTTTGAGCTGTATTATGTTAAATTATTTATCATTTAAGCTATTTCTTAAATATTTGGATCAAAATGATTTTCTTTACATAAGCTTTGATTTAAGCCTTAAGCCTGTAAGCTTTTTTCCCATTTGCCTTGGGCCCAAAACCATTAAAGACCCATACCCATAAGCCTTAGCCCATTTATGCATAAAGCCCAATTTTTTTTTTACTTAACCCAAGTCAATTATTTCTTTAACCCATTTAAAGTTAATGGGTTTCAAAACCCATTAAAGGTTTTCTTACAGCAACTTTTGATTGGAATGAATGAATGAGCTTTTATTTATGGTTTTTGCTGTTGAGTCTTCTCTTTGCAAACCGAAGGCCTTCGGGTTCCTTCGACGACCAACTCCCGACCCATGGCCTCCCCGCCGCCGGCTGGCCATCAAGGCTGGGGTGACCCTTCTCTTTCCCCTAATGGTAACCCCTATCTCTAACTTCTATATAAGGCCCTACTCCCAACCATTCTCCATCACTTTTCCCTTTTCAAAATCCAAACCGTGCCCTAGCCCGATCTTTCCGGCGATCTCGGGTCTTTCCGGCGAACCCTGTCCCGGCGACCCGCGGTCTCCCTGAGCGCCGCCCCGGCTCGTCCAGCCGCCCGCGGCTCCGCCCGTCTCCGGCCTCCGCCTGATCTCCCCGCGCACCTCCCCTCTCGGCCCGCCTCCCGACGTCCGCAGCACACCCTGTAGCGTTTTCCCGAGCGGCCCTTCCGCCCGAGACCGGTGACTTTCCGTCGTCGTGGTGCCCCGTCACCGAACCGATCTGTTCCGAACTTTCCGACTCGCTGTCCGCAGGATTCTGAGTCAGATCTGTGGTTTTCTACTGCCCGCGAGTACTGGAACGTTACGAGTCCGAGGCATCACTTCGGATTCCTTCGATTTCGGTAACTTCTGTTAGTCCCATAGTTCTCTTGGTCTATGATGAAATCTGGTCCAGGAATTTTCTTCGGAAAATTCGGTGTTTCGGCTACGTTTTTGGTTTCGGACTTTGTCCTCTGACTTTTGGGTTCTGTGATTTTACGCGAATCCTTTAGAAAGAGTTCTGTGGAAATTATTGGTTTTTCCGAAAATATTTTGAAATTTTTCCGACTCCTTCGGAAACAATTCTGTGGTTATAGATTTATACATATTATTTGGGTTCGGTGATTTCTTGGAATTTCCGAGAATAATTCGGAAGGAACGTTGTTAGTTTTTCCGACTTACTTTGGAAGTTTTGATATCAATTCTAGACTTCGAATTTATTTCGGAAAAATAGTTTTTGGTGGTTATATTGGTTTGGGATTTATTTGCAGGAAAAATCGGCGCATTTCCCAGTTTTGGGTTATCCCGAAAATAGAGGGAATGCTGCCGAAATTTCTATAAAAATTAATTATATGATTTTAAAATGATTTTCGGAAATGATAATATTTTTGGGCGACGACCTTATCGGTATATGGGCCCCAGTGAAATGCAAACGCACCGGTCTGTCCGGACGTTGAGGCAGAGTAGCTGTAAATGAAGATTGGACCAGTTCTGAGACTCATTCTATTTTATTCTTAATTATTAGTTATTATTATTATTATGTAATTTTGTAGGTAAATTTACAAGACTAACAAATTTTCTCTTATTTTAAATTCTTGGGAATGTAAGGGCATAAGCCCATTTATCTATTTTTGTAAATTGTAATAAGTAGGAATTAGCTGTGGATTTGCTGAGTTTGTGAATGTGTAGAATTAATTAATATTATTATTGATTAATTAGTTAGAAATTCATGATTTTCTCACTTAAAGAAAAGAAAAATATATTTATATGTATAATAATAAAATACTAACTTTTCCCAATAAAGTTGATAAAAACAAGTTTTTCGGAATAAAACATAAATTGAATTTCCTAAATTGTGACTCACTAGAAAAGCGTGTTTTGTTTGTGTTGATTAATACAAGATTAAAATTGTCTAGGAAACAAAATCTAGAGATTATAACTAGATTCTAGAGTTGTGGTTTCTGAGACGTAATTTTCGGAATGTAGGATTTCAAAGAAGAGAGGTGATTGTTCAAATCCCGAAGAACCAAACTCGTCCAACTTAAGAAATTTAAGGCAAGTACATTTATGTGGATTTACGATTATTTTAACAATCATTTCATTGCAATTTTAAACCACTGTTCAAACACGGACTCTTTCGGGAGTATTGACTGTACTGTTGGGGACTGGGGGAGTAGAGTAGTGGATATGACCAAATCTAAAATTAGGATAACTGACTGTATTAGCTTTCCCCTCTTCACACGGGGACAAGCCATACCGTATCGCTAGGATACTACTGTAACCCAATCCGGTCATATTCATTACCTATTCATATCACTGTACTGTATTTCAAATCTGTTTCATCTTTAAAAAAAAACTGTTTAAAAGTGCATGATATTAATTGTCATTTTAATTGTTAAAATTTGCATGAATTGTACTTTGCTCTCTCCTGACTGGAGACAACATTTTAGGTATTTCTGATGACCTGGAGATGCTGATCAATAGCTACTATGATCCCGATTTGTACCCGGTGGTACTTCCAGTTGATGAGGATGTTGTGGCGTCTCTATAGATGCTACTTTAGTTGAGAGTTTAGTTGTTTCTTTGTTTCAAGTTATGAATCCTTGTATCAAGAACAAGTTTTAAATTATCATTTAAATAAATGTTGTGGCAAATTTAGTTTCAAATGTTGTTGATCACCTGCATATAGATTACAGCTTACTGCCGCCGTCTCATCAACGGTGCAGGCTGGGCATGATCCGATTCGACCCTAGTATTTGGGGACCGGGTCGTGACATGTTTTTAGTGGTGGCCCATGCAGGTCCAATCAGAACAACAACTTAGGAAAACCTAGGAAATATTTAGAACTTTAGAACATTAATTTGCCACAACATAGGACCGAAACATATTATAATTAAATATTTTTGTTTGATTATAGATAGGCTACCTTGCTTATGTTTGCATCCTAAACCTTCCAGAGAATGGCCACTGACAAGACCAATCCTGCTGGCGATGAGGTGTCATCTCCGGATCATACCCCATCTCCTCAACCAAGTCCAGAGTTTATTCTCTCGCGGCTGACTGACCGTCCCCATAATGCATCCAGTGAAGTTTTCACTACACTGGCGATTCCTACCTCTTCTCAAACTGAGTTGCATTTCCTTGAGGAAGTACCCATTCCTGTTGCTCCACCAGTACCAGCAAACACCTCCCAAATGGTTGCCCTATTTCAAGTAATCCTAGAGTTCCAGAAAGCTCAAGATGAAGTCCAGCAGGAACAGATGGATATCACGAGAGAAGTCATGAAGAACGTCAATGATGTAGCCTTAGCTATCTTAAACCGAGTTGGAGCGAAACCTCGTCCTAGGAGGGATACCCCTGAATCTAGAAGATATTTGGGCCCTATCAAGTACTCTACTATCCGGCAGTCATATCGTGAGAAGCTATTGTTTTGTGACTACTGTAAAAGGCCTGGTCACCAAGCCAATATTTGTCGCAAGAGATTGGGAAAATGTTTGGTATGTGGATCTGCTGAACATCGGATAAAGGACTGTCCCTTATCTTTCCATCAAACCAGAGCACCTATCCCAACAACACCTGTTATGCCGCAACCTAGGGACTCTCTTCCTATCCAGCAGACCTTGTCTCCTACACCCACTGCAGGAAGGCATGATGCAGACTCGAGGATCATAGAAGATGAAGCAGTTGAAGACTGCTCATGCAAGAGCCAGAGCCATGAAGATTAGTTCCTAGAACTGTTGAGTAGCATTATCTATTAAGAAGTTGTAACAGGATGTCCTCAGAACGATCATGAGAGTCTTGCTGTAATTCCTCAATATGAATAAAATTCTTAGTTATACCTTTATGGTAGATGTTTTTTCTGATAGTCTTCCCGGATTACCCTAGATCAAGACATAGAATTCACCATTGACCTAGTTCCCGGCACTTTTCCTATTTCTAAGGGATACTTTAGAGTCAACCCGAAGGAGGTCAAGGAGATGAAGAATCATATCAATAAACTGAAGGCTTTAGGATTCATTCGAGACGGAGCTTCACTCTGGGAAGCACCTGTCTTGTTTGTACCCAAGAAGGATGGAACAGTATGGATGTGCATCGACTACCGGGCGTTGAAGAACAAGTACCTTTTCCCCGGATTGATGATCTGTTTGAGTGGAGTTAAGGTGTTTTTGAAGATTGACTTAAGATCTGATCACCATTAGATCAAGGTCAGGAAAGAGGATATTCCCAAGACGGCGTTCAAACACCAAGTATGGATAGTTTAAATTTTTGGTCATGTCGTTGGGACTGACGAATGCTCCTACTGTGTTCATGAATCTCATGAACAGAGTCTTTCATGAGTATTTGGATCAGTTTTGTTGTCATCTTCATTGGTGACATTCTGATATACTCGAAAACTGAAGAAAAGCATGAAGAGCACCTGAGGAAAGTTCTGGGAACTTTGAGGAAAAAAAAAGTTTTATGGTAAAGCTATCTAAATGTGGATTTTCTTAGACAAGGTGGATTTTTGGCCATGTTATCTCAAGAAAAGGAGTTTCGGTAGATCATAAGAAGATAGCTACTATTGAGAAGTGGACTACCCCAAGTTCAGTTGTTGAAGTTACGTTGGATTGGCTGGCTACTACCAGAAGTTGGTGAAGGATTTCGTCAGGATTGCTGAACCGATGATGAAACTCACAAGGAAGAATGAAGAGTTCATCTGGACAGAAGATTGCCAGGCATCATTTGAGAAACTGAAAAAAGAGACAGCACCGATATTGGCGTTACCCGCAGGTACCGGCAGTTTCTCAATCTACAATGATGCATCTGGTAAAGGATTGGGTTGTGTGTTTTTTTCAACAACATGGGAAAGTAATTGCTTACATCTAGGCAACTACGGACTCATGAGAAGAACTATCCCACACATAATTTGGAACTTGCTGTAATTATCTTTACTTTAAAGCTATGGAAGCATTATCTTTATGGAAAGGGAGTGAAAATATATACGGACTACAAAAGTCTGAAATATGTCTTCACTCAGAAAGAGCTGAACGTTAGACAAAGAAGATGGCTGAAGCTGATGAAGGATTTCAACATCGACCTGCAATACCATTCAGGTAAGGCAAATGTGGTCGCTGATGCATTCAGTCGATATCCTATGGTGATGTTTTGACCAAGGAGCGGTATCTGCTAGAAGACATCAAGAAGTTTGGACTGAATATTATACTGCCTGGAGATAGAAGGATGGAGCTAGATGATGATTCAGTGTCGATGAAGTTGCAAGTGAGCTCGAGTCTGATGGATAAAGTCAAGGAGACTCAGTTTCAAGATGAGACACTTTGCAAACTTAGAGATCAAGTGTTGGCGGGAACATTTGAGGGTTTCTCAATCGCCAGCGATGGAGCTCTATGAGGCTTTGCGTACCATCTGGCAGGTTGAGGAATGAGCTGATGAGAGAAGTGCACCAGTTGCATAATTTCGTACATTCAGGAGCTAATAAGATGTGTTGGAATATACCTACTATATTTGGTGTTATGGAATAAAGAAGGACAATTCCAAGTATGGGGTTAGATGTTTTAATTTGTCAACATGAGAAATTTAGCGGAGACCAGCAAGCTTGTTGCAGCCGCTGGATATTCCGGAGTGGAAGTAGAAGCCTATAACCATGGACTTTGGATAAAAGATTGTCTTGTTCCCAAGGAGGGAAGGACACCAATTGGATTATTGTAGACCGACTGACTAAGTCAACTCACTTTATTTCCTTCAAGGATGGTTTATTCACCGAGAAGTTGGCAGCATTGTACGAGAGGCACACCTACCGAATTTATGGAATACAAACTGACGGACAATCAGATAAGACAATTCAGACGCTTGAAGACTTGATCTTATGCCTTGAAAATTGGAGGGTCATGGGAATACCATTTGCACTTGGTAGAGTTCTTTTACAACAACAGCTACCAAGCTAGCATTTGAAGCAACTTATGGACGTCGTTGCCGTACACCACTTGCATGGGATGACGTAGGAGAAAGAATACTGCTGGGTCCTGAAATGGTGACTGATGCAGCAGAGAAGGTGAAGGTGATTAGAAACAAATCCAGGATTGCCCAAGACAGACAAAGGTATTGGGCAGATAACAGTCGCCGACTACTAAGAAAGAGATAGTGTCTTTGTGAAGATTTTTCCTACCAGAGGAACGATCAGTTTTGGGCAGAGCAGGAAAGTTGAGCCAGGTACATCGGGCCATTTGAAGTTTTGAGACGAGTTGGAGAAATTGCATCTCGAATCTGAGTAATATTTTGGACAATTCAGAGCTGGAGAGTAGATCAAGCCTTACAGTGTCAGAGAAACCATAGCAAGCGTAGTCAGAGGTGAGAAGAAGATCAGAAAATTTGAGCCATCGTATAATTCCTATTTCCTTCAATCTTTATCTTTCGTTCTAAACTTGACTGATGCTGCTAAGTTAGCCTAGTTTTTGCAAGCTATTTCTTTTTCAAGCTTGATCATGACAGTATTTTATTGGGTGCACCCACTAATATATTGTCTAATCAGGACCGGTGCATGATGGTCTGATCAACCTCGTGTACTATGGTTCGCTTTTATTCTTGTTATACGTGGATAGTGACGTAGTTAAAACTTGTCCCTAAACGTCTCATTCACGACTGCCTTGGTAATTCTTAAATTTTGGACCTGAGTTACAGGTACAGTACCCGTACATGCTTGATTTGAGTGATCCTATCCTACCCTATCCTTTAATTTCGAGGACGAAATTTCCTAAGGAGGGAAGGTTGTGAAACCCGCAAATTTCCAGTAATTATTTTTATTATTTAAATGTGTGTTTGTTAATTATTTAAATTGTTATTATTATCAATTCTTTGAAAAATAAATAAATAATAATTTTGGAATTTTGTTTGTTAGACCCAGACCCGAAACCAAATGGAACATAAAACACTTTTAAAAAATATATATAAATTTTTGAGCTGTATTATGTTAAATTATTTATCATTTAAGCTATTTCTTAAATATTTGGATCAAAATGATTTTCTTTACATAAGCTTTGATTTAAGCCTTAAGCCTGTAAGCTTTTTTCCCATTTGCCTTGGGCCCAAAACCATTAAAGACCCATACCCATAAGCCTTAGCCCATTTATGCATAAAGCCCAATTTTTTTTTACTTAACCCAAGTCAATTATTTCTTTAACCCATTTAAAGTTAATGGGTTTCAAAACCCATTAAAGGTTTTCTTACAGCAACTTTTGATTGGAATGAATGAATGAGCTTTTATTTATGGTTTTTGCTGTTGAGTCTTCTCTTTGCAAACCGAAGGCCTTCGGGTTCCTTTGACGACCAACTCCCGACCCATGGCCTCCCCGCCGCCGGCTGGCCATCAAGGCTGGGGTGACCCTTCTCTTTCCCCTAATGGTAACCCCTATCTATAACTTCTATATAAGGCCCTACTCCCAACCATTCTCCATCACTTTTTCCTTTTCAAAATCCAAACCGTGCCCTAGCCCGATCTTTCCGGCGATCCCGGGTCTTTTCGGCGAACCCTGTCCCGGCGACCCGCGGTCTCCCTGAGCGCCGCCCCGGCTCGTCCAGCTGCCCGCGGCTCCGCCCGTCTCCGGCCTCCGCCTGATCTCCCCGCGCACCTCCCCTCTCGGCCCGCCTCCCGACGTCCACAGCACACCCTGCAGCGTTTTCCCGAGCGGCCCTTCCGCCCGAGACCGGTGACTTTCCGTCGCCGTGGTGCCCCGTCACCGAACCGATCTGTTCCGAACTTTTCGACTCGCTGTCCGCAGGATTCTGAGTCAGATCTGTGGTTTTCTACTGCCCGCGAGTACTGGAACGTTACGAGTCCGAGGCATCACTTCGGATTCCTTCGATTTCGGTAACTTCTGTTAGTCCCATAGTTCTCTTGGTCTATGATGAAATCTGGTCCAGGAATTTTCTTCGAAAAATTCGATGTTTCGGCTACGTTTTTGGTTTCGGACTTTGTCCTCTGACTTTTGGGTTCTGTGATTTTACGCGAATCCTTTAGAAAGAGTTCTGTGGAAATTATTGGTTTTTCCGAAAATATTTTGAAATTTTTCCGACTCCTTCGGAAACAATTCTGTGGTTATAGATTTATACATATTATTTGGGTTCGGTGATTTCTTGGAATTTTCGAGAATAATTCGGAAGGAACGTTGTTAGTTTTTCCGACTTACTTTGGAAGTTTCGATATCAATTCTAGACTTCGAATTTATTTCGGAAAAATAGTTTTTGGTGGTTATATTGGTTTGGGATTTATTTGCAGGAAAAATCGGCACGTTTTCCAGTTTTGGGTTATCCCGAAAATAGAGGGAATGCTGCCGAAATTTCTATAAAAATTAATTATATGATTTTAAAATGATTTTAGGAAATGATAATATTTTTGGGCGACGACCTTATCGGTATATGGGCCCCAGTGAAATGCAAACGCACCGGTCTGTCCGGACGTTGAGGCAGAGTAGCTGTAAATGAAGATTG
The DNA here is from genome assembly GCA_029216955.1 of Iris pallida. Taxonomy (NCBI): domain Eukaryota; kingdom Viridiplantae; phylum Streptophyta; class Magnoliopsida; order Asparagales; family Iridaceae; genus Iris; species Iris pallida. Next base: position 697,932 of record JANAVB010043017.1, read on the forward strand.
GACCAGTTCTGAGACTCATTCTATTTTATTCTTAATTATTAGTTATTATTATTATTATGTAATTTTGTAGGTAAATTTACAAGACTAACAAATTTTCTCTTATTTTAAATTCTTGGGAATGTAAGGGCATAAGCCCATTTATCTATTTTTGTAAATTGTAATAAGTAGGAATTAGCTGTGGATTTGCTGAGTTTGTGAACGTGTAGAATTAATTAATATTATTATTGATTAATTAGTTAGAAATTCATGATTTTATCACTTAAAGAAAAGAAAAATATATTTATATGTATAATAATAAAATACTAACTTTTCCCAATAAAGTTGATAAACACAAGTTTTTCGGAATAAAACATAAATTGGATTTCCTAAATTGTGACTCACTAGAAAAGCGTGTTTTGTTTGTGTTGATTAATACAAGATTAAAATTGACTAGGAAACAAAATCTAGAGATTATAACTAGATTCTAGAGTTGTGGTTTCTGAGACGTAATTTTCGGAATGTAGGATTTCAAAGAAGAGAGGTGATTGTTCAAATCCCGAAGAACCAAACTCGTCCAACTTAAGAAATTTAAGGCAAGTACATTTATGTGGATTTACGATTATTTTAACAATCATTTCATTGCAATTTTAAACCACTGTTCAAACACGGACTCTTTCGGGAGTATTGACTGTACTGTTGGGGACTGGGGGAGTAGAGTAGTGGATATGACCAAATCCAAAATTAGGATAACTGACTGTATTAGCTTTCCCCTCTTCACACGGGGACAAGCCATACCGTATCGCTAGGATACTACTGTAACCAAATCCGGTCATATTCATTACCTATTCACATCACTGTACTGTATTTCAAATCTGTTTCATCTTTAAAAAAAAAACTGTTTAAAAGTGCATGATATTAATTGTCATTTTAATTGTTAAAATTTGCATGAATTGTACTTTGCTCCCTCCTGACTGGAGACAACATTTTAGGTATTTCTGATGACCTGGAGATGCTGATCAATAGCTACTATGATCCCGATTTGTACCCGGCGGTACTTCCAGTTGATGAGGATGTTGTGGCGTCTCCATAGATGCTACTTTAGTTGAGAGTTTAGTTGTTTCTTTGTTTCAAGTTATGAATCCTTGTATCAAGAACAAGTTTTAAATTATCATTTAAATAAATGTTGTGGCAAATTTAGTTTCAAATGTTGTTGATCACCTGCATATAGATTACAGCTTACTGCCGCCGTCTCATCAACGGTGCAGGCTGGACATGATCCGATTCGACCCAAGTATTTGGGGACCGGGTCGTGACAGTTAGGGTTTGGTGATGGAGGATGGAGAAGAGGAAGATGAAGAGTGGTGGAGGGTGGTGGCCGGAGAGGGGGCGGCGGCGCAGGCGGGCGGCGGTGCAGGCGGGCGGTGCCGGCTGTCGCAGCAACCGCAGCAGCGCAGTAACAGCGGTAGCAGTAGTAGTAGTAGTAGAGGGAGGAGGAGGAGAAGAGGAAGAGTGAAGGAGAGAGAGATGGAGAGATGAGAGAGAGAGGAAGATATATAGAGAGGGAGAGAGCTTGAGAAAGAGAGAGAGATGAGAGAGGTTTCGAGAGAGAGAGAGAGAGAGAGGGTTCGGGAGAGGCTGTCCCTCTCTCTCTTTCTCTAATTATATTCTTTTCTTTTTTCTTTTTTTTCTCTTTTTTTTTTTTTTTTCAAAAGAAAAAATATCTAAAGATAAGAATGAAAAATATTATTATTATTATTATATCAATTATTTGTTTAAAAAAAAATTTTGAGCAAAATATTTAAAAGATGAAATTATAATAAAATATTAATATATTAATTTTTGGAAAGCAGCTATGACAATAACTTTTCCCATATAAGATGGGTTTGGGTTTCTGGACAACCCTTAAACAACAAGGCCATGGAATTAGTACAACCCAAGCGATTGTTAATGACTTGAATGGTTAGCAGTTATCACAACTGGAGCGTTAGGAATTACAAAGACAAACTAGGGGAATACTCAACATAGGTAGAGGTCATCTGGAGCAGAACCAATGTTTGAGAAAACACTATGAGACTATACCTATCTTGATCAATTCTTAACTTTACGCCTTCCTGAAAATGATTTCGAAATTCCTGAAAATGATGGCTACTCAGCTCTCCAAAGATCAAAAGCATACTTCACCTGAAATTTTTTAACATATCCTCCTCTTTATCGGATATATGACTTCATAATTAATTGAAGTTGCATTTGACTTTTTCCAAGTGTTTGAACATATCAGTCATCGTAACATTAAACTTTTTAGTTTTCTTCAACCTATGTCCATATTCTTCAACCTCCCAAAAAAAAAACACAAAATTATTAATATAAAATATGTTACATGAGGGAAGCCTAGAACTAAGGAACATTTAACCGTGTATACAATTGAGATATTCAGTTCAAGGTAAAGGTGCAAAAAATCAGACAAATAAATTAGGACGAGAGAGTGGGTCATAGTAAGTAATTTACAAATTCGTAAAGTTTAGTTGAAATGAGAGCTAAATCTCAGATAATTTTATTGAGGGCTACTGCCTACTACTTATAGAGGGTCCAACCCCTCTTTATATTACATCTAACCGATGTGGGACTAAAGTCCCTTATTTACTCTCAACACTCCCCCTCAAGATGGGCGATAGATATTAATCATCCCCATCTTGTTACATAGCTTTGACGGACTCAATGAACTAAGACCCTTAGTCAGACAGTCTGCCACTTGTTCTTCTGAGCGAACATAATCAATCTTCAGTATCCCCTGTTCCAGCTTTTCCTTGATGAAGAATCGATCGATCTCGATGTGCTTCGTTCTGTCGTGCTGAACCGGATTGTTTGCTATACTTATCGCAGCTTGACTATCGCTCAGAAGGCGCAATGGTGTCCCCTTGTCTAGCTTCAACTCTGTCAGCAGCGCCTTTACCCATAGCAATTCTGATACTCCTAGAGCCATTGCTCTGTATTCTGCTTCAGCTGTTGACCGTGCTACCACTGACTGTTTCTTGCTTCTCCATGAAACCAGGTTTCCTCCTACAAAAACATAGTACCCTGTGGTAGACCTTCTGTCGTCTATGCAGCTTGTCCAGTCTGCATCGCAGTATCCCTCAACATCTGTGCATCCATTCTTCTTGAACCACAGTTCTTTTTCCGGCGTCCCTTTCAGATATCTTAGGATCTGAAATACTGCATCCATATGACCCGTTCTTGGATCATGCATATAGCGGCTTACAACACTTACTGCAAATGAGATATCAGGGCGAGTATGTCCTAGATAAATCAGTCTGCCTACTAGCCTTTGATACCTTTCGCGATCAACAGGCTCTCCTGCTTCTGCTCCCATCTTGCACTTCTGGTCAATTGGAGTGACTGCTGCTCGGCATTCCAGCATTCCTGTCTCCTTCAGCAGATCTAGTGCATATTTCCTTTGTGAGAGAACAATTTCTTGTTCACCATCACACACCTCGATACCCAAAAAGTATCTCATCTCTCCCAGGTCCTTCACCTCAAACTCTTTGGCGAGTTTCGTCTTCAGCTTAGTGATCTCAACTACATCGTCACCTGTGATCACTATATCATCTACATATACAGCAAGTATAGTAATGTGGCCCCTTGCATGCTGGAGGAAGACAGTATGATCTGTATTTGTCTGATGGTACCCCATGCCAGTGACAGCCCTTCTGAATCTGTCAAACCAGGTTCGAGGAGATTGCTTCAGCCCGTACAGCGACTTCTTCAGTTTGCACACTTTTCCATGTGACGTTCCTTCACCTGAATCTGACACAGAGTAGCACCCCGGAGGAGTCTCCATGTATACTTCTTCTTGTAGGTCTCCATGAAGAAATGCGTTCTTTACGTCTAACTGGTGTAGCTTCCACCCATAGTTTGCTGCAATGGAGACCAGCGTTCTTACGGTACTCATCTTCTTTACTGGGGCAAAAGTCTCATCATAGTCGATGCCATATGTCTGGGTATAGCCTTTTGCAACCAGTCTCGCCTTGTACCGCTCAACTTTTTCTTATGGTATCTCCTTCACTGTGTAAACCCATTTGCATCCCACAGCTTTCTTCCCTTCAGGTAATGGCACCAGCTTCCATGTCTTATTTTGTCACGTCTCACTTCCTAAATGGAATGGTGACGTCATACACATCCCCAGGCTACGCGCCGAAAATCCGCGATTGTCGCCCGTAAACATCAGCAAAAATGGAAAATGCCAGAGATTACATCTTATTATACATATGGTAATTATTATACAGGACTTCATCAACAATACTTCTACAAGCTTATTACAAAAGAAATAACTAGCAAGTTATCCAGACGATTATTCCTCGTTGTACTGCGGCGTTACTTCGGCGGAGACGTCCTCTTCTTCACCTAGTGAACAATACTAGGTCATTTTAGAAAATGACAAGCAAGTCCTCGGTCAAGGACGGTAAAGTATACAAAAGAAAGATGCAGTTTTTTTTTTTTTTCAAAAAAGAAAGAAGTATGCCAACTATTATATGTGTGTACTTCACAAAATCAAGGAAAAGTAAATGACATCCTACTCCATAGATTGTATGATGTTCTGAGCTTCCCTTGAGCTCTCAGTAGGATTTTGCTTCCCTTGAGCAATCAAGAAACTACCTACCTTGATAGGTGGAGTTATTTTACTGGAGTAAGATGAAATTTAGTAGACTAAATGCAATGCAATTTTGAGAACAGTACTCTGAATTAATTCCCTAAATAATTCCCGTGAACAATCCCGTTAACCTGGGATCAGGTTGTAATTTCGGAGCCTCCCTTGGGCTAAAACCAATCTATTCGATGTTACTGTCGGAATAGAAGTAGCAGGACAGGAGCCTCTCTTGGGCTAGTACTTATATAGAAGTACTCATCAGGATATTCAGGAGTCGCTGATCAGCTTTTTATGGTTATTATGTTACGGAATATCTAGGGATATTCAGTTGTCCTCCCCACCCAATGATTCTAAAATTTTCGAAAATCAGAAATTTGTCTATCTCCTAATTTTTTCAAAAATTTCGGCAGAGTCTCCTTTGTATTTAGGAGCTCCGACAATTTACAAAACATGATATAAAAGAAATATATGGGCTCGCCGACCCCTTCGGTGGAGCAACTCTCAACACCGGAACCACGCAAATATATATATATCGGGTTCGCCGACCCCTTCGGTGGAGCAAACCTCAACACCGGAAACCCACGCAAGTATCAAAATGCTTAATAATATTCTTTCTTACCGTTGCAATCAAGCAAGCAAGTAATCATGCATTTAAATTTATTATCGGCAGTTGCTTTATGATGAGCTAGTCATTTAAGAAATAAAATTGTCAGTACTCAATAATAATAAAGTATGAATCTCTCACATGATAATGCATGCTATGAAAATTTATATAACTTGAGGCCTTAGCTAGACTTGATCTAAGGTTTCAACTCTAACTTATACTAGCCATTATCGAAGTTGACTTCTTGATGATGAAAAAGGGGTTAAATATTGAATAATCATAGATGCAGGGTTACCATAACATATGGGTACCTATAAACACACATTTTAACTAATTAATCAAGCTGAAACGGGTTAATTTAGCACAACTTTACTTATGGACAGAATAATAAAATAAAAAAAAATATACTAAAACTGAAAATTAACTCTTATTTATACATGCCATGTTAAAACAAATCATACGTATGGGTTCCCCCTTGAGTATATGGGTAGTAACCCTAAAGTATGTTAAGACTTATAGGTGTCCATGACAATTTTGTGTATATGAGTTTGTATCAACTACGTAATATTAGATGCTTGGGTTGAGTCAACATGATATTGCTAAAAAAGGAAGTAAAACTTTTTACACGTCCAATATGTAACTTGGTTTTCTTATGATAATCTAGGTTGAATTTCTACGTTGTACCGATACCTATGATTTTACAAGTCATAATTCTTTGATTGCACATATTAAGCCAAATTTATATGAATACACAACGACAATTATACCAAGTATCCATAAATAGAGTCCTACACATTTTTATACTCATAAATCCAATTAATTTCTAAAATGACAAACTTTGTCATTTATTTCTATAAATTCCAGAATTAATAATAACAATATTAATCCCAAAGAACACAACAATTCCTAAAAGAAATTTTCAAGAGGAAATTGATTAAAGGAGAAAAGAGAAGGAGGACTTGCCTTGGGTTGGAGATGACCTAGACTTTTCTTCCACAACTCCTAAATTAAACCCCACAACAAGAGAGTTTTGTTAGCAATTCTAACCTAGGTTTAAGTTAGAAAAAAAATTAGAGATTGGGGAAGAAGAATAGGGATTTAGAATTTTACCTAGGTTTTCTTTGGATTTGGAAGTGGAAGAGGAGGAAGATAATGAAGATGGAGTGAAGATGGAGTTGGGGGAAGAGGAAGTGGAAGCGGAAGAGGTGGTGCTGGGGTGGTGACCGGAGGCTGGCCGGCGGCAGCAGGGGCGGCGGGCGGCGGCGCTGGCGGCGGCGGGCGGCTGAGCAGCAGCGGCAGCAGCAGCAAAGGGGGCAAAAAAGGGGGGTCGGGTGGAGTGGTGTGTGTGTGAGTTTTGTTTTGTTTTGTTTTTTTTCTTTTTTTTTTTTTTTTGGTTATGAAGTGTGTGTGTGTGTTGTATTTATAATGAGAGAAGTAGTGGTGAGGTGTTCCCCCCCCATCCCTTTGTAGGGACACCTTGCACCCCCCCTAGGGCTAGGGTTATGGTTAGGGGTAGGGTGTAGGGCTAGGGTTATGGTTGTGGCCTTGGGACACATGGCCATAAAACAACAAAATCCTAATCACAATATTATTAACGTAATACAATAATAATGATAATAATAAAAGTAATAATAAATATTTTTGAGTATGACAAGTAAACCCTCCTTAGAAAAATTCCGTCCTCGGAATTTGAAATAATTAGACTAGCAACATGGTTACTGACCTGTCTTAGGGAATAAATACGGGTATTGCTTCCGCATGTCTTCTTCCTTCTCCCAAGTTGAATCTCCAGGAGAATCCCTGCTCCACGCAACTCGTACTAACGGAATGACCCGATTGCGGAGTATCTTATCTCTTCGATCCAAGATCCCAACGGGTCTCTGTTCTATCCGGAGTGTAGGCCCGATGGTGATTTCTGAATGATCGAGTATATGGCTCGTGTCCGGCACATATCTTCGTAGCTGGGAAACATGGAATACATTGTGAACTCCTTCTAGTGCTGGCGGCAAGGCGAGTCGATATGACACATTCCCAACTTTCTCCAGGATGTCGAATGGTCCAATATATCTGGGACTTAGCTTTCCTCTGGTCCCGAATCTGATGGTTCCCTTAGTTGGTGAAATTTTCAGAAATGCATGTTCTCCGGGTTGAAACTCCAATATTCTTCGGTGCTTATCCGCCCACATCTTCTGCCTGTCCTGAGCTGCTTGCAGGTGACTTCTTATTGCTTTGACGATATCCACAGTTTGTGTTACTAATTCTGGCCCCAACAATTGTTTTTCTCCTACGTCGGTCCAGCATACCGGCGATCTGCACTTCCTACCATATAGTGCTTCAAAAGGAGCCATTTTGATGCTATCATGATAACTGTTGTTATATGAAAATTCTACCAAATGTAGATAATCATCCCATGCTCCTCCAAAATCTAAAGTACACGCTCTCAGCATGTCTTCTAAGGTCTGAATGGTTCTTTCAGACTGGCCGTCTGTTTGGGGATGGTAGGCGGAGCTAAATTTCAATTTAGTGCCAAGACTTTCTTGCAAGCTTTTCCAGAAATGTGAAGTGAATCTGGTATCTCTATCTGATACTATACTCACTGGCACTCCATACTGACTAACAATCTGTTTCATGTACATTTCTGCCAGGACCTCCGTTGACTGTCCAACTCGAAAGGGCAGAAAACGAGCGGACTTGGTAAGTCTGTCTACGATGACCCAAATAGCATTATTACCCCTTTGGGTCCTAGGCAATCCTGTCACGAAATCCATGGTGAGGTGCTCCCATTTCCATTCGGGTATGGGTAACGGCTGGAGAAGTCCTGCTGTCCTTTGATGCTCCGCTTTTACTTGCTGACAGACAAGACATCTTGATACAAATCTGGCGACTTCTCTCTTCATCCCGTGCCACCAAAATGTTTGTCTCAAATCTTTGTACATTTTAGTGCTGCCCGGATGAATGGAATATTGTGAGTTTGGGCTTCTGACATAACCTCTGTTCTTAAATCTCCACTGGGCACACATAATCGATCTCCGAATCTTAATGATCCGTCCGGATGCTTCCTTATCCCGGTCTGGAGTCCCTCTTCTGTTTGTTTCCAAATTTTCTGAAGTTTTGAATCATTCTGTTGAGCTTCCTTAATTCTATCTATTAAGGAGGACTGTACTTGCAAATTTTGCCACATTCCTTCGGTTAGCGGGCGTATCACTTCAATTCCCATTTTTCTCAAATCCTCAAGGATTTCTTTGGGTGTATTCATAAAGAAAGCTTCGGGTCTTCTACTTAAGGCATCAGCCACCTTATTAGCTTTGCCCGGATGATAGGTCAACTCCATGTCAAAATCCTTCAGTAACTCCAACCATCTTCTCTGTCTCATATTAATCTCTTTTTGTGTGAAGACATATTTTAAGCTCTTGTGGTCTGTGTATATTTTGATTCTTTCTCCATATAAATAGTGTCTCCACAATTTGAGTGCGAATACTACCGCTGCAAGTTCGAGATCATGAGTTGGATAATTCCTTTCATGTGTCTTTAATTGTCGGGATGCATAGGCTATGACTCTCCCGTGCTGTATCAGTACACATCCTAAACCTTTACCTGATGCATCACTATATATCTCATATCCACCTGAACCAGAGGGTAATGCTAGTATTGGAGCTGTAATTAATCTTTTCTTCAGCTCGTCAAATGCTGCTTGACATTTCTCCGTCCAATTAAATTTCTCTTCCTTCCGGGTAAGACGGGTTAAAGGTTCTGCAATTCTTGAAAAGTTCTCTACAAATCTCCGATAATAGCCAGCCAATCCTAAGAAGCTTCTGATTTCTGCTACTGACTTAGGTGTTGGCCAAGACTTGACTGCTTCTACTTTCTTTGGATCTACCGAGATGCCTTCTCCACTGACAATATGCCCTAGAAATGGTATTTGGTCCAACCAAAACTCACATTTACTAAGCTTAGCATACAATTGTTCTTTCCGCAGAGTTTGCAATACTATCCTCAAATGTTTTTCATGCTCCTCTTCACTTTTGGAGTATACAAGGATGTCATCAATAAATACAATCACAAATTTATCCAGATATTGATAAAATATTCGATTCATCAGGTCCATAAATATAGCAGGTGCATTTGTCAACCCGAATGGCATAACTAAGAATTCGTAATGCCCATACCGAGTTCTAAATGCAGTCTTTGGGATGTCTTCCCTTTTCACCTTTACCTGATGATATCCGGATCTCAAATCAATTTTTGAAAATACCCTTGCCTCTCCTAACTGATCAAACAGTTGATCGATCCTAGGTAAGGGATATTTATTCTTGATGGTAACCTCATTCAAAGCCCTATAGTCAATCACCAGGCGTAGGGTACTATCTTTCTTTTTCACAAATAATACTGGTGCACCCCATGGTGAAGCGCTAGGCTGAATAAACCCTTTTGACAATAACTCCTTTATCTGTTTATTTAACTCAGCTAGCTCCTCTTTGTTCATTGGGTATATCTTCTTGGCTATGGGTGCAGCTCCCGGTATTAAATCTATAGAAAATTCCACGGCTCTGTCTGGGGGTAGCCCTGGTAATTCTTCTGGGAACACATCCTTGAATTCTTCCACTACCCTTGGAAATGATTGCTCTGCTACTCCTTGCAGTAGTACTGGTAATTCAAATTTCTCTAGCTCCTCTGCATTGAACTCATTTTGGTCTCTTGCAAATTCATAAGACTCGCCGTCAGGGAGTTGGAATGAAATTTTCCCCTGGCCGCAGTCTATATTGGCTAATGTTGCAGTTAGCCAATCCATACCCAATATTACATCATAATTGCTTGTTGGAAAGACAAGCAATCGGGTACGAAAAGCTCCTCCACCCAATTTAATGGGACATCTACGACATACTCGACTGACTTCTACTACTCCATTACCGGTGAGTACTTTCAGTGATTTAGGCAGAGGTTGTGATTCTATTTCACGTTGTGATATAAAAGAAGATGCTATAAATGAATGGGTAGCCCCGGAATCAAATAATACTGAAGCTGGGTATGAAGAAACTAAAATAGTACCTGAAACTACTTCTCCAGGGATATTCGCATCTTCAGTTCCCATTATGAATGCTTGCCCTTGCCTATTCCTTTTCTTGTTACTATTTTGAGCTTGAGCTGCCCGTTGTGCTTGTTGAAACTGATAAGCCTGAGGGGCATAGGGCGGCCTTTGCTGATTTCCATAAGCCATTCCTGCTTGCGCTGTTGGTGCCTGTATCATTGGTCGAGGTTGGTTTCCTTGAACTGGAGGTCGGTATCCTTGAGTGAAGCCTTGTGTCCTTGCTCCATTCGCAGGCGGCTGAGGACATTGACTGATTGGATGATTTGCTCCACATCTCAAACAGAGCCCCAATCTTCTCCTACACACATTCTTTTTATGTCCTGGCTTCTGGCAGAAATCACAGATAAGGAATTTGTCTGAGTTGCCATTCTGAGGACGCTTAGGTGGTCCTTGCCAGTGATTCTTGTTAGAGGATGATCCTTCCTCAAAAGTTCTCTTGGGTTGTGATGACCGGAAAGGTTGCTCCTCTTTCAGGATTCTCTCCTGGCCTCGAGCAGCTTCTGTTACCTCAGAAAAGGTCTGGCATCGGTAGGACGCGACCCTGCTCTTCAATTGTGTCCCGAGCCCTTCCAGGAACCTAGAAATTTTTGTTTCTTCGTCGGCTATCATGTTAGGAGCAAATCGACTGAGTCTGGAAAACTCTACAGCATATTCATCGACGGTGCGTCTTCCTTGTTTAAGATAGTTGAATTGCCGCTCTAACTCTATTCGTGCTGATTTAGGATAGAATCTTTCTTCAAACTTCTTCTTGAATTCTGCCCATGTCATAACTCCATCGGAATCTTCTGGGTACTCAGCACTCCACCAGTATCCAGCGATATCTTCTAGCTGGATGCGGATTGCTGGCACCATTTCTTCGGTTTTGAGCTTTACGGCCTTCATTAAGCCTTCAATGGTTTTCAACCATTGACCCGCTTCTATTGCATTTTAAGTTCCCTTGAACTTAGGTGGCTTAAGATCTCGAAAATCTTTTAGGGTTCCCTCTTCTGTTTTATTGGAGTTCTGCATTCGTTCCAATATGGTTGCATTGGCAACATGGGCTGCATTGGCCTGCTGATTATTGGATTCCAATAATTGCTGGAATAATCGAAACATATCGGCCACAGTTGGTTCTTGAGGGGGCGGAGTACTTGACTGACCGTGGTTGTCCATATCCTGAGAAAACACAATTCTTAGGGAAGTATTTAACTCGTAATTTTCAACAAGAGTGTATCATAAAACTTCGTATATATATATATATATTCATTAAAATGAGAGTAATTACAAAATGGTGCTCCTTACTCTCATTTTTCATTACATACATTCTTGCTACTTAGTTACTCATGTCACCCATCATCCCAAAACGTGACATGGTAAACTATTCTACTTCATACAGGTACATATTTGCAGATGCCAAAATACAAGGAAAAGGACTTCTTCTTCACTATGTACAGGGTTAAGACAACTTATGCTACGGCTTCAATAAGCTCCCTCCCTTCAACAAGGATTTCTACTTCTGTATATAACCTCTCAAAGTCATCTATGGTGCCTTCGTAGCCGTGCAATCCGACATAGATGCGGTTCGGGTCTCGGACATAAAGACAGTAGGTGGTGTACTCAAAGTACACTTCAGCACCATCCTCAACGTCTCGTACCATAGGACGCCTGACTCCATAGAATATTTGGTAGGCATGAATGTCATACCAGTCGGGTGCGTTCCATAGTATCCTGGCATAGCGTTGGTATAGGTACAAGGTGTACTCGCTTCCATCCCATTCCAAACTGGGTATAAACAGGCCCATACCTACATCCATGATATCTTATGTAAGAATTTCTTATAAGGAACATAAGGATATTGAAAAGCATATTTTATTTATTTATAGAACAATATGCCCTTGGCTTACATACATACTTGGTCACATTCTACCTACATACAGATATATCTTACATATCATCCATCCTAGCTACATACACATACTTATCATCTATAGATACTAGGGATCTAAGTCCATATTTCCCTACTTACTTACATTCTTACTACATGCATCCATATATTACATTCTTACTTCATACATTCCACATACATACATGCTTGAGGATCTAAATCCACATTTTCCTGATGTTGTGCACTATTGCGTCTGGATGAGTTTGCAGCCATTCTTCCAAGGTACCATTGCGATCAGTCTCTGGGCCTTTGGTGGGTTCTGCCTTTATCAGGACATAATAATGTACCGAGTTGTAATACTCTTTCCTTTTATCATCTATATCTGACACTATTGGATATTTCAATTCGTAGTGTACTCTATAGGCTTCGATCATTCCTTTACGCGCTACGTGCCACATCTTCTTTACAAATGCATAATACTCGTCTAGGCTGTGACTATCATTTCCTAGTCTTGCGAAGGGTGCAAACCGAGGCATGACCTAGATTGAAAAGAAAATAAAAAGTAAAATTTTTTCCTTAGGTTAGTAACTCCTTAGTAGGATTTAAGATCTAGACAGGAAAGAGGAATTTGTAAGGAAAATGCTACCAACTATTTATCTACCTTACTTAAGGATTTCTAAGATATGGTTGGAAATCAAAGTTTTCTATCTGAGTTTAAAACCTACGTCTAGACCTAAGGTCCATTCTGGATTTTCCATTTTCGCGGACCTGCATGGGCCACCACTAAAAGACGTGTCACGTCCCACTTCCCAAATGGAATGGTGACGTCATACACATCCCCAGGCTACGCGCCGAAAATTCGCGATTGTCGCCCGTAAACATCAGCAAAAATGGAAAATGCCAGAGATTACATCTTATTATACATATGGTAATTATTATACAGGACTTCATCAACAATACTTCTACAAGCTTATTACAAAAGAAATAACTAGCAAGTTATCCAGACGATTATTCCTCGTTGTACTGCGGCGTTACTTCGGCGGAGACGTCCTCTTCTTCACCTAGTGAACAATACTAGGTCATTTTAGAAAATGACAAGCAAGTCCTCGGTCAAGGACGGTAAAGTATACAAAAGAAAGATGCAGTTTTTTTTTTTTCAAAAAAGAAAGAAGTATGCCAACTATTATATGTGTGTACTTCACAAAATCAAGGAAAAGTAAATGACATCCTACTCCATAGATTGTATGATGTTCTGAGCTTCCCTTGAGCTCTCAGTAGGATTTTGCTTCCCTTGAGCAATCAAGAAACTACCTACCTTGATAGGTGGAGTTATTTTACTGGAGTAAGATGAAATTTAGTAGACTAAATGCAATGCAATTTTGAGAACAGTACTCTGAATTAATTCCCTAAATAATTCCCGTGAACAATCCCGTTAACCTGGGATCAGGTTGTAATTTCGGAGCCTCCCTTGGGCTAAAACCAATCTATTCGATGTTACTGTCGGAATAGAAGTAGCAGGACAGGAGCCTCTCTTGGGCTAGTACTTATATAGAAGTACTCATCAGGATATTCAGGAGTCGCTGATCAGCTTTTTATGGTTATTATGTTACGGAATATCTAGGGATATTCAGTTGTCCTCCCCACCCAATGATTCTAAAATTTTCGAAAATCAGAAATTTGTCTATCTCCTAATTTTTTCAAAAATTTCGGCAGAGTCTCCTTTGTATTTAGGAGCTCCGACAATTTACAAAACATGATATAAAAGAAATATATGGGCTCGCCGACCCCTTCGGTGGAGCAACTCTCAACACCGGAACCACGCAAATATATATATATCGGGTTCGCCGACCCCTTCGGTGGAGCAAACCTCAACACCGGAAACCCACGCAAGTATCAAAATGCTTAATAATATTCTTTCTTACCGTTGCAATCAAGCAAGCAAGTAATCATGCATTTAAATTTATTATCGGCAGTTGCTTTATGATGAGCTAGTCATTTAAGAAATAAAATTGTCAGTACTCAATAATAATAAAGTATGAATCTCTCACATGATAATGCATGCTATGAAAATTTATATAACTTGAGGCCTTAGCTAGACTTGATCTAAGGTTTCAACTCTAACTTATACTAGCCATTATCGAAGTTGACTTCTTGATGATGAAAAAGGGGTTAAATATTGAATAATCATAGATGCAGGGTTACCATAACATATGGGTACCTATAAACACACATTTTAACTAATTAATCAAGCTGAAACGGGTTAATTTAGCACAACTTTACTTATGGACAGAATAATAAAATAAAAAAAAATATACTAAAACTGAAAATTAACTCTTATTTATACATGCCATGTTAAAACAAATCATACGTATGGGTTCCCCCTTGAGTATATGGGTAGTAACCCTAAAGTATGTTAAGACTTATAGGTGTCCATGACAATTTTGTGTATATGAGTTTGTATCAACTACGTAATATTAGATGCTTGGGTTGAGTCAACATGATATTGCTAAAAAAGGAAGTAAAACTTTTTACACGTCCAATATGTAACTTGGTTTTCTTATGATAATCTAGGTTGAATTTCTACGTTGTACCGATACCTATGATTTTACAAGTCATAATTCTTTGATTGCACATATTAAGCCAAATTTATATGAATACACAACGACAATTATACCAAGTATCCATAAATAGAGTCCTACACATTTTTATACTCATAAATCCAATTAATTTCTAAAATGACAAACTTTGTCATTTATTTCTATAAATTCCAGAATTAATAATAACAATATTAATCCCAAAGAACACAACAATTCCTAAAAGAAATTTTCAAGAGGAAATTGATTAAAGGAGAAAAGAGAATGAGGACTTGCCTTGGGTTGGAGATGACCTAGACTTTTCTTCCACAACTCCTAAATTAAACCCCACAACAAGAGAGTTTTGTTAGCAATTCTAACCTAGGTTTAAGTTAGAAAAAAAATTAGAGATTGGGGAAGAAGAATAGGGATTTAGAATTTTACCTAGGTTTTCTTTGGATTTGGAAGTGGAAGAGGAGGAAGATGATGAAGATGGAGTGAAGATGGAGTTGGGGGAAGAGGAAGTGGAAGCGGAAGAGGTGGTGCTGGGGTGGTGACCGGAGGCTGGCCGGCGGCAGCAGGGGCAGCGGGCGGCGGCGCTGGCAGCGACGGGCGGCTGAGCAGCAGCGGCAGCAGCAGCAAAGGGGGCAAAAAAGGGGGGTCGGGTGGAGTGGTGTGTGTGTGAGTTTTTTTTTTTTTTTTTTTCTCTTTTTTTTTTTTTTTTTTGGTTATGAAGTGTGTGTGTGTGTGTTGTATTTATAGGGAGAGAAGTAGTGGTGAGGTGTCCCCCCCCATCCCTTTGTAGGGACACCTTGCACCCCCCCTAGGGCTAGGGTTATGGTTAGGGGTAGGGTGTAGGGCTAGGGTTATGGTTGTGGCCTTGGGACACATGGCCATAAAACAACAAAATCCTAATCACAATATTATTAATGTAATACAATAATAATGATAATAATAAAAGTAATAATAAATATTTTTGAGTATGACATATTTTTCTCTAGTGCCCCAAGTTCTTTCATCATTGCGGCTTTCCATCTTGGGTCCTTCTTTACTTCCTGCCAATTCTTAGGTAAAGAAGTGGAGTCTAACGAAGTGAGGAAGGCTTGATAAGTCGGAGAAATATTAGAATAAGATAGGTAGTTGGCGATATCATGTTCATAATCTTTATAACGAATAGGAGCCTTTTCCGTATTAATGCGAGAAGACCTCCTTAAGGGAGCAATGGGTCGTGGAGAAAGCATACCATCCGAATCGGAGAGATCCGCTTCCGAATCCGAGGGATCCGGTGCGGGAGTAACATCTTCAGGAGTCGGAGCAGGAGTAGACGAGGGACTTGGCACTATAGGCACAGGGTACGGCACAGTACTGGACCTCTGCTGTCTTCTTCTGTAAACTTGGAGCTCCTTTTTCCTTGTCTGCTTTTCCCCCTGCGAAATGTACGTATTGTCTTCTTCATCATCCGTATCAGTATCATTGATGCTTTCTCCTCCTTTCTGCCAGTTTGTCACGACAGGACAAGGTACCGATCCGACAACTACGTTTGGGCGTACTACCTCCCCCTCACGTCTAACACCCGCTGTGTGAGGCGTGTTCCCAAACGCAGAACCTTCGTCCGAACCATAATAAGGTTCCAGCTCTCTGAATGTAACGTCCATGCTTACAAACAGCTTCCGTTCAACCGGGCTCCAGCAGACGTAACCCTTCTGTGTCCCGGTGTACCCAACAAAGACACACTTAAGTGCTCGAGGATCCAGCTTACCAATACCAGGCCTGTTATGGTGGACGAAGCATACGCAACCAAATACTTTCGGAGGAACGGTGTACGCAGTTGTCCCCGTGAGCATTTTCAAAGGCGTCTTCCAGTCCAGTAATTGAGAGGGCATCCTGTTGATGAGATAAGAGGCTGTCAAGATAGCCTGCCTCCACAAAAATTTAGGGACATTCATAGCCAGCATCATCGTCCGAGCTACCTCCAGCAGGTGCCTATTTTTTCGTTCGGCAACACCATTTTGAGTCGGTGTATATGCACAAGAGGTTTGATGTAGTATACCATGAGAGGATAAATACGCAGCAAACCTCCTATGGGTATATTCCGTCCCATTATCCGACCGGAAACACTTAACACGAGCATTATACTGTGTCTTCACCCGTTGATGGAAGCTTTGAAATGTCTCAAAAATATCACTTTTATTCTTCAGCAGGTAGACCCACGTTACGCGGGTAGAGCGGTCAATAAAAGTAACAAACCATCTATAACCGTTAACACCGTTTGTAGGACAAGGGTCCCACACATCGGAATGAATCATATCAAAAGCAGCAGAACATCGATGCCCAGAATGTACATAGG
Organism: Iris pallida; assembly: GCA_029216955.1. Classification (NCBI taxonomy): domain Eukaryota; kingdom Viridiplantae; phylum Streptophyta; class Magnoliopsida; order Asparagales; family Iridaceae; genus Iris; species Iris pallida. The sequence continues at coordinate 715,027 of JANAVB010043017.1, forward strand.
AGCTTCTGGTATGTTTCCCCAACTCACAAGCATCACAAACTAACAACTCTTTATTTGCTTTTTGATATAATGACGGATACAGTCGACTAATAACGGGAAAAGAAGAATGTCCTACACGCTGATGATGGAGGAGCAGCTCGACTTCGACACATCAACTTCGGACTTCCGGTTGGGCGTCTGCAACCAAAGATGCCAGTGCTCTATCCAGACCGTTCCTGTCCAAGTACCATAGACCCTTATGCCATGTGCCAGTGCCCAGTCGTCTCCCCGTTCCCTTCTCCTGAAAAGTTATCTTAGGAATATCAAAGGAAACAATACAGTTTAGATCAAGGATAATGGCGCTAATGGAAATAAGATTGACAGGAAAGGAAGGAGCATGTAAGACATTAGATAGAGTGATGGAAGGAGTGCAATCAACAATGCCTTTACCCGTAACAGGCCTGGAGGTACCATCAGCAGTCTGAATGCTTTCTGGCAGCGTTAGAGTAGAGTATTCCCGGAACTCTCCTCGGGACCCCGTGACATGGCAAGATGCCCCAGAGTCCATAATCCAAGCTGGCTGAGAGACAGATGCAAGTGCACGCGGAGGTATACCGGCACTATTTTGGGAGAAGTAAGTGCAGTAATCTCCTGTAGTGGACGGCGCCCCAGGAATGACTTGTCTTTCACCAGAACCAAGCTTTGAGCCGCGTATCTTCTCGAGAACTTCTCTCTCAAATGGAGTGATGTCCGCCAGCTGATTGTCCCCACCTTCATCCGCCAGATGCGCCTTGTTGCTTCCAGAGTAAGTGCCCCTTCCACCACCGTAGCTGCCTCGACCACCTCGTCGTTCACCGCGACCACGACCCCGACCATTCGAGGGAGTCCGTGTCGATTTCGGGCAAAAGCGGATGTAATGCCCTGTGTCACCACAGTTGTGGCAAACGTCTCCCGTAGAAGGAGGCTGTGTGAAAGTGGCAAGAGCAGATGTGTCAACTCCGGCCTGCTCCCCCTGGGAGATACCCTTGGTAGGCATCAGCTTCAACCGTGCTTCTTCTTGTGCCATGGCAGCTATGGCGTCTTCTAATGTCGGCAGCGTCGGTTGTGCGAGAAGTACATTCCGCCGTTGCTCAAACGCTGGGTTGAGCCCCTTCAAAAACTTCATCATCCGTTGCCGCGAGATATAATCCAGAAATTTCTGAAAATATTTTGCAAAAGCCGGTTCAACCTGAGCATCCTCCATGCCAAGAGGATCATAATGGTCAAGATCAGACCAGTACTTCTTCAATAAGGCAGCGTACTCAGAGATGGTACGATCGTCTTGGATTACCCTATCGAGCTCATCCTGCAGTTGGAAGACTCGCATGGGGTTACCCGAACCGGAGTACATGTCTTTCAACGTTCTCCAGATATCAGCAGCTCCCTCCATTGCTTCAACGTTATCCGACACTTGGTCGGTCAAAGAGGCTGTCAACCAACCAGCCATGACATTGTTGACAATGTCCCATATAGCAAACTCCTTCGAGGAGTGATCAACAGGGGCCTTGGTGTGGCCATCTACATAACCAACCAAGCCACGTCCCTTCAGCGTCCGCATCGCCTGCCGCGACTATTTCAAGTAGTTGGTCGTGCCTTCCAACTTCGTCTCCAGTTTGTCCAACTTCCCCATTTTGTACGGTGACGGATCCACATCAGTATGGGTCACGCGTGGGGTTGCTTCCGGTAATTTCTTGGTCAGGAGATCCTCGACCAGGGCCTTCATTTCTTCTGCTGTCAACTTCCCATAGATGGAATCCATGACTTCTGCAACTGCAATCAGTGAGGTGTTGTTGTTTCCTGAGTCGTCTTCTTTTGAGTCGTCTTCGTCTTAGTCAGCTATCGGGGGGGGGGGAAACAACAAAACGAGATCCCTCACTGATATGTCGTAGTTTATACGACCAACTAGAACCGCGTCATGATAACGCGTTCGGACGGCTCAAGGATAACCAACGTAGTTGTGCCTCCTTGCATGAGACAAACCAGAGGTATACCAGCCGTGCAGAAACAATTGTAAAGACAACGTTTCGGAGAAACGAAGATCTAAAGAGATTTCGTATTCGTATTAGAGCTTCTAAAAAGAAGGTACTAATTCTCGAAGGCAACAATCAGAAATCTTCGCAAAAATTTGAGTATAGAGATCTTCCAAAGAGAAGGAACTCTGATTCTCGAGGCAACTACAGAGATATTCTAAAGAGAAGAAATTTGTTTTTTTTTTTTTGTGGAATAGCGAAAACCCTAAAAAGGGTTACTGTAGCAGCAGTAAAGGGGGTGTGGGGGGGGGGGGGGGGGGGCGGCGCTGGAGGGGGGGGGGCGGCGCTGGAGGAGGGAGGCGGCGCTGGAGGAGCAGTGGGGGGGTCGGCGGGGGGGGGGGGGGGGTGGCAGGGCAGCGGGGGTGGCAGGGCAGCGGGGGGGGGGGGGTGGCAGGGCACTGGAGGGAGGGGGGCGGCGCTGGAAGAGGGGGGCGGCGCTGGAGGAGCAGTGGGGGGGTCGGCGGGGGGGGGGGGGGGGGGGGGCAGGGGGGTGGTCGGCAGGTGGTAGGGCAGCGGGGGTGGCAGGGCAGCGGGGGAGCAGGGCAGCGGGGGGGTGGTCGGCAGGTGGGGGGGGGATGCAGGGGGGTGGCGTCTGGCGGCTAGGGTAGCGGCTAGGGTAACGGCTAGGGTTTGTGGAGGAGAGGGGAAGGAGTGACTTTGATACCAAGTTGAAATGAGGGCTAAATCTCAGATAATTTTTTTGAGGGCTACTGCCTACTACTTATAGAGGGTCCAACCCCTCTTTATATTACATCTAACCGATGTGGGACTAAAGTCCCTTATTTACTCTCAACAAGTTTAATCAGAGGATTCATGAATCTCAATGAGAGAGTGAGTCATAGTAATAACTAATTAATTTACTCTGAGATCCTTAAATGATACAAACGACTGCTTCCCAATGAGACTTGTGAATCCTCTGAGTAAACACCACTACTGAAAATAATGTTTTGCCTGGTAATTATAACATAGTTTACCTTCTTCACAATCCTAATAAAGTTTAGTCTATGAACAACTACTAGATAAAAATGTTAAGAATTAAACAAGGGCTTAAAGCAGAGGAAGCAGTTGTATTCTCTTTTAGGCTAATGCTTCAAAGACAATGTAGATTAACAGTATCAAAAAGCTTCTCTCTTTGTTACTCATACAAAGCTCAATTTACACTCGCAAAATTGCATTGCCTACAACATCCTCTATTTCCAGGTTTATTAGATCCCACTGGAATCAATCCTCTGACCAAGTAAAAGAAAGTGCATCAAGCACAACTTGCAACATAATCTACACTTGTTTGCTTTAGGATGAGACACTTGAAGAGATGCTGACTTTATGTATGTATATAACCCCAGAAGATGGTCAATTTATCGGCATGTAAGGCTTCAATAGGCACCTAATTTTAGTCGTTTCCTCAAGAAGAGGGTCAATTTATTCATATAAAAGGCTTCAATAGGTACCTCTGAGTCTCCTCAAGTTCAAGAGGCCACTTAGAATCCTTACATTATATTAGGAAAACTAAGGATTGGGGAAGATGAGATTGTTCTATATGTGTGTAAAGTCTATTGTTCTTATGAAGGTATAGAGACGGTGAAACAAAATGACAAATTGCAAGAGAAATTGTCTCTTTTTAAGTTTTATTCATAACACAAATGGATACCTGGGGTGGAGAAGATGAGATTGGTACGTAAAGAGCATAATTCTTACGAAGGTAAAGAAGGCGGGGAAACAAATTGACAAATGAAGACGACTGTATACCCGTCCCCCTTAACTTTTATTCATAACACAAACTAGAAAAGGTTTCATTTATTGCTTTCATGTATGGTAAGGAGCAAAGCTATTTTAATTCATGTTTTCACATTTACCCATCTATGCAGAGCTTCTGGCCAATGTTTAGCATGTGACAAACAACGTCAGGGTTTTGCTCTTCAAACTTCTCTTCTAGAAGGTTGAACTTCTGCCAAATTGCATAACACGTGTCACCATCTTGAACTTCATAAAAATGCTCGCATTTTGGCTTATTGGGTTCCGTCGCCGGAGAACCCTGTGGTGTAGGGCTAGGCGGCTTCGTCACTGGTCCGGTCGGAGCATTTCCGTCGATGCAGAGTGACTGACCAACAACCAACTTCTCACAAACAACATCAGAGTTGGCATCACGGAACTCCTTTTCTGTAAGGTTGAACTTTGTCCATATTGCATAGCATGTGTCGCCACTTTTAACTTCGTAGTTAGTCTTGCAGTTCAATCCGTAGCCTATTCAACAGAAAGGACCAAATAATTACTGTCGATGAGTATATATCCCCCCAAAAGAGAGTCTTATCTTATGAATGTATATATCCCCCCAAAAGAGAGTTAATTTATCGGCATATAAGGCTTCAATAGGTACCTTTGAGTTGTTTCCTCCAGAAGAGGGTCAATTTATTCGCATAAAAGGCTTTAATAGGTACCTCCGAATCTCCTCAACTTCAAGAGGCCACATAGAATCATTCATTATATTAGGAAAAGTAAGGATTGGGGAAGATGAGATTGTTCAATATGTAGAATCTATCATTCTTATGAAAGTAAAGAGACGGTGAAACAAAATGACAAATTGCGAGAGAAACTATAATCTCGTTAAGTTTTATTCATAACACAAATGGAAACATGGTTTTGAGAACATGAGATTGGTATGTAAAGAGCATCATTCTTATGAAGATAAAGATGACATGGAAACAAATTGACAAATGAAGAAGAACGTATATGTGTCTCCCTTAACTTTTATTCATAATACAAACTAGAAAAAGTTCCATTTATTACTTTCATGTATGGTAAGGAGCAAAGCTATTGGAATTCATGTTTTCACATCTACCCATCTATGCAGACCTTCTGGCCAATGTTTAGCATGTCACAAACAACGTTAGGGTTCTGCTCTTCAAACTTCTCTTCAAGAATGTTGAACTTCTGCCAAATTGCATAACAAGTGTCACCATCTTGAACTTCATAAAAATGCTCGCATTTTGGCTTATTGGGTCCCATGGCCGGAGAACCCTGTGGTGCAGGGCTAGGCGGCTTCGTCACTGGTCCGGTCGGAGCATTTCTGTCGATGCAGAGTGACTGACCAACAACCAACTTCTCACAAACAACATCAGAGTTGGCATCGCGGAACTCCTTTTCTGTAAGGTTGAACTTTTTCCATATTGCGTAGCATGTGTCGCCACTTTTAACTTCGTAGTTAGTCTTGCAGTTCAATACGTAGCCTGCTCAACAGAAGGACCAAATAATTACTGTCGATGAGTATGAGGTTCTAATTAGAAGAAGTACTATATATAGCTGCAGATACATATATACAACATGCAAACAAGGAATAAATCAATATATGCGCTGGAGAGTAGGATTGACCATTGGAAATGAGGAGAGAGAGAGAGAGGATAATCCCCAAGTTAAGAAGCACAGCAGCTTTAGTACTTTCACCCATAAGCATTCTATTAATCAAGAACGCTTCAGAAATTATAAGCTACTTCTCTCAGGTTGGTAAGAGAATGACTCTAACCTCTCCCATTTATACTAAGTTTGTATGGAGGAAGACATCTCTTATGCCAAACACATGGATCCAAAACATCTTTTCAGCCCTATGTAACTCTATAAACAAGAAGTTCGTCTTCAAATTCTTTCCTTTTGTTTTTGCCTGAAGAATACTGTAAAGATCATTCACAGTGTTTGATATATATCAAAATGGAAGATTACAAAGACTACAGGACTTCGTTCTCCCCTACGTACGTCCAGTGTAGAAATTAGGACAACGGAGCGGTCAGAACGTTACATCACCAAATGGTACTTAACCTTAAAGATGGTGAAATCTTTGAACGCTAAGCGAGAGGGACAGAAGTTTTCACAAAGAAATGTTAGGATTGCCATATCATTTTTGTTATTTACTATATGGAAGACTCTTTGTCCCATACTCCATGGCTACTATACAAAATGAAGGGACTAACCTGTCAATATTGAACGTACGTATTATACACATGTTCCCCCTGATAGAAATTCGCAAAGACATCGCACAGCTCATGATCGGTATGAAAAGGAGAATTGGGGAGCTAGGAAGCAATAGCTAGAGACAGGAGATGGAACCTGCATGTTTGCAGAAGTCGAAACTCTGAAACGATTAATTGTATGCTCAGTCTCTCTGCTTTAGACAAGATATAGAGCAGGGATATAATCATCACCTAGGAAGCACATATATTCCAAAAATCAGTCCCTAAAATGTATAAACCGAGAGAATATTCACGTAGAATTATATAGCATTAAATGTTTGCTCAACTCTGAATCAACCTGAAGGTTCACTGGAAACAAGGGACAGTTTAACTAGCTAGTATATACAACAGAGATGTAGTATTTCGATAAATATACAACAGAAGAATATTTACAGAAGAAAAAAAACTTTGATTCTTTGCTTTTCCTTGAATCAACCTGAAGTTTCCTTGTATACAATTAAGATATCGAGAGAGTGAGTCATAGTAAGTAATTCCTGAAATTTAATCATAGGATTCATGAATCTCAATGAGAGAGTGAGTCATAGTAAGTAATTTACTCTGGGATCCTTAAATGATACAAATGACTGCTTCCCAATGAGACTTGTATATCCTCTCCCATTGAGATTAATAATCCACTGATTAAACACGACTACGGAAAATAATGTTTTGCCTAGTTATTAACATAGTTAACCTTCTTCACAATCCTAAGCAAGTTCAGTCTATGAACCCCTAGATAAAATGTTAGGAAGAAAACAAGGGCTTAAAGCAGAGGAAGCACTTGTATCCTTCTTTATGCCAATTCTTCAAAGGCAGTGTAGATTAACAATATCAAAAGCTTATCTCTTTGTTACTCTTACAATCAATTTACACTTACAAAATTTATTTGCCTACAACATCCTATATTTCCAGGTTTATTACATCCTAAGGGAATCAATCCTCTGACCAAGTAAAAGAAAGTGCAACAAGCAAAACTTGCAACACAATCTACACTTGTTTGCTCGAGGATGAGACACTTGAAGAGATACTTATCTTATGAATGCGTATATATCCCCCAAACGAGAGTCGATATATCGGCATATAAGGCTTCAATAGGTACCTTTGAGTTGTTTCCTCGAGAAGAAGGTCAATTTATTCGCATAAAAGGCTTCAATAGGTACCTCCGAGTCTCCTCAACTTCAAGAGGCCACATTGAATCATTCATTATATTAGGAAAACTAAGGATTGGGGAAGATGAGATTGTTCAATATGTAGAGTCTATCATTCTTATGAAGGTAAAGAGACGGTGAAACAAAATGACAAATTGCGAGAGAAACTATAATCTCTTTAAGTTTTATTCATAACACAAATGGAAACATGGGTTTGAGAACATGAGATTGGTATATAAAGAGCATCATTCTTATGAAGATAAAGATGACATGGAAACAAATTGACAAATGAAGAAGAACGTATATGTGTCTCCCTTAACTTTTATTCATAATACAAACTAGAAAAAGTTCCATTTATTACTTTCATGTATGGTAAGGAGCAAAGCTATTGGAATTCATGTTTTCACATCTACCCATCTATGCAGACCTTCTGGCCAATGTTTAGCATGTCACAAACAACGTTAGGGTTATGCTCTTCAAACTTCTCTTCAAGAATGTTGAACTTCTGCCAAATTGCATAACAAGTGTCACCATCTTGAACTTCATAAAAATGCTCGCATTTTGGCTTATTTGGTCCTGTCGCCGGAGAACCCTGTGGTGAAGGGCTAGGCGGCTTCACTGTTCCGGTCGGAGCATTTCGGTCGATGCAGAGTGACTGACCAACAACCAACTTCTCACAAACAACATCAGAGTTGGCATCGCGGAACTCCTTTTCTGTAAGTTTGAACTTTGTCCAGATTGCGTAGCATGTGTCGCCACTTTTAACTTCGTAGTTAGTCTTGCAGTTCAATCCATAGCCTGTTCAACAGAAGGACCAAATAATTACTGTCGATGAGTATGAGGTTCTAATTAGAAGAAGTACTATATATGTAGCTGCATATACATATATACAACATGCAACAAAGAATAAATCAATATATGTGCTTCTGGAGAGTAGGATTGACCAGTGAAAATGAGGAGCAAGAGAGGGAGGATAATCCCCAAGTTAAGAAGCACAGCAGCTTTAGTACTTTCACCACCCATAGCCATTCTATTACTCAAGAACGTTTCAGAAGACTAAGCTACTTCTTCTTCTCTCAGGTTGGTAAGAGAATGACTCTACCCTCTCCCATTTATACTAAGTTTGTATGGAGGAAGACGTCTCTTATGCCAAACACACGGATCCGGGAACGGTCAGAACGTTACATCACCTAATGGTACTTAACTGTAAAGATGGTGAAATCTTTGAAATGCTAAGCGAGAGGGACAGAAGTTTTCACAAAGAAATGTTAGGACTGCCATATCATTTTTGTTATTTACTATATGGCAGACTCTTTGTCCCATACTCCATGGCTACTATACAAAATGAAGGGACTAACCTGTGAATATTGAACGTACGTGTTATACACATGTTCCCCGTGATAGAAATTCTCAAAATCATCGCACAGCTCATGCTCGGTATGAAAAAGAGAATTGGGGAGCTAGGAAGCAATAGCTAGAGACAGGAGATGGAACCTGCATGTTTGCACAAGTCGAAACTCTGAAACGGTTAATTGTATGCAAATGTTAGACCGTCTGCTTAGACAAGATATAGAGCGCAGAGATATAATCACCACCGAGGAAGCATAGATATTCCAAAAATCAGTCCCGAAAATGTATAAACCGAGAGAATCTTCACTTAGAATAATATAGCAATTAATATTTGCTCAACTCTGAATCAACCTGAAGGTTCATTGGAAACAAGGGACAGTTCAGAGTTAACTAGCTACTATATACAACAGAGATGTAGTAACTCGATAAATATACAACAGAAGAATATTTACAGAAAAAAAAAACTTTGATTCTTTGCTTTTCCTTGAATCAACCTGAAGTTTAATCATTGGATGCATGAATCCCAATGATAGAGCGAGGCATAGTAAGTAATTTACTCTGAGATCCTTAAATGATACAAATGACTGCTTCCCAATAAGACTTCTGAATCGTCTACCATTGAGATTTGTAGAAATGAATAGTGGGATGATTTTATTGATGGGCTACTACTTGCTACTTATAGAGGTTCCAACTCCTCTTCATGCTACATATTCCAATGTGGGACTAAAGTCCCTTGTTGGTTCTCAACACTCCCCCTCAAGATGGACGATAGATATTAATCATCCCCATCTTGTTACATAGTTTTGACAGACTCAATGAACTAAGACATTTAGTCAGACAGTCTGCAACTTGTTCTTCTGAGCGAACATGGTCAATCTTCAGTATCCCTTGTTCCGGCTTCTCCTTGATGAAGAATTGATCGATCTCGATGTGCTTCGTTCTGTCGTGCTGAACTGGATTGTTGGCTATACTTATTGCAGCTTGACTATCGCTCGGAAGATGTAACGGTGCTCCCTTATCCAGCTTCAACTCTGTCAGCAGTGCTTTCACCCACAGTAACTCTGACACTCCCAGAGCCATTGCTCTGTATTCTGCTTCAGCTGACGACCGTGCTACCACTGACTGTTTCTTGCTTCTCCATGAGACCAGGTTTCCTCCTACAAAGACACAGTACCCCGTGGTAGACCTTCTGTCGTCTATGCAACTCGTCCAGTCTGCATCGCAATATCCCTCAACTTCTATGCGTCCATTCTTCTTGAACCATAGCCCTTTTCCCGGCATCCCTTTCAAATATCTCAAGATCTGAAACATTGCTTCCATATGACCCGTTCTTGGATCATGCATGTAGCGACTCACTACACTCACCGCAAATGAGATATCAGGGCGAGTGTGCCCCAGATAAATCAATCTCCCTACAAGTCTTTGATACCTTTCACGATCAACTGGCTCTCCTGCTTCTGCTTCCAACTTGCACTTCTAGTCAATTGGAGTGACTGCTGCTTTGCATCCCAGCATCCCTGTCTCCTTTAGCAGATCTAGTGCGTATTTTCTTTGTGAGAGAACAATTCCTTGTTCGCCATCACACACCTCGATACCCAGAAAGTACATCATCGCTCCTAAAACCTTTACCTCAAACTCCTTCGCGAGTTTTGATTTCAGCTTAGTGATCTCGACCTCATCATCACCTGTGATTACTATATCATCCACATATACAACAAGTATAGTAATGTGGCCTCTTGCATGCTAAAGAAAGACTGTATGATCTGCATTTGTTTGATGGTATCCCATGTCAGTAACAGCCTTTCTGAATCTGTCGAACCAGGCTCGAGGAGATTGCTTGAGCCCGTATAGCAACTTCTTTAGTTTACATACTTTTCCATGCGACGTCCCTCCGTCTGATTCTGTCGCGTAGCATCCTGGCGGGAGCCCCATGTACACTCCTTCTTGCATGTTCCCGTGGAGAAAGGCATTCTTCACATCTAATTGGTATAGCTTCCACCCATAGTATGCTGCAATGGAGACCAGAGTTCTTACCGTGCTCATTTTCGCTACTGGGGCAAACGTCTCATCATAGTCGATGCCATATGATTGTGTGTATCCTTTTGCAACCAACCTCGCCTTGTACTGCTCTAATTTTCCTTCTGGCATCTCCTTCACTGTGTACACCCATTTGCATCCCACAGCTTTCTTCCCTTTGGGTAATGGAACCAACTCCCATGTCTTATTTTTCTCCAGTGCCCCAAGTTCTTCCATCATTGCAGCTTTCCACCTTGGATCTTTCTTTGCTTCCTGCCAACACTTGGGTAACGAAGTAGAGTCTAACGATGCAATGAAGGCTCGATAATTTGAAGAAATGTTAGAATAAGACAAGAAGTTGGCAATGTCATATTCGTAATCATCAAAACGAGCAGGAGCCTTACCCGCATTGATGCGAGAAGATCTCCTTAAGGGAGCAATAGGTGGTGGAGAGATCATACCATCCGAGTCGGAGAGATCCGCATCAGAATCCGAGTGATTCAGTGCGGGGACAACATTTTCAGGAGTTGGAGCAGGAGTAGACGAGGGACTTGGTACAGTAGGCACAGGGCACGACATAGGCACAGTACTGGACTTCTGTTGTCTCCTTCTTTAGACTTGGAGCTCCTTTTCCCTTGTCTGCTGCTCCCCATGCGTAACATATGTATCTTCTTCTTCATTCTCTGTATCTGAGTCACTGTGCTCTCCCCCTTTCGTCCAGTTTTCTACAACCGGACACGGAACCGATCCGACGACCACATTTGGGCTTATTATCTCCCCCTCACATCTAACACCATCTGTGTTAGGTGTGTCACCAAATGCTGAACCTTCATCCGAACCATAGTATGGTTCGAGTTCTCTGAATGTAACGTCCATGCTGACAAACATCTTCCGCTCGACTGGACTCCAACAGGCATATCCCTTCTGAGTCGCCGTGTAACCGACAAAGACACATTTAACTGCCCTAGGATCCAGTTTGCCAACGCCTGGCCTATTATCTTGGACAAAACACACACATCCAAAAACTTTCGGTGGAACAGTGTATGTAGTTGCCCCAGTAAGCATCTCCAACGGTGTCTTCCAGTCCAATACTTGAGACGACATTCTGTTGATGAGATACGAGGCCGTCAAAATAGCCTGCCCCCATAAGTGCTTCTGGACATTCATAGCCAGCATCATCGTCCGTGCGACTTCCAGCAGGTGTCTGTTCTTTCGTTCAGCCACACCATTTTGTGCCGGAGTATAAGCACATGAAGTTTGATATAGTATTCCATGGGTGGAAAAATACTCAGCAACCTGCTTATTAGTATACTCCGTCCCATTGTCAGACCGGAAACACTTAATTTTAGCGCCATATTGTGTTTTCACCCGTCGATAAAAGTCCCGAAAGGCCTCAAGGACGTCACTTTTATTCTTTATAAGGTAGACCCATGTCACGCGGGTATAACAGTCAATAAAGGTGACGAACCATCGAAAGCCGTTAATTCCGGTTGTAGGACAAGGGCCCCATACGTCCGAATGTATCATGTCAAAAGCAGCGGAACTCCTATTCCTCGAGCTCACATACGAGCTTCTGGTATGTTTTTCCAACTCACAAGCATTATAAAATAACTTCTCTTTATTATCCCTTTGATATAAGGACGGATACATTCGACTAATAACTTTAAAAGATGAATGACCGACACGCTGGTGGTGGAATAGCAAGTCGGCTTCAACAGTGCGACAAGAAGCTTCTGGTGGTGCGTCTGCTACCAAGGATGCCAATGCGTTGTCCAGTCCAGTCCTGTCTAAATACCACAGCCCCTTATGCCATGTGCCAGTCCCAAGTCGTCGTCCTGTCCCTTTCTCCTAAAAAGTCACCGTAGGAATGTCAAAGGAAACAGTACAGTTAAGATCAAGTATAATGACACTAATTGATAGAAGATTGACAGGAAAAGACGGAGCATGTAAGACATTGGTTAGAGTGATGGAAGGGGTGCATGCGACAGTGCTTTTACCCATTACAGGGCTGGATGTACCATCAGCGGTCTGAATACTCTCCGGCAATGGTAGGTGAGTATAGTCCTGAAATGCACCACGGGATCCAGTGACATGGCGAGATGCCCCAGAGTCCATAATCCATCCTGGCTGATAGACAGATGCAAGAGCACGCGCAGAATTACCGGTGCTGGTTTGGGCAAAGCAAGTGATGTGATCTTCCGAGGTAGAAGACGTCCCAGGACTGTCGGCCGAACCCAGCTTTGTGCCTCGCAACTTCTCAAGGAACTCCCGCTCAAGCGGGGTAATTTCAGCCAGTTGATTCTCTCCCCCTTCCTCCGCCAGATTTGCTTTGTGTCCGCCCCTTCTACCAGCATATCCTCCTCTACTACCACGTCGGCCTCCACGATCCCGTCCTCGATTATTAGACTGATTGCGCAAGGGTTTTGGACAAAATCGGATGTAATGTCCGGAGTCACCACAATTGTGGCAAACACCACCCACAGATGGAGGTTGATTGAAGGCAGCAAGGGCAGACTTATCAACTGCGGCTTGCTCCCCCTGGTAGGAGCCCTTGTTGGGCATCAACGTCAGTCGAGCTTCTTCCTGTGTCATGACGGCTATAGCTTCTTCCAAGGTCGGAAGCGTGGGTTGGGATAGGAGGATATTCCGTCTCTGCTCAAATACAGGATGTAGTCCCTTCAGGAATTTTATCATACGCTGCCGCGAAATATAAGCCAGGAACGTCTGAAAGTACTTCGCGAATGCCGGTTCGACTTGTGCATCTTCCATCCCAAGAGGATCATAATGATCTAGATCAGACCAGTACTTCTTCAACAGGGCTGCGTACTCAGAGATGGTACGTTCGTCTTGGGCCACCCTATCGAGTTCATCTTGCAGTTGAAAGACTCGCATAGGGTTGTCGGAGCCGGAGTACATATCTTTTAGAGTTCGCCATATATCAGCAGCAGCCTCCATTGCCTCGACATTGCCCGACACCTGGTCGGTTAATGAGGTAGTCAACCACCCAGTCACTACGTTGTTGACAATCTCCCAAACAGCAAATTCTTTTGCGGAGTGATCGGCCGGCGCCTTGGCTTGGCCAGTGACATAGCCAACCAAGCCACGTCCCTTCAGCGTCCGCATCAACTGCCGCAACCACTTCAAGTAGTTGGACGTTCCTTCCAACTTCGTCTCCAGCTTCTCCACTTTCTCCATTTTGTAAGGTGACGGATCCACATCAGTATGGATCACACGTGGGGCTGCCTCGGTTAATCTCTTTGATAAGATATCATCAACCAAGGCCTTCATCTCTTCGGCCGTCAGTTTGCCACTGATCGAATCCATGGCTTCTTCAACTGTGAACCCTATTCGTCGTCTTCTTCGGCTTCTTCGACGTCGGAGGCGGCAACTTCTCCAACTTCGTCGTCTTCTCCGTCTTCGTCGTCTTCGTCGTTTTCTTCGACGTCACAGACTTTACGAATGCGCTACTAACTTGGTCAGCACCGGCGCGCGCATGTAAAGTGAACACGTCAGGTCACCAGAGAAAACATGATCAGTCTCTGTAGAGATCCCGATGTGAAGAAGGAATAACAAATAAAGCATTTGTTAGTTCCAAACGGCGTAAGCGAGGATCAGAGTTGGTGCAAATAAAGCATTTGGCAGCCGTCTGTCTTCGAAATACGCCATTTTTTTTTTGACGGCTAGGGTTTGTAGTAGATGGAAAGGCTAGGGTTAGACATGGTGGTGGCTAGGGTTAGGGTTTGGGAAGGGGGTGCCGCTGGAGGTCGGGAAGGGGGGGCGCCGGTGGTCGGGAGGGGGTGCTGGTGGTCGGGGGGGTCGGGGGGGGGGGGGCTGCTGCTTCGGGGGGGGGGGGTCGGGGGGGGTGGGGGGTGGTTGGCTTGGGTGGTGGAGGTCGGTAGGGGGGGTCGGGGGGTCGGGGGGGTCGGGCGGGGGTCGGGGGGGCTGCTGTCACGCCTCAGAACCAGAATACTCGAGAGCGGGGGCAGACATAGCCAGCTACGTATAATGAAATGGAATCCACGTCACTATACGGTCACGGCTGTCTAGATACATGAGGGTTTAACTACAATCTATCAGTCTTCTATGGTCAAGAACAAGCCTATTGTCTCAATCACAAGCAAGCAGTAACCGTCACAAGATGTTAGAGCATCAATATACAATAGTAAGGCGTCCCATACATTACATATTGGATGATCATGGCGCTAGTCGTAGAAAATGTCAGGACTAGCAAGAGTTTTAGTCAATACATGATCAACCCTAGGATTTGTCAATCATGTTACAGCCCGTAGGCAGACAGTAAATAAAGGTGCAATACGAGCTAACACGTGCTCGCCGGCTAAACGCCTCAAAAGAATAATTTTACAAACAGGGTGGGAGGACAAAAGAAATCCACTCGTTGCCCTGGTTACGCCTGGTGGTCACCATCGGACTGGAAGACAGGTGGATCCTCTGGTGCTGCTCCGATATCTGGCCACACAAAACCAGCTGGGTCAGACCCCAGAAGAGCAAGTGCCACAAAGGAGGCTTTACTTAGGAACTAAAACCAGCATATCACAATAGAATATTAAAGATAATAAATAAAGAGCTGATAATAATAGAGATAACAACAGTAAACTGAGTACGAAGAAACTATTCAAGTAGCCAGGTCACAACCCTTAAACCAAATAAGGACCGGGATTGCAGCCCTTCACCTGAATAGAAACCCGTCTCAATTACTATTGGTACAGTGAAGACAATAAACGAAGAGAGGACACAGAACTGCTCCGGGAGCCAGGTTACAACCCTTAAACCAAACAAGGACCGGGGTTGTAACCCTTCGCCTGAACAGAACTGGACCCCTGATCTTTATTGCTATGGCCAGTATAAATAATCATGGTATTAAGGTAAGGTAAAACATGACGAACATGACATGGGGTTGCAATAAGACAATAAACGAAGAGAGGACACATAACTGCTCCGGGAGCTAGGTTACAACCCTTAAACCAAACAAGGACCGGGGTTGTAACCCTTCGTCTGAACAGAATTGGACCCCTGATCGTTATTGTTAAGGCGAGCATCAATAATCATGTCATGTCACAATCTTTCACAGGATCAGGATAAGACTAAGCTGGAATAAACTACATCCAATCAATCACGGCCAATAAGAGTACGGCTTGATACTTTTAACTAAATAGGGTTATCACAGGCCTAGTTACTAGCAAGATGCAATGAGATTATCCCAACAGCCACAAGCCCTGCAGACTATCCGGTTATCCAGGTCGAACGTCCGTTTAGGAAGAATGCAATACGTGACTGTGTGCTGGAAATGTGCCCTACTCGTCGGTAGGCTACAAGTCCACTGAATGCACCCAGATAACGGGATTGCCTGTAGCTGGGAATCTCTTCATGACTACTGAATCATTCTAGTTAATTATCCTTAGTCAATTTCAGTAGGTGTCCCTGACCGTGGTACTCAGGGGTCCTCATCCTAGACATGATGCAACACAGTACTAGTTTATTTGTACAAACACAATCGCCCACGGTGTCCAAGTCTTTCATACTTGTCATGTCAGGCTAGCTGTCGTAACAGCATGCCGAGATACATCATGTCAGTTTACTTGTCAAGAGTGCGCCACAGCGGGCCACTATCATGTTCTATTCTTACAATATCATGAATGAGAGAAACTTACATAAAATAACTAGTGACATATTCTTGATGGCAAGGAAAAGATCTACAACTTCCACGTTGGGAGTTGGGAGAAATTCGAGCCACAATTCAGTCAATTAGGACATATAACAGTTAGAAATAGCCAAAATAGGCATCATGCGGCCTATTCAGCGACACCATAAGCGGCTACTGCGACATGCGCCCCATGCGGCTCATTCGCGACACTATATGCGCCTACTGCGACATGCGCCTCATGCGGCTCATTCGCGACACCATATGCGCCTACTGCGACATGCGGCTCATGCGGCTCAACAGCGATATCATATGCGCCTACTGCGACATGCGGCTCAACTGCGACATCATATGTGCCTACTGCGACATGCGGTTCATGCTGCAGATGAATATAGAAATGACCAGAAATTACTTTTGGCCATAACTTCCTCATCCGAAGTCGAAATCAAGCGAAACAAAAGCCAAAACCGCATGAAATTGAATTCTCTACAACATAAAAATACTAGTTTTCGAAAATAACCAAGTTTTAGAGATCAAAACTAAGAAAACCGAAAAGTTACAAACTTAGATCTACAAGAATCCATCCATCAAATCCAAAAATGTCAAGTTCTAAAGAGGCTTAGAATCAAGTAAGGAAGAGAATGGAACAATAAAACTTGAGATCCATCATGGAGCAAGTTTGCACTTGCCTAGCTCTCTTTCCTGGTAGGTGGAAGAGTAAATGATGGAGAAGAAGTGAAGGAGAAGAATAAAAGGAAGAGAGAGAGAGTTAGGTGGAAATATAAATGAGGGTGGTGGTGGTAGGTAGGGGTTCTCCCCTTGGTTCATGATGAACCAAGGCAACCCAAGCCTAGCCGAACCAACCCAAAATAAACCGAGCCAAGCCATGAGATATGCGATACAAGATAAAATACGTACACGTATTCCAAGATACGTAATACGAACTACATGCATTACAACTCTACCCACCTTAAAAGAATTCCGTCCTCGGAATTTAATTAAGAGGCTAGAGGGATAAGAACAAGCTATACTATTCATAGGCAAGCTATACTAATCAAGCAATCAAGTAATTATTCATGCAAGCAAGGAATCGAAGGCATAAGGCATAAGAAAGATATTATACCTCACGAGTCAAACAGGTCGGGATATCGCGATCGGATATCATCCTCACGCTCCCACGTCGACTCACCCAAAGAGTGATGACCCCAAGCAACACGGACTAATCTAATAGTCTTGTTCTTGAGTATCTTCTCTCTCCGGTCCAATATAGACACGGGCCTCTCCTCATACGAAAGGTTGGTACCAACAACCAATTCCGAATGATCCAGGATGTGGCTCGGGTCCGGGATATACCGTCGCAGTTGGGATACATGGAACACGTCATGCACCTCACGTAGCGACGGCGGAAGAGCGAGACGATAGGACACATCACCTACTCGCTCCAGAATATCGAACGGCCGTATATACCTAGGACTAAGCTTTCCTCGTACGCCGAAACGAATGACGTCGCGATTAGGCGAAATCCTCAGGAATACATGGTCGCCGACTGAGAATTCAAGGGGTCGCCGATGGGAATCGGCACAATGACGCTGGCGATCTTGGACAACTCGAAGATGATCTCTGACTCTCCTGACCACTTCAACGGTCTGAGCAATCATTTCCAGACCAAGCATCTGCCTCTCTCCAACATTATCCCAGGCTAGCGGGGATCGACACTTCCTACCATACAGTGCCTCGAACGGTGCCATCTGGATACTGGCCTGGAAACTGTTGTTGTACGAGAACTCCACCAGGTGCACGTGATCTTCCCACGAACCACCGAAGTCGAGTGTACATGACCGCAACATATCTTCAAGAGTCTGGATCGTACGTTCCGACAGGCCATCTGTCTGCGGGTGATAAGCTGAACTGAACTGGAGGTGAGTTCCCAAACTTTCTTGCAAGCTACGCCAAAAGTGTGACGTAAATCTTGAATCTCTGTCTGAAGTGATACTGACTGGTACACCGTACAATCTAACAATCTGCCGGAGATACATCTCCGCTAGCTGAGCCGTCGACTGACCAACTCTGAACGGGAGAAAGTGAGCCACCTTCGTGAGTCTGTCTATGACAACCCAAATAGCGTCTCTGCCAGCCGAGGATCTAGGCAATCCAGTCACAAAATCCATGGTTATATGCTCCCATTTCCACTCGGGAATCGGCAATGGTTGAAGTAGTCCAGCTGGTCTCCGATGTTCAGCCTTAACTTGTTGGCAGACTAAACAACGAGAGACAAACCGGGCTATCTCCCTCTTCATGCCATTCCACCAAAAGTGCTGGCGGATATCACGGTACATCTTCGTGCCACCGGGATGAATAGAATACTGCGAACTGTGGGACTCTGCCATGATCTCATGTCTGATATCTCCACTGGGTACACAAAGACGCTTACCATGTCGAAGTGTACCATCTTCATGAATGCATAACTCTGGTCTTCGTCCTGCCTCACATTCTGCTCTGAGTCGCTGAAGCTTGGAATCTACTGACTGCGCCATCCGGATCCTCTCGACTATAGTGGACTGAACTTGCATGCTGGCCATCAATGCCACACTGGAAGGGAGGACAACTTCTATACCCATCTTCTGAAGGTCGGCTAACAGTTCTGGTTGCGCTATCAGAAAATAAACTCCGGCTCTCCTGCTCAATGCATCTGCAACAACGTTGGCCTTCCCTGGGTGATACTGCAGGTTGACATCATAATCCACAAGCAGCTCTAGCCATCTCCACTGAAGCATGTTGAGATCCTTCTGGGTGAAAACATACTTCAGGCTCTTGTGGTCGGTGAAAATTTCCACTCTATCTCCGTACAAGTAGTGCCTCCACAACTTAAGTGCAAACACTACTGTTGCCAGCTCCAAGTCATGGGTTGGATAATTTCTCTCATGATCACGAAGTTGTCGCGACGCATAAGCTATTACCTTCCCATGCTGCATTAGAACACATCCTAAACCTCTGCCCAAAGCATCACAATACACTGAGAATCCTCCAGTTCCATCTGGAAGCGTGAGAATAGGAGCCTTCATCAAGCCTCGCTTCATCCTCTCAAAAGAATCATGGCACTCTGCTGTCCAAGCAAACTGCACATCCTTACGGATCAACTGGGTCAATGGCGCTGAAATTCGAGCAAAGTCTGAAACAAATCGCCGGTAGTAACCGGGCAATCCAAGAAAACTACGGACTTCTGCCACTGTGCTAGGCACTGGCCATGTTTCAATGGCCACGATCTTCTAGGGATCCACTTCAACTCCTCCTCGGGTGATGATATGACCCAAGTACGAAATGCGATCGAGCCAGAACTCGCATTTACTGAACTTGGCATACAACTGGTGCTCTCTGAGAATCTGAAGAACAACTCTGAGGTGCTGCTCATGCTCCGCTTCACTCTTGCTGTAGACCAGGATGTCATCTAGGAACACAATCACGAACTGATCCAAATAGGACATAAAGATACGATTCATGAGGTCCATGAATACAGTCGGCGCATTGGTTGCTCCAAATGGCATAACAAGGAACTCTCAATGCCCATATCGGGATCTGAAAGCTGTCTTCGGGATGTCCTGCTCTCTGACTCTTATCTGGTGGTATCCTGACCGCAAGTCAATCTTCGAGAACACGGCTGCCCCTTTGAGTTGATCAAACAAGTCATCTATCCTCGGGAGAGGGTATCTGTTCTTGATTGTCACCGAGTTCAAGGTACGATAATCAACACACAATCTGGACGTACCATCCTTCTTTTTCACAAGAAGCATCGGGGCTCCCCAAGGCGATCCACTAGCACGAATGAATCCCTTGGTTCTGAGTTCTTCAATCATCTTGTACAATATCTCTAGCTCTGACGGCGCCATCCTGTAGACTCTCTCTGACACTGGGGCTGTCCCGGGAATCAAGTCGATGGTAAACTCGATCTCTCGCTCTGGCGGCATCCCTGGAAGCTCTTCTGGAAAAACATCTGGAAACTCTTCGACTATCCGAAGTAATTGTACTACTGCCACTGCCATCCGCAACACTGAAGGAGAAGGTTCAACTTCGCCTCGGGAGAAAGAAAACTCCGGCTCGCCTGGAATGCTAAAAATAACCCTGCCAATGTGGCAGTCTATCATAGCATACTGGTCCCTCAACCAATCCATCCCTAAGACCACATCATAATCGGCCATCGGAAACTCTAACAATCTAGCGGGAAATTCTCTACCGCTAACTACGATCCGACACGAGAAAAATACTCTATCTACTCCCACAAGTCCATTACCAGTAAGTATATTGAGCCTCACTGATAATGACTCGGGCTCCAATCCTATCCGTGTCGCAAATCGTGTAGACATAAATGAATACGAGGCACCAGAATCAAATAATACTGAAGCTGGAAAAGTGTTGACGAGAATAGTACCTGCCACCACCTCACCTGGTGCTATTCCTTCTTCTCCCATGGTCAGAGCCAGCACTTGACCATGTCCTCTGGGTGCGGGTCCCCTCTGCTGAAAATTCCTCTGCCTGCTCTGGATCAGGGCTTGGGCTTGGGCATACTACTGCGGTCTCTGCTGCTGGAATGCCTGGACCTGCGTCGGCAATAGCCTCGGGAACGGGTACTGCAGCAGCTACTGCTGCTGGACTGGTGCTGGTCCTCTAACTGAAGGACTAGAGAAGGCCGATGAACTCCCCCTGTTCGGGCAATTCCCAACCCTATGGTCCGGGGCACCACAAACCAAGCACAAACCCTGTGCTCTGCGACACTCCGATACCACATGCCCTGGCTTCCCGCAGTGTGAACATCCCACTGCGGAAGACTGCTTTTGCTTCTGCTGCTGAGGGTGCGTCGGGGCGGAATGCTGAACCGACGTCACTGAGGCCGCCCGCCTCGGAGCTCCAATGGTCAAAGCCCTGGCTGCCGGGACTGGTGCTGATGACTGATTCATCTGGCCGTGAGATCGCTTTCGACCTCTGGTCCTATCCACGATTCTCTGGGAGGTATACTCATGCCTCCGGACTGCTCTCAACACTGCATCAAAGTCTGATGCTCAAACTGCTCCACCGCCAATAAAATCTCTAGGTGGAGCCCCTGCTGGAACCGCTGGGCTCTATCGAACTCGGTCGCTACCAAGGTAGGAGCAAACCGACTAAGCCTGGAGAACTCGGCCGCATATCCATCGACCGTCCTGCCCATCTGCTTCAGATTGTTGAACCTCGTCTGTAGATCGTATCGAGCTACAGCATCGAAATACTTGGTCTGGAATCTCTCTCTGAATACTGCCCAGGCAATAGGGGCCACTAATCCAACAGCCTGTGCCGCCCACCAGCTGCGGGCAAGATCCAATAACTGCAGGCGCACCACGGCCACCTTCTCGGCTTCTGGAGTCCTGGCTGCTTCTAGAATCACCTCGGTGTCCTGAAGCCAAGCATCAGCAGCGATAGCATCTTCACTGCCGTCGAAGAAGGGAGGGTTCAAGCGCTTGAAGCTGTTGGCCGCGCTATTACCCTGATGACCTCCTCTGGTCAAAGCGTCTGCCACCGCCTGGTGTAAAGCATCTCCTCGACGATCTTGGGAAGCTAATAATGACCTGATGAGACCCACCAAAGTGCCATCATCAGGCTCTGCAAGCTGGACGGGCTGAACTGGTGGTTCTCCTTCGGTATGCATGACTCTGGAGGCTACTCCTGAATGCTGGACTTGATCTCCAGGTTGCTGCTGGTCCGCTGGAGGTGCACCGTCTTGCTGATCGGCAGGTCCAGGAACAATGCCGCTGAAGAAGACGACATAGGGAATAATAAGGAAGGACCATGACAGATCAACGATACAAGCATGTGATCAGGTCAAGATTCTCAGAGATTTGAAGGTACGAGCAGAGATCAAGGGCGAATACTGATTGAGACATCTATTCGGTAAACCCTCACATATCTTGATTTACAAGACCTGCATGGGCTACCACTAAAACCATGTCACGCCCTAGAACCAGAATACTGGAAAGCGGGGGCAGACATAGCCAGCTATGTATAATGAAATGGAATCCACGTCACTATACGGTCACGGCTGTCTAGATACATGAGGGTTTAACTACAATCTATCAGTCTCCTATGGTCAAGAACAAGCCTATTGTCTCAATCACAAGCAAGCAGTAACAGTCACAAGATGTTAGAGCATCAATATACAATAGTAAGGCGTCCCATACATTACATATTGGATGATCATGAAGCTAGTCGTACAAAATGTCAGGACTAGCAAGAGTTTTAGTCAATACATGATCAACCCTAGGATTTGTCAATCATGTTACAGCCCGTAGGCAGACAGTAAATAAAGGTGCAATACGAGCTAACACGTGCTCGCCGGCTAAACGCCTCAAAAGAATAATTTTACATACAGGGTGGGAGGACAAAAGCAACCCACTCGTTGCCCTGGTTACGCCTGGTGGTCACCATCGGGCTGGAAGACAGGTGGATCCTCTGGTGCTGCTCCGATATCTGGCCACACAAAACCAGCTGGGTCAGACCCCAGAAGAGCAAGTGCCACAAAGGAGACTTCACTTAGGAACTAAAACCAGCATATCACAATAGAATATTAAAGATAATAAATAAAGAACTGATAATAATAGAGATAACAATAGTAAACTGAGTACGAAGAAACTATTCAAGTAGCCAGGTCACAACCCTTAAACCAAAAAAGGACCGGGGTTGCAGCCCTTCACCTGAATAGAAACCCGTCTCAATTACTATTGGTACAGTGAAGACAATAAACGAAGAGAGGACACATAACTGCTCCGGGAGCCAGGTTACAACCCTTAAACCAAACAAGGACCGGGGTTGTAACCCTTCGCCTGAACAGAACCGGACCTCTGATCTTTATTGCTATGGCCAGTATAAATAATCATGGTATTAAGGTAAGGTAAAACATGACGAACATGGCATGGGGTTGCAATAAGACAATAAACGAAGAGAGAACACAGAACTGCTCCGGGAGCCAGGTTGCAACCCTTAAACCAAACAAGGACCGGGGTTGTAACCCTTCGCCTGAACAGAACTGGACCCCTGATCGTTATTGTTAAGGCGAGCATCAATAATCATGTCATGTCACAATCTTTCACAGGATCAGGATAAGACTAAGCTGGAATAAACTACATCCAATCAATCACGGCCAATCAAGAGTACGGCTTGATACTTTTAACTAAATAGGGTTATCACAGGCCTAGTTACTAGCAAGATGCAATGAGATTATCCTAACAGCCACAAGCCCTGCAGACCATCCGGTTATCCAGGTCGAATGTCCGTTTAGGAAGAATGCAACACGTGACTGTGTGCTGGAAATGTGCCCTACTCGTCGGTAGGCTACAAGTCCACTGAATGCGCCCAGATAACGGGATTGCCTGTAGCTGGGAATCTCTTCATGACTACTGAATCATTCTAGTTAATTATCCTTAGTCAATTTCAGTAGGTGTCCCTGACCGTGGTACTCAAGGGTCCCCATCCTAGACATGATGCAACACAGTACTAGTTTATTTATACAAACACAATCGCCCACGGTGTCCAAGTCTTTCATACTTGTCATGTCAGGCTAGCTGTCGTAATCGCATGCCGAGATACATCATGTCAGTTTACTTGTCAAGAGTGCGCCACAGCGGACCACTATCATGTTCTATTCTTACAATATCATGAATGAGAGAAACTTGCATAAAATAACTAGTGACATATTCTTGATGGCAAGGAAAAGATCTACAACTTCCACGTTGGGAGTTGGGAGAAATTCGAGCCACAATTCAGTCAATTAGGACATATAACAGTTAGAAATAGCCAAAATAGGTATCATGCGGCCTATTCAGCGACACCATAAGCGGCTACTGCGACATGCGCCCCATGCGGCTCATTCGCGACACTATATGCGCCTACTGCGACATGCGCCTCATGCGGCTCATTCGCGACACCATATGCGCCTACTGCGACATGCGGCTCATGCGGCTCAACAGCGACATCATATGCGCCTACTGCGACATGCGGCTCAACTGCGACATCATATGCGCCTACTGCGACATGCGGTTCATGCTGCAGATGAACATAGAAATGACCAGAAATTGCTTTTGGCCATAACTTCCTCATCCGAAGTCGAAATCAAACGAAACAAAAGCCAAAACCGCATGAAATTGAATTCTCTACAACATAAAAATACTAGTTTTCGAAAATAACCAAGTTTTAGAGATCAAAATTAAGAAAATCGAAAAGTTACAAACTTAGATCTACAAGAATCCATCCATCAAATCCAAAAATGTCAAGTTCTAAAGAGGCTTAGAATCAAGAAAGGAAGAGAATGGAACAATAAAACTTGAGATCCATCATGAAGCAAGTTTGCGCTTGCCTAGCTCTCTTTCCTGGTAGGTGGAAGAGTAAATGATGGAGAAGAAGAAGTGAAGGAGAAGAATAAAATGAAGAGAGAGAGAGAGAGTTAGGTGGAAATATAAATGAGGGTGGTGGTGGTAGAGGTTCTCCCCTTGGTTCATGATGAGATGAACCAAGGCAACCCAAGCCTAGCCGAACCAACCCAAAATAAATCGAGCCAAGCCATGAGATATGCGATACAAGATAAAATACGTACACGTATTCCAAGATACGTAATACGAACTACATGCATTACAGCTGCTGCTTCGGGGTGGTCGGGGGGGGGGGGGGGGTCGGGGGGGTCGGCTAGGGTGGTGGAGGTCGGTAGGGGGGGTCGGGGGGGTTAAAAAAAATTTTGTTTTTTTTTGTGGAGAGAGAGAGAGAGTTATGGCTCTGATACCATGTAGAAAATAATGGTTGGATGATTTTATTGATGGACTACTTCACTACTTATAGGGAGTCTAGCTCCTCTTACATACTACATATTCCGATGTGGGACTAAAACTCCCTTATTGATTCTCAACAAATAGGTACCTCTTGAGTCTCCTCAACTTCAAGAGGCTACTTAGAATCCTTTATTATATTAGGAAAACTAAGGGTTGGGGAAGATGAGATTGTTCTATACGTAAAGACTATCATTCTTATGAAGGTAAAGAGACAGTGAAACAAAATGACAAATTGCAAGAGAAACTAGTCTCTTTTAAGTTTTATTCATAACACAAATGGAAACATGGGATAGAGAAGATGAGATTGGTACGTAAAGAGCATCATTCTTATGAAGGTAAAGAAGGCGGGGGGGGGGGGGGGGGGGGGGGGGGGGGGGGGGGAATTGACAAATGAAGAAGACCATATACCAGTCTCCCTTAACTTTTATTCATAACACAAACTAGAAAAAGTTTCATTTATTACTTTCATGTATGGTAAGGAGTAAAGTCATTGGAATTCATTTTTTCACGTCTACCCATCTATGAAGAGATTCTGGCCAACGTTTAGCATGTCACAAACAAAACTCAATTTACACACACAAAATTTCTTTGCCTACAACTTCCTCTATTTCCAGGTTTATTAGATCCCAAGGGAATCAATCCTCAGACCAAGTAAAAGAAAGTGAATTTGCAAGAGAAACTAGTCTCCTTTTAAGTTTTATTCATAACACAAATGGAGACATGGGATGAAGAAGATGAGATTGGTACGTAAAGAGCATCATTCTTACGAAGGTAAATAAGGCAGGGAAACAAATTGACAAATGAAGAAGACCGTATACCTGTATCCCTTAACTTTTATTCATAACACAAACCAGAAAAAGTTTCATTTATTGCTTTCATGTATGGTAAGGAGCAAAGCTATTTTAATTCATGTTTTCACATTTACCCATCTATGCAGAGCTTCTGGCCAATGTTTAGCATGTCACAAACAACGTCAGGGTTCTGCTCTTCAAACTTCTCTTCAAGAATGTTGAACTTCTGCCAAATTGCATAACACGTGTCACCATCTTGAACTTCATAAAAATGCTCGCATTTTGGCTTATTGGGTCCCGTGGCCGGAGAACCCTGTGGTGCAGGGCTAGGCGGCTGCGTCACTGGTCCGGTCGGAGCATTTCCGTCGATGCAGAGTGACTGACCAACAACCAACTTCTCACAAACAACATCAGAGTTGGCATCGCGGAACTCCTTTTCTGTAAGTTTGAACTTTGTCCAGATTGCGTAGCATGTGTCGCCACTTTTAACTTCGTAGTTAGTCTTGCAGTTCAATCCGTAGCCTGTTCAACAGAAGGACCAAATAATTATTGTCGATGAGTATGAGGTTCTAATTAGAAGAAGTACTATATATAGCTGCAGATACATATATACAACATGCAACAAGGAATAAATCAATATATGTGCTGCTGGAGAGTAGGATTGACCAGTGGAAATGAGGAGCAAGAGAGAGAGGATAATCCCCAAGTTAAGAAGCACAGCAGCTTTACTTTCACCCATAGTCGTTCTATTACTCAAGAACTCTTCAGAAATATAAGCTACTTCTTCTTCTCTCAGGTTGGTAAGTGTATGACTATAACCTCTCCCATTTATACTAAGTTTGTATGGAGGAAGACATCTCTTATGCCAAACACACGGATCCAAAACATCTTTTCAGCCCTATGTAACTCTATAAACAAGAAACTCGTCTTCAAATTCTTTCCTTTTGTTTTTGCCTGAAGAATACTGTAAAGATCATTCACAGCGTTTGATATATATCAAAATGGAAGATTACAAAGACTACAGGACTTCGTTCTCCCCTACGTACGTCCAGTGTAGAAATTAGGACAACGGAGCGGTCAGAACGTTACATCACCAAATGGTACTTAACCTTAAAGATGGTGAAATCTTTGAACGCTAAGCGAGAGGGACAGAAGTTTTCACAAAGAAATGTTAGGATTGCCATATCATTTTTGTTATTTACTATATGGAAGACTCTTTGTCCCATACTCCATGGCTACTATACAAAATGAAGGGACTAACCTGTCAATATTGAACGTACGTGTTATACACATGTTCCCCCTGATAGAAATTCTCAAAGACATCGCACAGCTCATGCTCGGTATGAAAAAGAGAATTGGGGAGCTAGGAAGCAATAGCTAGAGACAGGAGATGGAACCTGCATGTTTGCAGAAGCCGAAACTCTGAAACGATTAATTGTATGCACATGTTAGACAGATATTCCAAAAATCATCACCTAGGAAGCACATATATTCCAAAAATCAATCCCTAAAATGTATAAACCAAGAGAATATTCACGTAGAATTATATAGCATTTAATGTTTGCTCAACTCTGAATCAACCTGAAGGTTCACTGGAAACAAGGGACAGTTCAGAGTATTTACACAAAAAAAAACTTTGATTCTTTGCTTTTCCTTGAATCAACCTGAAGTTTCAACCTGAAGAATATTTACATGAGGGAAGCCTAACTAAGGAAAGGAACACTTAACCGTGTATACAATTAAGATATCGAGAGAGTGAGTCATAGTAAGTAATTCCTAAAACTTAATCATAGGATTCATGAATCTCAATGAGAGAGTGAGTCATAGTAAGTAATTCCTAAAATTTAATCATAGGATTCATGAATCTCAATGAGAGAGTGAGTCATAGTAAGTAATTTACTCTGGGATCCTTAAATGATACAAATGACTGCTTCCCAATGAGACTTGTATATCCTCTCCCATTGAGATTAATAATCCATTGATTAAACACGACTACGGAAAATAATGTTTTGCCTAGTTATTAACATAGTTAACCTTCTTCACAATCCTAAGCAAGTTCAGTCTATGAACCCCTAGATAAAATGTTAGGAAGAAAACAAGGGCTTAAAGCAGAGGAAGCACTTGTATCCTTCTTTATGCTAATTCTTCAAAGACAGTGTAGATTAACAATATCAAAAGCTTATCTCTTTGTTACTCATACAATCAATTTACACTCACAAAATTTATTTGCCTACAACATCCTATATTTCCAGGTTTATTACATCCTAAGGGAATCAATCCTCTGACCAAGTAAAAGAAAGTGCAACAAGCAAAACTTGCAACACAATCTACACTTGTTTGCTCGAGGATGAGACACTTGAAGAGATACTTATCTTATGAATGCGTATATATCCCCCAAAAGATAGTCGATTTATCTGCATATAAGGCTTCAATAGGTACCTTTGAGTTGTTTCCTCGAGAAGAGGGTCAATTTATTCGCATAAAAGGCTTCAATAGGTACCTCCGAGTCTCCTCAACTTCAAGAGGCCACATTGAATCATTCATTATATTAGGAAAACTAAGGATTGGGGAAGATGAGATTGTTCAATATGTAGAGTCTATCAATCTTATGAAGGTAAAGAAACGGTGAAACAAAATGACAAATTGCGAGAGAAACTATAATCTCTTTAAGTTGTATTCATAACACAAATGGAAACATGGGTTTGAGAACATGAGATTGGTATATAAAGAGCATCATTCTCATAACACATGAGATTGGAAACATGGGTTTGAAGATAAAGATGACATGGAAACAAATTGACAAATGAAGAAGAACGTATATGTGTCTCCCTTAACTTTTATTCATAACACAAACTAGAAAAAGTTCCATTTATTACTTTCATGTATGGTAAGGAGCAAAGCTATTGGAATTCATGTTTTCACATCTACCCATCTATGCAGAGCTTCTGGCCAATGTTTAGCATGTCACAAACAACGTTAGGGTTCTGCTCTTCAAACTTCTCTTCAAGAATGTTGAACTTCTGCCAAATTGCATAACAAGTGTCACCATCTTGAACTTCATAAAAATGCTCGCATTTTGGCTTATTGGGTCCCATGGCCGGAGAACCCTGTGGTGCAGGGCTAGGCGGCTTCGTCACTGGTCCGGTCGGAGCATTTCCGTTGATGCAGAGTGATTGACCAACAACCAACTTCTCACAAACAACATCAGAGTTGGCATCGCGGAACTCCTTTTCTGTAAGTTTGAACTTTGTCCAGATTGCGTAGCATGTGTCGCCACTTTTAACTTCGTAGTTAGTCTTGCAGTTCAATCCGTAGCCTGTTCAACAGAAGGACCAAATAATTACTGTCGATGAGTATGAGGTTCTAATTAGAAGAAGTACTATATATAGCTGCAGATACATATATACAACATGCAACAAGGAATAAATCAATATATGCGCTGGAGAGTAGGATTGACCAGTGGAAATGAGGAGCAAGGGAGAGAGAGGATAATCCCCAAGTTAAGAAGCACAGCAGCTTTACTTTCACCCATAAGCATTCTATTACTCAAGAACTCTTCAGAAATATAAGCTACTTCTTCTCTCAGGTTGGTAAGAGAATGACTCTAACCTCTCCCATTTATACTAAGTTTGTATGGAGGAAGACATCTCTTATGCCAAACACATGGATCCAAAACATCTTTTCAGCCCTATGTAACTCTATAAACAAGAAGCTCGTCTTCAAATTCTTTCCTTTTGTTTTTGCCTGAAGAATACTGTAAAGATCATTCACAGCGTTTGATATATATGAAAATGGAAGATTACAAAGACTACAGGAACGGTCAGAACGTTACATCACCTATTGGTACTTAAGTAAAGATGGTGAAATCTTTGAATGTTAAGCGAGAGGGACAGAAGTTTTCACAAAGAAATGTTAGGATTGCCATATCATTTTTGTTATTTAGTATATGGCAGACTCTTTGTCCCATACTCCATGGTTACTATACAAAATGAAGGGACTAACCTGTCAATATTGAACGTACGTATTATACACATGTTCCCCCTGATAGAAATTCTCAAAGACATCGCACAGTTCATGATCGGTATGAAAAGGAGAATTAGGAAGAAAACAAGGGCTTAAAGCAGAGGAAGCACTTGTATCCTTCTTTATGCTAATTCTTCAAAGACAGTGTAGATTAACAATATCAAAAGCTTATCTCTTTGTTGCTCATACAATCAATTTACACTCACAAAATTTATTTGCTTACTACATTCTATATTTCCAGGTTTATTAGATCCTAAGGGAATCAATCCTCTGACCAAGTAAAAGAAAGTGCAACAAGCAAAACTTGCAACACAATCTACACTTGTTTGCTCGAGGATGAGACACTTGAAGATATACTTATCTTATGAATGTATATATCCCCCAAAAGAGAGTCAATTTATCGGCATATAAGGCTTCAATAGGTACCTTTGAGTTGTTTCCTCCAGAAAAGGGTCAATTTATTCGCATAAAAGGCTTAATAGGTATCTCCGAGTCTCCTCAACTTCAAGAGGCCACATAGAATCATTCATTATATTAGGAAAACTAAGGATTGGGGAAGATGAGATTGTTCAATATGTAGAGTCTTATCATTCTTATGAAGGTAAAGAGACGGTGAAACAAAATGACAAATTACGAGAGAAACTATAATCTCTTTAAGTTTTATTCATAACACAAATGGAAACATTTTGAGAACATGAGATTGGTATGTAAAGAGCATCATTCTTATGAAGATAAAGATGAGATGGAAACAAATTGACAAATGAAGAAGAACGTGTATGTGTCTGTCTCCCTTAACTTTTATTCATAAAACAAACTAGAAAAAGTTCCATTTATTACTTTCATGAATGGTAAGGAGAAAAGCTATTGGAATTCATGTTTTCACATCTACCCATCTATGCAAAGCTTCTGGCCTATGTTTAGCATGTCACAAACAACGTTAGGGTTCTGCTCTTCAAACTTCTCTTCAAGAATGTTGAACTTCTGCCAAATTGCATAACAAGTGTCACCATCTTGAACTTCATAAAAATGCTCGCATTTTGGCTTATTGGGTCCCGTGGCCGGAGAACCCTGTGGTGCAGGGCTAGGCGGCTGCGTCACTGGTCCGGTCGGAGCATTTCCGTCGATGCAGAGTGACTGACCAACAACCAATTTCTCACAAACAATATCAGAGTTGGCATCGCGGAACTCCTTTTCTGTAAGTTTGAACTTTGTCCAGATTGCGTAGCATGTGTCGCCACTTTTAACTTCGTAGTTAGTTTTGCAGTTCAATCCGTAGCCTGTTCAACAGAAGGACCAAATAATTACTGTCGATGAGTATGAGGTTCTAATTAGAAGAAGTATTATAGTTTATATAGCTGCAGATACATATATACAACATGCAACAAAGAATAAATCAAATATGTGCTGCTGGAGAGTAGGATTGACCATTGGAAATGAGGAGCAAGAGAGAGAGGATAATCCCCAAGTTAAGAAGCACAGCAGCTTTACTTTCACCCATAGCCATTCTATTACTGAAGAACTCTTCAGAAATTATAAGCTACTTCTTCTCCTCTCAGGTTGGTAAGAGAATGACTCTAACCTCTCCCATTTATACTAAGTTCGTAAGGAGGAAGACATCTCTTATGCCAAACACACGGATCCAAACCATCTTTTCAACCCTATATAACTCTACACACAAGAAGCTCGTCTTCAAAATCTTTCCTTTTGTTTTTCCTGAAGATTAATACTGGAAAGATCATTCATAGCGTTTGATATATCAAAATGGATGATTGCAAAGGACAACGGAACGGTCAGAACGTTACATCACCTAATGGTACTTAACTGTAAAGATGGTGAAATCATTGAACGCCAAGCGAGAGGGACACAAGTTTTCACAAAGAAATGTCAGGATTGCCGTAAATTTTCACAGCTAGCTAGGAAGCAATAGAGCCAGGAGATGGAGCCTGCATGTTTCGAGAATTAGTCGAACATAATTTGGGATCAGGGAGGTAGTGCAACAATAGCTCATTAGTGGACCGAGCTATTGTTAATGGGCCTGGATTGTGTGTTCGGACTAAACACGGGATATTCAGATCCGTTAGGAGGCCTAACCCTAATTTCTCCTCATGGTCCCTGTCGTAGCCTATATATATATATCCTCTATTCTCTGGCCGCCAAATTACTGATCAGAAATCTGAAGCTTTCTCTAAATTCGTGATTCATGTAAGGAGAGAAAGAGAGAACTGCCAAGGAGAAGAAAAGATTAGGAGATCGTCGCCCACATGACGTCCAACTCGAGGAAGGAATACGTGCAGAAAATCTTGGGATCGTCCGCTCGAGATTGCCAGGAACTACTTGTCTTCTTCCCGCCGCAGGTATAATTCGTGAACCCTAGTTTCCGCCTATGAAGAGTTAGAACACGTATTAACTCTGCTAACTTTCTATCGATCAATACGCACACCAAAGTAAGGGTCCTAGGAATCCCCAGTTCCATCAATTGGGTGCAATACAAATAGTCTAAGATGTAAAATAAAATACAAAAATTAACCACCTTTTCTTATTGAAAAAAAAAACAAACAAACAAGAAACCAAATTTAGCCCTATCAAAGTTCAAGCTCCGATAAAAGTTTATTTTTCACAAACGTCTAACCAATGCAGGCAACTATGTTTTTAGAAGTCTAATTTGGTCATGTATATAATATATTTGTATATTGGTATCCACTTCCTGTGGAAGTAATTGAGCAATAAAACCATATTTATATAATTATCAAACTTTATGACAGATATTGTACATAAACCATTCTTATTACATCCACCAACCGGAGTTGGTTGCTTTCATTTGGAGGGGGAAAAGAAGAAAAAGCTGCCTCTCATAGCATAGGCATAGCCTCATTTCTGTTAAAAATCAAGTTACAACTGAGAATTGTGAGTTATGCTCACTACGTTTAAATTAAATAGGATACAGCTACATATCAGAGTCTTCTCAGAGGCAAGAGAGGGGTGAAAAAACTACAGAACGGATTCAGAAAGTAACGGTTAGTTGCGCGCACATCTGGATTCTGTCTACTTCCAGTAAGAGGATGCAACCTCCAAAGTTTTAAGTGTACACATTTGGATCCTCTCGACTTCTGATAAGAGGAACTCCGTCTTCCCTCCAAACTATGCGGTCTTCACATAATGCTGAAACCACCTCCACGTAAACTTGGTGTTCCTGCGAAATTATTATACAGTGATAATACATCTTTGAAACAAGATGATTATATCATAATTATTGGGAATGTAGTAATTTTTTGTTTGAAAATGGATATTCAAAATTCTCGCAAAACAAATATATTAAAATTCAGGAAAAACAGAAGGCTGTGTTTACAAGCAGTAGTGCAAGTGAAATTGCAAGCTCCTCAATTTGTTTACACAAGGGCATATGATAAGGGAACTCCTAATGGCTTCTGGGGGCCTGTTTATAAATTGCAAGCTCATCACTTTTGTTTGGCTCCTGTAAATGTAAACCCCTTGCATAAAAGGCTGATGTATGTAGTTTTGCAGCAGGGAAATGCTATGCTTACAACCAATTTTGGTTGTAAGCTTTACAACCGCCTACATGGCATCCACTGATTGGGGGAGAGGGGGGACCGGGTGGGATCATGTTAGCAGGGGGGTGGGTGTGGGTTGTAAGAAAGTTGTAAATATTTGGTAGTAAACTTAGCATTTTCCTTTGCAGCCATTCTGGCTGCAACAAATGCTGCTGGAATTGGGATAATCATTGCAGCTTTTGTTGCATAAGTCATACCATTTACAGTGAAACAAACACTGGAAATGGCATAAATTCTGCAACAAGCAGTTGCATTTACATTTTACAACCAACCAAACAGCCCTTGCTACTTTTGACAGCCCAATTACCCCAGGTTGACAAAGGTGGTCAATCCATTTGTAGGGTCATGCTTTCAATTACCCAAATTTGCATTGAGGAGTTGATAATCGCAATGGACACGATAGGGGGTCAAGATGAATATTAACAAAGCCATATTCCTACAGGCATAGCAGTGGGAAATCAAACCCCATGGGAACATTGTGTTCGGTTACTGCCAAAGTTGGCTTGGGTGTCGATGAAAGTTATGTCAAGGAGCTGTTCCACACATGACATTGTGGACAGGACTAAAAGCCAAGGAGCTCCTTGATACTTTCTTGACAGCCTTGAATGTCACGAGGGATATACGATGGAAGAATGGCACCAAAATCTACAAGAAGCTCAAATGTTGAAGCTAAACATATCACAAAGAAGGTGGTAGATTCTAGATAATGCAAGCTTGCAACATTGGTTTTCTTAGGTTT
Organism: Iris pallida; assembly: GCA_029216955.1. Classification (NCBI taxonomy): domain Eukaryota; kingdom Viridiplantae; phylum Streptophyta; class Magnoliopsida; order Asparagales; family Iridaceae; genus Iris; species Iris pallida. The sequence continues at coordinate 749,202 of JANAVB010043017.1, forward strand.
TGTTAAGAGAAGGTATTTTGTTCTCTTACATTTGGTTTCTCGGATAGATCTCCTTATATTTGGGTCAATTATTTTGTTATTATCAACAACGGAACACAGGACACCGATGCCAAGTTGTAATAGAAGCAGTTTTATTAAATCACCATCTCAAAATTATAGCTTGTCATGTACATATTGGTTCAGATCTTACAGAGAGACTGAGGAAAGTCCATACTTCAAAATGTAGAGTGTTGCAAACTACATCTGGAGTCTTTTTTTTCTAAGAATAAATCATAAAGTTTTTCTACCAAACAATATGTCTAAATAAACTACCTCATGGAGGACCCTTGCAGCCAGTTCTTCTGCAGTGTCATTTGCTAACACAGGGACAACCCTCTGTGCCAATGTACGACCGGTATCAAAATTTTCATCAACAAAATGCACTGTAGGACCAGAATACCTGCAAAGTTAACAAATAAAATGAAAACCCAAAGCAAAAGAAAATGAATTGTGTTAATCCTTGATAAATTTATGGATAACAATCATAATATGGAGGGTGAAGATCCACTATTAGAAAGACATGCTCAATTAGAGAAAAAGGGGTCCATCCCCAAATTAAGCTGGTAACGTTCTAAACCAGCTTCATAGAACTGAAACAGGAAACAGTAATGCCAAGCCAATGAATGGTCTATAGTTGATATGAAGGAAGAACTACTCTTATTTTGCAAATGTGGATGCTTCACCAAAAACAAGTATTCCAAGTTTAAATTAATCAACAGGCTAAGCCAATAATCAGTGAAATGCATCATCTATCTAAACTTCATACTAGAGAAGTAATGGCACATATGAAAAGTAAGTTTCTTGTAATGCCAACAAAATGCATCATATATTAACCAAATTGATGCCAATGAACAGTAAGACCAACAAAATATATTCGACTTTGTTGGGATGCCGTATGTAAATCATTAACCAAACAACTCACAAAAAGATGTACTATCCAATCTGCGGTAAAGTGCAAAAAATCCTTAGATTTGCGTTTTTTGGTAATTAAAGACCCCTAGCTTTAAAAAACTCTCAAATTTTATATTTGGTGCAGTTTACACCCAATTTGGTTTATGCCGTTAACTGACGTTAAATTAGACATGAAACGACGATTATACCCTCTAAAACCTAAGGGTATAGTGCAAGAAAAACCCTCCCCCCATTCTCTCTCCTCCCTCTCTCTCCGAAGGGGGGCGCGGCCAGTGGAGGAGGGAGGGGTGGGTCGAGGGGGGAGGAGGCGCGGCCATCGGAGGGGCGGCCAGGGAAGGGGGGCGGGTCGAGGGGGGTGCGGCCAACGGAGGTGGGAGGGGGTGGGTCGAGGGGCTGGGGCGAAGGGGGGGGGGGGGGGGGGCAGCGGAGGGGGGCGGGTCGAGGGGGTAGGGGGGGCGCGGCCAGCGGAGGGGTGAGGGGGCAGGTCGAGGGGGTGCGGCCAGCGTAGGGGGGAGGGGGGCACAGTCAGCGGAGAGGGTAGGGGGCAGGTCGGGGGGGAGGGGGTGCGGCCAGCGTAGGGGGGAGGGTCGTAGGGGAGGGGGGGGGGGCAACAGCGGCGGCGGCCATCTGCAGCAGCGGCCAGCGCTGGTGGGCAAGGAGGAGGGCCATTTTGTGTATTTATTTTAATTTTTAATTTAAAAAAAAATGTTACTAACACTGATTTCTAACGGTTAAGATACGGCAGGGGTCTTTTTACTCAAGTCAACTATTGCATGAGGGTTTAATTGCTATATTTGTCTAAAGAGTCTTATTTTGCTAACTATGGAAATCTAAGGAGAGGTTTTTTGCACTTTTTCCTCCAATTTGTCGTTGAAAGAAGATAGACAAATATGTTCAAACATGTAAACAATATATCTTACTCTTCCCACACTTAAAAAGTATATTCCCTGTAAGCTATCGTACAGAAACTTAAAAGCTAAGAAGCACGGACAACCCAAAAATCCATGTTGTGTCTGTGCCATGTCGGACGTATTCGACATGCCATGAACTCCAAAATACACTAGGACACACCAAAATATGTGGTGAATCTGTATCGTGTCGTATCTGTGCAACATTGAGAGTAAATCAGATAGCAAGTAGTCTAAGAAAATAATATACCTTAGAGAACTGGCAATTTTATTGCACAAATCCAGTGTCAAACAACAGAAGACATTAAATTGAAAGATCAAAACATTACAAAATACACAGCAACCCTGGTATAGGATTAGATATTGAAGATTAATATTTACAGATATATCATGGTTAATTCTAACACATTTATTAGTAAACGACAATGAGACAATTCTATTACCTAAGATTCAGTTAGGACACCTAGAATTATAATTTTTGTCTCACCTGGCCCCTGATGCAATGACAGCTCTATGCACCTTTAAGCCGTAGAATCCTTTGCCTCCAAAAGCTGGAAGAAGAGAAGGATGAATGTTTAATATGGATTTTGGATATGCCTGGACCAATTCTGCCGGAATAAGTTTCAAGTAACCAGCAAGGAGAATGAAGTCCACCTTAAATTTCCTGCCAACAACGATGAAGCCCTTTGGAAAGGTCCAGCAAGAAGAAAAACAGCTCTAAGATCTATAAACCAGAATTCGATTGAGAAAACCTAGAAGCTTACACAAGTGAAACTATGTGTGGATTTAATATATATGGTTAATGACTTGCTTCTATAGAATTCGTTATAGCTGACTCAAGAAGACAATGCCAAAAATAACATGTTAAAGGTAATGCTATAGTACTAGGAAAGATGACCTGACATGAAAAGAAAAAGAAAGTACTGGAGATGATGTTTTAATATAAAGATAAAGTGGAGAGTCCGCGTAACATAGATTAATTGAACAATATTAATATGGATGAATGTTGTGAATTTATAGATATACAACTACGACAAACTATTTCATACGCGAACACATTGAGCTCCGTCACCATTTCATACGCGAAGCTGTTACAAAAGAAGTCGTTGAGCTGAAGTACTGCTCGACAAATGATCAAATCGCCGATGGCTTCACTAAAGCATTATCCTATGAAAAGTTCGTCAAATTCAGAGATCTTCTTGGTGTTATAGATTTTGAATCAAGGGAGAGTGTTGGAGAATAATTCAACTAAGAATGATTCAAATATAACATACGTTGGGCTTTGAGAGGTTAAGAGCATTTGTAGGAAAGTCAATGCTTGCATTATGGAGTGAGCTGTTAGCTCTTTCCCTTTTTTCTTGCTTTATTAGTTAAACTTTTTGTACCTATTTAAAGCACACTATTCCATCAATAATTGTACTTCAAAAGTATTCAGTGCTTTTATTGATGGAATAGTGTGCTTTAAATAGGTACAAAAAGTTTAACTAATAAAGCAAGAAAAAAGGGAAAGAGCTAACAGCTTACTCCACAATGCAAGCATTGACTTTCCTACAAATGCTCTTAACCTCTCAAAGCCCAACGTATGTTAGATTTGAATCATTCTTAGTTGAATTATTCTCCAACACTCCCCCTTGATTCAAAATCTATAACACCAAGAAGATCTCTGAATTTGACGAACTTTTCATAGGATAATGCTTTAGTGAAGCCATCGGCGATTTGATCATTTGTCGAGCAGTACTTCAGCTCAACGACTTCTTTTGTAACATCTTCGCGTATGAAATGGTGACGGAGCTCAATGTGTTTTGTCCTGCCATGGAAGTGTAGGAACCCTAGAGGGGGGGTGAATAGGGTCAAGCTAACTAATCAAGCACTTAGCACAAGCTAATTGACAATTTAAAAATATAAGTGCAAGAGAAGAAGCAAACACAATACCGACACCCGATGTATCCTGGTATCCTCCTAAGAGGCAGTCCAGTCCCGGAACTCTCTCCGGCTTTAATCCACTATTTGAGCAAATAGTTACACACGAGTTTGGATCCGAAGAACTCGCCAACTTCTTACACAAGAGCTTTAATCCGAAGGGCTCTCCGACTTCAACCGAGAGTTTGGATACGAAGACTCCCCAACTTCAGCCGAGAGTTTGGATACGAAGACTCTCCAACTTCAACCTTTCACAATAGGTTTTGATCTCCTTATATAATAGGATGAAGATCTCACTTTTCAACTCAATAACTCTAACACAATTTGTGAATGGCAAATGAAAGCTTTGTAGAGTTGTTTGTGGATAGGCTTTGGTGGTTTAGAAATTTTTAGGCTCAAAGCATCAACCTTGAATGAAGGGGTTCAAGGCTATTTATAACCAAAGCTTGAAAAGAAGCCAAAGGCAACTTTTCAGTCACGAACCGGCATACCGCCGGTATGATCCGGCATACCGGCGGTATACCGGTCTGGGATTACAACGGCTAGAAATATAGCCGTTGGGATCATTAATGGCTGAAAATCCGACCGTTGGAATTTCAACGTTTCGGAAGCGGTATACCGTCGGTATGGACCGGTATGCCGTCGGTATGCCGGTTTTGTAAACAGAAACTTTCTGTGAACGAAAACCGGTATACCGTCGGTATACGCCGGTACCGTCGGTATGTCGTTTTCCACCAAAAATGATCCTGGGCTTATTTCTGCCCTAGCTTTCGATTTTGCCATCCATTTCTTGTGTTTACAATAATTCCTAAGACTCATTACAGACTCCAGATAAACTTAGGCAGGTGCAGGCTTCTTCAGAGTCTTGAAATGATGATGGCACGGCTTGGCTTCTTCCTTTGATAGGTGCTGGCTTTTTCCCTTGGCGGCAGCTGTCCAAAGATATCCAGTTTGTAAAAACTGAATACCTTTCGGGGGCTTCGCCCCCGAACCCCCGACGAGGGGCGCTGTCCCCTCGACCCCCGTCCGCTGACCGGGCAGCGGAACCCCCGGTGTGTGGCTCCAGAGATATCGTCGGGTGGTTCAGAGAAATCTTGTGGGATCCGTCGTCTTTGGCCCACCATGATTTCTTCATTGCATATATCCACATTGATCTTGCTTATTGTTTTTCTGCATGTACATGTTAGACGAACAAAGCAATATACATAGTAGCAAGTATGATAAATTAAAGTACATTAGGACTATGCAAAGTTTAAGTATAAGTGCTAAGGTGATGGCATAAATGTTAGTGATATCATAATGATTAAACTTAATTGAATGACCACAATCAAAGACATAGTTTTGATTTTGGCAACCCAATTAAATTTAAGATAGATAAGCTCATATCACTAAGATGTAAACCAATGGGCACATATCAACAAAGATATAAGTATAAGTGGAAATGCTATAGTGATAGTATGAAGATTAGTGATAATGAAATGCTAAACTTAACATATTAACCATATTCAAAAATATAATACAATCATTGGGCTAACAGGAAGGACGGATTCTTTTCCATACAGATTGTTGCCTTGTTGTCGCAATAGACAGGAGTTGGAGATGTCTGATTCTCGAACAGATCTTCCATGATTCTTCTCATCCACGTAGTTTGGCAGACAGTTGAAGTAGCAGCAACGTATTCAGCTTCGGAAGAAGATAGTGCGACGCTTTCTTGCTTCTTTGACATCCATGAGACCGCACACGAACCAAGGTTGAAGATGAATCCACTTGTACTCTTCCGGTCTTCTAGGGAACCTGCCCAATCACTGTCAGTAAAACCAATTAACTTTAAAATGGAGGAAGGATAATACCAAATTCCATAGTTCTTGGTTGCGTGAATGTAGCGGAGAATGCGTTTTGCTGCTCCAAGATGATGTTTAGAAGGTTTGTGCATGAACCTCGATATTAAACTTACTGCAAAAACAATATCAGGACGGGAATGATTTAAGAACATTAATCCTCCAACAAGCATTCTAAAATATTTTTCATCAGCCTTTTCTGTTCCATCTTCTAAAACCAACTTCACATTTGAATTCATTGGAGTAGAACACCCTTTACAATTTTTCATCTGAAATTTATTAAGCAAATTATAAGCATACCTCTCTTGAGAGACAAAAATACTTGTTGTTTGTTGGACCTGAAGACCAAGAAAATATTGCAATAATCCTAGATCTGACATTTCAAACTCATTCATCATAATTGTTCTAAATCCTCAATAAGAGATGAGGAAGAACCCGTGTATATTATGTCATCCACATAAACACAAACAATAAGTATTTTATCATTACCTTGTGTCTTCACGTATAATGTAGGCTCATTATCACTTCTGTGAAACCCGTGTTTATGAAGATAAGAGTCAAGTCGACTATACCATGCTCGTGGTGCTTATTTCAGTCCATACAACGCCTTTTTTAATTTGTAGATTTTATTCTCCTTACCTTTGATCACAAAACCCTGTGGTTGATCAACATAAACATCCTCGTTCAAATAACCATTTAAAAAAGCAGATTTAACATCAAATTGAAAAACATCCCACTTTTTATAAGCTGCTAGAGCTAAAATTAGTTTAACAGTTTCAAAACGAGCAACAGGTGAAAAAGTTTCATAAAAGTCGATACCATATACCTGCGCATATCCTTTAGCAACTAGACGTGCTTTATACCTTTTTACGTTACCTTCTCCGTCATATTTCACCTTGTACACCCATTTGATCCCAATTGTGTCTTTTCCATGGGGCAAATCTGTCAGTTCCCACGTTTGGTTCTTTTCAATTGCTGTAATTTCTTCTTTCATTGAATTTTCTCATTCTTCTTTTCCATGTGCTTCTTCGTAGCAAATTGTTTCTGCAACCATTAAAGCAAATTGACATGAAGTATAAATTTTTGATAAAGATCTTACCTTTCTTGGAGGACTTCCTTCATCAGAAGCTAGAGGACTTCTGTTTATAGTAGAAGCACTTGTTGGAGTTACTGATGTAGATGCGATCGATGTCGAAGATATTGGAGGACTTCTATTTATAGGAGAAGCACTTGTTGGAGATGCGACCGATGTTGAAGATGTTGGTTGGGTCATAACCTCTTCATGTGGTATAAATCCTTGATCACCAGTCTTCTGAACCTGTTTACTATCACTCCACATCCAACTAGCATTTTCATCAAAAATTACATCTCTACTAATAACTAACTTTTTGGTTATTGGATTATATAATCGATATGCTTTTGATTCATTACAATAACCAAGAAGAATGCATTTCTCACTTTTATCATCTAACTTTCTTCTCCGTGTATAGTTGCAGCTTACGGTGAAGTACACATTCTTCTCCGTGTATAGTTGCAGCTTACGGTGAAGTACACACGTGAACAAAATGGAGTGACTGAGAGAAAGAACAGAACCATTGTGGAGATGGCTCAAAGCATGCTGAAAGAAAATAACCTACCCAATGATTATTGGGCAGAAGATGTGACAACTTCGGTATATTTACTAAATCGCTCGCCAACAAAAGCTGTACAAAAGATGACACCATATGAAGCTTGGTTTGGAAGAAAACCAGGAGTAAGTCATCTCAAGGTATTTGGTTGCATAGCTTATGCATTTGTTTATCCTCAAATTCGTAGAAAGTTAGATGATAAAAGTGAGAAATGCATTCTTCTTGGTTATAGTAATGAATCAAAAGCATATCGATTATATAATCCAATAACCAAAAAGTTAGTTATTAGTGGAGATGTAATTTTTGATGAAAATGCTAGTTGGATGTGGAGTGATAGTAAACAGGTTCAGAAGACTGGTGATCAAGGATTTATATCACATGAAGAGGTTATGACCCAACCAACATCTTTAACATCGGTCGCATCTCCAACAAGTGCTTCTCCTATAAATAGAAGTCCTCCAACATCTTCGACACCGATCGCATCTACATCAGCAACTCCAACAAGTGCTTCTACTATAAACAAAAGTCCTCTAGCTTCTGATGAAGAAAGTCCTCCAAGAAAGGTAAGATCCTTATCAGAAATTTATGCTTCATGTCAATTTGCTTTAATGGTTGCAGAACCAATTTGCTACGAAGAAGCACATGGAAAAGAAGAATGGGAAAATTCAATGAAAGAAAAAATTACAACAATTGAAAAAAAAACCAAACGTGGGAACTGACAGATTTGTCTAGGGCTGTAAATGAGCCAAGCCGTTCGCAAGCTGCTCGAAGCTCGGCTCGATAAAAGCTCGTTTGAGCTCGGTTCGTTTAGTAAACGAGCTGAGCTCAAGCTTCATTTTCGAGCTTGTTTAATAAACGAGCCAAGCTCAAGTTTAGAAGTACTCGGCTCGTTTGAGCTCGCAAGCTGGCTCGTTTATGAGCTTGCGAGCTGGCTTGTTTAGAAGCTTGTTTAGAAGCTCGTTTAGGAGCTCATTTAGGAGCTTGTTTAGAAGCTCATTTGTTCTTTGTTGAATTCTAATTTTATATATGTTTGTATAACAATATGGTTGTGTGCATTATATATTTATATGTCCTTAATAATTGATATTAAGGAACTTTTTTAATTAAATTTTATAAATAAATTGTTACTATTACAGGTACTTGAATTCAAACATAACTAGCTTGAAATCGAACTCGTTAAGCTTGAAATCAAGCTTAATGAGCTTGAAATAAAGTTGAGCGAGCTTGATTTTGAGCTTATCGAGCTTGTTTATCAAGCTTGAATCAAGCTTGCTTATCAAGCCAAGCTCGAGTTCAAACCAAACCAAACCAAGCTCAAGCTTAACATAAACAAGCTCGAGCCAAGCTCAAGCTCTAAAATAAAAAAACTTATCAAGCTTGAGCTCGAGCTCGATTAATTCTAGTCAAGCTAAGCTCAAGCTTACAAAAGCTTGGCTCGGCTCGGCTTGGCTCGTTTGCAGCCCTAGATTTGTCCCATGGAAAAGACACAATCGGGGTCAAATGGGTGTACAAGGTGAAATATGACGGAGAAGGTAACATAAAAAGGTATAAAGCACGTCTAGTTGCTAAAGGGTATGCGCAGGTATATGGCATCGACTTTTATGAAACTTTTTCACCTGTTGCTCGTTTAGAAACTGTTAGACTAATTTTAGCTCTAGCAGCTTATAAAAAGTGAGATATTTTTCAATTTGATGTTAAATCTACTTTTTTAAATGGTTATTTGAACGAGAATGTTTATGTTGATCAACCACAGAATTTTGTGATCAAAGGTAAGGAGAATAAAGTCTACAAATTAAAAAAGGCGTTGTATGGACTGAAACAAGCACTACGAGCATGGTATAGTCGACTTGACTCTTATCTTCGTAAACACGGATTTCACAGAAGTGATAATGAGCCTACATTATACGTGAAGACACAAGGTAATAATAAAATACTTATTGTTTGTGTTTATGTGGATGACATAATATACACGGGTTCTTCCTCATCTCTTATTGAGGAATTTAGAACAATTATGATGAATGAGTTTAAAATGTCAGATATAGGATTATTGCAATATTTTCTTGGTCTTCAGGTCCAACAAACAACAAGTGGTATTTTTGTCTCTCAAGAGAGGTATGCTTATAATTTGCTTAATAAATTTCAGATGAAAAATTGTAAAGGGTGTTCTACTCCAATAAATTCAAATGAGAAGTTGGTTTTAGAAGATGGAACAGAAAAAGCAGATGAAAAATATTTTAGAATGCTTGTTGGAGGATTAATGTTCTTAACTCATTCCCGTCCTGATATTGTTTTTGCAGTAAGTTTAATATCGAGGTTCATGCACAAACCTTCTAAACATTATCTTGGAGCAGCAAAACGCATTCTCCGCTACATTCACACAACCAAGAACTACGGGATTTGGTATTATCCTTCCTCCATTTTTAAGTTAATTGGTTTTACTGACAGTGATTGGACAGGTTCCCTAGAAGACCGGAAGAGTACAAGTGGATTCATCTTCAACCATAGTTCGGGTGCGGTCTCATGGATGTCAAAGAAGCAAGAAAGCGTCGCACTATCTTCTTCCGAAGCTGAATACGTTGCTGCTACTTCAACTGTCTGCCAAGCTACATGGATAAGAAGAATCATGGAAGATCTGTTCGAGAGTCAGACATCTCCAACTCCTGTCTATTGCGACAACAAGGCAACAATCTGTATGGCAAAGAATTCGTCCTTCCATGGCAGGACAAAACACATTGAGCTCCGTCACCATTTCATACGCGAAGCTGTTACAAAAGAAGTCGTTGAGCTGAAGTACTGCTCGACATACGTTGGAGAATAATTCAACTAAGAATGATTCAAATCTACCTTACCTTAGTACAACTGAACCATTGTGTTAGTACTATTTTTTCATTCTCTCTTTTCCGTTTAACTTTCTTTTTCTATCGAACTGGACATGAAAGAGACCCCCAACGTCGCTACCAGTCGGTATCGGATCGGGACATGCCAAAATCAATACGTACAGGCCGTATCGTATGGGTATCAGTCAATACTGCAAGCTATCTTTATTTCATATATTTTGTTGTTTTTCATGAAAGCATTTATGTTTTTTATTACAAGATTATGAAGACAAACGAGTTAAGATTAAGGAATTAAAGAGAAGCTCATGAACAGGTTAAGCCATAACAAAACCACAACATTGAGCTGATGATAAGGGGAGACAAAGATGCACTTTATTCAATGAATATGAACTGTGATTTCCTAACTTAACAAATTTCTTAAATTTGTTTGAACGTCTATGTCATGCTCAATATTCAAGGAGAGAGCCGTAAGAATATTATTGGTACTTAAAAGTAAATTATGTAGTACATTCCAAAATCGGTGCCAAGTCAGTGTCTGACATGAATCCAAGCATGGCACACCAAAATCAGTTGTGTAAGTATGTATTATTGCATGCATTGGTGTAACATGGCTAAACATATTAAACTTTGCTTACAAAGGTTTGCACTGCAAGGATAGCATATGTGCTTAGGTCATTAGCAACAATGAGAATGCTGAACTATGCTATACTGAAATAGTGTCAGTATCCGTATTTGTGTCCATACCTGTGTCCGCATTCGTGCAACATTGGTGACTACTTGTTTTACCTATCTGAAAATGTCCATACACGGTATCGTGTCCTTGGCCATCCCATGTCCATATTTGTGCAACATAGATGCTGAATCAGCGGAAATGATGGTGATGGGGAGGAATTCAATATGATCACGTTAGTAATAACTACTAAGACTGACATAACATGAACCACTTAAGATGATTTGAATCAAGAATAGAGATTAAAAGAGTAAGAAGTGAAAGGTGAGAAACAGATAAAATTTCTAACATAGTTTCTATTTTTGCAGACACCGTGTCAACCGCAAAAAGTAAGAACATAAAAACATCCAAATACTAAACAAACTTCATAACATTCAAATACTAAACGAACTTCATAATGCAAAAAATTAAATCATAAATTAGAACTTTTTCTCAACCTTCTGGTCCTTAAGTAATTCAAGAGCCTTGTTCCAACCATTTGTGCCAGACCTGAACCATTTTTTCAGTGCATACCCATATTCATTTTCTACTTAGTAGATATTGAGTGACCTATTCCCACTTCAGCTCATTATGTGGAACAAACCTCTACCTTGCAACTTTTATCGAAAATAAGTGAAGCAAAAAGCCAAAATTCATTATTGAACATAGTCTTTGAAGCATTATAAAAGGAAATTGTATAGTTTGGATTCCCCCCCTTAGGTGGCTGAAAAAACCCTAAAATATGAGATCATTGTGCATGGCAACAAAATAGGATACTGGTGAAAAACTAAACAGCACAGCACATATTTGAGCATAAAAAATATTGGAAATACCTTAAAGTTGTAATAAGGTCAATGGATGATAGCCCCTCAGCTGATGATTTTGTCTTGGGAAACAGTATAACAGGGATACCATTAGCTCTTGCGTATTCTGCACCTCCGCAACCTGACATTTAGACCAAAGAATCTTCCAGTCACGGGCTAACTAAAGAGAGAACAACATGAATTTATTTAGTTTTAACTTCAGTCTATGCTTTTACGAGTAAAAGTCAGAAGTGACAAGGATACCTCTAGAAGTTGATTGTAGTGGTGACATACACATGGCCGTCCACTTCAGTTTAGCCACTAATTTGAATTAGTACCCCCGTCAAATCTTATCAATATTACGGTATAACAGTTTGACATACTGATTGCAGTTGTGCATTGATTGAAGTGTTCTTACAAGGTGACGAGTTATAGTAGTCAAATTAAGGTCAAAAACTTGGTTTCGGTATCGTGTTCAGACTCTTCCTATGAGTATATGTTTCTACAGCTTGGGGGGTTTTAATCAGTGGTTTCGATAGCATTGGCAAATTTGGACCCTGCAATTCCGATTTGAGACACTCTAAACTGATTGATTTGGCCGATACGTAAAACCCTGGTCAAAATCTCACATGGAGTTATCATTGTTGAAGCATAGGTTTATAAAGTATAAAAGTAGAATATTCAAATGCGAGGTAATATTGTAATAATGGTAAGATATTCTGATTTTCTAGGAATTAGCTTTGTTGGGAAAACGTATTAACCTGCTGAGGTCAGAAATATGATTGACCATGAACATCAGCTCTCAGGAAAATGTAACTCGTTAACTCTCAAAGAATTGCTTGTTTTGATAAATGAAAAGCAATGTTAACGTGCATATCACTCTCAAGAAGTTGAAATGATGATTACTTGGATATATAATGCTACATTGCCTCAGTTTTAGAAAACCATGACAGGTCTTGGACTTGGCTAATGAATGATTTAGTGAAGAATTTATATAAAAAGATAAAATTAATATGCCAACCTGGTTATGCCTTGCACATAGGGTCTGTTTGGATGCACGTAAGTCCCCAGTAAGTGTCAGTTTTTTTTCACTTTTGCTGCAAGTGATCATCAAATTTGCCACTTTCTTTGTTTGGTTACAACTTCTTAAAGTGGTTGCAAGAGGAGAATCTCTGACAATTTCAGAGATGGTTCCCCCATTTCACTTCCAACAAAAAACAGGAGTAAGTCAGCTGAAACTCATTCTCTCTCTCTCTCTCTCTCTCCCCCCTCTGCGTTGTTAAGATCTCTCTGTGGGAAGACTCGCCGGCCGGAAGACTCCTGGCCACCGCCTCGAAATCCGGACGAAGGGAGGGGGGGCGCCGAGAGGAGGAGGACGAGGAGGAGGAGGGAGGAGGCTGGTCCGGTGAGGAAGGGAGGAGGAGGGACGAGGAGGGGCCTCCGAGAGGAGGAGGACGAGGTAGGAGGAGGGACGAGGACCATCGAGGGGCTTCTCCTGTGAGGGAGGAGGGGCTTCTCCTGTGAGGAGGTTAGAAGGAGGAGGAGAAGAAGAGCATTAAGGAAGAAGAAGAGTACATGGAGAGAACTCATAGTAGAATAGCGAGAGAACTCTCGTTCTCTCTGGAGAATGACAAAGAAAGAACTCTCCGTGAAAAATGAAGAATGACAATTAAATACAATGTTTTAATAGTTGCTATATGGAGAGAACCGAGAACTCTCGGGAGGATGGAGAACTCTCTGGAGAATGAAAAATGGATAGTTATTTGATAATTAATATAATTATAACATACTTAATTATAGTCATAGGTACAATTAATTTAATTAATGATATGTTTAATTACGACAATGTGTTTTAAATGAATTTAAAACATTTTTTGAATTTTAATTCAATAAAAATTTAATTATAATTTCATGTTTAATTATGGTAATTAATTTAATTACATTAAATGTAATTTAATTTGTTTTTAATATTTTTTTGTTTACTTATGAGAAATTAATTTTTTTATTTTAGAAATTTTATATTTTTATTAGTTATAACATATCATCCACTTTTACAACTATCCAAACAACCGATCTCATTTTTTTTCCACTTTCAACAACCATCCAAACAACAAACTCATTTTTCCTCCACTTTCACCAGACAAAAAGTACTCCATCCAAACACATTTTAGAAAGTGCCACTTGCTGCAAGTCCACGGAAACTCAACTTGCTGCAAGTGGCACTTTCACACTTTCAAAGAGTTACATCTATCCAAACAGCCCCATATTGGAAAATAAGTAAGATGACTTGTACGTATGTGAAAAGGGAGATTGATGTATAGTCTACCAGTTTTATAATGACAAATGCCACCCAACAAACAGTGTCGGATATAGATAGATAAGTAGAATCAGTGAATCATTAGTAATCATCCTTAACTATATTTCGGTACAGTAATGCAACCCTATATGCAGTTGCACAAGAGACGAATTTGTACCTCGTGACCAAGGCAAGAAGAAATTAACCTTCCCCTGTTCTGCTATTTGATGACAAGAACAAAGCTATCTACTACTTAGCTTAGCTGCTGTTCACATTGCAAAGGCCATGTTGCCACTAGCCTCCAATCTTGATTGAATCCACAAGAAAAAGCTAGTTGGAAAGGTGCATTCTATATCAATCAGGGAACCTGAACACAAAATAAAATGTAACTGTTTTACTCCTTATAGAACCTAAACCCTCCAAGGGTCGCAGTATCGGTATCGGACCATTCCTACGAGTATCGGTATCGGCGATATCAGTAGTATCGGCGGTTTCGGATCGGTGTATCGGATTTTTTGGTATCGAAAAACAAATAATTATTAATAAATTATTAACATTTAAAAAATATATTTTATACATTTAGGCATAATTTTAAGTACTTCAGTGTTATTTCTTAGTAGTTTTGAAATTAAATGGAATAATAATCACCCTTACAAATTGGTTTACATGCAAAAGATTTGTTTTCTTTTACATGCTTTTACAATCTTATTATGCTTTAAACCCTTGTTGATTTGTCTGTTTCGTTCAATTTTCTTCGCCGAATTGACCGGAAAAGAGACCCCCAATATCGGTATCGATCAGTATCGGGTATCGGTCAGTATCGGATCAGGACATGCCAAACCGTATCCGCCGTATCGGATCGGTATCGGCCGATACTGTAAACTATGCCCCGCCACATGTCGTCCGAATTCAGAAAGATTTGAGGGTACCTTTGCTTTTTGGACTTGTAGATTGAAAACCATAGGCTCATGTTCATCTAATAGAATATAGGAACCGATACGTTTCGACCATTAAAGATTGAAATTGAAGGATTATCCGATTATGATAACCGTTGAAACCGCAAAAACTACCAAAACTGACTGATTCAGAACCCCCTAATCAAAACTATACTCGTAGATGGTTTGAAACCGATAATAAAACCCAGTATTTGAACTCTGCAAAATACAGGCAAGATGAGGGAGCCTTGGCCCAGAAATTCTCCTATGGACATTTGGGAAAGAAAGTCTAATTGCTCTACTATAAGGCCTCGTTTGGTTCGCGGAATGGAAGGGAAAGGAAATCAATTCCTTGTCATTTCCTTTCCTTTGGGAAACTTTAATTCCTATTGATTTTCCTTTCCGATGTTTGGCAATGCCAAGGAATTTGGAAAGGAAAGTGAATACTTCAATGTGGGAAAGTGATTCCTTCCTTGGATGGATGGAATCACTTTCCCCCCTAATTTCCCTTCCATTGGGAATCACTTTCCTTTCCTCCTCAATTCCTTGGACGTCCAAACATAGGAAAGTAATCACTTTCCTTTCCCAACCGGGAGATTCCGCCAACCAAACGAGGCCTAAGGGAAATTGATCAAGCATACAGAGGAATCACAAAAAAAGGAAAATGAAGGTGACTTCCAAAACACGTATCTCGGGGGATCATTAGCTCACAAATTCTAGTTGGGACAAGTGAGATAAAGATTCATACTTGATTTAGGTCTGTCCGTTATTGTAATTAAGGCCCCATGACTCGTAACAAAAACTGGTTAGTTGTTACTAAAGCAAACTACCACCGGGATCAAGTTGAAATATCCCGACGCTCACATGGTAAGATGTCTCTTATTCCCTTGCATCTCTTTTTCACTTAGTGCAACTTTATCTTGCATGGTCATGATATTCATATCATTAAGTAATGATACTCTCATCATAATTAGTTATTGAAAGCTCGAGACACATGATATGGTTTGAGCAGTTCCAAGCTACTTACCGACTAATTTTGGACCTGTCTCCACCTGCCTTTTCCAAGTCTGGTATGGGATATTTGGAGAAAGAATAACTCAACGCCAAGAATGTTGCAATCTATAAGGAGAGATCTACTTACACCTCTTATGAAATTTTGATGCTAGATGAACAGGCTTAATCTTACCAGCCTCCATAATTCTAGCATCTCACCATTGATTCCAAGCTCAAACTAACTCAAGTCTAACCATTAGAAACGATTCAGTCTCGGTCCTGCTATTCCAAGCTCCAAGTTCAACCATTAGGAACGATTCAGTCTCGGTCCTGCTATTCCAAGCTCCAAGTTCAAGTGTTCAACCATTAGGAACGATTCAGTCTCGGTCCTGCTAAAACTAACTCTTCCCTCCAATGGTATTGGCCTTTCTTAAATCACAACTCTACTTATCCATCATCCGCGCACCACCCCTCCCCACCCCACCCCCTACCGAAAGAATACCAGTCACACTAAGCTCCGAGAACAGACACAGACACGTAGAAAGAGCAGGAAGTCAACCTATCATCTAGAAGGACAAATGGATGAAATCTCACCAAAAGAGATAAAAATGTATACGACCAGGACCAGTTCACACACACCTCTGCTTTTCTATTTCTTCCTCTTCGCTTCAAGTATTTATATGGTACTAGTTCAATTTTTACGATACCCAGAGAGCTTACTTTCCAAACTGTCATTTGAATCTATGGTAAGTTTTGCAACATATAAAATTTGCACAATGTACGATAACTATCACGATATACAGTGAGCTTAACTTTTCACAATGCCATTTGAATTCTAAAAGAAGAGCCCTTTGCCGCAAACTAAACAGAGGAAGCATGGGCACTCCGAAATCGGGTCCGTGACAATGTCATGTCGAATCGGACACAACACAAACACTCCAAAATACACTAGGACACAAACGCTAAAATCAATGGTGACTCCCTGCTGCCGTGTATTCGTGTCAGTGCAACATGGCTAGCAAATTTATAATAATTCGCAAAAAGAACACACACAAAGAAACATGCTCCGAATCAGGAAAGCACAAGTAAAGAAAATATACCGGGTTTATCGGTGACCAGCACCGCGACATCCCCATGAACCAACCCTCCGACACTGGCCTCGTGAATCGACCGGAAGTTCGAGCCTCCTCCGGACACAAAAACCGCAAGCTTTTTCCTCCTAACCGCACAATCCTCCCTCTCCGCATCCGGGACACAGTTCCGGCACGTGAAGCCCGTCCTGGAATCCCTCGGCTTCTCGATTGCTAACTCCGGAGCGAACCATGGTTTCTCCAAACATTGTCGACCAAAACTAAGATTACGAGTATAAACTCTACAAAGTCGACGCCTTTCCAAGGATTTGTGTACATTTATGCTCGAATAAACCCTAATCCCTGTGGTTGAGCTCATTATGCTCAACAAATGTAGGTTCGGACACGGCGGAGAAGGAGACGCGGAAATGGATGGAGTCGGTGTCGGGGTGGAGTGGTCGCCGAAAAATCGCCGGAGTCGGGAGCGAAAATTCGGCAGGAGTTGAAAGTAATATTTTGGGGTAATTGAGGGAACCCTAACTCTTCGTTAAATGAAAGCGGAGCGGGTTCGGTTCGGATTTGGTTCGGGTTCCAATGGGAGTTCCTATATAAAGCAAATTATAAAGGCTATTTATAAAGGTACATCAATTTTTGATCGGGACTAGTCCAGATTGGCGGCCCAGGTTTGAGAAAAAAAATTACTCAGGACTAGTCCATTTTTTACTCATAGGGATCCCAACCCAACAACCCCCCCCCCCCCCCCCCCCCCCCCCCCCCCCAACAAAAAAAAAAAAAAAAAAACAATTAAATTTCATTTTCACGTTTCACTCTTTCTCTCTCTTCCAAACCATAATTCCTCTCATCATTTTCTTCTTCTTATTCTCCACCATTTTTCCTCTCCCAGAGCTACATCTTCTTCTTCGTCTTCTTCTCCACCATTTCTCCAAGCTCTCATTCCTAATTCGATGGCACAAAAAGGCTCATCACAAACAAGTACAAACCCGAATACTTCCTTCCTTCCTCACAAAGAATACATGAAAATAAATCCTAAAAATTAATTTCATTCTTCGGTATACATTATCATGATGGAAACATACATTATAATGTTTATTTTAATTACATTCTAATGTTTATTTCATTCCAATTTTATGATCGAAATAAACCCTAACATTCGGCCAAGTCGACTTTATGACTGCCACAGTTGCTGGCAGTCCTAAATACTTCTAGGACTGCCATAAATTGTGGCAGTCCTGTTGTATCCATTTCAAGACTGCCACAAATTCTGGCAGTCCTAGAAGTATTTAGGACTGCTAACAATTGTGGCAGTCCTGAAGTAGACTTCTTGTACAACAGTCCATTTCAGGACTGCCACAATTTTTGGCAGCCCTTAAGAGCTAAAAAAAAAAGAATAAAATAAAATAAACTAGGGTTTGGAGAAAGAGATGTGAGAAAGTTGGTTTATTTTTATTCTTCTTGTTATTCTTTCTTCTTTCTTCTTGTTTGGAGAAATTAGGTTTGAAGAAAGAGATGTGTGTAAGTTGGTTTAATTTTAAAAAGTTTCATGATTTCCACAAATCAGTTTATTTTCTTCTGTTCTTCTTTCTTGGAGAAAATAAGGTTTGGAGAAATGTTTGAGGGACTTGGGGTTGAGGAAGAAGACAAGAGGAAACAAAATAAAAGAATTGACTTTTATACCTACAAATGGGATGGCCGTGAGTAATTTTTTCAATGGCAAACTTGTAAATAAATCAAAGTTTAGTTTGGGCTAGTCATGATAAAAAAAAAATGATGTGCCTTTATAAGTAGTAATTATAAAGGTACTTTATTCGTTACTCAGGACTAGTCTATTTTTTTTTTTTTTGTATATTTACAAGCTTGTCACTTAAAAAATTACTCAGAAGTGGTCCAAATATTGCTATATAAGTCACTTTTGTTTTTTGTTTTTTTTCTCTTTTTCTTCTCTTTTCTCTTCCAAAATTTCTCTCGATTCATGTTCATGCCTAAATTTCATCTTCTAGTAACTAAAATTTGGTTTAGTATTCATTCTAGACGAATTTTTGAAGTTTTGAACCTATTTTAGTGTTAAGAACTTCAAAAATTCGTCCACAGTCGCGACGGGGACGATGATGGACTATCAAATTTTTTTAAAATCATACCAATTGGAAGAACTGTCAAAAAAATTTATAGTTTTACATAAACCATTGAACATGTAGAATGTACAATCAATCTATTTTGGACCTAACAAAAATGTTGACAGTCCTAGCAGCATATAGGACTGTCAAAAAAATTTAGCAGTCCTTCGTGTCGTCAATTCCTATACCATAACAAATGGGTTCGAAACACTTTTTTCTGAAACCATAGTCAAAAGGGCCAAACACACATATAGGACTTGCCAGACTTGTACCGATTAGCCATAGTAGGCAGCAGCTTATTCATATGGTGCTAGTCATAAGAAAAATGTAATCTGATCAGCCAGTAGTAGAAGTCATATAAACATCATTTAATTTACAAGAAAAGTGTCACTCATGATAAAACTTCTACGAAGTCCACCTAGTTTGAATATTTAGATATTGTTGGGTTTGAAGTTTGTCACATTCTAAGTAAAAAATGGACTGTTCTGAGTAATTTTTTCTCTAAACTGGACTAGTCCTGAGTAAGAAATAAAGTGCCCTTATAATTAGCCTATATAATAGTTCCAAATTTACCGAATCACACTATCAACGGAGGAGTTTGATAAAGTTTTGGTGCAAGCGAAGCCAAATTCCAAGTCCACCAAGTGTTTGTTCTTATGCCTCAGTGGAAGATTGTATGCTATATCTCGAAGAGGTGTGGGTCATTCGTTGTCTTTACTAGAATATGTCGGTGGTGGTTGTGGTGGTGGTGGTGCATGTATCACGAAAGTTGGATCAGGTCGTTGGGCTAGCATTTCCAAAATATATATTTGAGCCACCAAATGAACGACACGTTTGAGAAGACGTCCATTCAAGATGCAAACAGATTTGGCTCCAAACACTTTTGGATGAAATGATTCGGAATAGACCTTAGTATATTTGATTTTAAAGCTCTTGGATCCCTCCCTTGCCTATCCATCTTCTTTTCATCTATATTCTTGTTTTGATGTTCTTCTTCTCGTTAACCTCATCACTAGAGGTCCTTTCGTAATTTTCTTTTTCTTCAATGATGACCCATCACGAAACTAAAATAGGTGGGGGGTGGTGGGAGATAGGGCCGTTTCTGAGGCTACGTACAAATACTAAAAAAAATTGACCTAAAAAGTACTTTTTCTAACCACTCTTAAAAGAGTTCTTTTTCACGTTCTAAGGGCCATAATAGTGTTTTTCCTAAACACAAATAGGAAGGCCTAAATCTAAAAATAGAGATTTCATACAGAAAATTTACTGTACCGAAATATATTTCTTACAAACTAGACCAAAGGAAACAAGTTTGAAGAAATTCGTTTAAACGAAACTTGTAGCCATCCAAGATGGCGGAATATCAAAAGTAAGAAAAAGTGAAAAAAAAAAAAAGAAAAAAAAGAAAAGAAATGATGCCAACGTAGTTGGCGGAATTTTAGATTGCTAAAATTCCGCCAACTTTGTTGTCGGAAATATGTGTTGGCCGATTTTTTTTTGTTGGTTCGATTGGTGGGTTTACGGGTTCAATTGATTCATGGTTCACAGGTTTAATTCCATGGTTCACGGGTTCAATTGATTCATGGTTCACGGGTTGCACTTGCTCCCCTTTATTCTTAGTTCACATGTTGCATAGAGACGAGAGATTTGATCTGATTTGATTTGCAACGGTTGTATTTTTATAACGTATACTTACTTTTTCAACGGCTCTCAACGGCTCA
This sequence comes from Iris pallida, assembly GCA_029216955.1. NCBI lineage: Eukaryota > Viridiplantae > Streptophyta > Magnoliopsida > Asparagales > Iridaceae > Iris > Iris pallida. Next base: position 769,943 of record JANAVB010043017.1, read on the forward strand.
TTGTATGAAAATCTCTATAAAAGAAAATTTCAATCTTATTCTTGTACACACCACTTTCTTTCTAATTTTCTTATCCTCTTCTCACTTCTCACCTCCAGCATTTTTTTCACAGAAGAAGTCATCAACTCAATTTTCGCAATGGATAGAAGTCTAACGATACTATGCTCGATTGGTGGTATATTAAATGGGTTAGCCTACGAAGGAGGTTTGACTGAAGTTATTTTAATTGATCGAAATCTTTTATTTGAGAGTTTACGTAATCTAATTATTGATCAGTTTTCTGTTAATTATGAGTTTTTATTGGTACATATTTTTCAGTCTAATTGTATAAATTTAGCTAGTGAAGAAGCATGAAAATTTATTCTTGAAGTTAATATGCAATCACAGTATATTAGTATTTTTGTGACTGCACCACCACCACAAAATATTAGTAGTGCTCCTAGTTCTTCTCATCAAGTTATTCATGTTGCTGAAGAAGAACATGTATTAGATGATAGTAACAATGACGATGAAAATAGTGATGATTTAATTGAAAATTTAGATAATAAATTTGACGATAATGTTGATAGTGTGACCACTCCTGTATTATTTATTGGAAAAGAATTTGAGAATCGTTCTAAATTTAGAAGTTTTATTAGTGATATAGCAATTGAGCATAATTTTACTTGTTCGGCTACTAGAAACAATGCCACCGGAATTGTATATAAATGTAACGTTTCAAGTTGTAACTGGAGAGTGTATGCTAAAGCCATTGGTAACGACGAAAGTTTTGTTATTGCTACGTTAGAAAATCTACATTCTTGTTTAAGTGGACCTACAACAGGGTGTCATCCATTAGCTACTACTATATGGGTTAAGAACAAGATTATTGATAAAATTCGAGACAATCAGTCGTATAGTCCATCTCATATTGTAAAGGATATATATAGGGAACACCGAATACATATTAAATATTGTAAAGCATGGAAAGCTAGAGAAATTGCTCTATCTGAAATAAATGGTAGTTATGTTGATACATATAATAGTCTCGAAGAGTATGCTCTTACAATTATTGAGACGAATCCAGGTAGTAGATGTTGTATAAAGACTACAGAAAATAGTAGTTTTCAAAGAATTTTTATTTGTTTCAAGGCATGCGTTGATAGTTTTTTAAAGGGATGTTTACCTATGATTAGTACTGATGCCACATTTCTTTCATCTAGATATCGAGGTATTTTATTTATTGCTTGTGCTCATGATCTTAACTATCAGTTATATCCAATTGCTTATGCCATTGCTGAAAGTAAAAACACGGATTCTTGGAATTGGTTTTTAAATGGATTGAAAACCGCTTTTGAAGAGGTTCTTTTAATGCATGGAACACAATTTCTTTTATATCAGATAAACAGAAAGGATTGATAAATGTCATGCATGCTACATTTCTAGAATCACCTCATTTTTTTGTATTCAATATTTTAAACAAAATTTAAAATCGGTATGTAGATTGCCTATTTTTCAACGTAGATTAGACTATCTTGCAAGATGTTATAATAAATTTATTTTGTTGAACTTACCATTTGACATACAGTTCATCATTTCAGACAAGTGTGCCACTTTATGTGTTTCATATCTAGAATTCCATCCAGGAATCATTCTACGTGCTCTTACCATTGCGCTGTCTCTACTACGGTTTAAACAAGGCAGCTCTTCGGGAATGTATTGTCTCATCCAGAATTGTCGCATAACACGATCAGCTGGATGGTACATTATATCACCATGGAATATTATGAAGAAATTATGGAGATTGTGGTTGAAGGCTGTAGTTTGTATCTCTGAAGGATTATGCTCTTCAAGTCAGTACGAAAGATATATTACCTATTTGATGTCAAAAACATTATAAGATAATTAACATATTGACTTGATCATCTTTATAGTAGATATATTTTACCTCGTTATAGTTTAGTGAATCAAATTGGCCCCGATATAAAGATACATCCGAGTGTTTACAGTGTACGGGATCTGATGCCGCCGTAATCCACCGTAATGCTGACGGGAAGACACCATCGTCGGTATTAATACGGGAGACCGGTCTACCGATATAAAAATGCTCGTATGACCATACCTAGAAATTATGATCACATGCTATAAGTATACATATTTTGAATGTAAATAAAATTAATTAACAACTTTATACCTGTATTAATGTCATACATCCATTTAAATTTTTCTTCCTTTTATCCACGGAGAGAAATTGTACAAAATTTGACATAGAACTATATAAATATGCTAGCACTGATGTCCCTCAAGCGTGGCGCGTATGTTCGGTCAGGTCAACCAAAAAAGGGAGAAAACGCAAATCTACCTTATCTGATGAGTCTGGGAACAAAATTGCGCTAATTAGGCCTAGTAAGTAGGCTCTAGTGCAAGCAATAACCTGAACATATTATGAAAAAATATTACGGATAAAATTAAATTAACAAATATATTACGCAAATAATAACATTAAATTTATACTTACCCGATCATCATCTACTGAGATCTCTTGATCGCCAATACGATCTAGGCGCAAAAAGTTGTGACGGAGCCAAGTAAACGTCACTAAGTTTTTTCCATATAATTTTGGCACGTCCACGCCTAGGTACTCCATTATCAAAGTTTGAGCTGAAAATGATTCATCAAATATTATAGGTTCACCCGTAATAGGCAATCCTAAAATATTTGCCACATCTGCTAAAATGATAGACATTTCACCAAATGGGAGTTGAAAGGTATTTCGTTCTGGCCACCAACGCTCAACTAAACTGAAGATCAAGTCTCTATTGTGTTGTAGAAAATATATTTGGTCAACATACTGAAAGCCAAATACTCTGATCAATGCCACTTGCTCGGCACTCAACTTCCAATAACCTAGGCCGTTCTCATAACGCCATGAGGGATGCTCTCGTAATCGTTCACCACCATTATAATCATATAACTATATATGAAATGCATAGACAAAGTTATTACTAGGCATGTAAAACATATCAATTATATTGACTTACACGGTTAAATTTTAATATACCTTTCCGAAAAATATTAAACTACATATATGCGAATCACGCTTCTGCTTTATCAAATCAGTAGTAGGTCCTCCGGGAATAAGTCCATCATTTTGACTAGCCATCTGTAAAACAATGATCATGAAAACGGATATTTTTTAGGATGAAGATTATGATTTAAACTATAAAAAATAATTACTTGCGTTCTTCTATCTCTTACTTTTATTTCTGCTCATACTCTACTTTTTTCTCGGATTACTTCTTTCTCCTCAAACTCTAATTCTCTCAGACTTGTTTCTTTTTTTTCTTTCTGGTATTTTTCTGTTTTCTTGTGTGATGTTCAGAGTTGTGCTTCTCTCCTCTTATAGCAAAATTGTCTATGTGCAATCTTTCTCTCTCCCATCTCTCTGCCATATTAGAACCCGTGATCTAGAAAAACAGTAGAACCCGTGAAGCAAGAACGAATGTGAACCACATGAATTATGAATCAACGTGAACCACAAAATGTAGCCATGAATAAAAAACCAATTAATTAAACCCGTGAAGAAAAACCGAGCCAAGAAAAACCGAGCCACAAAAAAAATCAACTACTAAAATTCCGCCAACTTAGTTGGCATCATTTCCTTTTTTTTTTAGGGAATTTTAGCAAATTCTGCCAACTTGGTTGGCAGGATTTTGGTTTTTTATTTTTTATTTTTTTTAACTTTTTTTTACTTTTCTTATTCCGCCATCTGTGATGGCTACGAGTTTCGTTCTTACGAATTACTGCAAACTTGTTTCCTTTGGCCTAATTTGTGAGAAATATATTTCGGTACAGTAAATTTTCTGGATTTCATATTAGTAATATAAACCGAGATTAAAATTTTTGGGGTCTGGTATGATCGCACAGCTTATACATACTAACAAACGGCATTGGCGGGTTTTTGTGTACCTTATACTAATTTTGTGTTGTACAAAGCCAGAACTGGATACTAAGAGATCCAAAGCAAACTGTGATGGATTACCAATGACTTTACACAGTAGCTAAAAATGTAGTGCCCCGTCCCTACATCGTGCCCCGTTCTCCGTCCACGGGGTGCGCGAGAAAGGAACACTGTCGCTATCGACTCGGTCGGGACCGATAGGTAGGGATCGATCGAACGGGAACGGTTGAAATAAAATCTATTCCACGTTATGGAATGGCTTCTTCGGAACTAAGTCCCATATTCAGCGGATAGCACCTCGAGGATTGACTCTGCGGCTGAGTCGAGAGAGACCTCCCGTTGCTATATTTTTTACGCCGCTTGCGTTGTTTTGGCTTTGGTTTTCTGAATACGTTTTCGTGAATGTTTTCGTGAATGTTTTCGATGGTTTTCATGGCTTACATTTCGAAATCGCATTTCCTATCGAATTTCTTGCCTAATACAGTGTTCTAATCGGTTGCTTGTGCGATTTCAGGTAACCGCGTAGGCGACGTCTAGCGCGGCCAACCAGTCTCTCGCCTCAAGCAAAAACTCAAGGTGAGTGGCTGACCTCCTTCGTCTCGACCCTCTATTTCAAAATGAGAACTCGGGTAATGATATTGAATCTGAATAAATTGCTTGAAGAATACAAGTCCTATGTGCTAGAAGAGAAAAAGATGTGTTGAGTAGAAAGGAGATAGAATTATTTTAGGCCTACAAAACAACCAAGTAAATGAATCGATTACATAACAAGCCCCAATGGTGCCCTAAAATATACCTTGTTAACCTACCACGGTCATGGACAACTTGTCGACAAGGGCGATGGTTTCTTCGACCGGCAACCCGGGGCCACAGGACCGACTCGGCCTAGGAAGAAACAGGTTATAGCCGAGCTGGGTAATAGACAATCGGTAAGACGGAGACTTGCATCGGAGCTCGCTACTTGCATTGCAAGGGTCCCGTATTACCAGGCTATGTCCAGGATGGCTAGTTAATGCCAGTGACCTCCACATCAAACATTTGATATAATTTGTTATCAACTACCAGGGAAGGTGATGGTAAGTTTTATGTTACACGGTGCGCTCTGCCGAGGAAAATTCTGGTGTAACTTACTTGGGTTATGTTTCGTCAAAATGCTTCGTATGAAAATGTCTAGGATGGCTAGAAAGACTACTAAAAGCAAGTTGTATAATTTTATCTAAATTCTTGAACCAAATGAGAGCCTGGAAATTAATTAGCCACTCGCCAGTACATGTTGATTGTACTGATCCTCGCTCTCTCTATAGGTACGATAAATCGGAAGGAGCGTGCTACATGAAGGGAGGCAACGCTCGTGTGTTTTGAAGCTTCATTCGTACGGTCGAAGCTAAGATCAAACCTTTTAAAGACTCCACTGTTGAAGATCAGAAGACAGATGGAGCGACTTCCCACCATCCCAGTTGGTTTTGTAATTCTGGTTGTATAATCAAGGGATGAAATGTATGGAATGACTATCTCATCAACGTTCATTTTGTAATGGAGTCAGTTTGTAAAAAGTCCGTGCGACGTCCTTGTATCGAGTATGTAAAATGATGTTTATTATCAATAAAGCTTAAGTTTTCTTCTTTATAATGTGTGTTCAATTGTACCCTGCGCATTCTCTTGTTGTTGTGTTTCAGATAACCTTATGACTATGCCTTGTGCGAGCGCAATTTAGGTTCTCATGACATCACGCCCGGGGGATGACTATCGATTCTACGGAATCGAAACGTGACATATTGGTATATAAAATTATGCGAAGCGCCTGAATCAAATAACACACGAGCAGGCACATTATTGAAATTTAGTATACCTGACACTACTGTATCTGACGCAAGCGCTTCATCTCGAGTCATGGCGTAGACACGGCCCTGAGTGTTGGGCGACGATCTTGGCCATTTTGCGGTATGGGTTGATTGGCTCGAGGCGCTGGGATGTGATTTCCTGGACGGTGCTGTTGGGGCGCCGTTGGGTTCGGCCTTCTGGCGGATAATCAGTACGAACGTGGCCCCTCTTGCCACAGTTCCAGCATCCACCCTCTGGTATCTGGCAGACGTCGATAGTGTGACCGACATGGTAACATCGGTTATAGTAAGGCCATGGATCACGCCCTTGATATCCGCCTTGTTGCCCATTGTTTGGACGCTTGGTCACATTGTTTCCTCCCACGTGGCTAGGACATTTGTGATTGTAGGTATGCACAGCGTCGGCAGCACCTGGAGGGTATTGGCGTTCAAGGCGGAGGACGTGATTGAGAGACTTCCCCATCGTTTTGTATTTTGGAACAGACACATGGGCGTAAATAGATGGTCATAGACCCACTTCAAACTGTCGAGCACGACTCGCCATGGAGGGCATGAAGTCTCCAGCAAATTTGGCTAACTAATTGAACTCTGCTGCGTACTGCCACACCGTCATATTCCCTTGCCTTAGCTGCATAAATTCATTCTACTTCTCTTGTCGAACGGCTTCGGAAAGGTACTCGATCTCGAATGCCTCTCGAAAGGTGGCCCAAGAAATTGTCGATGTCTCGTTGTCGCGTCTGATTGCTCGCTTTTGCACGGCCCACCAGTCGTGCGCATTCAATCGGAGTAGATGTTGAGCGCATGCGACTTTCTTGGACTCATCGACGCCCAGAAGCTCAAACCGGTCTTCCAACTCCTCCAGCCAATCGATCGCCAACGAAGGGTCTTAAGTACCGCAGAAGAAAGTACGGAAGCTCTTTGTGAATTTTGACACATCAAAGTTGGAACTTCTCGGTGCTGCAGGCATAAGCTTGGGTACCTCCTGTTCGACTTCACTTTGTCTGGCCGCAGGCTCGGTTATGGCATGGGTTGTCGCGGAGTTGTTGTTGTTGGCCACTACTGTCTGGACAATATGCTGAAGAGTATCAAGCTGCTTCTGCTGCAACTTGAATTGTGCATCGAATCGGGCCTCGAACTGAGTCTGGCGTGCCTCCGTCTCCCGTCGACGTTGCTCATTCAGACGTTGACTCTCCTGTCGATGTTGCTCATTCAGACGTTGATTCTCCTGATCTTGTTGTTGTTGCGCTTCCAGCATTCGCAACATCCTTTCCATGGCGTCGTTAGAGGGTCCGGGCCTCGAGCTACTCGAGCCGCTCGAAGCACTTTCTTCGTTCGCCGCCACGTTCACCGCCTCACCTTCTGGGATTTTGAAGGTAAAATACATTAGTCATAAAACTTATTACGGACTCACTCGTATGGAACGACATATCTCATCGACACGAGACCAACGATTTTGAGACTGGAAACTCGACACTAGAGGCCAAGGACGTAAAGCCGTGCTTTGATACCAATACTCACAAACTTAGCCTGTGTTGACGGGATTATCTGTATCGGCGGTCAAAAGATCGGTCTTGACGTGATAGTTCTAGATATGAAGGACTTTGACATCATTCTGGGAATGGATTGGCTCGGGCGGTGCAATGCAACCATAGACTGCACCGGAAAGACGGTCACCTTCCGTATAACAGAAGTGCCTAAATTCTGCTTTTCGTGTGGTGAGACGTCGTCGACCTGTATGTTGATCTCGGCAACTTCCGCTCGGAGGATGCTGCATTCTGGGTGCGAAGGCTTTTTGGCGTCCGTCAAGACATGCGACAGGATGGTGCAAACGCGGATCAGACCGACGTTGTGGCTGAATTCCCCGATGTGTTCCCGGACGAGCTACCCGACATGTCCTCCGACCGAGAAATCGAGTTTAGCATCGATACATTCCCTGATACCCGACCGATTTCCAAGGCCCCGTACAGAATGGCCCCCGTCGAGCTGAATAAACTCAAGGTCCAGTTACAAGAGTTACTCGACAGATGATTTATTCGGCCTAGTGTTTCACCGTGGGGACCGCCCATGTTGTTCATGAAGAAGAAGGATGGGTCCATGCGTCTGTGCATCGATTACCGAGAGCTGAACAAGGCCACCATCCGGAACAAGTACCCATTGCCCCGTATAGACGACTTATTCGATCAACTGCAAGGCGCCTCGGTATTTTTGAAGATTGATCTCCGCTCGGGCTATCATCAACTCAAGATCAAGTCAGACGACGTGCAAAAGTCAGCCTTTCGCACTCGGTACGGCCATTACGAGTTCTTGGTGATGCCATTCGGCCTGACGAACTCCCCTGCCGCCTTCATGGATCTAATGAATCGGGTATTTCGACCCTTTCTTGATAAATTTGTGGTGGTCTTCATTGACGATATTCTTGTCTACTCGAAGGACATGGTACAACATGCAGAACATCTACGGGCCGTGCTCCAGACACTTCGAGAGAATGAGTTGTATGCAAAGCAGAGTAAGTACGAATTTTGGCTAAACAGCGTATCCTTTCTTGGTTACATCATTTCGTCCGAAGGTATTGCAGTCGATCCGAAGAAAGTGAAAGCTGTTGCTGATTGGAAGCGGCCTGCGTCTGCTAGTGAGATTCGAAGCTTTCTTGGTTTGGCGGGATACTATCGACGCTTCGTGAAAGACTTCGCGAAAATTGCATCGCCATTGACTCGCCTCACTCAAAAAGGAGTCATGTATGAGCGGTCGGATGACTGTGAAGCTTCCTTCCAGGAGCTAAAACAGCGACTAATTTTGGCCCCTATACTCGCACTTCCGGATGGGCCAGAGGGTTTTCAGATTTTCAGCGATGCTTCAGGCCAGGGCTTGGGATGTGTGCTCATGCAGCGAAACAAGGTGATATCCTTCGCCTCCAGACAATTAAAGCCGCACGAGAAGAACTATCCTACGCACGACTTGGAGTTAGCGACGATTGTGTTCGCATTGAAATTGTGGCGTCACTATCTATATGGCGTGGCGTGCATGATCTATACTGACCACAAGAGCCTCAAGTATCTCTTCATCCAGAAGGAATTGAACTTGCGACAGAGGCGCTGGCTCGAACTGATCAAAGACTATGACTTGACGATCGACTACACTCCGGGCAAGGAAAATGTCGTGGCGGACGCTCTGAGTCAAAAATATCTTACCTCGCTATCCATAAACCGCAGACTACTACAAGATCTAGAAGAAATGGGTATCGACCTCCGGGTTCGATTCAGGGATGTACGGTTGGTGCAGCTGCAGTTAGAGCCGAGTTTGCTGGAAAAGATCATGGACGCTCAGAAAGATGATCCGTACCTGAAGAAAATGTACGAGCGAATTTCGACAGGTAGTGCGACCGACTTTGCGGAAGATAAGACCGGCGTGCTGAGATTGAATGGCCGACTATGTGTTCCAGATGATTCAGAACTACGAAAGGAGATAATGTCGGAGGCACATTATACGAAATATACCTTGGATCCAGGCAGTACCAAGATGTATAAGGACCTCCGCACGACCTTCTGGTAGCACGGGATGAAGAGAGATGTGGCGCTCTTCGTGTCGCAATGCATGGCCTGTCAGCAGGTGAAAGCTGAGCATCAGCGACCGGGCGGGGAGATGCAGAACCTTGCTATTCCAGAGTGGAAATGGGATCACGTCACTATAGACTTTATTTTTGGCCTGTCGAAGACACCACGGGGGAACGACGTCATCTGGGTCATCGTCGATCGATTAACCAAGTCAGCGCACTTTATTGCCATCAAAATTACTTGGAGCGTTGATCGCCTCGCGCAGATTTATCTTGACGAGATAGTACGGCTGCACGGAGTTCTAGTATCCATTATCTCTGATCAGGATTCACGGTTCATGTCACGATCCTGGAGTAGCCTTCAATCGGCGTTGGGTACCAAGTTGCAGTTCAGCTCAGCTTATCATCCTCAGACCGACGGCCAAACGGAGCGCGTTAATCAGATCCTCGAAGACATGCTACGACTCTATGCAATTGACTTCAAATCAAACTGGGACGTCCACCTACTGTTGGCGGAATTTGCATACAACAATAGCTACCAGTCCAGCATCCAAATAGCGCCGTATGAAGCTTTGTACGGCCGGAAGTGCAGATCGCCCATTTGCTGGGATGAAGTCGGAGAACGGCAGATACTCGGCCCGGAGCTGGTAGAACAGACTGTAGAAAAGGTCAAGCTAATTCGAAAAAGACTGAAGATTGTACAGAGTCGGCAAAAGAGCTACGCCGACACCCATCGAAGACCGCTTGAGTTTCAGGTGGACGATCACGTGTTCCTGAAGGTGTCGCCCATGCGAGGAGTTACCCGGTTCGGCATGAAGGGAAAGCTGAGTCCGAGATTCGTTGGACCGTTCGAAATACTCGAGCGGGTCGCTCCAGTGGCCTATAAAATTGCCCTACCGTCGGTGCTCGAAGGTGTGCACAACGTCTTCCACGTCTCTCATCTGCGGAAGTATATGCACGACCCTAGCCACGTGGTGGATTTTGGCCAGCTGGAGCTAAAGTCCGACTTTTCCTATGTTGAAGAGCCAGTTCAAATCTTAGAACGCAAGGATAAGCTGCTGCGAGTCGAGTGATCCCTCTTGTTCGCGTACTCTGGAGGAACCATGCGGCGGAAGAGTCGACATGGGAACTCGAGTCAGAGATGAAAGAAAAGTTTCCTTCATTATTTTCATAGAGGTAGTTTCTGTTCTTAAGTTTCATGGACGAAAATTTTTCTTTATTGGCTATAGTGTAGTGCCCCGTCTCTACATCGTGCCCCGTTCTCCGTCCATGGGGTGCGCGAGAAAGGAACACTGTCGCTATCGACTCGGTCGGGACCGATAGGTCAGGATCGATCGAATCGATCGAACGGAAACGGTTGAATTAAGATCTATTCCACATTATGGAATGGCTTCTTCGGAACCAAGTCCTATATTCAGCGGGTAGCGCCTCGAGGATTGACTATGCGGCTGAGTCGGGAGAGACCTCCCGTTGCTCTGTTTTTTACGCCGCTTGCTTTGGTTTTGGCTTTGGTTTTCTGAATACGTTTTTGTGAATATTTTCGATGGTTTTCATGGCTTACATTTTGAACTCGCATTTCCTATCGAACTTTTTGCCTAATACAGTATTCTAATCGGTTGCTTGTGCGATTTCAGGTAATCGCGTAGGCGACATCTAGCGCGGCCAACCAGTCTCTCGCCTCAAGCAAAAACTCAAGGTGAGTGGCTGACATCCTTCGTCTCGACCCTCTATATTCAAAATGAGAACTCGGGTAATGATATCGAATTTGAATGAATTGCTTGAAGAATACAAGTCCTATGTGCTAGAAGAGAAAAAGATGTGTTGAGTAGAAAGAAGATAGAATTATTTTAGGCCTGCAAAACAATCAAGTAAATGAATCGATTACATAACAAGTCCCAACGGTGCCCTAAAATATACCTTGTTAACCTACCACGGTCATGGACAACTTGTCGACAAGGGCGATGGTTTCTTCGAGCGGCAACCCGGGGCCATGGGGCCGACTCGGCCTAGGAAGAAACAGATTATAGCCGAGCTGGGTAATAGGCAATCGGTAAGACGGGGACTTGCATCGAAGCTCGTTACTTGCGTTGCAAGGGTCCCGTATTACCAGGCTATGTCAAGGATGGCTAGTTAATGCCAGTGACCTCCACATCAAACATTTGATATAATTTGTTATCAACTAACAGGGAAGGTGATGGTAAGTTTTATGTTGCACGGTGCGCTCTGCCGAGGGAAATTCTGGTGTAACTTACTTGGGTTATGTTTCGTCAAAATGCTTCGTATGAAAATGTCTAGGATGGCTAGAAAGACCACTAAAAGCAAGTTGTATAATTTTATCTAAATTCTTGAACCAAATAAGAGCCTGAAAATTAATTAGCCACTCGCCAGTACATGTTGATTGTACTGATCCTTGCTCTCTCTACAGGTACGATAAATTGGGAGAAGCGTGCTACGTGAAGGGAGGCAACGCTCGTGTGTTTTGAAGCTTCGTCCGTGCGGTCGAAGCTTGGATCAAACCTTTTAAAGACTCCGCTATTGAAGATCAGAAGACAGATGGAGCGACTTTCCACCATCCAAGGTGGTTTTGTAATTCTGGTTGTATAATCAAGGGATAAAATGTATGGAATGACTATCTCATCGACGTTCATTTTGTAATGGAGTCAGTTTGTAAAAAGCTCGCACGGCGCCCTTGTATCGAGTCTGTTAAATGATGTTCATTATCAATAAAGCTTAAGTTTTCTTCTTTATAATGTGTAGTACCCCGTCCCTATATCGTGCCCCGTTCTTGTCTACAGGGTACGCGAGAAAGGAACACTGTCGCTTTCGATTTGGTCGGGACCGATACGTCGGAATCGGCCGAGTTGATCGAAACGGGAACGGTTGAATTAAGATCCATTCCACGTTATGGAATGGCTTCTTCGGAACCAAGTCCCATATTCAGCGGGTTGCGCCTCGAGGATTGGCTCTGCGGCTGAGTCGGGAGAGACCTCCCGTTTCTCTGGTTTTCATGCCGTACTTGAATTGGCTTTGGCTTTGGTTTTCGTGAATGCGTTTTTCGTAAATGTTTTCGATTGGTTTTCGTGACGCGTTTTCGAGCTTCGCATTCATATTGAATATCCTTGAATTATACAGTGTTCTAATCAGTTGCTTATGCGATTGCAGGTGATCGCGTAGGCGACGTCAGCACAGCCAACTGGTCGCTCGCTTGAAGCAAGCCTAAGGCGAGTGGCTGACCTCCTTCGCCTCGTCCATCTACTTCAAAACTCAATATGTGAAGTAAAATGAATGCTTGTCATAATAGTGTAAAATCAAAGAAATCATAGCACGATTCTTCACGAAAAACTTGTTACCAACTGCTGGTATTGGAAATAGAACATGTTCTTTATGCAAAACCACTTAGCCTATGCAAAGCAATGAATGAATCGATTAACGTTTATCGCAACGATACGGCTAAGTAAGCAAAACGGTCATTGGACAACTTGTCGACAAGGTGTAGTTTCCTCGAACGGTTGCCTAGGCCAAGGGACCGATTCGGCCCGGGAGGAACGAGAATAGCAAGCGCCAACCCTTTATCGGCGTGAGTTATGCGGGCACTTTCGCACAGGGCTACCCGACGCGAAAGGGGCGTCGTCTAACCAATGTTATAGTCCGAGATGGCTTGACATTGCCAGTGGCCTTTACACCCTTCTTCTCTGCTTAACAAGTGCACGGGACACGGGATAAAATGTGATAGTTGCTTAATGTTACACAATTTCATATGCTTGCCTCAAAATATGTTAACATGCAAATCGAGCAGGACGGCTAGAAAGATTATTGAAACAGCTAGCTAACATGTTTATGAAACTTCTTGAATCAAATACAGAGCTTGGATTTAATTAGCCATTCGCCAGTACATGTGTTTTGTGCTGATCCTCGCTCTTTGTAGGTCCCGCGAACCAGGAAGGACGCGCCAACTAGCTCGGCGGCGTTCGTGACTTTTGAAGCTTCGGCCGTGCGTCGAAGACTTTCTCTGCGACTCCCCTTTTGAAGGCTCTCGACAGTCCAAGAAAGATGACTCAGCGTCCCTCCCATCCAGGTCACTGGAGTACTTTTGTATATTGAGGGATGTGTGCAATGTATGGAACGACTATCTCATCGGCACTCTTTTATAATCGAGTCATGTTGTAGCCCGCGCGGCAATGAGTACCGGAGTCTGTAAATGATGTTCATTATCAATAAAGAATCAAGTTCCTTTAATTACTGTGTGATTCAATTTGTCTGCGTACTCTCTTAGATCTCGTGTCTCGGATTGCCTTATGACTATGCCTTGTGCGATCGCAAATTAGGTTCGCACGGCATCACGCCCGGGGGCCGACTATCGATTCGACGGAATCGGGGCGTGACATAATGGTATCAGAGCACGGCTTTACGTCCTTGGCCTCCAGTGTCGAGTTCTAGTCTCCAACCGTTGACCTGGTGTCGATGAGAAGAGTTGTTCCATACGCTGAACCCAGAACATTTTCTGAAACTAACGAGAGTTGCCTTTCCTTTTTCCCTGCAGTTACGGGAGCTCAGGCGGAAGACGAGACGAGCGCTTCCAGCGGCTCGAGTACTTCTAGACCCGAGCGTTCCGTCAACCCAACGGGAAAGACGCCTACTGTACCCGGACCTTCCGGCGACCCGATGCAACGTATGCTGCAGATGCTTGAAATGTAGCAACGTCAAAACGAGCTCCATCGTCAGCAAGCGAAGGCTCATCAGACTCAATTTGAGAATCGGTTCGAGGCTCAATTCCAGCTGCAGCAGCAGCAGCTGAATACCCTCCAGCAGATCGTACAGTCTGTCGTCGGCAACAACAACAACTCAACGATGACACCTGCCGTGACCAAGCCTGCGGTTCGATCTAACGAAGCTGAACCAGAGGCGTCTGTGCTCTCACCTGCAGCACCGAGAAGTTCTAACTTCGACGTGTCGAAATTCATGAAAAGCTGCCGTACTTCCTTCAACGGCACAGAAGATCCCTCCGTGGCGATCGACTGGTTGGAGGAGCTGGAAGACAAGTTCGAGCTGCTGGATGTCAAAGACTCGAAGAAAGCCGCGTGTGCTCAACTTTTACTTCGAATGAACGCGCACGATTGGTGGGCTGTGCAGAAGCGGGCTATTCGACGTGAAGACAAGACGGCGGCGATCTCATGGGCGACATTCAGAAAGGCGTTCGAGAATGAATATCTTTCTGCAGCAGTGCGACAGGAAAAGGAAAACGAATTCATGCAGTTGACGCAAGAGAATATGACTGTACGACAATATGCGATCGAATTCAACAAACTGGCCAAGTTCGCTGGAGATTATCTACCTACCACTGCGAGTCGAGCTAAACGATTTGTAGTGGGCCTGTGTTCCACTATCCGTGCTCATGTCTCGGTGCCGGAATACAAAACTATGGACGAGGCACTCAACCACGCCTTCCGTCTGGAGTCCGAGTATCCTCCTACTACTACCGGCGCTATTAACTTTAATAACAAACGCCATAGTAATGCGGAAGGCAACAATGCTCATAAGCGTCAAAATCGCGGCAACGGAGGCGGCAACCAAACGAAGGATCGAGTAGTCTGCGAGTTCTGCCACAAGGAGGGGCACTTGGCCGTCGAGTGCCGATTGAGGAGCGGGGCATGTTTCGTTTGCGGCAACAAAAATCACGTCACGAAGAACTGTCCGGAAGCTAGGCCGAACCAACGCCCCCAACAGCACCATCAGAAATGAGGCCAAGCACCTCGGGCTCCATCGACCGCACAACCGAATAGCCAAGATCATCGCCCCAACGCTCAGGGCTGCGTCTACGCCATGACTCGGGACGAAGCGCTTGCATCTGATACAGTCATGACAGGTATACTGCAATTCAATAATAAACCTGCTCGTGTATTGTTTGATTCAGGTGCCACGCATAGTTTTATATCGGCGAACTTTGCCGCCGAGCACAAATTCTCCTTGACCCCACTGGGCCTCGATCTCTCTGTTAACGTACCGTCGGACAAGCCACTACTTACAAATTTAGTCTGCGGAGACGGAATCATCTGTATAGATGGTCAAAAGGTTAGTCTCGATGCGATAGTTCTAAATATTAAGGACTACGATATCATTCTGGGGATGGATTGGCTCGGTCCGTGCAACGCAACCATAGACTGCGCTGGAAAGAAGGTCACATTCCGCATACCTGGAGTACCTGAATTCTGCTACTCGTATGGTGAGGCGTCGCCGACCTGCATGGTGATCTTTGTAATATCTGCTCGACGGATGCTGCATTCCGGGTGCGAAGGCTATCTAGCTTCTATTCGAGACATGGGACATGATGGTGCAAACGCGGGTCAGACCGACGTTGTGGCAGAATTCCTCGATGTGTTCCCGGACGAGTTGCCCGACATGCCGCCCGATCGAGAGATTGAGTTCACTATCGATACCTTCCCCGACACTCGATCGATCTCGAAGACCCCGTACAGAATGGCCCCTGCAGAGCTTATGGAACTCAAGGTACAGTTACAGAAATTGCTCGACAAGGAATTCATCCGACCCAGCGTCTCGCCGTGGGGAGCGCCCGTGCTGTTTGTCAAGAAGAAGGATGGCTCTATGCGTCTTTGTATCGACTACCGCGAGCTGAATAAAGCCACCGTCCGGAACAAATACCCCCTGTCCCGTATAGATGATTTGTTTGATCAGCTTCAAGGAGCCACGGTATTCTCTAAAATTGATCTGCGTCCGGGTTACCATCAACTCAAGATCAAGCCGGACGATGTGCCGAAGTCTGCCTTCCGCACTCGATACGGCCATTACGAGTTCCTGGTAATGCCGTTCGGCCTAACGAACGCCCCTGCTGCTTTCATGGATTTAATGAATCGGATGTTTCGACCATTCCTTGACAAGTTCGTAGTAGTCTTTATCGACGATATACTCGTCTACTCGAAGAATAGGCAGCAACACACTGAGCATCTGCGGACCGTGCTTCAGACCCTTCGAGAAAATTAACTATATGCGAAGCGAAGCAAATGTGAATTCTGGCTTAGCAGCGTCGTATTCCTCGGACACATCATTTCTGCTGAAGACATCGCGGTCGATCCAAAGAAAGTTGAAGCCGTCGTTGATTGGAAGCGGCCAACGTCCGTCAGCGATATTCGAAGTTTCCTTGGCTTAGCGGGATACTATCGACGCTTCGTGAAAGACTTCGCGAAGATCGCATCGCCTCTGACTCGCCTCACCCAGAAAGGAGTCGCATTCGAATGGTCAGACGATTATGAAGCTTCATTCCAAGAATTAAAGCAACAGCTCGTCTCGGCCCCGATACTCGCACTTTCAGAAGGGACTGAGGGTTTCCAGATATTCAGCGACGCGTCCGGTCAGGGCTTGGGGTGTGTGCTGATGCAGCGGAACAAGGTGACATCTTTTGCTTCCCGACAGCTAAAGCCGCACGAGAAAAATTATCCCACGCACGACCTGGAGTTAGCGGCAATTGTGTTTGCGTTGAAATTGTGGCGTCACTATCTCTATGGCGTGGCGTGCACGATCTATACCGATCACAAGAGCCTCAAGTATCTATTCACGCAGAGGGAACTGAACTTGCGGCAGAGGCGCTGGCTTGAACTGATCAAGGATTACGACTTGACTATCGACTATACGCCGGAAAAGGGAAATGTTGTGGCGGACGCCTTGAGTCGGAAGTACATTGCCTCGTTATCCATCGACCCCAGACTGCTACGTGACCTAGAAGAGATGGGCATCGAGCTCCGAGTCAGATTCCGAAATGTGCAGTTGGCAAAGTTGCAGTTAGAGCCGAGCTTGCTTGATAAGATCAAGACCGCTCAGACGGACGATCCATACCTGAAGAAAGTACGAGAGCTGATCTTGACGGACAGGACGACCGATTTTGCGGAAGACGAAACCGGCGTGCTTCGATTGAAGGGTAGGCTATGCGTTTCGGACAATTCAGAACTCAGAAAGGAGATCCTGTGCCCACTATACGAAATACACCTTGCATCCCGGTAGCACAAAGATGTACAAGGACCTCCGCACAAACTTCTGGTGGCACGGGATGAAAAGAGACGTGGCACTCTTCGTATCGCAATGCATGGCCTGTCTGCAGGTGAAAGCTGAGCACCAAAGACTGGGCAGAGAGATGCAGAATCTGGCGATTCCAGAATGGAAGTGGCAGCACGTGTGCATGGATTTCATTATTGGTCTGCCAAAGACGCCGCAGGAAAATGATGCTATCTGGGTCATCGTCGATCGATTAACCAAGTCAGCACATTTTATTGCCATCAAAGTTACTTGGAGCGTTGATCGCCTGGCGCAGATATATCTTGATGAGATAGTACGGCTGCACGGAGTTTCAGTATCCATCGTCTCTGATCGGAATTCACGGTTCATGTCGCAATTCTGGAGTAGCCTTCAGTCGGCGCTGGGTACCAAGCTGCAGTTCAGCTCAGCTTACCATCCTCAGACCGACGGCCAAACGGAGTGCGTTAATCAGATCCTCGAAGACATGCTACGACTCTGCACAATTGACTTCAAATCAAGCTGGGACAATCATCTACCTCTGGCCGAATTTGCGTACAACAATAGCTATCAATCCAGCATTCAAATGGCGCCGTATGAAGCCTTGTACGGGCGCAAGTGCCGATCACCCATTTGCTGGGACGAAGTCGGAGAGCGGCAGATTCTCAGCCCAAAACTGGTGGAACAGACCGTGCAGAAAATTCGGCTCATTCGAGAAAGACTAAAGACTGCGCAGAGTCGTCATAAAATCTATGCGGACGTTCATCGTTGGCCTCTCGAGTTTCTAGATGGCGATCACGTGTTTCTCAAAGTGTCGCCCATGCAGGAAGTTACTCGGTTCGGCGCAAAAGGAAAGTTGAGTCCGAGATTCGTTGGGCCGTTCGAAATACTCGAACGGGTCGTGCCAGTGGCTTACAAAATTGCCCTACCGCCGGCGCTTGAAGGTGTACACAATGTATTCTATGTCTCTCAACTGCAGAAGTACGTGCACGATCCGAGCCACGTGGTAGACTTTGGCCAGCTGAAGCTAAAGTCCGACTTATCCTACGTTGAAGAGCCAGTTCAAATCATTGAACGCAAGGATAAGCTGCTGCGAAATCGAGCGATCCCTCTTGTCCGCGTCCTCTGGACGAACCACTCGGTCGAAGAGTCGACGTGGGAGCTTGAATCGGAGATAAAGGAAAAATTTCCTTCATTGTTCTCTTAGAGTTAGGTTCCATCTTTAAATTTCGAGGACGAAACTTTTTATTAGTTGGTTATGGTGTAGTGCCCCGTCCCTACATCGTGCCCCGTTCTTGTCCACGGGGTGCGTGAGAAAGGAACACTGTCGCTATCGATTCGGTCGAGACCGATAGGTCGGAATCGACCGAGTTGATCGAAACGGAAACGGTTGAATTAAGATCCATTCCACGTTATGGAATGGTTTCTTCGGAACCAAGTCCCATATTCAGCGGGTTGCGCCTCGAGGATTGGCTCTGCGGCTGAGTCGGGAGAGACCTCCCGTTGCTCTGGTTTTCATGCCGCACTTGAATTGGCTTTGGCTTTGGTTTTCGTGAATGCATTTTTCGTGAATGTTTTCGATGGGTTTTCGTGACGCGTTTTCGAGCTTCGCATTCATATCGAATATCCTTGAATTATACAGTGTTCTAATCAGTTGCTTATGCGATTGCAGGTGATCGCGTAGGCAACGTCAGCGCAGCCAACCGGTCGCTCGCTTGAAGTAAGCCTAAGGCGAGTGGCTGACCTCCTTCGCCTCGTCCCTCTACTTCAAAACTCAATATGTGAAGTAAAATGAATGCTTGTCATAATAGTATAAAATCAAAGAAATCGTAGCACGATTCTTCACGAAAAACTTGTTACCAACTGCTGGTATTGAAAATAGAACATGTTCTTTATGCAAAACCACTTAGCCTATGCAAAGCAATGAATGAATCGATTAACGTTTATTGCAACGATACGGCTAAGTAAGCAAAACGGTCATTGGACAACTTGTCGACAAGGTGTAGTTTTCTCGAACGGTTGCCTAGGCCAAGGGATCGATTCGGCCCGGGAGGAACGAGAATAGCAAGCGCCAACCCTTCATCGGCGTGAGTTATGCGGGCACTTTCGCACAGGGCTCGCTACCCGACGCGGGGGCGTCGTCTAACCAATGCTATAGTCCGAGATGGCTTGACATTGCCAGTGGCCTTCACACCCTTTCTTCTCTGCTTAACAAGTGCACGGGACACGGGATAAAATGTGATAGTTGCTTAATGTTACACAATTTCATATGCTTGCCTCAAAACATGTTAACATGCAAATCGAGCATGACGGCTAGAAAGATCATTGAAACAACTAGCTAACATGTTTATGAAACTTCTTGAATCAAATGCAGAGCTTGAATTTAATTAGCCATTCGCCAGTACATGTGTTTTGTGCTGATCCTCGCTTTTTGTAGGTCCCGCGAACTAGGAAGGACACGCCAACTAGCTTGGCGGCGTTCGTGACTTTTGAAGCTTCGGCCGTACGTCGAAGACTTTCTCTGCGACTCCCCTTTTGAAGGCTCTCGACAGTCCAAGGAAGATGACTCAGCGTCCTTCACATCCAGGTCACTGGAGTACTTGTGTATATTGAGGGATGTGTGCAATGTATGGAACGACTATCTCATCGGCACTCTTTTGTAATCGAGTTATGTTGTAGCCCGCACGGCAATGAGTCTTGTACCGGAGTCTGTAAATGATGTTCATTATCAATAAAGAATCAAGTTCCTTTAATTACTGTGTGATTCAATTTGTCTGCGTACTCTCTTAGATCTCGTGTCTCGGATTGCCTTATGACTATGCCTTGTGCGATCGCAAATTAGGTTCGCACGGCATCACGCCCGGGGGACGACTATCGATTCGACGGAATCGGGGCGTGACATAATGTGTGTTCAATTGTACCCTGTGCATTCTCTTGTTGTTGTGTTTCGGATAACCTTATGACTATGCCTTGTGCGAGCACAATTTAGGTTCGTACGGCATCACGCCCGGGGGACGACTATCGATTCTACGGAATCAGTGAGTGACAGAAAAACCCGGGTCCCCTACCAATTTTCAAAAACTCCAGGTAACATAAACCAAATTTGCCCATAATAATTTCAACTTGACTCTTTAACAGCAATTTTGTTGCTACTACATATCCGATTTGACCAATGGATGAATATGCAAGCATACGTTTTATGCTTGTTTGAGTATTAGCAATGAGATTCTATAATATCATACTAAGAATAGCTAAGATTTCTTAAAGAAAATGACATTAGTTTGATAAAAAAAATAGAAAGGAATATCGAAAATTTGTGTGGCAGAAGCTCTGTTTCATTTCTCTCTTCTACTTCCACTCCTTGGCCTACCTCTTGCATGAGATGGAGAGAGCGGCAGTCAGCGGCGGATCCACACTAATGGTGTGGTGAGCTCCAGCCCATTCAAAAATAAAAATTTTACTCTTTTTTATATATATTTTTGATTTTTGATTTTTTATATAGGTTAGTTTACTTCTAGTAGGCCTCTCAATGGTAGACCAAAAATGCGGATTCGATCCGCATTCGAACCGATAATATCCGAAATTTCGGTTATGGTTACGCATACGGATATCTTACCGGATATTTATCGGATATCGGATACGGATACGAAAAGTGTCATATCCGGTCCGATAACATCTGACCCGATAATAGGATAATTAAATATATATAATATATTTTAATTATAAATATGAACGAAACCCTAATATCCATTAAAATTATTGTTAACGGAAACGGGAACCAAAACTCCCATCCGTTAAAATTTGGTTACTTTCATACTTCATTATTCATTTTTTTAGGGAATGTGTGGCCACCATGCAAAATTTCTATGCGGCCACCAACCCGAGCCGCAGGGAGATGACCTATGCAACATCCAATCCCAGCCGCCGGCCATCTGCCCTATGCGGCTCGGGTTCAGTCTTCGACCGCCTCTCATGCGGTCCTGACATCAGAAGCTGCAACAAGAATGTGCCAGATTCTATGTGGCACAGTTTGGACTCTTCCTACTATGCATCCTCGGGTGCTAGAACGAAGAAGTTTAGGACAGCGCGGGCTCGTCGAGCTCAGTCAGCTATCCCAACCTCTGACCATCAGAGAGTCCCGCTAACTGTTATGCGGGCCTCTGATAGAAAGTTGTACAGAACCGTTCGTGTCTAGCCCCCAGCGGCAAACGGACAGGGTGGTTCCCAAGAGTCTCCCAACAATGATCGAGGGCAAGTGCTTTTACTAGGCCCGCATCAGAGAGCAAACATGATACCAACGCACTCGTGTGCTCGGGATTCCCGGGCCCACAAAATGAGTGTAAAGGTTGATCGAGATGTCCTTGACTTGCGAGATGTGATCCTTCACAAGCGCAAGGAAAGAGAAGAAAACTTGGTGTGCAAAGAGTCCTACCATGGACGTCACTGCACTCAAGTCATTGTCAATTGCTGCTGCAACAAGACAGCGGTACAAGAGGACCGGCAGTCCGTCTTCCAATGATACGGCCGATACCGATACGGTTTGGCATGTCCCGATCCGATACCCACCGATACCCGATACTGACCGATAACGACATTGAGGATCTCTTTTCTGGTCAATTCCAGAAAAAAAAAATTGAACAAAAAGAAAAATCGGCAAGGGCTTAAAGTATAATAAGGTTGTAAAAACATGTAAAAGAAAAAAATTTATCTATTGCATGTAAACCAATCGGTAAGGGTGACTAATATTTCATTTAATTTCAAAACTACTAGGAAATAACACTGAAAATACTTAAAATTATGCCTAAATTTATAAAATATATTTCTTAAATGTTAATAATTATTTGTTTTCCGATACCCAAAAATCCGACACTCTGATCCGAAACCGCCGTATCGCCAATACCGATACTCATAGGAATGGTCCGATACCGATATTGCGAACATTGCTTCAAACATTGGATGAATATCATGCCAACTGAAGAGCCTATAACAGCTTCGTCGCTCAGAATATGCAGCCTTGAGAACATTAAAGATAAGGCAGAGGTCACGGCGATGTAACTAAAGGAGGCGGAAAAAACACCTTGAACGAGATGGTTCGGTTGATGAGAAGGTACTGAAAGGCCTTGAGCCACCCCCAAGTCTCAGCGTTGAGTGATGAATGCTTGTCCGATGTGCATTTTCTTGAGCTGTCATCTCTCTCTGAACTCAAAAACGAGTATTGCCTCAAGCTAATGATACAAATGGAATAGAACATAATATTGGAATGAATTATTACATCCCGTCGATCGGCAACAGTCTTGCCGTCCGGCCAATGTGGGACTATCTTGATGTCTCAAATACCCATCCCCCCCCCCCCCCCCCCCCCCAAATTCACGATGTCTCGAATACCCACCCACCCCTCAAACTCACGATGGTAGAACAATATAAGTTTGGCAAGAGGAAAGTACAAATGAAAAACAACTGCAAACAATAATCAACTAACACCCCCCATCAAACTCACAATGATCAACCGTCGAGAGTTTGCCTAGTAGGAAGGAGCGCATTTGAACTGCATTGGCCTTAATTAAGAAGTCTGCAATCTGCATCTGAGATATAACATGCGGTAGCGAGACGATCCCACAAAGATATTGTTGTTTCACATAGTGACAATCGACCTCTATGTGGTTCATCATCTCGTGAAACACAGGGTTGCAGGCAATCTGATTCATTCAAACGCTTCACACCGTAGGAACTCGTCGAAGAGGGCACTTTAATGGCGATTAGTCTCCCAGGATACAACGGTTCTTCCCTTCGGTAGCAGCTAGCAGCACTTCACACCGTAGGAACTCGTCGAAGCAATGTTGGTTGTCTCTCTCTCTCTTAGACTAATTAATACTAGATGGATGAAAAATGATCGAGTCTTTGATTCATTCAAACACTTGTGCTTTTATGGAAATCAAGAGACACGAATGGAAATGACACATCTTTCCAATAAAAACATTCGTACACCTTTTCATAGATTCGTTGATATAAAATAATAATAATTATTATTACAAATATACATTCAATTATTCTAACACAAACAACATATACTGCACGAGAAATATCAGGACGTCCTGTTAGTGAGATAAACCAACATGCCAACCAACTGTCTGTATCGAGACGGATCCGGAAGGCTCTCTTCGTCACCAGAATTGCATTTGCAAAGTGTCAAACAAGGTACGTTAGATTGTGATCATGTATGTGTATCTGTGAAATGTTGCATGATTAGTGACGACTAACTGGATAATGTAATTTATCAATTCCAGTTGTGTTGCTTGAGAGCTATGTTGCACGAATACTGAGATACGGATATGGGCACGATATAGGATATGGACATATTTAGATAGGTATAATAAGTACTCCCCTATGCTACAGGAATACGGACATGATATGGATATGGACGCCATTTTTTCGTGTCCATGCAAGATAGACGAAAGGACATAGGAATACCAGAATCATGCAGCTTCAGTTTCCAGTCTTGCCAATTACTCCAAATTAACAACTAATTGGATAATGTAATTTATCAGTTCCAGTTGTGTTGCTTGAGAGCTATGTTGCACGAATACGGTCACGGATACTGAGATACGGATATGGGCACAGTATAGGATATGGACTTTTAAGAAAGGTATAATAAGTAGTCCCCTATGCTACAGGAATATGGACATGATATGGATATGGACGCCATTTTTTCGTGTCCGTGCAAGATAGACAGCAGGACACGGGAATACCAGAATCATGTAGCTTCAGTTTCCGGTCTTCTCAATTACTCCAAATTAACAACTAATTGGATAATGTAATTTATCAGTTCCAGTTGTGTTTCTCGAGAGCTATGTTGCACGAATACGGTCACAGATATTGGGATACGGATATTGACACGATACAGGATACGCACATTTTTAGATATGTATAATTAGTAGGCCCCTATGCTACAGGAATGCGGACATGATATAGATATGGACGCCATTTTTCCGTGTCCATGCAAGATAGACAGCATGACACGGGAAATACCAGAATCATGCAGCTTCAGTTTCCAGTCTTGCCAATTACTCCAAATTAACAAGAAATTGGATAATGTAATTCATCAATTCCAGTTGTGTTGCTCGAGAGCTATGTTGCACGAATACGGTCACGGATATTGGGATGCGGATATGGACACGATACATGATACGTACATTTTTAGATATGTATAATTAGTATGCCCCTATGCCTACGTGAATGATACGGATATGGACGCTATTTTCCCGTGTCCGTGCAAGCCATTACTATATCAGTATCAGGTCTCTGAGTCTGAAAACAATGGAACAATACTAAGAGTAAGACATGGCAGCTAAAACTGGTGATGTTTTTGTCTTTCTCAAGTAAGCCACAGTTTGGTGGTGGCCTGAACTGCTGCTCCCTTCAACTTCATCACCCAGCATAGCCAGGGCCGGTCCAAGGATAAGCCTGACAAGACTTCGAACTTAAACAATTCCATCTGCTAGGACAACCCTCCAGACTTAGCATGACCCTGCAAGAGGTTGGGGTCACAGGTGATACCCTAGAACAGGTCCATAATATGGGTCAAGGGGACAACCGAAATTACCTCTGGATATGACAACACAATTCTCCGGGTCGGCTCTGAATATAGCCAAACCCATCACCTGGTCAAAGAAAGGAACTCACTCAGGAGTCAGGCTTACCCCTATCTTTCTCTCTCCTCTCCCTAAACCAGTGGCCCCCCAACTCCCATCCCAAGGTGTCCTCACCACCCTCATCTCACTTTCAGTCCTCCTCTTTTCCTCAATCTTCGTCTTTATTCTGTGCTCTTTCATGGAGTGTGCAGTGGCCAATTGCGCATTGATTCTCTAACTTAGGTGGGTCAGATCACCTCCCTTTTGCCAGAATTCCGTTGGTAGAGGACTGCTACAACATTTTCTGACATAAGGGGCCATGCCAATGGAATGAATGTGCTCACATTCCAATCTCTTGAAACCGTACCGAAATAACGAAAAAAATAGAATTTGACCGAAACCGAATAAACAAAACCGAAATCGTACGGAAATGATCTATAACCGAATCAAACCGAACCGAATTAAATCGGTTCGATTATTAGTTTATTCGGTTTATTCGATTTTTTCGATTTATTTGTATTTTTTTGTCAATATATATAGTAACTAAATATACCTTAGATATATTTAGGCCTCGTTTGGTTCACGGAAAGGAAATGAATTCCCTTGTATTTTCCATGGGAATGAGAAAGTAGGATTCCTGTCACATTTCATTTCCATTGTTTGGTAAAACAAGAAAACTACCTAGAAAAGGAAAGCAAAATATAACAATGTTCCAATAATATCCTTACCTTTTAAAATAAAAATAATATTATAAAAAATAACATTAATGGTAAAATACACATGGTTACTTTTGTTATAACTTTTGTAATAAATGTTGGGAAAGGAGGAGGGAAAATCAATCCCATGGGTCTTGAGTGGAACCATATTCCTACCAATTTTTTTCCTTGTCAGAAAATTGATTCCCAAGTTTGTGGCTATCAAACAAAGGAAAGAACAATTTTCCTTTATTGGTTCCTTAAATCCATGAACCAAACGAGGCCTTAGTGTATAAACAAAAGACTTGATTTCCAAACAAGCCCAATCCTACCGTGGAGTGGGGTTGCTTAACTCACGAAGCAGTATTCTGTTGAGAATCAATAAGGGACTTTTAGTCCCACATCGGAATTTGTAGTATGTAGAGGAGCTAGACTCCCTATAAGTAGTGAAGTAGTCCATCAATAAAATTAATCCCAACTATTATTTTCTACATGGTATCAGAGCCATAACTCTCTCTCTCTCTCCACACAAAAAAAAAAAAAAAAAAAATTAGCCCCCTCCCGGAGCACCCCCCCCCCCCCCCGACCCCCCTTTCCCCCCCCCCCCCAG
Organism: Iris pallida; assembly: GCA_029216955.1. Taxonomy (NCBI): domain Eukaryota; kingdom Viridiplantae; phylum Streptophyta; class Magnoliopsida; order Asparagales; family Iridaceae; genus Iris; species Iris pallida. The sequence continues at coordinate 796,226 of JANAVB010043017.1, forward strand.
AGCAACCCCCCTTTCCCCCCCCCGACCCCCCTTCCCCCCCCACCCGCTGACCCGCGCCCCCCCCCTGACCCGCCCCCCCCCCCCCCCCGCGCTGACCCGCTGGCCCCCTTCACCCCCTCCAGCGCCGCCCCCCCCCCCCCCCCCGCCCCTTTACTGCTGCTACAGCACCCTTTTTAGGGTTTTCTTTTTGCTGTTTCAAAAAAAAAAAAAAGAAAAGAAAAAAAAACAGATTTCTTCTCTTTAGAAGATCTATGTAGTTGCCTTCGAGAATTAGTACCTTCTTTTTAGAAGCTCTGCTACGAATACGAAATCTCTTTAGATCTTCGTATCTCAGAAACGTTGTCTTTACCATCGTTTCTGCACGGCTGGTATACCTCTGGTTTGTCTCATGCAAGGAGGCACAACTACGTTGGTTATCCTTGAGCCGTCCGAACGCGTTATCATGACGCGGTTCTAGTTGGTCGTATAAACTACGACATATCAGTGAGGGATCTCATTTTGTTGTTTCCCCCCGGTAGCTGACTAAGACTAAGACGACTCCAAAGAAGACGACTCCGGAAACAACAATACCTCACTGATTGCAGTTGCAGAAGTCATAGATTCCATCTATGAGAAGTTGACAGCAGAAGAAATGAAGGCCCTGGTCGAGGATCTCCTGACCAAGAGATTACCGGAGGCGACCCCACGCGTGACCCATACTGATATGGATCCGTCACCGTACAAAATGGGGAAGTTGGACAAGCTGGAGACGAAGTTGGAAGGCACGACCAACTACTTGAAATGGTCGCGGCAGGCGATGCGGACGCTGAAGGGACGTGGCTTGGTTGGTTATGTTGATGGCCACACTACGGCCCCTGTCGATCACTCCTCGAAGGAGTTTGCTGTATGGGACATTGTCAACAATGTCGTGGCTGGTTGGTTGACAGCCTCTTTGACCGACCAAGTGTCGGGTAACGTTGAAGCAATGGAGGGAGCTGCTGATATCTGGAGAACGTTGAAGGACATGTACTCCGGTTCGGGTAACCCCATGCGAGTCTTCCAACTGCAGGATGAGCTCGATAGGGTAATCCAAGACGATCGTACCATCTCTGAGTACGCTGCCTTGTTGAAGAAGTACTGGTCTGATCTTGACCATTATGATCCTCTTGGCATGGAGGATGCTCAGGTTGAACTGACTTTTGCCAAATATTTTCAGAAATTTCTGGATTATATTTCGCGGCAACGGATGATAAAGTTTTTGAAGGGGCTCAACCCAGCGTTTGAGCAACGGCGAAATGTCCTTCTCACACAACCGACGCTGCCGACATTAGAGGACGCCATAGCTGCCATGGCACAAGAAGAAGCACGGTTGAAGCTGATGCCTACCAAGGGTATCTCCCATGGGGAGCAGGCCGGAGTTGACACATCTGCTCTTGCCACTTTCACACAGCCTCCTTCTACGGGAGGCGTTTGCCACAACTGTGGTGACACAGGGCATTACATCCGCTTTTGCCCAAAACCGACACGGACTCCCTCGAATGGTCGGGGTCGTGGTCGCGGTGGACGACGAGGTGGTCGAGGCAGCTACGGTGGTGGAAGGGGCACTTACTCTGGAGGCAATAAGGCGCATCTGGCGGATGAAGGTGGGGATAATCAGCTGGCGGACATCACTCCATTTGAGAGGGAAGTTCTCGAGAAGATGCGCGGCTCAAAGCTTGGTTCTGGTGAAAGACAAGTCATTCCTGGGACGCCGTCCGCTACAGGAGATTACTGCACTTATATCTCCCAAACCAGTGCCGGTATACCTCCGCGTGCTCTTGCTTCTGTCTCTCAGCCAGCTTGGATTATGGACTCTGGAGCATCTTGCCATGTCAGGGGTCCCGAGGAGAGTTCCGGGAATACTCTCCTCTAACGCCGCCAGAAAGCATTCAGACTGCTGATGGTACCTACAGGCCGGTTACGGATAAAGGCACTGTTGATTGCACTCCTTCCATCACTCTATCTAATGTCTTACATGCTCCTTCCTTTCCTGTCAATCTTATTTCCATTAGCGCCATTATCCTTGATCTAAACTGTATTGTTTCCTTTGATATTCCTAAGGTAACTTTTCAGGAGAAGGGAACGGGGAGACGACTAGGCACTGGCACATGGCATAAGGGTCTATGGTACTTGGACAGGAACGGTCTGGATAGAGCACTGGCATCTTTGGTTGCAGACGCCCAACCGAAAATCCGAAGTCGAAGTGTCGAAGCCGAGCTGCTCCTCCAACATCAGCGTGTAGGACATTCTTCTTTTCCCGTTATTGGTCGACTGTATCCTTCATTATATCAAAAAGCAAATAAAGAGTTGTTAGTTTGTGATTCTTGTGAGTTGGAGAAACATACCAGAAGCTCCCATGTGCATTCTGGGCATCGATGTTCTGCTGCTTTTGATATGATTCATTCCGATGTGTGGGGCCCTTGTCCTACAAACGGTGTTAACGGTTATAGATGGTTTGTTACTTTTATTGACTGCTCTACCCGCGTAACGTGGGTCTACCTGCTGAAGAATAAAAGTGATGTTTTCGAGGCATTTCAAAGCTTCCATCAACGGGTGCGGACACAGTATAATGCTCGTGTTAAGTGTTTTCGGTCGGATAATGGGACGGAATATACCCATAAGAGGTTTGCTGCGTATTTATCCTCTCATGGTATACTGCATCAAACCTCTTGTGCTTATACACCGGCTCAAAATGGTGTTGCCGAGCGAAAGAATAGGCACCTGCTGGAGGTGGCTCGGACAATGATGCTGGCTATGAATGTCCCTAAATTTTTGTGGGGGCAGGCTGTCTTGACAGCCTCTTATCTCATCAACAGGATGCCCTCTCAATTACTGGACTGGAAGACGCCTTTGGAAATGCTCACGGGGACAACTGCGTACACCGTTCCTCCGAAAGTATTTGGTTGTGTATGCTTCGTCCACGATAACAGGCCTGGTGTTGGTAAGCTGGATCCTCGAGCACTTAAGTGTATCTTTGTTGGGTACACCGGGACACAGAAGGGTTACGTATGCTGGAGCCCGGTTGAACGGAAGTTGTTTGTAAGCATGGACGTTACATTCAGAGAGCTAGAACCTTATTATGGTTCGGACGAAGGTTCTGCGTTTGGGAACACGCCTCACACAGCGGGTGTTAGACGTGAGGGAGAGGTAGTACGCCCAAACGTTGTTGTCGGATCGGTACCTTGTCCTGTCGTGACAGACTGGCAGAAAGGGGGAGACAACATCACTGATACTGATACGGAGGATGAAGAAGACAATACGTACATTACGCAGGGGGAGAAGCAGACAAGGGAAAAGAAGCTCCAAGTTTACAGAAGAAGACAGCAGAGGTCCAGTACTGTGCCGTACCCTGTGCCTATAGTGCCAAGTCCCTCGTCTACTCCTGTCCCGACTCCTGAAGATGTTACTCCCGCACCGGATCGCTCGGATTCGGAAGCGGATCTCTCCGATTCGGATGGTATGCTTTCTCCACCACCCATTGCTCCCTTAAGGAGGTCTTCTCGCATTAATGCGGGAAAGGCTCCTATTCGTTATAAAGATTATGAACATGATATCGCCAACTACCTATCTTATTCTAATATTTCTCCGACTTATCAAACATTCCTCACTTCGTTAGACTCCACTTCTTTACCTAAGAATTGGCAGGAAGCAAAGAAGGACCCAAGATGGAAAGCCGCAATGATGGAAGAACTTGGGGCACTAGAGAAAAATAAGACATGGGAGCTGGTGCCATTACCTGAAGGGAAGAAAGCTGTGGGATGCAAATGGATTTACACAGTGAAGGAGACACCAGAAGGAAAAGTTGAACGATACTAGGCGAGACTGGTTGCAAAAGGCTATACCCAGACATATGGTATCGATTATGATGAGACTTTTGCCCCAGTAGCGAAGATGAGTACCGTAAGAACACTGGTCTCCATTGCAGCAAACTATGGGTGGAAGCTACACCAGTTAGACGTAAAGAACACATTTCTTCATGGAGACCTACAAGAAAAAGTTTACATGGAGACTCCTCCGGGGTGCTACTCTGTGTCAGATTCAGGTGAAGGAACGTCACATGGAAAAGTGTACAAACTGAAGAAGTCATTGTACGGGCTGAAGCAATCTCCTCGAGCCTGGTTTAACAGATTCAGAAAGGCTGTCACTGGCATGGGGTACCATCAGACAAATGCAGATCACACGGTCTTCCTCCAGCATGCAAGAGGCCACATAACTATACTTGCTGTATATGTGGATGATATAGTAATCACAGGTGATGATGCTGATGAGATCACTAAGCTGAAGATGAAACTCGCCAAAGAGTTTGAGGTGAAGGACCTGGGGGAGATGAGATACTTTTTGGGTATCGAGGTGTGTAATGGTGAACAAGGAATTGTTCTCTCACAAAGGAAATATGCACTAGATCTGCTGAAGGAGACAGGAATGCTGGGATGCCGAGCAGCAGTCACTCCAATTGACCAGAAGTGCAAGATGGGAGCAGAAGCAGGAGAGCCTGTTGATCGCGAAAGGTATCAAAGGCTAGTAGGCAGACTGATTTATCTAGGGCATACTCGCCCTGATATCTCATTTGCAGTAAGTGTTGTAAGCCGCTATATGCATGATCCAAGAACGGGTCATATGGATGCAGTATTTCAGATCCTAAGATATCTGAAAGGGACGCCGGGAAAAGGACTGTGGTTCAAGAAGAATGGATGCACAGATGTTGAGGGATACTGCGATGCAGACTGGGCAAGCTGCATAGACGACAGAAGGTCTACCACAGGGTACTGTGTTTTTGTAGGAGGAAACCTGGTTTCATGGAGAAGCAAGAAACAGTCAGTGGTAGCACGGTCGACAGCTGAAGCAGAATACAGAGCAATGGCTTTAGGAGTATCAGAATTGCTATGGATAAAGGCGTTGCTGACAGAGTTGAAGCTAGACAAGGGGACACCATTGCACCTTCGGAGCGATAGTCAAGCTGCGATAAGTATAGCGAACAATCCGGTTCAGCACGACAGAACGAAGCACATCGAGATCGATCGATTCTTCATCAAGGAAAAGCTGGAACAAGGGATACTGAAGATTGACTATGTTCGCTCAGAAGAACAAGTGGCAGACTGTCTGACTAAGGGTCTTAGTTCATTGAGTCTGTCAAAGCTATGTAACAAGATGGGGATGATTAATATCTATCGCCCATCTTGAGGGGGAGTGTTGAGAATCAATAAGGGACTTTTAGTCCCACATCGGAATTTGTAGTATGTAGAGGAGCTAGACTCCCTATAAGTAGTGAAGTAGTCCATCAATAAAATTAATCCCAACTATTATTTTCTACATATTCATACCTCTTTTATTTTCCATGCACCAATAACTGTCATTGAGAAAGAGAAGCAAGGGAGCGATCTCCTTTAAATTTAGTGTCGTGAATAGTCAAATTTTTCATAGGAGAAACAAGAAGAAATACTAGTCATGTCCACACCACAAGGAAAGGAAAAATGATCATCAACGCTTCCAACGTCCGTAGGAACTAAGTAAGTAGGAAGTTGGGTCGCTGTGAGACACCATTTCCGGTCTACCTCTAAGAATCCTTAGTTTTCGGAGGAGTGGAGACTCTAAAAAAGAAAAATAGTCGACGTATGGTCGCATCGGAGACATCTTTATCTGAGGAGGAGGTTTCGTCGTTTGGGTCCTCGTTATGTTAGGATCGGCCGGCTCATCCTCGGAAAGAAAAAGTTAGGACATGGGGCTAATTTAGTGGCTGTATTTGAAAGATTGTTGTGTGAATCTCATGTTCGAACACCGGCAAGGAAAGGTTTTCAATCTCGTCTGAGGCCGTACTCTGATTTGGATGAGGTTTGCTATTACCAGCATTGCCCATTCCCACGGAGCAGTAACGCATCCCCTTTTATCGATTTGAGGTAGGGTGACACGTTGTCGCTTTCGCTTTCATAACGATATGCAAGGAGTGCGTCTTAAGGAAAGAAGGTAAGGAGATTTTGAAAATGAAGGCCAAGGTACCGGCTTGGACAGTTGGACAGCTTGAAAGAGGCTTGGCCAGCGAGATGACTATTTTTTTCGATCTTTGTTCTCTAACGAATCTCTCTTTTCTAGTAGATCTATATTCTCTGGAAGATCCCCCTTATCCATCGGAAGATTATTATGAGAAAATGGGTGGAGAAATATATATAAAAGAATTTATTCGGTTTTTGGTTTTGGACCGAAACCGAATACAAATTTGAGTATTTTCAAAACAGAAACCGATCCGATTTTTATAAAACTGAATCGAATCTCTTATTCGGTTTGGTTTGGTTTGGTTCGGTTCGATTTTCGGTCCAAAATTTACTAATGATCACCCCTACTTGAAATATATTGTATCACGCTCATGCACTCTCTTTCTCTCTTTGTATTATATTTCCTCTAGTCCTTTGTGTTGCACCTCTCAAATGAGGACTATCACTGCAAGAACTTCCCATGAGAACTCTTCCTGCTCCAAAAGAAACTTCAAATGGATGATAAAAAAAGGAGGTGTAGGAGGAGACGCGGGGAGGAAGCAATGGGAGGAGGAGGAGGAAGAGAAGGAGGTCCCCTCTTTTTCCCGTGCCGAGACGGCCACCTGCGCCGTCTTCAAGAAGAAGACCTCCTCCGCCGCGGCGGTGGCCGTCTCGAGGTTCCGGTCGGTCCTCGCGGCCGCGCTCACCAGCAGCCGCCAGAGCCGGCCGGCCGCCCGGATGACGGGGACCCTCTACGGCAGCAGGTGCGGGCACGTCCACCTGGCGTTCCAGGTGGACTCCCGCGCCTGCCCCCCCGCGGTGCTCCTCGAGCTGGCGATGCTCACCAGCGTGCTCGTCCGCGAGATGGCGTCGGGGCTGGTGAGGATCGCGCTCGAGTGCCAGCAGCGCAAGGAGGCGAAGAGGCCGCTCATGGAGGAGTCCCTGTGGCGCGCGTACTGCAACGGGCGGAGGTGCGGCTACGCGCTCAGGCGCGAGTGCAGGCCCGCGGACTGGAAGGTGCTGAAGGCGGTGGAGCCGGTGTCGATGGGGGCGGGGGTCCTGCCGGTCGGCGATGCCGGCGACGGAGGGCCGGACGGGGAGGTGATGTACATGAGGGCGACGTTCGAGAGGGTGACGGGGTCGAAGGACTCGGAGGCCTTCTACATGATGAGCCCTGACTCGAGTAATGGTGGCACTGAACTTAGCATTTACTTCCTTAGGGTTTAAGTTGATGGTGTCTTGTTATTATGAAGTTCTTTCTTTCTTCTCTTACTAGCAGCAACCTTAGTCTTGATATAAGTTGTGGTTATATTAATGGCAATAAATCTGCTTGCCGGGTGTATTTTTGAACCGACCGTTTATGAAAACTCTTGGCCGTTAATTATTTTGAGGCACTGGTTCTGGTCGGCTCAAAAACCCTCCAAAATCGGTGTAATGTAAATCTTAGTGGCTTTATAAACACTACAAATCGGTGGGTTTTGAGCTGCTTTATTATTTTATTCCATTTATATCCTCACCAAAAATATATAATTATAACTACTAATACCCTTCCCTATTTAATTTATTCGTGTAAAATTTTTTCAGAAGCATGTATTGGACTGGTTTAAAAGCCGCTACTTAAAAATCATCCAAAACCGGACCCCTCATAACCGGTACTCTAAAAGCACCTCGTAACCGCTGCCTCTATAATTGCCAAGCAGACCCCAAATGTGTTTTTCTTTATGTACCTATGCCATATTATGGGTTTTATTTCATCCGCCACCTTTGGATTCTAAAAATAAAAAATTCTGGTGGTCTTGACACACCGGCATGCAGGTGTCCATGTTACGTGGGGTATGGTCGAATTTACGAAGGATTGGATGATAAGTGAGACTCGTGTCCCTTTTGTAAAAGTCGCTGGCGGATGTTTAATGTTTCTTCAGAACAGAGAATGAACAGAAACTTTTGGGTTAAGGAAATAGGTCAAGGGAATTTAACTTCCTTTGTTGTAGGTATCTGGTTCTATCAGGTATATTAGTGAGTTATGTACACCTACCTACTATTGCTCAAAATAATATATTCAGATATTGGGCAAGCACATGGGCTTGATAACCAGTATCGTGTCGGATGTGCATTAGACAGGACACGGACACTCCAAAATAGACATGTCAAAATCAGTGTCGTGACTGTATCTTGTACTGTGTGGTATTGTATCATGTACTGTGTGCATGGCATTCACTGTCCTTGCTTCCTAGATAGCAACAAATATTCCTCTTGAAAGTTTTGAATGTAAGTTGATGAGATGATGATTGGGTCCATATGTAGGACTATGTATCAGTGATCCAGTGTGTGTAGTGGTCCTATTGGGGGACATCCAAACCTTTACCTGGAATATGACTCGTTTTTCAGTGCCCTACAAATCAATGGACTGCATTTAATCTATGTTAATTATTGTACTAGCAAAAGATTCACTACTAACAATAATATCATCAATGTCGATGCTGTTATAAGAGAGTTGAATAGTATGTTAGTATTGGACCTGCGCGACAGAGAATATTGGTATATCATCATCATCATTATCATTCAAGCCTTCTTCTATCACAATGGTGTCGGATATATTGCACAAGAAAGCTCCATACAAAATTTGACAGTTTTATCAACGGATGTTAACCTGACATAAACCAGTATGTTGGTGTCAAATTTCTAGGTAAGTTAGCTATGAGCATAAGAGGGACATGACATAAATTCTAGTTACCACAGTTGGCAAGTAGGTAGACTTATCCTTGGGAGTACCCCCAAGTTCCCGTAGAATATAAAGAATATTAGTATATATCTCCAAAGAGCGAAGTGTGCATGTATTGTAGGTATTTATGTGAAGGATAATCAGTTGTTAATTGTAAGGGTAAATCCAGGCACTCATGTAGAGGATTCACAAAATTATTTTGCAAGCCCTATATGGATGTTAGCTTTAGTGGGTTGCATGATTTATTTTATTTTATTTTATTTTTATTTTTTTTTGGTTTCATGGGATTAAAACCCAATTTCCATGTAGTGTTGTCAAGAATATCAATTTCCGTATATTTTCTTAATTGCTTGAATTTGTCTTCTTATTGTGCGTAATAATATCAATACAACTTTACTCGTAAAAGAAATTTTGTATCAAATTGGAAATTGCCAACAATGCAATTATGTACATGATATTGTTTCTCAAGTATTTGGTTGTGTTTTCGGCAGGGAAATATAAAATTGGAAATGGAAATGCAGTCAAGTAGAAGTGACATCCTTTTGTGCAATATCTTGTTTCATATTCCTTGTAACCATGTCAAATTGGGAAGATGTAATACACCATCATCAGGCAATGAGTCAATGCTAGCTGTACAAATTCAAGCAGTTGTTTCTTAGTCCTCTACCAGCAGAACAGCTCCATATCCATAGCCACTCTCATGTAACTTTTATCTACTTTTGGAAAATTGATGAGAAAACCCTTTGTATTTCCTTGCAACAAAAAAAATATGGTGTCATTCTCTCACTTGCAATATCTATTCAGTGGGACAAGCTCACCACGTGACAGTGGTGAATGGTGAGTCCGTCCAATGGTATAACGACACATGGTAATATATTATTATTATTATTGGTAATCCTATCTTAATGGTATTTGGCAATTGTTTGATTAATTTCTTTTCTGGCTTTTGATATTACCATTTGTCATTATACTATTGGACGAGCTCACCATTCACTACTGTCACGTGGTGAGTCCGTCCCAGCGAATAATTTCTCGGGGACTAGAGCGCATAAGAAGGGTGAGGATGAACATGAGATATACCGAGGAGGCGAAATTGCCATTTGAGAGTGGTTATTATGAGTTGCAGGACTTATGTACAGAAATTGAAGCAATTTATCAAACAGGTTGTTTGGCGTGAACTGGGAAGAAATATTATACTGTAGGCTGTAAGTTGCATTGTGAAAACATTGGTGGTACAGATTTGGGCTCTAAATGCTAATATCTAAAGGATATCAAATGCCATGACCTTGTAGCATGTTTGTCACATATTTGATACAATAGAAATAAGTCAAGATACACAAAGATACTGCCAAAGTATACACCAGGTACATCGTCGTATCGTATCATGTCTGTATGTATTCTATTATGACAATCATGTATGCAATCTGTTTGGTTTTTTAATTAAATTGTGGATACAAATCGTTTTCTTTTTCTTTTCTATAATGTAGTGGAATATCCATACTCTAGTAATATTTCCAGTATAGGACATGCATTAGACTTCCAAGTTATGAAGAGTCCAAGTTGGCCTGGTTATAAAGATTTTATACTTAGTCCCTCCGGGTGTCCGCTCTAATACCACTAGGCTAGAGAGCTCGGACTGGTTACAAAAATCATTGATATCTATACTTCTATACTATAATATAATCCAAATATAGTGGGAGTATTTTGATTATATAGATCCTTAGATAAAATTATATTTATGTTAGGGTAACAAAATTATTTACATCATACTAATTTAAATTTTATTTAAAATTCCAAACGGATTGTAACCTTCTTCTCCTCTCTCCTACGATGCATTCGGCTTCTCTTTATCTTTCTCTTTACTTAAAGAGAATAAAAATTCCAATATTTCCATGTCTCCCCTAACCAAAAACTCTATATATTGTTCTCAAAATATTTCACATCTCTACATATTTCACGACTAGCTAGCATATATACCACCTCCAAGCCTATTTTCATTTCACATCTATGCATACTTTGCGGCTATCGTACCAACTCTAGACCTATTGTCATAGAGAAGGAAAAAGGGTGACTGGATGCATAGCACAGCACGCGGTGGGGAAGTCGGAGAGTATTATATAATTCAACTACTTAATTCTTCTTTCCTGTTGTAATTCATGGTAATCCTTCATGTTCCCAAGTGACTCTTCATCTTTGTAACTCCCAAGTGACTTTTCACTTTGTAACTCCCAACCTCTCTCTCCCTATATAAAGAGAGGTTGGGATGGCTTGTAGAGACACATTGAGATATATTGATATACATTGAGATATATTGATATACATTGAGAGGTTGAGCTAATTGTCCACACAACACGTTATCAGCACCTTGCTCGTGCAACGCCGGAGACCCGACGTACCGATCGTTTTCTCACTTTCTTCTACCATAAGGTAAGAAAGGTAAAAAAAATTTGTTAATATACTCTTCATTTTGAGTAGTTGTGGTTGGTCCATTTTCTAAGTTTCTGAGATCGGTAGGAGAAATTGTAGTTGAGTGATTTTTTTTCTCTTCTATTCGTCTAGTGAATTTTTCGTCTTCTACTTAGACTCTTCATGGTTCACATAAAAATTCTATGTTTACGATGGTTCGATTGTGTATTGCATGATGTTTCCGACTTATTTCAGTCGTCACGAAATTTATTTTTCATCCGAATTCCGTTTCCAACATGAATTTGGACATACTTACTGTTTAAGAAATGAAGTGTGTGATTTTTAAGAGTAGTAGAAGCTTTCGTAATATATACTCAAAAAAAATTTTTGAAAAATATATACGAGTAAATTTTTTTTATCAAATATATTTTGTTACAGCAATATATTTTGTTACAGAAATTTTGTTACGAAAATATACTTTGGTAAAACACAATATTTTGTTCAATTTTTTTTTTATCAAAATATACTTTGGCGTGTTTATCAAATAGTCTGCTGTATATATTTTGGTAAAAGACATTTTTCTGAAATTTTTTAAACTGACAATTTCAGAATTTTTTTTGTTTAAATAGTACTTATCCCGACAAAATATTTGTTAGTTTTTTTTCTGAAAAAATAATTTTTTTTGAAATTTTTTTTTTCATGTTGACGAAGAAAATTTAAATGCTAACATTTTTTTGGTAATGATGGATTTGGAGAGCCCCGGCGAGCACCTCAGTGCCATCTGCGCCCTGCCGAGCACCTCAGTAGCATTTTTTTTCTTTATGTTACTCAGTGAATTATTGTAACAGATGGGTAGTAAAATTGTATTTTTTTTCTCGCTATTTTTTTTGGCGTCGCTTCATTAGACGTCGGAAAAATAGTTGACATTTTTTTTGGTGCCGCTTGCTTAGGCACCAATTCTTTTGTGTGTTATTGCCTGTTTATGTTGCACGTTTTTTTAACGTAATAACGGAAAATCTTGAAAAATTGTCTTGGCTACATAAACAAATTCTGACACCGCCAAATTTGGGCATTCCAAAATAATTTTTTTGGCTAATAATTTTTTAAAGGCAACGCTCATTTTGAGCACGCACTAAATTGTCACCTATTTTGCACAGTTCGCAAATAGTGTGAATTTCTTGAAAAATCTTATTTATTCTTACATTTGAAATTTTTTTTTACGAAGTCTCTCCGAATAGGCTCACCTATTTGGGTATGATGTCAGAAAGAACTTGGGACTTGGTTCTTAAGAGGTCCTCGGTGACCCTCCTCCCTCATTTTTTTTGCCTGGTCATATCACGTAGAGCTACTGAAAGGGGTTGACCGAATATTTTTTTTTGCTCAAATTGTATTTATAAATATGCATTTTTACAAGAAACTAATTGAACTCTCTATATCGGCCCGTCGATTGATATAAGAAAAAAAAATTTTAAAGACAAAAATTGTTTTTTCAAAACCGTTGGTTTTATTTACGATTGTTTGTTGTTGCTTATACAAACCAAATCCATATAAACCTGTCGTTTTATATGTTGACTGATCAAGATTTTTTTTCCTGTTGTAGAAAAATGTCGATCAAGATTGATTTTTCCCATCCTTGAAGCCTCTGGCAAGAACTACTTAGACTAGACGCAAGACATCCAGAACCATCTAGATGCGCAGGGCCTCTTGGACGTCATCTATAACGAGGAAGAGCGTGAAGTGGAAGTCACTCGCTCAATGAACGCCAAAGCGATGATTCTATTCCGCATACATTTATCTGACGCCATGAAGGCGGAGTTCATTGAAATCTCCTCGTCGAAGACGCGATGGGACTCTCTGAAAGAGCGCTTCGACCACCAGAAGACCATATGGCTGCCTGAAGCGCGCCATGACTGGTTAAACCTGCGTTTCCAAGACTTCAAGAGTGTAACTGATTACAACAATGAAGTCTGCAGGATTCGATCACTTCTCCAATACTGCGGTGAGATATTAACCGACAGTGATCTATTGGAGAAAACGTACACCACATTTTCTTCCACTGACAACTTGCTCCAGAAGCAATACCGTCAGTCTATGTTCACCAAGTTTCCCGAGCTCATCACCCAGCTTTTACTTGACGAGAAGAACAGTCTCATTTTAATGAGAAACAACAATTTTTGTCCTGCTGGAACAAAGACAATTCCAATGCCTGATGCAAATGCTCTCCGTGGACCAAATCCACGGTGGAAACGAGACAAGGGCCAGTTGTCCCAGCCAAGGAACAGAGGCGAGTTTAAGTCTCGTCACCCAAAGCGAGGTTCTAACAAGAACCAAGGACCTTTGACTCCTAGACAGTCTCATGGTAAGAACCAACGGGCCAGTCGTCCCAAAGCGAGAGTGGAAGGCCAAGCGCCTACTCTCTGCTACAAATGTGGTGCTTATGGTCATATGCAACGGACTTGCAGGGCAACCCCCTAAGAAGTTGATAACTATCACAAGGGGTGCCGGGCCGAAGCAAATCTGGTCAACGAGTGCGAAAATCTAAATCTTGAGACCCCCGATTTTATAGCAGAAATGGAAGAATGAATCTCCATTTTCTCTCTATATTTGATTTAAGTCACGAAACTTTTGGTGGTTTGTATTTTATGTTTTCTCGATAAATTAAAGTTCTATTTCGAGCACTTTTCTCAAACGTGTGACAAACTTTAATTTTCTTTACTTATAGGCATGAACCACAGGGCAGTAGATTGTCTGGTTGATAGTGGAACGACTCACACTATCTTGAGAGATAAATCATACTTTATCTCCTATACGCCTAAAGTAACCTCAGTGACAACCATTTCGGGACCCTCAACCCTTGTTCAAGGTTTTGGCAAACCCGTTTTTCGTTGTCCAATGGTACTCCCGTTGAAGTATCAGAGGCCTTATATTCTCCAAGGTCCAGTCGTACCTTACTGAGTTTTAAGGATATTCGAGAAAACGGATTTCATGTTGAAACTGCTCGAGAACATGGCTTCGAGTATCTTTTCATTACCTCCACTCAGTACGGCCAAAAGCGTATCATGGAGAAGTTGAAAAGTCTTTCAAGTGGTTTGTATCTCACTACGATACAACACATCGAGAGTAATCTCATCATTCACCGAGCGCCAGTTGATGAGAGCATTTTTATGCTATGGCATGACCGGCTGGGTCATCCGGGTCAAAATACGATGCTTCGCACTATGAACGCATCGCATGGGCATCCTTTTGGAGGAAAGAATTTCGTTATAAATCCGAAAAGCCTTTGCCATGCTTGCTCGATTGGGAAGACGAATCTCAAGCCGCTCCATGTGAAACCTACGAGATTGGTTTCTCAATTCCTTGAAAGAATTCATGGAGATATTTGTGGACCAATCCAACCAACATACGGACCATTTAAATACTTTATGGTTTTGGTTGATGCATCGACTAGATGGTCACACGTAGTGTTGTTGTCCACCCGAAATGCAGCGTTTCCTAAACTCCTCGCCCAGATCATTAAGTTAAGGGCTCACCATCCGGATTATCCGATAAAGTCTATTAGACTTGATAATTCCGCGGTGTCACGACCTGCACCCTAGAGTAAGGGCACGAGACGTGGGTACGTCCAGCCTACGCCGCAGTGTCGGCGGTAGAACGCTGTCCTAGGTCACAACATCTAACAGTTGAAGGTAATAAACAGTTATACTCCCTGAATGGGGGTGACATAACAGAATATATCTCAATCACAGCTAAGGTAGAACAGGATAAAGATGGAATGATATAAAAGATGCAAGATCCAAACCACAGAAAATACAATAGAGAGAAAGCTAAGTGTCTATGATAAGAACCCCGCCCCAATCAATACACAAGGATCCATTCAAGTTACGTTATAGGCACATGAATACAGCTAAGATATGTAAACTCATGTAATGAGTAGTACATGAGGCACATGAAAGCACATGAGAACATGTAAAAATATGAACTAGTACGAGTACAAGGAGTACCTGATGCACATGATAAAGTACATGAACATGAAATACCCGATGCACCCGTAGAGGGATAACATCTCAGGAAGGGATCCATATAGTACTAATCCGTGAAGATACGTGTCAGCATCAAGTAGAGTAATCTAGAGCAAGAATATAGTACAGACAGGTATGAAAAGATCAGAGAATGTACTCGCCTGCTATCTGAATGTCCAAGATGAAAGTACTGTCCGAGGAGTGGTGTCTGGCTCCTATTTAGAACAGCACAAGTCACAACAAGTCCAGAATGGTAATAAGATGTACTACAATGCATTCTACATGAATCTAGGTCAATCTAGGCCAAAGTCAACTCTTGGTCAACTCTGGTCAACCCTAGAAGTCAAACTAGGTCAACCAAGTCAAACCTAAGTCAAACTAGTCTAAACTAGTCTAACTAGTCTATTCTAGGTCTAACAAGACCACACAAGTTGTAGCTCCCCTTTCCGGAATTTTCAAAATATTTTATTTATTTATTTATTTGATTTAAATGGGGATTTTAGAATTTTATAAATATTTATTTAGTTAATTATTACGGTAGATGATTTTAGCCATTGTTGGGTTTCGAAGTACTAGACGACTAGGGTTTGTGGCACGAGAGATGTAGCAGTGTGCCTTGACTAGTGTACTAGCCATGCCCGGGAAAACCTAGCCATAGGGATGTCCTAACTAGGAAAACCAGGCCAAGTTGTGACGTAACCATTATAAATAGTTAATTAGTCACTATTAATATTATTTGACATCTAGGTGACCCGGTCGCAACAAACTAGTCAAACTGAACCCGAACCGAGCCCAAGCCTATGTAGTCAATGCGGGGCGTCCTGTGACATTCGTGCTGATGTATCTTAATATGAGGGTGTCGAATTCCGTTTTAATCATCTGATGAATATTTTCTAAGTACTCTTAATTAAATATTAGAAATACCATTATTGGTTTATTAAATTTTGATATTATTATTGTTATTATTTTATTGAGAGTATTATAATTTGTATATGATAGTGTGTATAGCACTATATATGATTCAGTTTGAACTGAAGATGAAAAGTTAGCTGGAATGTTAAAGTTGACATTATGTATAGGAAGTTGAAATAATAATATAGTATGATGCTTAACTATACAAGATTGTGAAGACTACAATAGCTTTTTATATTAGTTCCACTGATAGAAGGAAATAAAAACCAACTAATCCCCAACCCAATTTTCCAGAGCACAGCAGTGCCAACCCCAACCCGAGTGAAGCCCCGCTTAAAGAAAGGCCGAGCACAGCAGATGTAACAAGCCAGGCCTGAGCTCGACTCAGCTAGGCCATAGAGCCCAATAGGCTGAGAACCCTCACCCAAGTAGTTCACGAACAACCAGAACCCAGGCCACCCGAGCCCTGTTCTCCCTTATATATACGCACACACACTTACGCGAGGAGATCGAAACCCTAGTTTTCTCGACGCCGCACTCCCCAACACCTCCACGGCCGCCACCACCACCTGGGCGCTGCCACCCCGCGGCCGTGCGTGCCGCACCAGGCCGGAGGTCGACCACACAGGGCCGCGCGTGCGAGCGCGTGGCAGTAAACACAGCAGCAACAAGCGGACAAGAGGGGAACTTCGCAGCGACGGTTCGCAACGATCGCTCGATCGTTTCGCGAGCCGCTTCCTCGGGTTTATGCCCAACATATACTAGATTATTTCCATTCAAATAGATTGAATTAAAATGCTTTAGGTTGGCCGATAGATCGACACGAAGTCGATCAAAAAACTGTTCTTAAACAGGACGTATAGAACAGTCCAAACCCCATATTGGAAGGCAGATTGCCGCCAAACCGTAGTGATATTTGGAAAAATAATTAAAGAGTAATTTAGACAACATATAGGGCTAGAAAACCCTCCTTACAGAAATCAATTTTGATAACTGTGCGCCCAGAAATCGGATCCCGAACTTTGACGAAAATCTGTTTTCAAAACTAGAAAATCGCTCCACACGACGTGCGTCACGCCAATCCGGACAACGTGGTCGCGAACCAAAGGCATCAAAAGCTGCGTAACGGCTTCGTGGTCGTGTGGGCTTTGGCAAAATTCAAATTGGTCACGTGTGCGCGACGAATTTGATGCGTATCCGTCGAAATTCTCCGTATCGTGCACGTTGCAAATTTCTCAATTACTTTGTGCACGTTCGTCAGATCGAGGCAAAACTTGCGCCAACAGGACCGTATCATTTTTCTGGTCCTGCATGCCAAGTTTAGTCCGATTCTGAGACTGTTGATAAAATCGTCGTTTTGCGGGCCCCACGGTCCCACTCAACGGGCGATTTTGTGCACGGCCTGCCGAAATCCAACTTTGGACATACGGTTGGGTTCGTATCGAAAAACTGGATCCGTAGACATGTAGTTTGACGACTTTAGAGACCGTTGACTCTGGCACGCTTTTCGGTGCAAAGCGGGTCCAACGACGGACACCGTTTTGGCCCAAAATTACCGTTTTGCCCCTGTGTCCAGAATTGGACTTAAGGACAGGCAATCCTAACAAATTTAACTATTCTGAGATCATTGGTACTGTCTATTTCAGATTCCGGGGACTGTTGTATGGGTTTTGACTATTGTAGCATACTGAGTGGCTCAGATTATCGGTTTCACCAGCACAGGACCACAGGCGAGTACAGTTTATTGTCTGCATTTCGATATTGATCTTTACTATATTTCATTGATTAGTCATTGGTTATGTGATTATTTTCTATTTTAAATTGTTTAGTCGGGAATGAGAAGTACCAAGGATGTGTGATCCGACCGTAGACCGTGTTTATTTTCATGCAGTAGACCTCGTAGACATTGTTTATCTTCATGCAGTAGACCTCGTAGACATTGTTTATTTTCATGCAGTAGACCTCGTAGACATTGTTTATTTTTATGCAGTAGACCTCGTAGACATTGTTTATTTTCTGCAAGTAGACCTCGTAGACATTGTTTAATTTCTGCAAGTAGACCTCGTAGACATTGTTTATTTCTTGCAAGTAGACCTCGTAGACCGTGCGGTGTAGTATCCCAGACCGATCACATATCAAAGGTACTTCTAACGGTGGAAAGTATATTGGTCTATTTATTACTATTGATTTTTCTTACGGCTTTAATGTTATTTTCAAAAACTCATGATTGATGCCTAACCTTTGTCTTATAGTCATTTTCTTTATTTGAATTGCATTCAGTGAATTGTGCTCGTTCCATTCCTGACTGGAAACCAACATTTTCAGGTTAGCCGTGGATTCACTTAGCTTGGGAAGAGACGAGAATATTTGCAGACAAAAGCCTAGAGACTAGTTAGATAGTGGAGTTGTAGTTATTCTTTATATGTACAAGTTTATATTTTTCTGCAAAATGTAAAACTTGTGATCATTGTAAATTAAATTAATTTTATGAATGAGCATTATTTGTGATTTTGGATCTTCATGGCCGTGACAGCGTACTACCGCCGACACTGCGGCGTAGGCTGGCTTGGACACGTCTCGTATCCGTTTAAAAAAAAACGGGTGCGGGTCGTGACACAAGTCTAACTAGACTCTAAACTGACACACAGATACACCCATAGGCTAAAAGACTAGGCCATAGGCTATATCATGCCTATAAGCCCTACCATAAATCACACATCACATGTCAATCTATAAGCCTAAGTATAATACACACATTGATATATTATAATATAACATAGAATACTCATATAGGCTACCTATATACATATCAACCATACATATATATCTAAAATATGTAATAGAACACACTCATATATATATAGGATACCCATACATATATATATATCTCAATACATATATATATATATATATATATATATATATATATATATATATATATATATATATAGAGAGAGAGAGAGAGGGGGAAACACATGTACTCATGTGTCATGTGTGTGTGAGAGAGATTACTTGTGTGTGCTATGGCATGTGTGTCTGTGTTAGAGAGATACATGATAGTGTAGAATTCCTGGAAACAGGAAATCATTTACTGTGCAAATGCAAAACGGTGAGTGAGTGGCATACATGAGTGTGTGTAATGATATGTGGACAGTGTCAAAGAAAACAGGGCCTGTGTTCAACCTGGAAACAGTGAGGGAATAGGAAAACCATTTAACAGTCAATGTAATGAAACAACAATTCAGTTTTAAGGAAGGAAAGTAAACCAATTCAGGTTGAGAAGAACCATTCTCAGGTTAAAGAAAAACTGAAAAACAGTGAGTGATACATGTGTCCCTGTGTGTAAGGAAAGAAATCAGTTCATATAGTTCAGAAAATAAGGAAGGGACATGAACCCAATTCAGTGAACCAATTCACACCCATTTCGAAAAGGAAAAGGAAATCCATCTCAGTTGACAGTAAGAAGGAAAGGAACCCAATAATCAGTACATAACAGTTTCAGTGCAATGGTATTCAGGGATTTCATTCCAAGTTTTTAGGAAACTAATCTCAGGTTTAGCTATGAATCAATGCATTCATTCAATACAATTTAAGGAAGTAATCTCAGTTTTAGCAGTTAGGGACAGTGGCTAACTACCAATCAAAAATCAATAAATGATAAATCCTTCATTCAAACTCAGGTTAGGAAATGGAACTGTGACAGGAAACAAACAGTGAAATGCTAAAGGAAAGAAAATGGAAATCAAGTCACATTGACAACTAACCATTCTAAAACAAAACCAATTTCAATGAACCCACATGCCAAATTCCAATCACAAATCCAAAAGCCCATATTCGAATGAAATACTAAGCTAACATAACAACCAAACATGTGAAGACATATAACAGTGAAAAACAGCAAGTAGAACAAGGAATTAAAAGTTAAAAAAAATGGAAAAACCCACGTATCAGTAATGGTATCAGCCGAATGGCTTAAATCCCCAATTCAAATCAAATCCCAATCAAAAACCTAACTAACAATGTAAATTAATTCTAACATAGATTATACATTATATTTAGATCTAATTTAGCAAATAAAAACACTATTTAAACTAACAAAACTTGAATTGAAACAGATAACCAAACCCAGTGCACTGAACCGCACAGTACACACACAGTGCACGCGCAAATGCGTGTCCGACATGACACGAGGACTCATGAAACTTGGGGAGCCTCGTGTCAGTGTCAGCCCGGACCTATGTGTCGAATTTTCCGTGTCCATGTGGCGTATCTAGTGAGTTGTGGCCCCCGAGTAGCAGGGAAAAGAAATCTGTGCGCGCGCGCGAGTACAACAGCGTGTCCGTGTGTCCGTGGGGACTCGACACGACACTAAAACATGCTCAGTACACTAGAAACACATAAGCGAGATTAAAACCCTAATTCCTATTCAATTACATCTCAGAAAAAGGATCAAAATGCCCTTTGGGGCATTTCGTCGAACACATGCATACACGAACTGATACGTATCCGATACGGACACGTATAGGACTCGAACCCTAGGGTTAGCTAGTCCTACAGCTAGGGTAGGCCTAGGGCTTCCTATATATGGAATAAAACAATAATTTCATGGTGTATATTAGAATTTACCTATTGATGTACAAAGGCTCAAAAATCCCCAAATGAAAGTGGTTCCTCAAGCCACCAAACTCCTTCAAATTGATTCTTCCCTGAAATTACTCAATACCAACAGCAAGTAAACTAATTTTAGAACCTAATGCAATTGATTTGGGTGGAAAAGGAATTGAAATGGATTTTCTAGGGTTTAATGAAGATGGAGACTCACCTCTTCTCAAACTTGGAAAATAATTCTAAGGAGGCTAGCCCTAATTTCTTGGAGCATTAAATAGGGAAGGAGGACCTAAGTGTGGCCGGCCATGGGCTGGAATGGGCTAGGATTAGGTTGCACTAGTGTTGGGTTGGGCCTTCAAGGCTAAGTCACAAGTCATGACTTGTGAAACCACAAGCCATTTCCTATTCAAATAAATTCCTAATTTCCCCAAATTAAATCTAATGAGTTTAATGTCACTAACTTGGGTCAAGCTAGGGTTACTTAACCTAACCAAGTAGTCATGACCTAGGTTAGCCTCTAGGACAGTCTCCTAAGTCAACACCAGTCAAAGTCTAAAACTAGCACTAAATCAATTATACCAAAAATTACTTAAAAATTCTAATAATTATAATTAATAATAATAATTCCAAAATAATTCCAAAATTTTAAAAATGACCAAAATACCCTCAAGCTAGAAATGTGGTAGTGACAAATCTACCCCCCTTAAAATAATTTCGTCCTCGAAATTAAAGACGAAACTAAACTGCTGAGAAGGATAGAAAAGTATACCTCAAGGTCCAAAAAGATAGGGGTACCACTTGCGCATCTCATCCTCCCGCTCCCAGGTGGACTCTCCTGGAGAATGATGCCTCCATGTGACACGTACCAAGGGTATCACCTGGTTCCTCAGAACCTTCTCCCGGCGATCCAGAATCTCCACAGGCTGCTCTGGATAACTGAGAGTAGGTCCAACCTCAATCTCCGAATGATCGAGCACATGGCTAGGGTCAGCCACGTACCGTCTCAACTGTGATACGTGGAATACGTTGTAAACTCCCACTAGTGCAGGTGGCAAGTCTAGCCTGTATGCCACGTCACCGACTCTCCCGCTGATAACGAAAGGGTCGATGAAGCGCGGGCTAAGCTTCCCACCTCCACCAAAACGTATCGTACCACGTGTCGAAGATATCCGCAGAAAAACCATGTCTCCAACCTAATCACAAGCAAGGTCTCAAGTTACTAAAAATCAAACACGATCAATCAAACAAAACCAAAAATACAACCCTTCTAATCCTATCTCTAAATCTGTACCTCAAACTCCAACGGCCTCCGGTGGCTATCGGCCCAGTGCCGATGTCTGTCCTGTGCCACGCGAAGTCTGTCCCTGATGAGCTTCACCTTCTCGGCTGCGTCAACAACCATCTCTGGTCCCAGTAAAGCTCGCTCTTCAACATCATCCCAAGATAAGGGTGTACGACACCTACGCCCGTACAGAGCCTCAAACGGTGACATCTCAATGCTGGCCTGATAACTGTTGTTGTAAGCAAACTCCACCAAATGTAGATGATCCTCCCAGGAACCTCCAAAATCCAGGACGCACGTCCGCAGCATGTCCTCAAGGGTCTGAATAGTCCTCTCTGACTGTCCGTCCGTCTGGGGTGGTATGCAGAACTAAACTTGAGCTGAGTGCCCAAACTAGTTTGCAGACTCCTCCAGAAATGGGAAGTAAAGTGACTATCCCGATCTGAGACAATACTGACAGAAACTCCGTGAATCCTGACTATCTGCCTCATATACAACTCCGTAAGCCTCTCTGTAGACGTACCCACCTTGAATGGCAAGAAGTGGGCCGATTTGGTCAACCTGTCAACGATGACCCAAATCGCGTCTTTCCCTCCTGGTTACGTGGCAACCCTGATACAAAATCCATGGTGATATGTTCCTACTTCCACTCTGGAATGGGCAACGGCTGCAATAATCCTCCGGGCCTCTGCCTCTCTGCCTTGACCTGCTGACAGATCAAGTATCTTGCTACAAAGTGGGACACCTCCCGCTTCATCTCGTACCACCAGACATGCTTTCGCAGATCCCTGTACATCTTGTTGGCACCAGGATGTATAGAGTACTGCGATCTATGAGCCTCCTGCATGATCTGCTCCCTGAGCTCCCCGCTAAGCACACATAACCTAGAACCATGCCTCAAGGCACCATCCTCTGCAAGTGAAAACTCGCCATCTACCAACCCTGCACAAACCTGCTCTCGGATACACCGCAGTGCCACATCCTCGAACTGCGTCGCCTTGATCCTATCCATCAAGTCCGACTGTATCTGAAGGCCCCATAACTGCATCTGCACCCCGGGCACAATCACCTCAATTCCAAGGCTCTCCAAGTCTACAAGCAAGTGCCGATCCATAGTCAAACACATGGCTGTCGGATACCTACTCAAGGCATCGGCAACCACGTTGGCCTTCTCCGGATGATACTGAAGTGAGATGTCAAAGTCCTTCATCAACTCTAGCCATCTGCGCTGCCTCATGTTGAGCTCTTTCTGTGTAAACACATACTTTAAGCTCTTGTAATCTGTGAAAATCTCCACCCTCTCGCCATACAGATAGTGCTTCCATAACTTCAAAGCAAAAATTACCGCTGCTAGCTCCAGGTCATGGGTAGGGTAGTTCTTCTCATGGGGACGTAATTGTCTGGAAGCATAGGCAATCACCTTCCCATGCTGCTGCAAGACACAACCCAGCCCCTTCCCTGAAGCATCACTATAAATAGTGAATCCACCCAATCCTGAAGGCAATGTCAGAATCGGAGCTGTCGTAAGCCGCTTCTTCAACTCATCAAAAGCTGCCTGACACTCCTCTGACCAAACAAACTCAGTATCCTTCAGGGTCAACCAAGTCAACGACTCTGCAACCCGGGAGAAATCCTGCACAAATCTCCTATAATATCCTGCCAGCCCCAGGAAACTCCTGATCTCTGCCACTGAAGTCGGCGCTGCCCAAGCCTCAACTGCTGTGATCTTCTTCGGGTCCACTGAGATACCATCTCCAGTCACCACATGACCCAAGAAGTCAACCATGTCTAGGAAGAACTCGCACTTCGAGAGCTTGCCGTACAGCCTCTCCCTCCTGAGTGTCTCCAGTACCACTCTCAAGTGCTCCTTGTGCTCTTCCTCTGTCTTCGAATACACTAGGATATCATCAATGAATACCACTACGAACTTGTCCAAGTACTAGTGGAACACCTTGTTCATAAGATTCATAAACACTGCTGGTGCATTGGTCAGCCCAAACGGCATAACCAAAAACTCAAACTGCCCGTACCGCGTCCTGAAAGCGGTCTTGGGAATATCCTCCCTCTTTACCTTCACCTGGTGATAACCTGACCTCAAATCAATCTTGGAGAAAACCCGAGCTCCGCTCAACTGATCAAAGAGATCATCGATCCACGGCAGTGGGTATCTGTTCTTGATCGTCAGGTTGTTGAGTGCCCTGTAGTCGATACACATCCGTACCGACCCATCCTTCTTGGGTACGAAAAGTACCGGTGCACCCTGTAAGCCCCTATTTTCAAAAATTATTTAATTAGTGTTAATTAATTATTAATGTCATTTTTAGCCTTAAAATATTTATTATGATTTTTAGGAAATTTTCTAGAATTTATAAATAAGTTTTAAATGAGTTTTAAATACTAAAATATCAATTTGCAATTTTCTAAAATGTTTTAATTAACTTTTGCAATTAATTAGATTGTTTAAATATCATTTTGTAAATATTAAAATTATTTTAATATGGTTTTGTAATTTTTAGAATTGTTTTTATATCAGTATGCAATTTATTTAATTGTTAATATATCAGTTTACAATTATTAAATTATTTTAAAGTGTGGAATGCAAATTTCTATTTACATTTAGTCTTATTAGGGACCCATTCGTAATATCCTAAAGTCTAAGGACCAAAGTGTAAAACCTAAAATCTACCCATCCCTGCCCGACGACTGACCGACGACTCGACGCCGACCTGCCCCCGCCATTTCCGGCCAGCACGACGCCCCCAACCGACCTCCCTTCCCTATAAAACAAATCCTAGACTCAGCCCTAACCCTAGAACAACCCCACGACCACCACCGACGCTCCACAGCTGTCACGACCCGCTATCCAAATTGTTGGGCCAGGCCGAGTCATGCCCAGCCTACGTTGAGATAAAACGTAGTAAGTTGTTCTAAAGACAACAGGATAAGACTAAATGTGCTAACAGTTCTATAAGTGAAAAAAGAATCATAAATGCTCCAAACACAAAAGTCGTCGTATATAGTAAAAATGTCCAAGTACAAGTGAACTGAAATGTAAAACTGGATACATGTCCAGTTACAAAAAGATATAGTCTAATACATGACTACACTAGATATCCCAAACAACTAAGCAAACTAGACGAGTCTCCCCGCAGGAACATCCTCGTATGGCAAAGCCGGGTCCTCGGCAGTATCCCCATAATATGTATCGCAGAGTAACTCCTCCTCAGTAAGGACACCTACAACGTTATCCTGTCAGGATGGGAGCAAGTACTGAATCTAGCAAACTAGCATATGAAACATGAAAATGAACATAAGAGGAATGACTGGAAACATGGCATCACACAATCTATCATGGCAAGGACACATATGTCATAGAGACAGATGTATATGTAATGTTTAAAACTGTAGCAGGTACGTAATCGGTCAATAGATGTACAATGTACCGAGGCACAATGTAAATAAAATGTACATACGTACAAGTGCACAAGCATAGGTGTACATCCGTACAGAAATGCGGGATAATGGCCTACGGCGCAGTATCATATAGAATGAACTTTGCTCGGTACGATAATGGGGGCATGATCACGTACTCAGCTACTAGTTTCCCCATAACCCATATTCTATCATGTGAGAGATACATAAAAACTGTTCTAAGCATGGTAGTAACTGAAAGTACAATATGTGACGTTTTAACTTGCTACCCCAAGGATCAGCATTTAACATGGTGGATTTTGCAGTTCATTTATGTGACAATATGTAAAGTTTGTAGAAAGTACTTGCCTCTAGCAAAGCAAAATAAAACAAGCTGCGATAACAGTACTATGGATGTCCGGTAACTCGTCACTGTAGAAGTAAATACAATAACTTAGTTTTTACACTAAGCTAAAACGCTAAGACACTAATTGGTGAAACATGACTTGTGACTGGACACCTAGCCAAAATGATGACTTTAGCATAGGAGACCAATGTGGGGTGACATGTAATGCCCCGCTCCGTACGGTACATTATGCTGAGTCGTTGACTCGAAGAGTTGCGTTGACCCGATTACGTATCGATGCGAATCGATACAAAGTGTTAAGTTGTCCCGAGGAATGCATCGAACAAGTCGATGCGAAGTGTTGCCTTGTCCCAAAGAATGTATCGAGTGAATCGATGCGAAGCGCCGCGTTGCCTCGAAGGATAAGTGCGTTGAGACGGCTCGAAGATTCTAAGAAATCGAATCGACCAAGGCGCAAGTCCGAATCGATGCAAGTATTGATTTTAGTTGGTTTCATGTGCAGGCTATACGTTTACGCTGAAATGTTAGAGGTCGATCTTTTGCCTTATTCAGTAAGGGGTCCGCGAAAGCAAATCATCGCCTTGCGACGGACGGAAGCGTTGGCACGCTAAGGCAAATCGGACGGACAAACTCAATAAGCACGAAGTGCTCGAATGGCTAAGTCAGGAGAGTGGCCGTACAACGAAGTTAGGGAATCGAGCCGCATCGGCTCGGCGAAACGACGAAGGCGTATCGACTCAAGGTGGGAGGATTGACTTCTTTTTACTCCTTCATTCGATAAGTCAAATGTATCATTGTATGCTAAAAGTTAACCTATCGACGCCACGGGCGTGGTCCGATCGGAAGTAAATCATAACGTGTGTCGAACACTAAGTTAGTACAATTGAAATGAAACGTGCATCAAATGCACAAGTCGCTACGGAACATTGGATATCGTTAAGGCGAGCGCCTCGGTGCGCAAGCCGCAACAACATGGGATAACTGTACTCGGCGAGTGCCTTAGTGCACGAACCATACCGTGCCTTCGCGCACGAGTTAGAACGGCTAGAACATTGAAAGACAATAGGCGAGCGCCCTAGCGCGCAAGCCCCGAACATTGAATGCTAAGTTATAGAACATTTGAAATACGGTAGAAACGTGCCTACGTGCGCGAGATCACAAAAGACGATGAATGTGCGCAGCTGCACAATACTTACAAAAGATGGCGTCGTTGCGACGAGAAGAACAGTTGTGGCACGGATATGGCATAACTGTCGACGCGGCATGGTGCCTTCGAAATGTTCATGGCCTTTGGGCGTTCGACGTGAACATTGAGGCGTTACGCCAATTGAAATAGAGATAAGCGAACTTGCTTGGTTGTATGAAAGATAAGATGCGTTGCATGGTCAAATGGACTTAAAGACTATTGCCCGTGCATGGGTGTTTGGTCCCTCGAACGTGATCACCAGGGCGCTGGGACCGTTCGGCCTAGGAGGGATTGTGATAATCGGTATTGTTGGTGCACTTCAACTAAGCGGGTAGCGCCTGTCTAGTGAATGTGATAAGCCACTTACACGAGTACTTCGGGGGTCCCCGGATCGTATGTGGTTAGCAACCATAACTGGGTGACCGTCGTCTTACATATTCGATTCGATAAATATAAGTCCATTCTAGCTTGACAAGCTAGTGACCTTTATATAGTTAAGGGCGATGGGTTAGAAGTGCAAGGTATACGTATATCCTGCATGGACGGATCCTGGGTCGAAAGCGCAAGGTACACTCATATCGTGCGTGTGTAGATCCGCATGGAGAGCACTATAACATGACAGAAAAATCTGATAGGCGTATTCACCTTGCGTCGGTGCAAGGGCGAGTGCGTCGGCTTGGTAAGTTGTGCCACAAATCAAACACGGGATTGCTTGCTTGCCTATTCAATTCGATAACATGCTGCTATGCTAACATGCTTTACGCTTTTGAATATGCCATGAAATTGACCCTAAGGAGAACATAGCAAGATCATAAGCTAAGTTGCATGATTCAACATAAATATTACAAATATCGGTTTGGAAAGATGATCTTTGATTCAGTACATGCGAGGACGATCGTACTGATCCCCCACCAGCTTCATGCAGGGTGCAGGGCATGGATTGCTCACGGCAAAGCGTTGCTTGAACGTGTTGAGGCTTGGAATGCCGAAGCACATTGAAGCGTGCGATCGCATTGACGCTCGGTCTATGCAACTGGATTGATGCGGCCGAGATATAGAAGGCATGATGTATGGAACGGTGAAATCCTTTGTGGGCAAGAGAGAACCTGAGTGTTGTAGCCAATCTGGCAAATTCCGTTTGGGCTATCGAAAGCCTTTGTAAATCTGATTTCGAATATCAATAAAGAGATTTGTTTCGTATACTCTGTTTTCCTTTCGTTGTGAATATCAACTTAAAAGATAACCATTTGAGAACTTGTCATCTTGCCTTGCATGAGCGCAACTCCAGGCTCGTGCGGCATCACGCCCCCTGCGAGGACGATGATTCGGGTGATTCTTGGTCGGGACGTGACATGACACACTACTTTAACTAACTTTCTAGGGTCTTTACACTAGTAAGGGGTGGGGTTCAACACGGCTAAAACTCAAAATAACACAAAAAGCTACAAGTCATAATTAATCAATAAATAATTCAAATGACCATTGTGTTCCAACAGTTTTTGAGATAGACAAAAAGCTTAATTTTACATAAAATAAAGTACCAAAATGATCCTTGTTAATTATAGAAATTTATTATAATTTTTCTGGAATTTATTAACCAGTACAAGTATTTTATAAAAATCAGTTTTCCTAAGTACACAGAAAATGAGTTTTGGTTTCATATGCCAAACTAGTGGCAAAACTGTAATTTAAATACTATAAAAATTATACTAAATTAGCTAACTTAAAATAGTATCTAAATACTATTTTTCCATAATTTTAACAACACTTTAAGTATTTTTAGAAAATCAAAAATAGCATTGCACACAATTATAATTAAATAATTAATTATCTGCGTATTTTGTCCATGTATATAATTTGAACCAAAGTTCAAATACAGGACCCAAGGCCATGAATCAAGTCCAATATGACTTGTACAGGTCTTGAATGTGTGAAAACACATTTGGGCCCAAAAACCCATGCTAGGCTTGGACACCAAATGGTTGCAGTAATTTAAATACACAAAAATATAAAGACGTAAAAATACAAAATAAATATTAATATTTTAATAAGGTAGAATGACACATAAAGAATATATACATACATATGTTAAAAGTACATATATATATATATATATATATATATATATATATATATATATATATATATATATATATATATATTTACGGCCCCGGGACCCCGTCAGCAGCAGCAGCAGCAGAGGGGAGCTATATGTTCTTTCTGCGGAATACCAGGGCACGACAGCTCCATTTGCAGGAAGAGGTTGAAGTAGTGCTTAGTCTGTGGGTCTGCCACCCATCAGATTCGGGACTGCCCAGTAGCGAAGCCTAGAGGACCGCTTCCGACTCAGCAGCAGAGGTTTGGGCAGCATCTGCAGCAGTAGAAGAGACCTCAGGGGAAGGTTTATAGTCTAGCTCTCGAGCCGGAGCCGGAGCAGGTTTCGGAGCCAGATTACTTAGCTGACGTCATCACAGGTCATGTTTATTTGCATACTTTTCTAGCTCTATGTTTGTTTGATTCTGGTGCATCCCATAGCTTCCTATCATTAGAGTTTATGCATAAACACCATCTAGTAGCTACACCTACTGCGGAGATTAGTAGAGTGATGACGGGAGAAGGACCAGTACCTATTAGATCTATCTATAGATGTTCTATTTTTATGGCCGGGAGAGAGTTCAGGGGACGATTCTTTGTGATGCCACTCCCCGGTTATGATATCATATTGGGGATGGACTGGCTTAGCTATGCCCATGCATCTATAGATTGTCATGAGGGTAGTATTTTGTTCAGTCCCCCAGGCACAGCACCATTCAGTGTCAGGAGGACAGGGCCGGAGATCAGCCTAGAGCCGAACTATTGTGTGACAGTTGGGGACGTAGCACCGTCACACCCTATCATTAGGGAGTTTATGGATGTATTCCCAGAGGATCTTCCAGGGCTTCCGCCTGACAGAGATATGGAGTTCACTATAGATTTAGTGCCGGGTTCATCACCAGTATCCCGGGCTTGCTATAGAGTGAATCCCAAGGAGGCCGTAGAGATGAAAGAGCAGATTGATGACCTGTTGAAAAAGGGTTTCATTCGATCCAGTACTTCTCCATGGGGAGCACCAGTGCTCTTTGTGCCTAAGAAGGATGGTACCGTCCGGTTGTGTATTAACTACCGGGCCTTGAATGCCATCACCATCAAGAACAAATATCCTCTGCCCAGGATAGATGATTTGTTCGACCAGTTGAGTGGAGCGAAGGTGTTTTCCAGGATAGACTTGAGATTCGGGTACCACCAGGTGAAGGTTAGGGTAGCAGACATCCAGAAGACGGCATTCAACACGAAGTACGAGCAGTACGAGTTTCTGGTGATGCCATTTGGTCTCACAAATGTGCCAGCTGTCTTTATGAATTTGATGAATAAGACATTCTACTAGTATCTGGATAAGTTCATCGTAGTATTTATCGACGACATCCTGATATACTCGAAGACGCCAGAGGAGCATGCAGAGCACTTGCGGATAGTTTTGGGGATTCTGAGGAGGGAGAGACTGTTTGCCAAATTGCCGAAGTACGAGTTCTTTTTAGACCGAGTGGATTTTCTCGGCCATGTAGTCACTGGAGATAGAATCTCGGTAGATCCCAGGAAGATTGCTGCAGTTGAGACATGGAAGGCTCCGACGTCAGTTTCAGAGATCAGGAGCTTTCTGGGTTTAGCAGGCTATTATAGAAAGTTCGTCCAGGACTTTGCTAGGATAGCTGAACCCATGACGAAGCTGACGCGGAAGAACGCAGAGTACATCTGGTCAGAGGACTGCCAGGCAGCGTTTGAGGAGCTGAAGAGGAGGCTGACGACCGCTCCAGTTCTGACTTTACCTTCAGGTTCTGGAGGTTTCACCATTTACAGCGATGCTTCTGGGAAGGGGCTAGGATGTGTCCTACAGCAGTATGGGAAAGTGATTGCTTATGCATCTAGGCAATTGCGGACTCATGAGAGGAATTATCCTACCCATGACCTAGAGTTAGCTGCGGTGATCTTTGCACTCAAGTTATGGAAATATTACTTATACGGAGAACGTGTGGAAATCTTTACTGACCACAAAAGCTTGAAGTATGTGTTCACGCAGAAAGAGCTGAACATGAGGCAAAGACGATGGTTGGAGTTGATGAAAGACTTCGACATCGATTTACAGTATCACCCCGGGAAGGCAAATGTGGTGGCGGATACGCTGAGCAGGCATCCGATGGCATGGTACCTGATGATTGATCGACATTTACGGGAGGATCTGGAGAAGCTCGGTATCGAGCTAGTTCGGCCAGGATCAGTGATACAGATGATGGCGCTTGACATTCAGTCAGGTTTGATGGAGCAGATCAGGGAGGCACAGTCTACAGATGAGAGCCTTCGCAGACTTCGAGTCCAGGCGTTAGCAGGATTGCTGGATGACTTTACTATAGCAGAGGATGGATCCTTGAGGCATGTAAGCCGATTGTGCGTGCCGAAGGGAGAGCTGGTAGAGGCAGTTTTGCAGGAGGCGCACCGATCGAGATATTCTATTCACCCTGGTGCTAACAAGAT
This sequence comes from Iris pallida, assembly GCA_029216955.1. NCBI lineage: Eukaryota > Viridiplantae > Streptophyta > Magnoliopsida > Asparagales > Iridaceae > Iris > Iris pallida. The sequence continues at coordinate 827,689 of JANAVB010043017.1, forward strand.
GTACCGTGACTTGCAGGAACATCTTTGGTGGCACGGGATGAAGAGGGATGTATCACGTTTCATCCCGAGATGCCTAGTTTGCCAGCAGGTCAAGGCGGAGCACCAGAGGCCAGCTGGTTTGTTGCAGCCGTTACCCATTCCCGAGTGGAAGTGGGAACATATTACGATGGACTTCGTCTCAGGGCTTCCTCGTTCCCAAGGAGGAAAGGATGCCATTTGGGTCATCGTAGACAGGCTGACGAAGTATGCGTACTTCATACCCTTCAAGGTGGGGCTTTCCACCGAGAAGTTGGCGGAGCTATACATACAGCAGCTAGTTCGCCTACACGGAGTGCCAGTGAGCATCGTGTCAGACAGAGATAGCAGATTTACATCCCACTATTGGAGGAGCTTACAGGAGGAGTTGGGCAGTAGGCTCAAATTTAGTACGGTGTACCACCCGCAGACAGATGGACAGTCCGAGAGGATGATACAGACACTGGAGGATATGCTGAGGACCTGCGTGCTGGACTTCGGAGGATCATGGGAGAGCCATCTGCACTTGGTAGAGTTTTCATACAACAACAGCTACCAAGCCAGTATCGGTATGTCTCCTTTCGAGGTGCTTTATGGACAACGATGTCGCACACCGCTCTTTTGGGATGACGTTGGAGACAGAGTTATGCTTGGGCCAGAGATGATCACGGATGCAGCAGAGAAAGTCGGGATGATCAGAGACAGGCTCAGAGTAGCTCAGGACAGGCAGAAACGCTGGGCTGATGCTAGTCGCAGACCGATGGAGTTCGCAGATGGTGATATGGTGCTAGTGAAGATATCACCTACTAGAGGGACGATCCGGTTCGGACGAGGAGGGAAGCTGAGCCCCAGATACATCGGGCCGTTCGAGATACTTGGCAGGATCGGAGAGGTAGCTTACAGGGTTGCACTTCCACCCAACCTAGCAGGAGTTCACGATGTCTTTCACGTATCTCAGCTGAGGAGATATGTTCCAGACCCCAGTCATGTGCTAGATCATACAGAGTTGGAGGTCGGACCGAGCCTTACAGTTTCTGAGCAGCCTGTGGAGATATTAGACAGGAGAGAGAAGAGGATGAGGAACAAGGTTATACCCTTAGTACGAGTAGCTTGGAGCCGTCACTCTCCAGGTGAATCTACTTGGGAGAGGGAGTCGGACATGAGAGAGAGATACCCTTACTTGTTCGATCCAAATGCTGCGAGGGAACAATCCGTTCCCGCTTGATACCTTAGAGGTTAGTTTCGATCGCAGCCTTAGTCATTTTGTTGCATTACTTGCTATGTTAGAATATTATAGGGTCTTCAATCCTTGTGAATTTTGAGGACGAAATTTTTCAAGGAGGGAAGACTTGTAAGCCCCTGTTTTTCAAAAATTATTTAATTAGTGTTAATTAATTATTAATGTCATTTTTAGCCTTAAAATATTTATTATGATTTTTAGAAAATTTTCTAGAATTTTTAAATAAGTTTTAAATGAGTTTTAAATACTAAAATATTAATTTGCAATTTTCTAAAATGTTTTAATTAACTTTTGCAATTAATTAGATTGTTTAAATATCATTTTGTAAATATAAAAATTGTTTTAATATGGTTTTGTAATTTTTAGAATTGTTTTTATATCAGTATGCAATTTATTTAATTGTTAATATATCAGTTTACAATTATTAAATTGTTTTAAAGTGTGGAATGCAAATTTCTATTTATATTTAGTCTTATTAGGGACCCATTCGTAATATCCTAAAGTCTAAGGACCAAAGTGTAAAACCTAAAATCTACCCATTCCTGCCCGACGACTGACCGACGACTCGACGCCGACCTGCCCCCGCCATTTCCGGCCAGCACGACGCCCCCAACCGACCTCCTTTCCCTATAAAACAAACCCTAGACTCAGCCCTAACCCTAGAACAATCCCACGACCACCACCGACGCTCCACAGCCCCCTTCTTCCCCGACGAGCAAAGACCCAAACCCTAACTTCGGCGAGACTCGTCCAGCCTCCACAGCGACCTTTACCGCCAACCACCGCCGTCGACGAGTTCGCCGCAGCGAGCTGAGTCGATCGCCACCACTCCGTCGCGACCACGTCGCCTCAGCCGCCGTCGAGCACCCTCAAAACCCATCGAGAAGTCGGACACGTAAGTGGCAGCGTCAAATACGTGTCGTGCGTGTCTCGTTTTCACGTACGACGTTCGCCTGGACACGAGCGTCCTAGGGGTAAGTCTGGACACAATAAATTCGACCTGTGCGTGTCGTGCTTAGCAAGGACACGCGACACCTGTGTCCATAACTGTCAGGACACAGGATTTGTTATATCGGGTTTACTGTTATTAGCTTAAAACCTAAATAAATTAAACTAAATCCTAACCCTAACACAACCCTCGGGCTGACCCCCTGGCCATCCCGACCCGACTTAACCCCCCCCCTCCCCCCCGCGCGCGCTCTCTGGCTCGAGTTCGAGCCCCCCCTTGCTGCTTCATTTATTTTTTTTTCTTTTCCTTTTTCTTTTTCTGTTTTCTGTTATTTATATATATATTTTTATATATATATTATTTTTTTATATATATATTTTATATATTTTTATATATATATGTACATATATATATATTAGTATATATATATGTATATAATGTATATTGGCAGTATTTTTGTATATTTATATATATTTTTATAGTTAGTAAATTTTTATATATATATTTGTATTTATATACATATATGTATATATGTATATATTTTCATGTGTATATATATTATTATATATATACAATTATATATATGTATACAATATTTGTATATGTATATATACTTTATAATTAAGTATTTTCTTATATATATATATATATATATATATATATATATATATATATATATATATATATATATATATATATATATATATATATATATATATATATATATATATATATATATGTATTTTTAACATAAAAAAAAAAATATATATATATATATATATGTATTTTTAACATATGTATGTATATATGCATTTTGTATAATTTTACCTTATTAGAATAATAATATTTATTTTGCACTTTTACCAATTTGTATTTTAGTGTATTTAATTTACTGCAACCATTTGGTGTCCAAGCCTAGCATGGGTTTTTGGGCCCAAATGTGTTTTCACACATTCAAGACCTGTACAAGTCATATTGGACTTGATTCATGGCCTTGGGTCCTGTATTTGAACTTTGGTTCAAATTATGTACATGGACAAAATACGCAGATAATTAATTATTTTAATTTCAATTGTGTGTAATGCTATTTTTGGATTTCTAAAAATACTTAAAGTACTGTTAAAATTCTGGAAAAATAGTATTTAGATACTATGTTAATTTAGCTAATTTAGTATAATTTTTATAGTATTTAAATTTCAGTTTTGCCACTAGTTTGGCATATGAAACCAAAACTCATTTTCTGTATACTTAGGAAAACTGATTTTTATAAAATACTTGTACTGGTTAATAAATTCCAAGAAAATTATAATAAATTTCTATAATTAACAAGGATCATTTTGGTACTTTATTCTATGTAAAAATAAGTTTTTTGTCTATCTCAAAAATTATTAAAACACAATGATCATTTGATTTATTTATTGATTAATTACGACTTGTAACTTTTTGTGTTACCATGAGTTTTAGCCGTGTTGAACCTCACCCCTCACTAGTGTAAAGACCCTAGAAAGTTAGTTAAAGTAGTGTGTCACCCCACATTGATCTCATATGCCAAAGTCATTATTTTGGCTAGGTGCCCAGTCACAAGTCGTGTTGCACCAATTAGTGTCTTAGCGTTTTAGCTTAGTGTAAAGACTAAGTTTATATATTTATTTCTACAGTGACGAGTTACCGGACATCTATAGCACTTTTATCGCAGCTTGCTTTGCTTTGCTTTGCTAGAGGCAAGTACTTTCTACAAACTTTACATACTGTTACATAAATGAACTGCAAATCCAACCATGTTAAATGTTGATCCTTGGGGTAGCAAGTTAAAATGTCACATATTGTACTTTCCATTACTACCATGCTTAGAATAGTTTTTATGTATCTCTCACATGATTAGAATATGGGTTATGGGGAAACTGACAGTTGAGTACGTGATCATGACCCCCCTATAGTAGCGAGCGAGGTCGCATTTTATATACATACCTTGCCGCAGGCCATTATCCTGCATTTCTGTACGGATGTACACCTATGCTTGTTAACTTGTACGTATGTACATTTTATTTACGTGTACCACAGTACATTGTATATCTATTGACCGATCACGTACCTGCTACAGTTTTAAACATTACATATACATCTGTCTCTATGACATATGTGTCCTTGCCATGATAGATTGTGTGATGCCATGTTTCCAGTTATTTCCTCTTATGTTCATTTCCATGTTTCATATGCTAGTTTGCTAGATTCAGTACTTGCTCCCGTCCTGACAGGATAACGTTGTAGGTGTCCTTACTGAGGAGGAGTTACTCTGCGACACATATTATGAAGTTACTGCCGAGGACCCGGCTTTGCTTTACGAGGATGTTCCTGCGGGGAATCTCGCCTAGTTGTCTTTTTGCTTTAGACTTTTGAGAGTAGTCATGTATTAGACTACGTGTTTTGTAACTGGACATGTATCCAGTTTTAAATTTCAGACTTGTACTTGGACATTTTACTATATGAGACGACTTTTGTGTTTGGAGCATTTATGACTTTTATTCACTTATAGAACTGTTAGCACATTTAGTCTTATCTTATTATTTCTAGGACAACTTACTGTGCTTTATCTCAAGCACAGGCTGGACATGACTCGGCCCGGACCAACAATTTGGATAGCGGGTCGTGACACACCCCAAGGTGAAGAACTCGATCGGATGAACCCTTGTCCTGCAGCTCATCCACCTGCTTCTTCAGCTCCACCAATTCACTGTTGTTCACTCGATAGACATGCTGGGAAATTGGTTTCGCGCCGGAAACCAAGTCTATCGAGAACTCTACATCCCTGTCCGGTGGAAGCCCTGGCAACTCCTCTGAAAATACGTCCATAAACTCTGCGATCAAGGGATACGGAGCCACCTGCTCCTCAACTGAAGCTCCACAAAAGACTCCGTCGTCCTGCTCTGCCTGCCGCTGGGTGTACTCAAACTCTGGCTCTCCTGGCACCCCAAACAAAACTCTACCCCCTCGGCAATCGATGCGGGCGTGGTGTCTACTCAGCCAGTCCATACCTAATACAATGTCGTAGTTCGGTAACGGCATGACGAGTAAACTCACTCCCAACTCTCGGCCTCCCAATATGATGCTCTGCCCTCTGCAAACATCACTCACGAGGATGACCTCACCCCCGGTCGTGATCTTGCAGGTCCTAGGCAATGGTTCAGAAACCAGACTGTGTCTAATAGCATACGATACTGATACAAAGCTGTGGGAAGCCCCGGAATCAAATAGTGCAAATGCTGGAAGGGTGTCGAGAAGAACCGAACCTGCTATCAGCTGTCCGATGGCCTCTGCATCCTCAGCCGCCATGGCGAAAGCTCGCCCCTGCTGTCCACCTCGTGCCTGCTGCTGGTGCTGCTGGAACCTCTGCTGCTGGGTCTGCAGTGGTCCCCTCTGCTGGCCTGCTGGAGCCTTGGCTCCACCTCCCTGAGCTCTTCGCCCAAAAGCCCCAGGGCAATCCCTCAACTGGTGATCTCCCGTACCACAAAGTAGGCACTTGCCTAGCTTCTTCCTGCACTCATGGATCATGTGCCCCGACTTCTTGCAGAAGGCACAAATGACTACCTGCTGCTGACGGGGTGCCTGCTGTCCTCTCTGCTGCTGGTGCTGTACCTGCTGAAAAGGTGTCCTACCCTGCTGCTGATACTGCTGCTGGTGCTGTTGCTGATACTGCTGAACTGGCCTCTGCTGCTGATGCTGGAAGTGAGGCCTCTTGGCCTACCCCTGACTGCTGCTACCACCCTGGAAGTCACGACCCCTCTTCTGCTTCAGCCCTAGGTCGTCTTCCGCCGCCATAGCCCCAGAAAATATCTCAGCAAATGTAGCGTTCCGGTCGCTCTTAGTCAGCGACCGAACCTCTCTAATCAAGCCTTGGTGAAACTTCCTCGCCTTCGTCTTCTCTGTCAAGTCATCTATAAAATGGGCCAGTCTACAAAACTCCGTAGCATACTCAGCTACCGTCTGGTTCCCCTGAACCAGACCCTCGAACTGTGCCTCGATACCTCCCAAGGCCACATCAGGAAAGAACTGCTCCTTAAACATCTCTTTGAACTGGGCCCAAGTTTGGCCCTCAACTCCTACCCTGGGATCTGTCTGATACCACGCACGAGCAAAGTCCTGCATCTGACTGCCCGCCGCCTCAATCTGGAGTCGAGCTGGTATCTCCGCCAGCCTGAAGATCTCCTCGATATGCTCTATCCAGTCGTCTGCATAGTGGATGCCCTTTGTGCCGAAGAACTCCCGAGGGTGCATCTTCTAGAAGTCCTGTATATCCTTCTCCCTCCGACGGGGCTGCTGCTGGGTCGCCTGAGCTGTGATCATCTCGACTGTAGTGCGAACCAGCTGGTGTGCCTCATCGATCCCCTGACGGAAATCTGCAGTCTGTCTCGTCTGCTGCTGCTGGTGGGACTCCAAAATCCTCTCCACGAAGGAGAAGAGATGTGCAGCATCTACCATCCCCGCAGGCGGAGGCGGCTGCGGTAGAAGGATCTCAGGAATCACAATGCTCGGCCTCCTGACTGGTGGAGGTGCTCCTCCAAAAGTGGCAGAAACACCGACTCCTGAGGGCTGCACTGGCCCTGTGGCACCGGGAGCTGGCTGCTGCTGAGGTCGAGAGGTGCTAGACCCCTCTCCAGTGTCTCCCAGTCCAGGGCGATGCGATCTCGTCTCAACCATCCTGGAGACACAGATCAAACAAGAAACAATTACTGAGAATGAATCGAAATATCAAAGGAGGACAGTTTAAAATTCTAAGGAAGACAATAAGCAGCAAAAGTAGATATACGGAATCTGATAAGGAGTTTTTCTAGTGTGATTGAGTACCTTCAAAAGATATACTAATTCCTACTGCAGGCTGCAGTGATATTCTAGTTCGAATACCACTACACTTCTAACCTAGGACCTGCATGGGCTACCACTAAAAACGTGTCACGACCCGCACCCTAGAGTAAGGGTACGAGACGTGGGTACGTCCAGCCTACGCCGCAGTGTCGGCAGTAGAACGCTGTCCTAGGTCACAACATCTAACAGTTGAAGGTAATAAACAGTTATACTCCCCGAATGGGGGTGACATAACAGAATATATCTCAATCACAGCTAAGGTAGAACAGGATAAAGATGGAATGATATAAAAGATGCAAGATCCAAACCACAAGAAATACAATAGAGAGAAAGCTAAGTGTCTATGATAACTCTACTGAATCCAGAATAATACAGATCCATAATATATACAACTCAACTCCAATACTATAAAATAAGATAAAACTATCTATGGAGCAACTGTCTCTACTGCTAAGGGATCCGACTGAAAGTCCGGATCGCAAATGTCCTCTAAGGCTGTCCCATAGAAAGTGTCTAAGCAGGCCTCCTCCTCGTCCTCTGTAAAATTTTTAACAGGTCCAATCAGGACGGAAACGAGCACATATCTCTCAACAGTTCATAACAGGTTAGGAGTATAAATCATGCAATAGAGTAAAATACAGGAAGTACTGAAAAGGAAGTACGAGTAAACAAGAGATATTTGTAACTGAAAGTAAATATATGATAAGTAGAGACTGTAAGTGGCTAAGTGATTTAGAGTACAATATGGTTATGTAAACGGCTTAGGGACACATGAATACAACTAAGAGGCACATGAATACAGCTACTGGGATAATGATCACATAACCAATTCTACTCACCCCACCCTGGGATCTGTCTGATACCACGCATGAGCCAAGTCCTGCATCTGACTGCCCGCCGCCTCAATCTGGAGTCGAGCTGGTATCTCCGCCAGCCTAAAGATCTCCTCGATATGCTCTATCCAGTCGTCTGCTTAGTGGATGCCCTTTGTGCCAAAGAACTCCCGAGGGTGCATCTTCTGGAAGTCCTGTATATCCTTCTCCCTCCGACGGGGCTGCTACTGGGTCGCCTGAACTGTGATCATCTCGACTGTAGTGCGAACCAGCTAGTGTGCCTCATCGATCCCCTGACGGAAATCTACAGTCTGCCTCGTCTGCTGCTGCTGGTGGGACTCCAAAATCCTCTCTACGAAGGAGAAGAGATGTGCAGCATCTACCATCCCCGTAGGCGAAGGCGGCTGCGGTGGAAGGATCTCAGGAATCACAACGCTCGGCCTCCTGACTGGTGGAGGTGCTCCTCCAAAAGTGGCAGAAACACCGACTCCTGAGGGCTGCACTGGCCCTGTGGCACCGGGAGCTGGCTGCTGCTGAGGTCGAGAGGTGCTAGACCCCTCTCCAGTGTCTCCCAGTCCAGGGCGATGCGATCTCGTCTCAACCATCCTGGAGACACAGATCAAACAAGAAATAATTACTGAGAATGAATCGAAATATCAAAGGAGGACAGTTTAAAATTCTAAGGAAGACAATAAGCAGCAAAAGTAGATATACGAAATCTGATAAGGAATTTTTCTAGTGTGATTGAGTACCTTCAAAAGATATACTAATTCCTACTGCAGGCTGCAGTGATATTCTAGTTCGAATACCACTACACTTCTAACCTAGGACCTGCATGGGCCACCACTAAAAACGTGTCACGACCCGCACCCTAGAGTAAGGGTACGAGACGTGGGTACGTCCAGCCTACGCCGCAGTGTCGGCGGTAGAACGCTGTCCTAGGTCACAACATCTAACAGTTGAAGGTAATAAACAGTTATACTCCCCGAATGGGGGTGACATAACAGAATATATCTCAATCACAGCTAAGGTAGAACAGGATAAAGATGGAATGATATAAAAGATGCAAGATCCAAACCACAGGAAATACAATAGAGAGAAAGCTAAGTGTCTATGATAACTCTACTGAATCCAGAATAATACAGATCCATAATATATACAACTCAACTCCAATACTATGAAATAAGATAAAACTATCTATGGAGCAACTGTCTCTACTGCTAAGGGATCCGACTGGAAGTCCGGATCGCAAATGTCCTTTAAGGCTGTCCCATAGGAAGTGTCTAAGCAGGCCTCCTCCTCGTCCTCTGTAAAATTTTCAACAGGTCCAATCAGGACGGAAACGAGCACATATCTCTCAACAGTTCATAACAGGTTAGGAGTATAAATCATGCAATAGAGTAAAATACAGGAAGTACTGAAAAGGAAGTACGAGTAAACAAGAGATATTTGTAACTGAAAGTAAATACATGATAAGTAGTGACTGTAAGTGGCTAAATGATTTAGAGTACAATATGGTTATGTAAACGGCTTAGGGACACATAAATACAACTAAAAGGCACATGAATACAGCTACTGGGGATAATGATCACATAACCAATTCTACTCACCCCGCCCCAATCAATACACAAGGATCCATTCAAGTTACGTTATAGGCACATGAATACAACTAAGATATGTGAACTCATGTAATGAGTAGTACATGAGGCACATGAGAACATGTAAAAACATGAACTAGTACGAGTACAAGGAGTACCTGATGCACATGATAAAGTACATGAATATGAAATACCCGATGCACCCGTAGAGGGATAACATCTCAGGAAGGAATCCATATAGTACTAATTCGTGAAGATACGTGTCAACATCAAGTAGAGTAATCTAGAGCAAGAATATAGTCCAGACAGGTATGAAAAGATCAGAAAATGCACTCGCCTGCTATCTGAATGTCCAAGATGAAAGTACTGTCCGAGGAGTGGTGTCTGGCTCCTATTTAGAACAGCACAAGTCACAACAAGTCCAGAATGGTAATAAGATGCACTACAATGCATTCTACATGAATCTAGGTCAATCTAGACCAAGTCAACTCTTGGTCAACTCTGGTCAACCCTAAAAGTCAAACTAGGTCAACCAAGTCAAACATAAGTCAAACTAGTCTAAACTAGTCTAACTAGTCTATTCTAGGTCTAACAAGACCACACAAGTCTAACTAGACTCTAAACTGACACACAGATACACCCATAGGCTAAAAGACTAGGCCATAGGCTATATCATGCCTATAAGCCCTACCATAAATCACACATCACATGTCAATCTATAAGCCTAAGTATAATACACACATTGATATATTATAATATAACATAGAATACTCATATAGGCTACCTATATACATATCAACCATACATATATATCTAAAATATGTAATAGAACACACTCATATATATATAGGATACCCATACATATATATATATCTCAATACATATATATATATATATATATATATATATATATATATATATATATATATATATATATATATATATACATATGTATAGAGAAAGGGGGAAACACATGTACTCATGTGTCATGTGTGTGTGTGTGAGAGATTACTTGTGTGTGCTATGGCATGTGTGTGTGTGTTAGAGAGATACATGATAGTGTAGAATTCCTGGAAACAAGAAATTATTTACTGTGCAAATGCAAAACAATGAGTGAGTGGCATACATGAGTGTGTGTAATGATATGTGGACAGTGTCAAAGAAAACAGGGCCTGTGTTCAACCTGGAAACAGTGAGGGAATAGGAAAACCATTTAACAGTCAATGTAATGAAACAAATATTAATTCAATTCAGTTTTAAGGAAGGAAAGAAAACCAATTCAGGTTGAGAAGAACCATTCTCAGGTTAAAGAAAAACTGAAAAACAGTGAGTGATACATGTGTCCCTGTGTGTAAGGAAAGAAATCAGTTCATATAGTTCAAAAAATAAGGAAGGGACAGGAACCCAATTCAGTGAACCAATTCACACCCATTTCGAAAAGGAAAAGGAAATCCATCTCAGTTGACAGTAAGAAGGAAAGGAACCCAATAATCAGTACATAACAGTTTCAGTGCAATGGTATTCAGGGATTTCATTCCCAGTTTTTAGGAAACTAATCTCAGGTTTAGCTATGAATCAATGCATTCATTCAATACAATTTAAGGAAGTAATCTCAATTTTAGCAGTTAGGGACAGTGGCTAACTACCAATCAAAAATCAGTAAATGATAAATCCTTCATTCAAACTCAGGTTAGGAAATGGAACTGTGACAGGAAATAAATAGTGAAATACTAAAAGAAAGAAAATGGAAATCAAGTCACATTGACAACTAACCATTCTAAAACAAAACCAATTTCAATGAACCCACATGCCAAATTCCAATCACAAATCCAAAAGCCCATATTCGAATGAAATACTAAGCTAACATAACAACCAAACATGTGGAGACATATAACAGTGAAAAACAGCAAGTAGAACAAAGAATTAAAAGTTAGAAAAAATGGGAAAACCCACGTATCAGTAATGGTATCAGCCGAATGGCTTAAATCCCCAATTCAAATCAAATCCCAATCAAAAACCTAACTAACAATGTAAATTAATTCTAACATAGATTATACATTATATTTAGATCTAATTTAGCAAATAAAAATACTATTTAAACTAACAAAACTTGAATTGAAACAGAGAACCAAACCCAGTGCACTGAACCGCACAGTACACACACAGTGCACGCGCAAATGCGTGTCCGACACGACACAAGGACTCATGAAACTTGGGGAGCCTCGTGTCAGTGTCAGCCCCGACCTATGTGTCGAATTTCCCGTGTCCACGTGGCGTGTCCAGTGAGTTGTGGCCCCCGAGTAGCAGGGGAAAGAAATCTGTGCGTGTGCGCGAGTGCAACAGCGTGTCCGTGTGTCCGTAGGGACTCGACACGACACTAAAACATGCTCAGTACACTAGAAACACATAAGCGAGATTAAAACCCTAATTTCTATTCAATTACATCTCAGAAAAAGGATCAAAATGCCCTTTGGGGTATTTCGTCGAACACATGCATACACGAACTGATACGTATCCGTATAGGACTCGAACCCTAGGGTTAGCTAGTCCTACAGCTATGGTAGGCCTAGGGCTTCCTATATATGGAATAAAACAGTAATTTTATGATGTATATTAGAATTTACCTATTGATGTGCAAAGGCTCAAAAATCCCCAAATGAAAGTGGTTCCTCAAGCCACCAAACTCCTTCAAATTGATTCTTCCCTGAAATTACTCAATACCAACAGCAAGTAAACTAATTTTAGAACCTAATGCAATTGATTTGGGTGGAAAAGGAATTGAAATGGATTTTCTAGGGTTTAATGAAGATGGAGACTCACCTCTTCTCAAACTTGGAAAATAATTCTAAGGAGGCTAGCCCTAATTTCTAGGAGCATTAAATAGGGAAGGAGGACCTAAGTGTGGCCGGCCATAGGCTGGAATGGGCTAGGGTGAGGTTGCACTAGTGTTGGGTTGGGCCTTCAAGGCTAAGTCACAAGTCATGACTTGTGAAACCACAAGCCATTTCCTATTCAAATAAATTCCTAATTTCTCCAAATTAAATCTAATGAGTTTAATGTCACTAACTTGGGTCAAGCTAGGGTTACTTAACCTAACCAAGTAGTCATGACCTAGGTTAGCCTCTAGGACAGTCTCCTAAGTCAACACCATTCAAAGTCTAAAACTAGCACCAAATCAATTATACCAAAAATCACTTAAAAATTCTAATAATTATAATTAATAATAATAATTCCAAAATAATTCCAAAATTTTAAAAATGACCAAAATACCCTCAAGCTAGAAATGTGGTAGTGACGCGCGGAGTTTACATCGAAGACTTTCGATGACTATTGCATGACTTTGGGAATAAATCTTGAACACCCTGTTGCGTATGTTCATACCCAAAATGGCCTAGTGGAAGCTTTTATAAAGCAACTGCAAGTGATAGCGCGGACCTTGGTTATGCGCACCAAACTCCCACTATCTGCAAGGGGCTACACAATTTTGCACGCTACAAATTTGGTCCGTCTGAGGCCCATGGCCACCCAACCACTTTTCGCGTACCAGCTGGTTACTGGATGTGAGCCTGACATCTCACATTTATGCGTGTTTGGGTGCCTAGTCAATGTTCCAATTGAGCCGATAAGGCGTTCAAAATTTGGACCTCAGAAGCGACGGGGAATATATGTCGGTTATAACTTCCCGTCCATCATTCGCTATTTAGAGCCCTTGACAGGCGATCTCTTTATCGCGAGACACGCGGATTGTGACTTTGATGAGGCAATCTTCCCGTCGTTATGGGAAGAAATGCACGCTAACGTTGATGAGGAACGACGTGAATTAGCGTGGCATGTGCCCGCTTTTGCTCATCATGATCCCCCTTCTGCACATAGTGATAAGGAAGTGCAGAGAATTCTAGGTCTGCAAGATATTGTAAATCAAATGCCAGACGCATTTAGCGACCTAGCAAAAGTCACGAGATCAATTATACCTGCTGCAAATGTGCCTACAAGGATAGACGTCCCTGAGAGACGCCATGTTCCTGTGAAACATGTTGCTCCGGTCGAACCCGCCGAGCAAAGGACGCTGCCATCGGCCGTCTAGTCCGCCGCTATTCCCAAAAAGAAGGGAAGACCGGTTTGTTCCAAAGATGTTCTGTCCCGGAAGCGGAGAAATCTTGTTAAAAGCATTTTGCCACATGAGATCATTAAGGATCACGGCGATGTATTAGAAGAGCGCGTTCCAGATGAAACGCCTATTCCTAATCATGCCGATAACCTTGAAATATCCGTCAAGTACGCTAGCTTAGATGATATTTTGAGGCGAAATGAAACTGTCATCGATGATGTGTTCATATACTCAGTGGCCACTAACATTATGAGCAATGATAACATGGAACCTCGCAGCATTACCGAGTGTCAACGACGAACGGACTGGCCACAATGGAAATAAGCAATCCTGGCTGAATTAGATTCCTTAGCGAAAAGAAGCTTGTTTGGACCTGTAGCCCCAACACCACCCAATGTTAAACCAGTTGGTTACAAATGGGTTTTTCTAAGGAAGCATAATGAGAATAATGAGATTGTGCGATACAAGGCTCGCCTTATGGTGCAAGGCTTCTCACAACGCCCTGAAATTGATTACGAGGAGACGTATTCTCCCGTAATGGACGTCATAACGTTCCGCTACTTAATCAGTTTAGTAGTTTCCGAAAAACTGAATATGCAGCTCATGGATGTGGTCACAGCCTATCTCTACGGGGATCTGGACACAGAGATATACATAAGAGTCCCTGAAGGACTAAAGATGCCTGAATCAAGTAGTTCCCGACCACGGAACGCATTCTCGATTAGACTGAGGCGTTCGCTATATGGATTGAAACAATCCAGGCGAATGTGGTATAACCGCCTAAGCGAATACTTGATCGGTTTGGGTAACATTAATAACGAACTTTGCCCATGTGTGTTCATAAAGAAATCCACTTCAGGATACACAATCATCGCGATCTATGTAGATGACATGAATCTCATAGGAACCAAAAAAGACTTATCAGAAACTGCTGATATCCTGAAGAGGGAATTCGAGATGAAGGATCTTGGGAAGACACGGTTTTGCCTCGGCCTGCAGATCGAGCACCGTATAGATGGAATTCTTGTCCATCAAGCGAACTACACCCAAAAGGTGTTGAGACGCTTTAGTCATTTTGACGTTAAGCCATCCGCTACTCCCATGATCGTCCGCTCTCTAGACATTACTAAGGACCCATTCCGTCCAAATGAGGACGACGAAGAGATATTGAGTCCTGAGTGCTCTTATCTGGGTGCAATAGGCGCTTTATTTTACTTGGCCCAATGTACTAGACCGGACATCTCGTTTGCTGTGAATTGTCTAGCTCGACACAGCACTGCGCCAACACGCCGCCATTGGAATGGCATAAAAAACATTTTTCGCTACCTTAAGGGTACTACGGACTTGGGCTTGTTCTATCCCTACGCGGTTTTGAGTGAGTCCAACGCTCTTGGCACTCGAAACAACGCGACCCTTGTTGGCTACGCCGATGCAGGATACTTATCTGTGTAGGAACCCTAGAGGAGGGGTGAATAGGGTCAAGCTAACTAATCAAACACTTAGTACAAGCTAATGGACAATTTAAAAATATAAGTGCAAGAGAAGAAGCAATAACAATACCGACACACGATATATCCTGGTATCCTCCCAAGAGGCACTCCAGTCCCGGAACTCTCTCCGGCTTTAATCCACTATTTGAGTAAATAGTTACACACGAGTTTGGATCCGAAGAACTCGCCAACTTCTTACACGAGAGCTTTAATCCGAAGGCCTCTCCGACTTCAACCGAGAGTTTGGATACGAAGACTCTCCAACTTCAACCGAGAGTTTGGATACGAAGACTCCCCAACTTCAACCTTTCACAATAGATTTTGATCTCCTTATACAATAAGATGAAGATCTTACTTTTCAACTCAATAACTCTAACATAATTTGTGGATGGCAAATGAAAGCTTTGTAGAGTTGTTTGTGGATAGGCTTTGGTGGTTTAGAAATTTTTAGGCTCAAAGCATCAACCTTGAATGAAGGGGTTCAAGGCTATTTATAACCAAAGCATTGAAAAGAGCCAAAGGTAACTTTTCAGTCAGCGACCGGCATACCGCCGGTATGAGTCGGCATACCGTCGGTATACCGGTCTGGGATTGCAACGGCTCGAAATATAGCCGTTGGAATCATTTAATGCTGGAAATCCGACCGTTGGACTTTCAACGTTACTGAACCGGTATACCGTCGGTATGCCGATTTTGTAGACAGAAAACTTTCTGTGAACAAAATCGGTATACCGTCGGTATAGACTGGTATACCGTCGGTATGCCAATTTTCAGCCGAAAATGATCCTGGGCTAGTTTCTACCCTGGCTTTCGATTTTGCCATCCATTTCTTGTGTTTATAATTATTCCTAAGACTCATTACAGACTCCAGATATACTGTAGCAGGTGCAGGCTTCTTCAGAGTCATAAAATAATGATGGCATGGCTTGGCTTCTTCCTTTGATAGGTGCTGACTTTTTTCCTTGGCGGCAGCTGTCGAAAGATATCCAGTTTGCGAAAACTGAATACCTTGTGGGATCCGTCGTCTTTGGTCCACCATGATTTCTTCATTGCATATGTCCACATTGATCTTGCTTATTGCTTTTCTGCATGTACATGTTAGACGAACAAAGCAATATACATAGTAGCAAGTGTGATAAGTTTAATGCACATTAGGACAATGATGAGTTTAAGTATAAGTGCTAAGGTGATAGCATAATTGTTTAGTGATATCATAATGATTAAAATTAATTGAATAACCAAAATCAAAAACATAGTTTTGATTTTGGCAACCCGATTAAATTTAAGATAGATAAGCTCATATCACTAATATGTAAACCAATAGGCACATATCACCAACGGTATAAGTATAAGTAGAAATGCTATAGCGATAGTATGAAGATTAGTGATAAAAAAATGATAAACTTAACATATTAACCATATTCAAAAATATGATACAATCATTGGGCCAACAATCTGATCCGCACAAGGGGCGTTCCCAATCTGGTTACGTCTTTACCATTGTGAACACGGCGATTTCTTGGAGGTCTCGTAAACAGACCTTAGTGGCTACTTCAACGAACCACTCTGAGCTACTCGTGCTCTATGAGGCGACTAGAGAGTGTGTATGGCTTCGAGCTGTTATTGGCCATATTCGAAGTACATGTGATCTTCCATATGACCCAGATGAACCTGTTGTCGTCTATGAGGATAATACCGCTGTTATTGATCAAGCGAAACATGGTTACATCAAAGGGGATGCTACCAAGCACATATCGCCCAAGTTGTTCTTTACACATGAACAACAAGCGCTTCAGAAGATTGAAGTGCAACACATTGGATCGGAGAATAATCGTGCAGACTTGTTCACCAAGTCACTGCCGAAACACTCGTTCCAGAAACATGTCAGAGCAATTGGACTTAGGAAACTTTCAGAGCTAGCCTAAGTGAAACATGTTTCCTGCACCCTATTGTGTGCATGTGAGGGGGAGCGCCCCAACGAGCGCCTCCAAACGCCCTGTTGTGCGTATATCCCGCACCCTGTCGAGTGCGAGTGAAAAGGGAAGCATCCTGATGTATGCTTGTGTACTCTTTTTCCCTTCGACCAAAGTTTTTCCCACTGGATTTTCTTTGGCAAGGTTTTTAATGAGACACAGTTCAAATCTCTTATTCACTAAGGACTATTGTAATCAGGGGGAGTATCCAGTGTATACTTCTAATCCATCGTGTACTCTTTTGTCCTTCGATCAGCGATTTTTTCCCACTGGGTTTTCCCTGACAAGGTTTTTGATGAGGCACCTTTGCAATGGTTAGTTTACCCCCATCATCACTGACCTGTGTGTACTCTTTTGTCCTTCGACCAAAGTTTTTCCTACTGGGTTTTCTTTGGTGAGGTTTTTTTGACGAGGCACAAATAGGTGGTCAAATTTGAATTAGCAAGCTACAGACAGATGAAGAAGCTCAGAGGTGTTTACAAGCAGAGTTTGTGAAGAGCCAAGGGGGAGTGTTGTAACTCATGGTAATCCTTCATGTTCCCAAGTGACTCTTCACATTTGTAACTCCCAAGTGACTTTTCACTTTGTAACTCCCAACCTCTCTCTCCCTATATAAAGAGAGGTTGGGATGG